>JAGQAX010000016.1:27571058-28771058 GCA_019142605.1 Cephalopholis sonnerati
GTGTGAGCTCCAGGTCATCGTCATATCCAAACCTCCTCAGCACAGTCCAGGTGGTCTCATGTCTGCCTCGCTGTATGAAGAGGGTGTGCAGGAACAAGAAGCCTGCAATAAAGAGCCAGTGACAGGTGAATGATTAAGGTCAGGGACTGTCATGAAGAAATGGAGGAGACAAGCAGAAAAGAGGGATTATCGAGGGGATATGAAGGAGTGAAGCAAGAGAAGGAATATGAAAACAAGATAACAGGAGAGTGTCTGACCTTTGAGTGTGAGTCCGTTGTCCTTGACTCCATCTGTCATGTTCCTCCTGACAACATTCTTTACATCCTCTAAGGCCTGAGGCGCCAGCGGGGTATTGAAACACGTTCTCTGTAGACATATACAACATGGGATACATTGACTTGTGCCATGAGAAAGCTGAAAGTTTCTTCAAGTTTGGTTTATATTTAAACTACACCAGTCAAGTCGTTTTACTGCTGATGAAAACTTCCACAGTCCTGAAATCAAATGTAGTCGTGAAGATGATGTTGACTGTAACACTATTAAACATTACCTGAAAAAAGTTGAGCTCGTTGTCATTAAGGATGCCGTCGTTGTCCAGGTCGGACACTTTAAAGATTCTAGTTAGAGCCTTAATGCAAGAGGGCTTCAGCTGTAATACAAAAGAAATGTAATTGTTTACATGGTTACATGTACTTATATACTGCAGACAGATTCAAATCAAAAATAAACACTGTGGCAAATAACTTTTCTCCTCCAATATTATTCCAGTATCTAAACTTAGGATATCTGCCAATACAGCGTTAAAATCTGATACTGGTGTTCTCTTTTACCCCCAATATAAAATCTATATACCCCAGTGTATTTCTTTCTTTTGGCTGGCTGGTAGTGGGTGGAGCTTATTGATACACTCATAACCAGTCAGAGCTTTTTGACCAAAAATAAGTGGGTTCAGAACCCAAAAAGTTGGCTCTCAGCTGGAAGCAAAAAGTAGCAGGTTTTCTTTAACCTGAAGTGCAAACTGTGGTAGCATCAGTGGGCGTGTCATGGTTTACCAGTTGGAAAGGGAGGAATGGATGAAGTCAAGAGAGAAATGGCCAGACAAAAAGAGCGTGCAGTGGTGTCACTAATAGTTGGTTCATGCTTGTTTTTGGGGGTAAAAACAAATATCTGAAATTACAGAACAAAAGTTTGCAGGTGATCAATGTGATCCACCACTGTGCTACTACTGTTCACCACTGTTGTACCATGTATAACGCCCTCTGTTGATGACACATCCTTGATTATTATGGTTCTGATTAAAACTGGTGGAAACACAGGCTGGTTCACTAGGTGGCACCAAGGTTCAGATAATCCTGAATGAAAGTGGCTCAAGATGCAGGGCTAATTTGATGAGAAACAGAGTATCAGAGACCCAGGTGTGTTAGGTGCTCATGTGTAGCAGTGCTGAGTGTCAACTTACTGTTACTGTAATTCTAAGAGAGCACCTACACCTGTTTGCCTACTTGTCTGTTGCTGCTTGCTGTTTAGTTGACTAACTGTAATTTGTTTCCTTTTTGGGCCATCTAAAAAACAACTTGGAACAAAAACGTCTTAGAAGAGAACCTTCTGTACTTTTTAATATGGACACTATTTTCCCATGTTCCTGTGTCCAAGTGACTGATCGAGACAACAGTTTTTGAAAGTGGTCCAGTATTGAGTGAGAGTGTTGCAGCTGCAGCAGCAAAACAGGCTGCAGTGTATTCCCCACAGGCAATAGTGTCGATTTACTTCCACTAACAGTGCTTGTATTTACCACTGACAGGCTCACAATGTATGTGTCTGATAATATTACGGGATATACCTTACAGAGAAATGAAACGTTTTTCTTTAACTCTGGGTAATCTGATCTGTCTGTTTGTAACTATGTCTCGCTCAAGGAGAAATCTTGGTCTGAAATCTCACAGACATTTCCACACTGCCAAAATCAGCTGAAAATCTTTTAGATAACACTAAGCTATGCTTTCTGCACTCCAACACAACAAACCCTTCCTGCACTCCTCTCTCAAACTCACACTAACGTTTCCACTGTTGTTTTTCCAGCAACAAGTCACCAAGATTTCAGAACAAGACTTGTCCTTGAGCAAGACTTAGTCACAATAACAAACAGACCAGTGAAAGGTAAGCGAGTAATATTTATATAGCACCTTTCAAAATCTAGGTTACACAGTGCTGTACAAAAGGAGAGAGGTTAAAAGAAAAAGGTATAAGTACAAAAATAACATTACAACAGGAGGAAAAGCACAAAAAAAAACCACCAAAAAAATAAAAAATAAATAAAATAAAAATATAAAAAATAGTAATCTATAAAAAAATTTAAAATACTTTCAATGGACGCAGACTGACAGCGCACAATTTTCGTAGTAGGGATTTTTTTAGGGATCAATTTCTTTCCTTCAGCCATTGGTATTTTCATTGAGTTTTCTTAATAACTTTGACAAAGATGCAATTGATAGCTGGAGAGCGGAACTTTTGTTCCCCCCCCTCAGGCAGTGAGAGTAATTACATTTACACGGCTGCCTGCAGATGAGCTTGCCGCATCTCCACTGCCCTGAGGAGCGTTCTCTTCAAGTCTTTTTTTGACTTGAATCCATTCTCTGAACACCACATTCTTCTCAGGACATTTCTCAGGATTTTCCGCCATAACTTCCATCATACTCCTAACTGCTGCTCTATTGCTATGGTCTCTCCCCACTTCAGCTCTTTTCCAGGAAGTAGCCACAGCCAGCAGACATCATAACTCTGGTATGCTGCGAAATACAGAGAGATTTCCCTGGTGGCAACAGATTTAATTCGCACTGTGTGAACTTATTTGGAAAGGGCTTGAATGTAACGGACGTTCATTTTTATGCAAAAGTTCCACACTCAAGCTTTAACAGCATGTTGGATCGGTGCATCCTAACTAACTTCAAGAAGGACCATTTCATCCTGGCTGCAACACATTTGTCGTAGTTCAAAATAGGACTTTTTCACAGACACTACTTTGACATTTAACAGTCAATGATAATAATAATAATAATAATAGCTGCTGAATTGCATTTTGTTGCGTCAGTTTCAGAGTCATGGTATAGACTTTTTTTGGACAGTTTTTCTACTATGACAACTCAAACCTTCTGCTGTATCTATGAGAGCTCACCTCCTTTTCCTCTGGGCAGTACAGGGGTCCTGTTGGGTGGAGAACAGCCTTCTGGGCGTAGTAGAACAGCTCAGAGATGTTCTTCAGGTTTTTGGCAGAGCACTGAGGAAAAAGACGGACACATTTGTGTAAATGCTCTGAGCAACAGCAACAATGGAGGACAATTATCAGGAATAGCTGAATTCATCTACACAGACTTGTATAGTTCACAGTGTTCTTATTATTTTAATTTCTTCAGTGTCCATAGAGGGGTAATAATACAGAATTGAGTTATTGCAGAACGCTGGCTAAATACATTTTCTCAAGTGCAATACTTTTAGACAATTCTGAATTACTTGCACTTAGTAACAAATTAATTTTGTGCTACTTTATACCTCTATTCCACTACATTTTAGAGGGAAATACTGCATTTTCTTACTTTACTACACTTTATCTTTACTTTTTTTGGCAAGTTAACAAAATGCAGCAAGGGGCTCAAGGTTGGACTCAAACCAAGGCTGCTGGTAAGGACACAGCCTTGGTACATGGGGCGCACACTCTACTGAGTGAGCTGAGTACAGAGGTAAGTAGCATATATGTTGTCCTGTGCAGATGTAGGTTTTATGTAGGAGTAAGTTTATTAGAGTGAGTTCGGTAAATCTACATCTTGCCAACAAGAAAGTGCAAGTGTAAGGTTCAGTGGCAGGTTTGAAGCTTTGTAACATCAGAAATGTGGAATTTCAAACAGATGAGCCTCATTTTGACAAAATAAAATTAAAGACAGAAAAATTAAATGAGAGCACTGTTGGTCAAGCTACTTGGAAAACGTACTGAGCGAAGCTACTAGTTACTTAACATCAAGATGAAGTTTCACTACATTGAAACTACCCACAGAGAAATGCAAGCTAAGCTGCGAGAAGAAGTAGCTAGCTACTTGCAATACTACTTATGTGGCAGTGTTTCCCTAGGTGTAGCTCTGGCGTCAGTCACATTACTTAAATTCAGTTTTATTAGCCTTTCTTATATCCAGACCTCCACAGAAAAAAGTCTGCTGCACGTCAGAGCTTCTCCAGGAAAAAGAGCTTGTAACTTCTGTGAACGCTAATGCACTACTCTGTCAATTATTCAACTACGCTACTAAAAGCTATTTGACTCAGAAAGTAGTGACGTTACCACCACACGACTGAGAAATGCTGTGAAATTTCTGACATCGCTACAGGCCCAACACTGAATTAGACAACATGTTTGTGGCAATTAAGACTTCAAAACTTTAATTTTAAGACTATTTAATGACATAAGGGTTAATATTTATAAAAATGAATTTATAGTAGAGTTTTTAAGGACCTGCAGACACCCTGTTTACTACTTCTTAATACTTTCACTACTAATATAGACACAGAGATGTCAGTAGAAAAACAGGACATACATCCAGTCCTGGACCCGGTCCAACACTGAGCCAGCAGTAAACATTGGCTCACAGCTTTCACATGGGCCCTACTCTCACTAGCTGTGCAACTGTCGCCCGACTGTATCCACTCTGTATGTGCCTTCTCTCACGTCCTCCTCATCTGCCTCATTTAACCTTGTAACTGATCCCAGGAGCACATGACTGAGCCGTCTCATGCGACGGAGGGAAATTTGAATTCAGCAGCAATGCAGACAGCCGACAGCTTCCTCCGTGACAGCCAAGCCTCTCAACACACTCACAGTGTATCACTCAGCAGGCCGTGGCCTTGGAGCGCGGGGTTCAGTAATATAAATCTATTATTGACTCGGTTGGAGTGTAAGTGGAGTCGGGAGCTGGAGTGCAGCCTGAGAGCAGCTGGGGGCCGATCTGTCCTGCACACAGCCAACCTCTCTCTGACAGTCACTGCCAGTATTGGATTTCATTTTTCATTTGCCAATTCATCGCTCCCAAGTGCTCCATCAAAGTGTTTTCTTTGACAATTTACTGAGTGGGACCTCCTAACAACCCTCAGTGTATCCAGAAGGTTTATGTGTGTATTGATCTCTTACCTCCACACAAGTCTCGATATCCTGGTATTGATTCATGATTGGCAGGATGGTCTCCATGCTGCTGTGTTCCACCAGGTCCGACTTGTTGCCCACAAGGATCAATGGCACCCTGAATTAAAGTCATTCATTAGTACATTATATTCCTGCCACGATTAATCAATGAGTTGCTCAACTAAAAAAATAATAGGCAGCTATTTTGATAATAGATCCATCACTGAAGTCATTTTTTTAAGCAAAGATGCCATGAAATCTCTGGCTGACATCTCTCGTAAGTCAGAAAAGTTTTTTCCCTGTTTTACATTATTGTAATCTGTTTCTGACAAGACATCAGATGATGTCAACAAAGACTCTAAGAAAATCTAACAGGCATTTAAACTATTTTCTGCCACTGTAAAGACCAAACGATTAATCGATTGAGAAAATGATGTGCTGATGAATTGATAATTAAAATAAACTCGCAGCCCTACAACATTATATTCTCATAATACTGCAGATTAGATTTAATCACCTTGATGTCATCTGCAAACACAATTTCATCTTAATTCGTCATGTCAAACTAACCTATACACATTCATTCTGTTTACAGTAATTAGCAAAGGGTAAAAACGATGACTAATGACTCCAAATTTCATACAAGAGTGCACATATTAACTTACAATGTATAAACCCTCTTTTGAACTTGAGTTTATCTCTACTTTCAACTACTCTGATTCTAGGCTTGCAGACAAAGCACCAGCTAACAAACATGAACCACAGCGCAGACTCCTGTACACAAACACACATCTATTTAAGTGACACAAACACACCTGCTATCTTTGTCCGTTCTGTCATTGATGAGAGGAATCCAGTGGCTTGTCACCTAATGGAGTAAAGCACAACATCAAACACTGTAGCCACGCAAACACTCATTACAAAGTCAAATTCATTTAAGCACATGCAGCATCCTGTTTCAAATTCTAAACATACTGTTGTTGTGTATTTGATTAACTGCGCTGACCACAGAGAGAAACGATGCTCACCTTTTCAATGGACTTCTTGTTGTTGACTGAGTAAACTATGCAGATAACATTTGCCTGTAAAGATAAACAGCAATATTAGCTTGTGATGTAGATAAGAAACACATGGGGTACAGACTAGTAGAGGTGTAAAGGCCTTTGCATACTGAGTCCGTTTTTTAAATCCGTCCTCCAAAAAAAATCGTTACTCACAGGAACCTTGCACACTGATTCTGCTGCATTTTATTGTTCAATTTGGTGTGAAAGTTCGCAACAAGTGACAAAATGAAAAGACACATTTCTTCTTTGCCTATCTGGCTGTCACCACTCCCTCCCTGTCTTTCATTTGGCACCTCAGCTGCATGAAGGAGCAGAGCTGTCCTCCCTGTCTGTCCTCCAAATTCTGTGTGCCGTCCACATTCTCCTTATCATCATCATCATCTACCAGAATATTATACTCTACTATGACCTGTTGAAAGTGAGCTATCTGATTTATGAAATGATTTTGTGTGCCCCGTTCCTCTGTCTTGTCGCAGCTGTGTCCCGCCGCCACATTTTCTTCACTGACTCTTGGTCAAACGTCTCTAAAGGCTTCTGACGGATGGTTCGGTGTGAGTTCGGTACAGCGGGGAAAAAACCCAATGAATAAGGATACATGTCTCTTCATTTATTTTTACAAGTGTTAAAGACAGACAAAATCAACTTGCTGCAGGACTGATGATAACACTTTACCCACTCTCAACCTTGGTAAACTGTTGTCATGATAAAAATAAGGATCATTTCTAAAACTTCTGTATCACACTAAGAAAACACTGAACACACACTTTCCCAAAAGGCAACCAGTCACGACAGGCTGTAAGACTAAAAAGTCTGTCTTGTGCTACGAAATTGAAAACACAAAATAACTGTTACTATTTAAAACATTGTGCACTGGGAGGAGTGTTTCAGTTAGTTTCACCTTGGTTATATTTTAACATTCAAAGCACCCAAATATCTATCATCCCAGTGATCGGCACAGCCGGGTGATGCTTAATATGCATGAGCATGTTGGATGTGTGTCCGTTCACATACCCTAAAACGGTGGAGTAATGCTTACACACCAGTCCTCATCTTACACACAACTCTCTTTCCTTTGCTATTGTAGCTGACTGCAAAGTGTCAGGCAGGTCTTACGGCTCCTCTGTTATGTGTTATTTCCACTCGTCATAGTGGCACTGACTTGCACATCAACGTGCTTGTTTTGCTGACAGCATATAGCTGAAAGTTTCCGAGCACAACAGCTCATGAACTTTAGTTCCACATTACGAGCATCAGTCTGTGTATGTTGTGTAGTGTGCCTGTGGCTGAGTGCACCTAACCGCGACCCCTGTACAGTAACGGCTTCGTACAAATACTGTAACAGCCCTAATACAGACATTACAAGACCACATGAGAATGAGAAGTAAAACCAACCTTTGATATTTCTTGGTACAGCTGCTCGTCTGACTGTTCAGCCTCTACAAGATGTCAAAAAGGCACATCAGTACATTCATTTGCATGTTGTCAAGCCTTACTGTTACCAAATCAATCTACTTCTATAAAGATGGAGTAGGGATCATTAATGATATTAATGTGGATAGTGTGTGTATAGTAGTGGGAGTGTTTACCTGAGTAGTCAACAATGTGTGTGGGCACCCTCTCTGGGGTGACATCAGCTGGGATGGTGATCTCCTCAGCTCGAAGAGGAACCTGGACGACACAGGACAATGATCAAAACTTCTGATACAGCAAGACTCAGTGAATATGACATATGTCTTCATTTTAACATCACCAAATAACAGTGAGTCAAATCTACAGTATTAACTGTCCAGCCTTAAAATATCTGACTCGGATATGAGTGGAAACTTAAGAGCTACCAGAATGATTTCCACCACTCTATCATCTGATTTCCTGTCGATACATACCTCATCAGGAAACTCCTCACTGACCAGAGACATTATCAGTGACGTCTTCCCCACCTTGGCTGCACGAGCAAAGGAAAAACATTTGTTATTACAATCCTGCATCACACACAATCTTGCATCACCGACTGTGAGTCATTAACATTCGACCCCTCTACATTGTTTTATACTGAGTGGTTTGGGTAATGTGTTAAGTGACAGGGCACTGATAAGAGCAGCTGAAGAGGGTTAAGAGCTGCAGCCAAGTGCACACCAGCACTCATGAAATTCCAGGGCAGAATAAAGCCACAATACAAGGTTGAGAAATACAGTCTGAAAATAAGCCTATGATAGACAGACTGGCCAAAGATTTGCACTGTTATTCAAGAATGACTTGTTCATATTTTAATAAGTGCACTATTTTAAGTATCCCCACAGTTACAGGATTTCCGTTCTTGCATTGGGAAGTGCAAAACTCAGATTACAAAAGGGGAAGTATTATTCCATTTGTGTGAATACCCAACAATTACTCAGTACTAGTAATGGATGGGCCTCCACATCTTAAAACAAATAACATTAACTAAATAGATCTATGTGATATAAATACACATTATAATTTTAAACCATAGGCACAAGAAGATCACCCAAAACAACAACTATCACTATATATATATGTCAACAGATAAATGTTTATTGGCCATAACTTGTCAGGCCTTTTGTCTTGGAGGATTGTTTACTGCAGGGTTGAAACTGTTAGCTGATTACTCAATAATTAAACTTGTTTTTTTAGATTATTTTTTGCACTTTGCCTTTTTTATTTGATTTGACAGCTACAGCATGGAAGAAGGAAAGAGAGGGGATGCTGCAGCCGCTTTGGCAAGGGCATAGTCTTTGTGCATGGGTCTACCAGTTGAGCTACTGGGTGCCCGCAATTAAACTATTTTGACAATCCATTTATCACCAAGTGATTTATCAAGCAGAAATGCCAAATGTTTGCTGTTTCAACCTTATAAAATGTTAGCATTTGTTACCTTTCTCTGTTTTACATTATTTTAAATGAAGTATCTTTGGGGTTTGTCTGTTGGTTAAGTAAAGTAAACATTTTGAAACTGTCTCCTGGTCTCTGGGAACTTGTGGCAGTCTTTTTTCACTATTTAATCAAACAAATGGTCTCAGTCAGATTAATCAATGCTTAAAAATAATCATTAATTGCAGCCAGAGCTTGCAGTAAGTCTGGCTCCTCAGTGTCTTGACAGGCTATTTGTTATCTGCAACCCTCCAAACTGTACCCTGCTGAACTTCACAGCACTGGAGTCGGCACGTAGCATTTTGGCTGCACCTCTCTCAGGAACAGTCAGTACCAACTCGCCTCATGTGGCCATGTAGGCCATCCAGCATAGCCATAACTGAAATATAAATAGGACTGACAGCACATTTGCTTTGAAGGGAACAAAGGGGCCAGGTGAAACACAGTTAAGGGAGATTTTGATTTAATTCTGCCCTCACTCCAGGGTCCTGGGAAAAGTCAAGATCTTATAATTATCACAGGCTATTTACCCATAATTCTGTTTGCTATACAGTGCATAGCAGATTTACTGGAAATGTATCAGCAACTATCTTAATATTCAAATAACCATTTAGGTAATTGTGGGGTCCCATTAAGTGTTTTTAATTTAAATAAACAGAAAACAGCATGGGGGATCCATTTGTTGGAAACTACTTTTGACTGTGTCATCGTAATTCATAAAAAGTGATAAAAATTGAGTAATTTTTTTAGATTGACAGATATTTAGGGATTACTTAAGACAACAAAATCCTTTATTTTACTGAAAGGCATAGCAGGTAGCGTACTGTCCACTTTATCTAAGTATGGTTAAACAAGTCAACTGTAAATTATAAATAAATGTATATAAAGTTGACCAATCTTAAGGTTGTACTTCTTTCCTGATATCCACTTTGAATCCACCCGTCTGATGGGATTGGGGATTTTTTTTTTTTTTTTTTTTTAATCAAAGTTATTCCAGTCTGACTGAAGAGGTCTGAACAACACCTACAGGTTTGATCAGAACTGAAACCAAACCTGGATTACAGTCTGTTTTCAGGATTTTTTTTTTTTTTTAACAACCTATTCTTAAGATATGATCGAATTCAAACGGGCCTTGATGCTTTAAGAAATTGTGATTGTAATAAAATGTCTTTTTTTTATGGTTTAAAGGCCAAACAATTATTGAGAAAACTATAAAGGATTAAAACATAATCAAAATAATTATTCGTTTCAGCCCTAGCTTCAATTCACACTGCAGACTGATATAACAAAGTCTGCAGTATAACAGAGGGACCAGGTGAAACACAGTTTAGGGAGACAGCAATCTTTAATCTATGTGAGAAATGGATTTTTTTTTTTTTTTTTACAGTTTTCTGATAAGAAAACTAGCTGCAGATTAAAACATAATCAAAATAATAATTAGTTTCAGCCCTAGTTTTAATTCGCACTGCAGAATGACATTAACTTTGGCAAATGTGGCAATGTAGGCCATCCTGCATTACGAAATTAACTTTATTTTCACTTTTTTTCACTAGTCGTCTGTTTTTTTGTTTGTTTATTACATTTTATTTTTGCTACAGGTCAACTCTATGATGTTTTATACCCTAAGACATCACAAATTTGAGGTTTTAGCAGTCTAGCTTCTGGATTTGGGAGAGTTGTTTATGTCTACTAATATTTTTGAACTATCTTGCCCCATAAAAATAACATGTATGAAATTGGGCGTTGTTCCCCCATATGTTTTTTTGGGAAGCATCAACACTTTGGAAAATTGCCATGTTGTACTATTGAAACTTAAGTTTGCAGCAGCCTGGTCCTTAAATTATGTCTGAATATGAGAAGTAATGTATTGAGTGTAAAGACATGGCAGTACATGGAAAGACTAGTGATATAGGTATATTGTACCACGAGATACTTTACTGTCTTTCAACATCTCACTCAAACTAAAATCAAGGAAATTAATGATAATCATACACTTAGAAAAACTTGTTTTATTCTTTCACACAATGTAATAAACCAATGTAGTCCCCTCACTGCACATACAGCCACACAGCTTGGTACATTGTTAGATTCACTGGGTGCATCTGTTAGCTGTAGCCTCTAGCTCCCTCATTAGCATGTTAGCTAACACAGCATTCACCCGGCTCGGGATTAAAGACACCCGCTACTTACGCTCCCCCACAAGCAGTATCCTCACGTCCTTCCTCATGTTTTCGCTCGCTTCCCTCTGCAGAAAGGACAGTCTTTATTGTCTCATGGAGTCCTTTGGATGCCGTCCTCCTCCGGCAGTTTACCTAACGTCAGGCCTGCGCAGTGAGGTCCTGCCGCTGTCAAACTCTCGGCGCCTTTGTAGGACAAAACGGACGGACAGTTTTCGGTGCTCCTCGCTGTTTTCTACGCGCTTTTATTCAACTCGTGACTGTTCAGCTCATGAGCGAGAGCAATTTAAAGAGTAGTTGGTGGCACATGTCTCTGTAATTTAATGTTAATCACACTCTTTTCGGCGCCTGCATAGCATTTCGCAGTGGATGTTTCATGGGCATGCCCGACCTCCAGCACCCGGCAACTACAGCAGCCCGTACAGGACAAACTTCGTATGGAATTTGAAAACGCGTTATGCTGCCATCTGGTGCCACAGACAGGAACTGCATTTCATGGCTCCTTCCCAGTAAATTATTTTTCTCATTTTCTTTACTGTAGAAATCACAATATCAAATTTTAAGACGAACACAGAAAACATTTAAGCATCATAATAAAATAAAGATAATATAAGAAGTACTCAGTAGAACGATACACCAAAAATGGCAGCAGGACATATAGGCCTAATAATAAAATATAGTAAATAAGGCGGGAAAAATAAGAAAAAAAAACGTATTGCCTGCAGAAAATGTAGGCAAAGTAAATCCTGTAGCACAGTGGCACACAGGGACCACTTTTGTATCACTGAGTAAGCTGACGACCCCTGACTAAGTGGCATATTTTATGTATATTCTATGATATATTCAATGCATAACAATAGAAGTACAGAACTGTACTGATAGCTGTACATTTAACCTGAATAGTGAACGCAGTAACTGCAGGAAGCTTGTCCTATCTTATCTTATCTTAAAATGAGCAATTTGAATGAAATTTGATTTGATTATTTCCTGAGAGTATTGCATCAGAGATGAGTTTTAATGATATTTTTAGGGAATTTAAAAGATTTGCTGTCTTTATGATGTATTGTATATAGTTTTCTTTCCACAATCATACATATTTTGTAGGCTTTTTTTCTCCTGACACTCTGTTCACAGTCTTTGGTTGTTTTAACTGCATACTTCCCTGATGCAGGACGAGGCTGTTTAGCAGAGAGTGACAGCCCTGTAAATGTAACTTGTGTTCACCTTGCCCTTATCCTGTGAGATTTTTTTTCAAGTTTAGATTTTAAATAATAATCTAAACTTCTAAAATTACCAATTCATTTTGTTTTCTTTTCTTTTTTTTTTTAATTTTAGTTGTCTTACACCCCTCAACATCAAGAAGGCCTCACAACACCCCCTGAAGCTTTGACAACCCCTTGTGGGGGTCAGGACATTTCCTATTGTTTAGAATTTGGATAGACTCAAAGTACTTCCTCAATTCAATCCTGAAGAGAAATTTTTGTCTTACACCTCAGTATTAGTGTGATATTGTGGTTTCTTTTGCTGTGATTTTATATTTTGTCTTTGCATGTCCAGTCCCAGATGGGATTGAATCTGATTTTCTTCTGTCATTCTCTGTAGGTTTGTTTTGCTCTTTTTGTGAATATTTGGACAAGTGCGTTGCGTTTATGGCTGAATAAAATCTAATCTTATCAAATCATGTTTTGAAAATATTTTCTATTTCATTATAAAAAAGAAAAAAAAGTTTTAAAGTCACTCTGCGTCGATGAGTCACAGTCCCAGTCTAAAAGTGCGTAGATTCACTGGGCAGTTGACACTTATGTTAATAATAGTGAACACACATCCATCAAACGTTTATTTAAGTTCCATTGCAACATATACTTCATGTGTAATCTATGAATTAAACAACACACAAAGGTTTCTTCAAAAAAAGGTCATTTATTTCTCTGGGAATGATGTCATGAAACATGTTCACCACCAAATTCAAATTCAAACATCATAAAGATGGCATGATAATGATGATAATGATGATGATGATGATGATGCAGTGAGTGTAAACTAATCTTCTGTTACAGTAGAACAGGGCTGATCATGTGACAGAGGTGTGTGTTTGGTCATGAGTGGTGTTTTTAATGATACAGTATTAAGTCTGAGATTGAGCATCAGATCCAGTGTCAGTTTTAGAGAGTGTATGGAGGTCTTTAATCCACACTGTGGCAGAGCGTACAGCCAGCGTCATGGTTCAAGATGCTTCACCACAACATTAAGATGAGAGTCAGTACAAGGAGCAACATGGTGAACAGTCAGTACTGATGCAGTGCAGGTCACTGTTCATCTGTTGTGTTGCAGTAGTTCAGTCACTTGTGTTTTCAAACGCTGCAGTTTTTGCACCATCGTCCTGTTGACAGACCTCTCTGTAGTTCATTTCTTATACTTGATGTTGGCTTCAACTGGAAAGAGAAACATGGGTATTAGAGTGGGGGATGGAACAGACACCGGGAGCGATTTGGGGTTCAGCATGTTGCCCGAGGATACTTAGACATGTGGACTGCAAGTGCTGGGGATTGAACTGCTGATCTTCCAACAGACTTCCCAGAGGGATGCAAGAAAAACAAAGCTATCTTCACAAATTCAACGTAACAGGGGGTGAGTAACTGACATACAAATGATCATTTGAGGGGTGAAGTTTTCCTTTAATGTTACTTTTTCAGAAAGTGTCTGTGTCTCTCCAAGTGGCTGCTCTAAACTGACATGGAGTGTGACGTGGTTTAAGTTGATTTTATGGAGCACAAAGGGATTATGGATTGAGAATAACATTATCTCTTATTTTACTGGACAGACCCTAAAATGCATCAACTCAAAGCTTTCACGTGACAGAAACAACAAATATATGTGTGTGTGAATATCAGTAAACATTTACATGTGTGTGCACTGTAACTTTGCTTACTGGCATGATCTTGCGGAGACATGGGCCTGGACAGGACCTGTCTGAGGGCGTCCAGCCACTCTTTCTGCTCCCTCTCCTGCTCGCACATGAAGACAAACTGTCGCTCAGGCGTCTCCACCATTATGCCACACTTCCACTTGTTGCCCCGGGCATGCTTTGGGACACACTCCTTCGCAGAGTAACCTTTGCTCTCATTGCCGATGAAAATGACTCCTAACTCCTCTGCATCCTGTGTTCATATTAATGACAATGCAAACATAATGGTGATCAAAGTGCTGGACAAACATCATTACAAGAAAGCACAGCACTGAGTTAGAGTGAGAAGTCCTCACCAGCTGGCCTTTGAAGTAGAATAACTTCCTGTTTTGAGCGTCCAGAATAAACCACCTCTTTTTGAACGGCTCTGTTTGCTGTTAAAAAAAACAGGTTTAATGCTTCAAAAGAAAAAATACAGTACAAATTTGAACATTTTCTGCCCAAGCTCCATTTACATTTTGTGTGTGTGTGTGTGTGTGTGTGTGTGTGTGTGTGTGTGTGTGTGTGTGTGTGTGTGTTTGCATGTGTAGGAGGAACTGAAACATTCAAATGTGCTCCTACTGTCATAAATAACTAACTATGCTGCTGAAGACCTCGGGTGTGTTTCTTAATGTATGCTTGGGTCAAAGCAGCAGTTGAGTGCTGACAAAAGAAATATGTGTATTGTATATGTTTAACTTTTACCTCTTTAATAACTCACCATTGGCCCTGTCTTTTCCATGTATCCTTCTTTGAGGTAGTTTCTTGTTATCTTTGGTATCAGCTAACAAACAGGCATAAAGGTACACATGCGTTAATGTTTAAAATATAAAAGCAAAGAGAGGCAAGTCTCTGCTAAAAGTGAAAGGTCACTGCATTGGCTGGGAATGAACTGCTGTTTTTCTTAAAGTATTTAGAGCAGCAGTTCCCAACTAGTCCAGCCACAGGGTCCAGATTTCTCCTTAGTGATTAGTTTAAGGTCCACACAGTTTAATGTATTCATAATCATACTTCAGTCTGGCCATGTCTCAAGCTAGTATGCTGTCTCTGTTAAGAAGCCGTTGGTTAGTCACTCACTCTACAGCAGAAAGCAGCATTTCAAAATAAAAGCTCTGTGCTGGAAATTCACTGGACTTAAAAATAAACTGTGTTTTGTACAAGCTTGATACGTTGTCGTGTCACTTGTGATCCATTCAGAATGGACCTGCGACCCACCAGTTGGGAACCACTGATTTGGAGTGCATTTCAAAGTACATCATCATCTGGGAAACATTTCACCAATTTCTTTGCTTTTGAGAAGGTTTGATGCTTACTTCTTCATCGCTTCCAGTCGGATACGCTGTCTTCAGGTACGCATAGCGAGCAGCACGAATGGCGTTGTACCATGTGACTATTTCCTAGAGCAGAAGAAGAGACCCTGAACTTCTCCACAGTCCTTACTGTACAACAATCGGTATAAGACTCGCTGGTCACTGTTATATATACTTTGGATGATCATGCAGTCCCACCTCAGGACTCTCGTGATAAACGTAAAGGTTCCTCGTGTGATCGTCCACTTGGTAGGTGATCTGCAGCCCGTGAGGATGACCAATCTTCTCTGGTTGAAAGGTGGCGTTTAGGTCCTTGATAGCGATTACAGCTTTAGGGCCTTTGGACTCCTGGATGACAAATATACAGATGTGCAGTTTAGAGTTGGTAGAAAGGATACAACAACTGGATTCAGTTGGCATGGGGGTGTTTGTTCAGTATAGCTCTAGAGATGGAAATGTCGATGGGTCAGTTCACCACTTTGTTTTAGACTGAACTAACTCAAAAATTATTACATTGGTTGCTATGAAATTTGGTGCACACATTCATGTCCCAAAGAGCATGATCACCATTACCAGGTGAAAATTACAGTTTGTCCAATGCTTAGTTAATGACCACATGTTTGTAAAAGTATTGGTATTCCCATCTGTTTAGTGCTTATTAGCAAATGTTAGCATGCTAACACACCAAACTGAGATGGTGGGCATGATAAATATTATATATAGCCATGCTAGCACTGTCATTGTGAACATGTTTACATGCTGTTAGCATTTAGCTCAGAGCACCACTGTGTCTCACACTAAGTTAAAGGGACAGTTCACCCGCAAATCAGAAATGCATATTTTCCTATTACTGGAGTGCTATTTATCAATCTAGATAGTTTTGGTGTGAGTTGCAGAGTCTTGGAGATATCAGCCATAGTGATATCTGCCTTCTTTCCTTCGGGAATGGAGCCAGATGGCACTCGGCTGATGGTGCTCAAAGCACCAAAAAAATACATTTGAAATACTCAACAGTAATGTCTCTGTCCAGAAATCATGACCCGATTATGTACGATAATCCACAGACCTTGTTGTGAAAATTTTCACATGGGAACTATTTTCTCTCTACCGAACTACACCTGCCAATCTAATCATCGCATGGAAGGAAAGAAAATAGTTCCCACATGAAACTGCTCACAACAAGGTCTGTGGATTATCTTGGGTAACCAGGTCATATTTCTGGAAAGAGGCATTGCTGCTAAGTTTTTCAGATGTGTCTTTTTGTTGCTTTGAGCACCACAAGCTGAGTGACATCTAGTTTCATTATATTAGAGAGAAGGCAGACATCTCTACAGCTGATATCTGCAACACTGTGCAACTCAAAAGAATTTATATTGATAAATAACACTAAGGGTAAGAAAGAAAATATGTTGTTTTCATTTTAAGGTGAACTGTCCCTTTAAGGAGGAAAGAGATCCAATTAAATCAACAGGCTACACCTGCTTTTACATACACACATTAGAAATTTTACTATCAACTCTATATCTTGTAATATTAAGGAACACTGGTGGGCTGTGATGCCGATCCAGGTGTGCCGTGGGAAAAAAGCCCCAATTGCCAGGCAGTGTGAGGGATGATAGCATTTAAAAGGAGAAAGCTGTGAGTGGGACAATGGGTCACTTTATTATACGGAGCTAATTACAACAAAGCACCAGCGAAGACGCCCTACCACCAAAAGAAAAGAGACAGTAGACAGTATCACAAAAAGCTACCTGTCTTATTTTTTCTTATTTTTATCTTATTATTATTTTATGTCTGATGTCGTGATAAGAGTGATAGCAGGTGTGCCTTTGGTTTGCCCTCTGGTGTGTACTGGGCACAAAAAGTTTGAAGACAACTGGTTTATTTATGTCGTGCAGCGCAGTTCAAACTGCGTCAAAGCTGCAGGGAACTCACATTTTCCTTGTTGTAGTAACTCAGAGTGAATTCTCTCTCTGACAGAACAAACTTCCTCTTCAGAAACTGTGTGTTCTCCTTCCCTTTCTTCCACAGCATCCCCTCATAGAATCCTGGTATCAACAAAACAAAACAAATAAATTAAAAAACCGCAGAGTCACAGGGGATTCAATAAACACAGGTCTTATTCAAAATGAAAACGTCCTGGTTACGTAACACTTTTCAAAGGGTGACAATCTTTCAACTTTCACTTCCTGGCTGTTTTGTTGTGCAAAGAACGGGTTTTTCTAGCCCAGTTTTACATACGTATGAGGAACCACATTAGTTTATCACCAACAGACTGACACAGATTTATGTTCTACAGCAGAAACATCACCTGTGGTGTATGAAATTGGTGGATACTTGGTTTCTCCTGTGAATTCCATCCTTTCATATTTAGCTCGAATCCACTGCTCTCTTAAGACACTGTGGTCAACAAGGAAAAATATTCTTAGACAGGGAAAATATAGCTCTACAGAAACAAGTCAGCATACGCGGCAATATCACTACAAGAACATGATTTATAAAGCTTTGATCTAGCAGCAGCATTACATGCATATTTCACTTCTACAGTCGGTGGTTGCACTTCTCTGTATTCACTGTAGCATTGCCCTGTCAGCACTTGGCACACACAACCACATATTCCACCACTAAGACAGTTTTTCTGAAGGATGTGATCATCCTGGAAATTTAGCCTACTTACACACAGTCATTTTCCCGAGGGCCGATAGTAGTACGGTGGCACAGCTTTCTCATACAGATCTTGGGCGCTGGCGTTGCCACTGGATTTCATGAACTTCCCAAGTCCCAAAAAGACACACATAAGGATTACACACTGGACACCGCAAATTCGTCTTTTCATCTGAAGAACTTATATGTCATCACAGCAATAATAACAGAAATGGGGACAATACCTCCACCAGTTCGTCCTCCCAGAAGTCCAGCTTTATGGATTTGACCCGGCTGGACAGGCTGCGATGGACACCGGAGCAGACCAGACACACAAACACACCCAGCTTGTAGCATGCCCATTCTGGATCTGAGGTGTGCAGAGGAGGTGGGATTCAAGGTCAGCACACTCAGGGCCAGACTGCCCTGTTGCTTGGGGCCCAACTAACCCCCTGTTCCTCCCACTCTATGTGCCTTGCCATTTCCATGCTGGAATATTACAGTGTTAAGTGTGTCTTTAAATACACAACAATTACTGCAAAACTTCAACTAGTAGCCCAGGCTATTATTTGCTTAAATCACTGAAATCAACAGGCCTATATTTGGGACAGGTGTCTAATTCTTGGAGAGTTACAACGCTCGAGGATTACAGCACCCAGCATACTGACACAACAAAACTTCATCCTGTCACAACTTCAATTAATTTTTATGAAAAAGCCTTTTTCATTCCTTTATCTGAGGATCCTTACGGACTAAAGGAATATGAATAACTTACAAGGTAATCAAGGAATGGACACATAATTTGAGGTAGCTAACATCCTGCTTTTATACATCCGAAGAACTGCTTGGCAACCAGACCAGGCATCCAATTGAGACTGGCCTTTATTTGTCAAAATGTGTAGCTCCATCGAGCTAGTAAAAGGGACTGAGCGTTTAATTTGGGCTAGGCTTTTAATTTAAGTTTTACGGTAATTTAGCAATATGCCCCATGAGAGTACAGTATCACCTTAAAACTGCATTTTGACACAGGGACCGTCACGATGAGGTAATAAAGCAAAACTTACCTTCAGGCTTTAACATGCCAGTCATTTATCATACACTATAGTCCTCAGATGTTTTACTTGAGTAAAAGTAGCAGTACTACAGTGTAGAAATACACTAAAATATTCAAAATCTTTCTTAAGTAAAGGTACAAAAGTATTAGTGGGCTATCAAATGTACTTAAAGTACCAAAAGTGAAAGTATTGATTATGCAGAATGAAGTATATAACAATATTGGATTATAACTACTGATGCATTCATGGGTTTGTAGCTTTAATGTTGCAGCTGGCAGAGGCTAATTTTAATTATTAATATAATGTTGGAAATCTTCACCTAAAGTAGCCTGAATGTAACTTATTATCTTGTTTATATTTTGGGTCAATGACTTCATTCTGCAAAGTAACCAGTAACTTAAACTGGTGGGGAAAGAAGTGTTTTACTCAAGTAAAAGTAGCACTACAACAAAAAACACTTGCAAAAATACACTGTTATGAGTAAAATAAAATAATTTCAATTACTTTATATACTGCTGAGTAGTTTAATCTATAAAAATGTAAATTATTTGTTAATGTATATTAGTTTTGATAATCTTAATCTGCAAAGTAACTAAAGCTGTCAAAATAAAAGTAGTGGAGTACAATATTTGCCTCTGAGATGTAGTGGAGCAGAAGTATAGCACAAAGTGGAAACACCCAAGTAAAGTATAAGTAGGCTTCCACTGACCCACTGACTAAAGCTGTCAAATAAATGTCGCGGAGCAAAGGGAATTAATGTACCTATTCATTATCTTTTTAATGCAATTTTAATGTTTTCTAAATGTATTATATTCAATGTATTCAATGCTTTGTGTCTGAATGGTGCTTTATCCTCCTGGGACCTGAACTTTTGTTTGGTATGCATGTTTTATTTCTCCTAGCTATTTGGGATAAGTAGGACCTGATAAGTATGAAAAACTAAACATTGTCAACAATAATAAAGTCCCATTATTCTGAAAGAAGATGATAATAAAGTCCGAATGTCCTTCAACAAACTGAAGATAAACTCCCAATATCTTTCAGTGACTACTCTCTAATTAACAGCATCTAAGCTTGTTACTGTAGCTTAAATTGGTAACATTTGCAAGGCATATCAAATATTATTAATCATAAATAAACAAGTTTCAACCATTAAGTGTGATTAGGTTTTTGTTGTCCACTTTTGCATTGGCTGCAGACTGATTTGGCAGAGATGGCTGCCATCTTGTTTTTACATGTATTAGTGTACTGTGCTCTTACTACCACTAGATGGCACATTAAAGTGTCCATGAATGAGGACAACAGGTCTGAGTTAAGCAGAATGAAGTGTAAGGTCCAGGTAAACCCAATATTGATGTCCTCATATGAGGACACAAGGTCTCAGGAGGACATAAATACACATGCTTTGCATAATAAGTACAATATTTCTATCTAAACTCAAGAAGTAGAATATGGAAATACTCAAGCAAAGTACATCAAAACTATACTTGTAAATGTGGGCTGCTTAGCTACATTCAACCATTGATTAGAGTACATATTTCCACAGGCCTGCAAAATCATAGTAAATCAAACTACCACAGCAGTAAAGCTGGGGCTTTTGCCCACTCTCTCTGGTTGGTAAAATGACAATCACATTCATCTCAGACTGATTTATAAATGTCAACACAACACAACTCTTAAAACTGCAACGCTTAAAGGAGTAGTTCACAAGTTTTGAACTAGTGTTGTATGTAGCAGTTATCCATAGACAGCATACTACAAACAGCAGATGCCAGTCGACATGGCTTTAGTTTGGAGAAGCAGACTGGAGTCTAACATGGAAGCTAAGCAATGTACTGCTGTGGAGGGGTCAGCAACAAACCACATTTTAGCCACCTAAAAAACGTTGTGTATACTATATTCAAAATATTTTCAATGCTTTATCTTAACAGTGATTTACACTGGGAAAATTAAGCTGTTGTATGATTCTTTCATTTTCTGTAACTAATAATAATAATAATAATAACTTTATTTGTAAAGCACTTTTCGAGCTGAAAGCATGAAATGCTTTTCAAGAATAAGAAAATATAAAACATACACTTTAGCACATATACACATGGCTGCATACGTACACACACTCCTATACATACAATAAGTCTATCAACTGTCAGGAAAGGCCAATCTGTGAACAGAGTCAGCTGACCTGATGCTCAGTGGGAGCCTCGATGACCATTTGTATTTAACCTGGACTCTGGGACTGTTAGAAGGACCAGATTAGCAGACGTGAGGGGCCTGTTTGGATGGCACGGTGTGAGAAGCTCAGTTATATACTCCGGCGCCAGAACTAACTGATCGAAGCAGCTCTAGACCAGCAGCTTGTGTGCCCAGAGAGCTAGAGTGACTGTTTTTGTCACTTGAGTCTGGTGGTTTTGACGAAAGCACTGATGGGGAACTGAAGCTGTTAACGGCTTTCCTGTTGGAAAAGGCTGTATGTAGACAGATAAATAATAGATAAAATACTCTTAATATAGCACAAACTTAAACTGATATTGACTTTTTTAAGGTGGCTATATTAGATTTGTACAGCTGTCCACAGCTGTACATTGTTTAGCTTTGGTGCCAGACTCCAGCCTGCTTCTCCAAACTGGGGGTGTGCCAACTGACATCTACTGTATATAGCCTAATATAAGTACTATGGATAAGTACTCTATACAACCCCACTTCTAAAAATCCGGACTATTCCTTTAAACTACAAAAAAGTCTAATAAATTAAATCTAAATAAAAGTGAAATCTATGTAGGAGAGTTTCTGATCACACATACAGTATTTAAAATAAGCTCAGGGATAACCAGAGACTATGAATGCAGCTTTGCCACATACCTACACAGTAATTACCAGTAAACAGAGTTTGGCACTCACCGGGCGCGCCGCAGTCCGCGCACCGGCTGTTGACCGGCCGCTTCAGCAGTTCCAGTAACATCTTCTTGTTTCGCTCATGGTTTGCCATTTCAGTTCAAAGTCACGGTCTCCTCTCAAACGATGATGAATCCCGCTGTCTAAACCAAACATGGTCACATAGCCTCACACGTGGCGAAATGCAACTTACAAAACGTCCACATGAAAACTGGAACTTGCGACAGATGAGTTTTGGATGTTACAACATGAGACAGATGCGGAGCTCCGGACTGTGGTGCGCGTCCTGCTGCACTGACGGAAACAATGAGCTGTGGGCTGTCCTTTATAGTGTGTGTGTCTGTGTGCAGTGCTCTCCAAAATACAAACGCTGATTGGGCAGTCATTCATGCCTTTGCGACCAAACCAAACTCTCCTGAACCGGTCTGCCCACTGTGCGCGCTCAAAGAATTTGCAAGCCTCTCTCTATCAAACATTTCAGGTTCAGCCAGCCTCCACAGACATCAGCAATCACACTGAGATCAGCTCAGGACAAACAGACACTGTATCTGCTCCAAATTAAACACACAGATGATGAAACAAGTGATTTATGTAGTTGTTATAAACCTTTATTTGGTCACAACAAAACCCCACTGTGAATAATGTGTACACTTAAGGAACACTTCACCAACAAAATGATCATTTGTACATCAGTTCCTCACCCTGTGTTACATTAAGTTTGTGAGGAAAACTTTTTCTCTCATGCCTCCATGGTGAACAAAGAATCCAAAAACAGAAAATTCTTAATGAAGTGGAGTAAAATGGGGCGGTGTTTAACCACTGCATACCAGTAGAGCACATGTGTAAGTGCATGCGTTGCCTTCAAATGCACACACTTGACTAGTTGTGCTGCTCCTCGGTGCTTAAGACTGTTTGTGTGTTTCAAAGTGTGTTAAATTGTGTTTTAAATGGAAAGGTTTTGGCATGTGTTTGGGCAGAAAGAATGCTGCATTCATGTAGTGTTGGAATAATTGGAAAAATTAGTTCCCTACTGGGAAAACACATGAGCGCCCCCTAAAGTCAGAAAAACTCAAACTCAAAAATTTTGGTACAGGACAGGCCAAGCTGATGTCATATTACAGAGATAGCATGGCGGGTGAAAGTAAATGTTTGATTTATGTTAAGAAACTTTTTATTAATTCACGCTTTGCATGCTACTTTTTGCTCACATGTGATTGTAATCTGGCATTAGGCTGTATTCGTAACTAAAAAGGTTTTTATTAGCATTATCCCTGATAACTACGGAAGTGCACTGCCTTAACTGAATAAACAAATAAAAAATTACAAAAATCGACACATCCTGATGTCAGTAATTACGAGATCTTTTCTCGTAATTATGACATAGGTCTTGTAATTACAAGATCAACATAAGATCTCATAATAATATCTTATGTTGTAATTACGAGATATTATGTGCGATAAGATCTTCTAATTACGAGATCCTGATGTCGTACAATAAGGCCTTTCGCTGATACCGTAATAACGTTAACGTTAGCTGATTTGTAAAGTGAGTCCACCAAGAAACACAAGGACAGTACTTCCAGTCAACATTTTTCAAAATAAAAGCATTATATCTGTAGACTATGGAAGCAAATTGAGATAAATCGTAATTATGAGACAAGATCTCGTAATAATGTGTCGATTTTTTATTTATTTATTCAGTGAATGCAATGCACTTCCATAGATAACAAAAGTAAAGCAATATTTTAGTGGTTTTAGGGAGTATGGGTGCAACAACAAGTCTGGGACAAAATTACAGTGTTATACAGAACTAAAAGCTGTTGTACCATACTTGGATAGCAACATGACTCTTCACTGGGACGTTTAATGCTCTGAGCTATAAAATACAACATCTTTCCACATTACGACTTAAAAGCTCGTAAACACACTTAAGATGGAGAACAACTTTCTAACTTGAAAATGGAACCATCTGAGGAGCACACGAATGCAGCATGACTTGGGTTATACTGCAGGAGTTGTGCGAGAGTTTTCAAGTGAATGTTTTTTTATAGTTTTGCTGTTAAGACGAAACACAAATTTTCTACATTTTTGGATTCTTTGTTCATCGTGCAGGTAAGCGAGAAAATCAAAGTTTTATTCAGGGATTCAAACAAGCCCGCAGTGAGTATATGATATGCAAATGATTATTTTGTTGGTGAAGCACTCCTTTAAGGCTGAAAAAAAGATCAAATAAAAAAAAAAAAGAAAAATCAGTGTTGAATGTGAAGGTGATGTTAAGCTGACAAACTTTTTGTCAAAAGCCATCTGCTGTTTGTGAACTTGGATAAGATCCTGAGTGCATCAACAGCACTCTGTGTGGTGAATGACAATTTACATACAGCCTTTACAAACTCTATTTTACACGTTAATCTCTTACAAATCATTAATGGTACATACTCGCTCCTCAAAAGCAATTTCTAAGTGATTAAAACACTCCAGAGTATAAAACACTACTGTACAAAAAAAATCCACACACTCTCACTTAATATTACAAAAACTATATAAAGTAAAAATCTTTAGTGCAGTCTTTAAAGCACCAAAGGATGTGCTGAATCAGGCATTTGAGGTTATTTAGCTGCGTGCCCTTCAGGTGAGAATACGTTTTCCATATTCAGTGATTCAGTCATTTTAGTCCTACAAGAAACACGTGGAAGCTTCATCAGACAGTCCTCTGTGCACACACACCTCTGACCAGCTCATCTCATGCCGAGGTCAGGATCATAAAGAGGCAAAGGCAACACTGATTTATATTGTTGCCTGACTATTCATCTTTGTTTCACAACACAACCTGTAAGTGTGTTTCTTCGTCCAATTTAACAGCCAAAACCTTCGGACCTTCAAAGTGTGACCACTCAAAGGGCAGTACTGTTTCAGGCCTCTGTGTGATCATGAGGACACGTCTGTTCCCCTCTACGGTTCAGGGGAAGTCTTCAGCGAGGTACTGCAGTGTGCTCTTTTGAAGACCCAGGTGGATCGCATCCAAGTAGTGCAGGAACCTGATGAGTAAAAACAAAAATCAGTTTTCTGTGGACCCATTTCAACAGACTTGGCTGCATCTGTATGAGTTACATGCATGCACCGTGTCTTGCATACGATTACAATTCAGTTTACACTTTCACACATTTATTTGTAGCCTGTTAGCTATACGTGCTGGCTGCTTGTCAGGAGAAGCACTTAACCACATCCTGCCCACAGTTTAAACCAAGGCCTGATGCGGCTGGCCGAGTGAACAACTACATGGGGGAAACTCATCAGAGGAGAATAGGGGACAAGGACGGGGGTGGCTAGTACAGATCTATGTGGTTTTTGCTCTTTGCAGCTATTGCATCAGCTGTATGGTCGACTAAAAGACAGGGCTTAGATATGTATATATATTTCAGCTAAATGTCTACACCACTGTACAGCAGCCAAAAGCAATTGTTAAGGTCGTGGTTAGGACAGTATTAGCGTTGCTAATATTATCTTAGCATAAAGACAATGGAACCAGATGGGTCTAACATTAACGTAAAGGTGGCACTTTGGCTGAAGAGCTAATACAAGCTAGCTAATGTTAGACTATGGAAATAAGGTTAATCTATATCCAAACTGTAATGGCTAGTGTGTACTCAATCAAAACAAATCAAACTTATCAGGCTGACAGTCCCAAGCTTAACATATCATCATTTGAGCTAATCAAAGAAGTAGTATTTCACTAGTATTTTTCATAAAACTGGGCTGTCTGTGCAGTATTAAGACACAAGTACTTTTGAAATTGGTGCTATACGACCAGAGAAAACAGAAAAAGGGCTGTGGCATTGGCTACCAGAACACATCGCACCACAACGGACCGATAAATACAAAAAATACAAAGGACCAATTCTGGATTCAAAACTGTGATTTCCACCAAAAGGTGATACTTTTTGCTCCTCTGTAATAACTCTGGTTTCTGTATGCTCACCTTCGTTTAACCTTGCCCTGCTCCTTCAGCTGCTCTGATCTGCAGATGGTGCGAAGCGCTGGCAAGTAGTCCAGAGCAGCTGCTGGTTTGTTGCCCAGAGTACCAAACACTCCCCTGAATGTCAGACTCTCCATCACTTCTCTCCTCCGCTGGACCATCCTGTAACATATAAATACACATTAACACAGAAACACACATTTGTTCATTCTGTGATCAATTTCATGCAGACCGAGACTCAGTGCATGAAGTTTATGATGTACAAAAGTTGATAACACTGTGTGGAGAAAGACGAGTAAGACTCACTGTGGTTGACAGGGGCCCTCCTGAGTGAAGCTGTAACTTTCATGATGAGCGGCCACAGGGAGGGTGAGCTCTGCCGCAGCCTCTTTTCCCAGCTCCCCCTCTATTTGCTGGGCTTTGTCCCAGGCCGCTGCCACAGAAACACAACACTTGCGGAAGCTCAGAGCCTCCACAGCAGCTGAGATCTCGGAGACATGCTCTCCTCTCATCCAGCTCCCTCTCTCAGTCTCAACCCTCGACTCATCTGTCATCCCGTCTTTCACCGCTGCACCGACCAGTGACATTCCTCTGTGACTGTAACCCCGTTCTGGTTGAACAGGAAAGGCTGAGTCCATGTACGACATGTTGTCTAAAAAGTCAGCTAGTGATTCCAGACACTGGGAGACCGGGACACTTTTTACCCGCTCCTCTGGAGTCAGTGGTTTTCTCTTCACTTGCTCTGTGACTGAACTCTCTTTGGCCTCCTCCTTTGCCTGAGGAGCACCCTGCGGCTTGCAGAGAGATAGAAAACTGTCTTCTGAGTCTGAGTCCAGTCCATCCTGGTCAGGTAGACAGTGCCGCTTCTTGCTCTTCCTCATTCTGTCTGACATTTTAACTGGACTGCCGTCGTCCGAGCAATCCGCTGACTCTGCTGAGTGCAGTAACCTGGCATGGGATGGCATCTCTTTTGAATTAACGGAAGGATGGTCTTGTGATACAGAAACAGAATGCTCTGGCTTGTGGGTAGAGGTAGTCAGCTGTCTGTGAGGTAGAGGTAAGAGTGCCTCCATGTTGGAATAGAGCAGGTCCACTCTTCGTCGCTTGCAGTTTGTCAACAGATCCCAGCATAGCGTCTCCTCCATCGGACTCTGACTCTGTTGACAAAAATAAATTAAAAAAGAAATAATGAGGAGGGTTTTGTATGGTGACAGTATTTCAGGTTTAACTTGTTACATGTTCTTACTCTAGGCACTGTATGTATGGTAAATGAAGCGTTTACCCTGAGCAGCTCCCAAATGTCCCTCTTAGGTTCAACATTCAGCAGGCCGAGCATGCTCTCAGTGCAGCCAGAGTCACATGGAGGGAGAGTGGGTGGGTCAGTCACTGCACACACAGCTGCCTCTTCATCAGTCTCTGTAAAACGGTAAAAGGTAATTTATAATAACATTTAATTTATTTGTATATTACTATCCTAAACACAGCTACAAAATGTTTTCACATGAGAGAGAGAGAAATAAAAGGTAAATTAATATACTGTCTAGGAGTTTGGCTGTTCAAATCCAGCTTAACAAGGTGAAGACTTAGGTGATGCTACAGAGAAACTACAGTGTTGTTGTGTGGATTGTGAACGGCAAATCATTCCACAATTTATCTCATCGTGCACAGCGATATCTTGTGATATTATGAAATCACGCATGAATTACAGGATCACAAGATCACACAAAAATCCATCTTATCAAACACCTTCCAATCAGTCTGTCCAGGATTTCCAAGGCTGTTTTTGGGACTGTTACAGCAGCTTTTCTAAAAAAACAAATTGCAAAATATGTTGCCATGTTTATTGGCATTTTTTGCAATGAAAATTTTTTCCAAAAAAGTTGTGATGCTGTCTCACATTCTAAGCTTATTCATGCACTGAAGGCTCCTCTCCATTGAAAAAGAAAGATTTGGCTTTTTCTCGTGACTAGCCTGTGATAGACGGTAATACAGAAATGGTTCATCCAATCACCTGCTAAGTATTTTTGTTGAAAGTGCCTGCCCTTCTTAAAAAAGTTTCCACTGCCAGCTTCTCAGACGGTTCTCTGTAACAAACCACCTAGTGCGTCACAATGATTTAGGTGCCACGGCAGCAACATAAGGTCACCCTTTGTTACCAGTCCAGACTTAGAAACTGCGAGAGGAGCTTTTTTATGCTGACATAAGTGTGTGCTCTTTTACATATGGGTTTAGTTGATCAGAGTAGTAACTTGGAGCTTATACATTTAACGCTCTGTGAGTGATTAATAAGATTTTGAACTGTATTCTGGAGGCAACACAAAGCCAATGAAGGGATGAGTGCGGAATAGGGAGTTACAGTAATCCAGATGAGATGAAATAAAAGGCATGAGTAATTTTGCTCCATGTGAACAGTGGACAGAAACAGATTGATTTTCAAAATGCTTACTGACATGTACAAAACGTCGTCTACTACTACTACTACTACTACTACAACATTTTCCCCAGCTCATCTCCTTACCAGCTTTGCCAGTGTGCGTCAATGGCCTGGTGATGTGGCGGCCTCCTGCACTGCGAGTCCAGAACTGCAGCTGCAGTAAACTCTGTCTGATGTCACACCCACTGAGTCTGAGCAGAGAGCTGATGTCCAGCTGGTCTGTCCTCACGTCCTCCGTCAGACACAACACCCTCAGGAAGCTGCTCACATCCATCTGTACCAGGACGAGAAGGACAACTGAAAAACTGACTGACACACAAAAGATTACTTTTGATGACTGATCCCTCCCACTTGACTGGCATCAAAAGATCAAGGCACATTAAACATCCTATTCAGTCAGTAAGATCTAACATTGAAGCATTGGTGTTCAGAAATCGTCGACTCACCACTGAAGGTGTTTTGAAATGGATCTCTTCAAAGTTGCCATCAAACATGGAACTGAAAGCAGGATCTACGAAACATGCAGGAACTGATTCAGACTCAAACCAGGGTATAAATAAATCTGATCAATGCAGACTGAAACTGTATGACACTTGACCTTTCTCCTTTTACTTACCGCTCGTAGTGAGGATGACTGGCCTCTTCGTAGTGGTCATAAATGTCTTGATGGCAGCTAGAAACCCTGAGTCATCATCAAAAATAACATCCACTTCTTCAAACAGGATAAGGGAGGTGGCTGTCTTCTTGCTCTGCTCTTCACTGTTCTTCTCTTTAGGGGTGGTAGCTGTTGGAGATTTGACTGCAGGGTCCTTCTGCTTACTGGCACCTTCATTTGCTTTTGTGACTTTCTTGGAAGCAGCTATATAAAGAGATGAGGCAGAGAAAAGAAATAAAATGTTTACTGTGAAAGTTCTGGTAAAAACTTTCATGAAGGTGGCCTCATCATATAAGTTAACATTTACCTGGTTGTTCATTCTTCTTAGTGTTAGGTGTCTCCTTGGTGGTGGGTCGACCCATTTTGAAGAAGTTCGCCAAAGAGGTGGGAGCGAGGCCTCCTCTTTTTGTACCTCTTGGGGACTGGGGATTTTTCCTGGGAGAGGACACCACCCTCCGAGGAGAGTTAACTTTTCCTGAGGGAAGAAAACAATCAACAATCAGTTTGTGTTCATCTTGCAATTAGAGATGCATCAATTGATTGGCCAGTGACCAGAATCGAACGATTTCAGCTCGATTAACTATATTACTATAGTATTATTTTTGCAGTATATTTCCCCGCTGTGGGACTAATAAAGGATATCTTATCTTATCATACAAAATATGCATAAAATAGTTCCTTTCACAAGCCAATCACAGTTAGAAACAATTCTATAAATGTTGGCTCTGTACATACTGGGAGAGGATCCAGGCCTGAGAGCGCCAGCGCTGCTGCTTGTGCCGTAACTGTTGAAGTAGGTGGGTTTGTGGGCGTTGACCCCCTGACTGTCCACCTGGTGTGACTGAGTGGCTTCCTTCAGCTGGGACAGAATGAGACGGCCACTCCGTTGAGATGAAGCATTCACCTCAAATACCTTAGAGAACCAGACAGTTGTTAGGAAATAAGGATGCTGTTTCTCACACAAACACAGTTATATACCTTCAAGATTTTGTACCTTGAAGCCCAGCTCCTGGGCACAAGCATAGACTGCAGCAGTCTTTCCCACTCCAGTGGGTCCTGTGATAAGCAGTGTATTACACAACATGTCCTCGTCATCCTGGGATTCCTGGTCTCCACAGTCCCAGTCTGAGTCTGCACACAAAGAGCCATCATGTGGTCAACACAAACACGCATAAGAAAGAAGAAAAACAAAAAAAGATTTCTCTAGTCCCCCACCATTGCTGCCTTCCTCTTGTGTCTTGTCTTTCTGCTTTTTTCTCTCTTCTCGGTCTGCACGCAGTTTCCATTCCTTCAACCAGCTGTACAAAAAGAAACATTAAACATTTGTCGCAACGTTCCTGACACAATGTCAACATCGGCCCTGAGCCCATATTGTGAAAATCTGTGTAAAGGTATGATGCCATTTAAGAGATACAATACAAAGCAAACACAGTGGCTGCTGTTTTTATACAGGTGCAGTGGAATTAAAGCAGTTTCAGTGCCTCACCTGTGTAGCCTCCTCACTGCGGCAGCGTTGCCTAGGATGTCACTGGAGCGCTGAGGCTGATATTTGTCAGTCCATAGCACGTCCTCCTTCACTACATCTGTGAAACAAACCAAAGATTGAGCACCTCTGAGTGAGTTTAACGAGAAAGAGAGGGTGAGACTATGTCACCCCTGCAGCCTGTCCAAGTCACAGTGAGTCAGGACAATGGCGAGTCAAAAGTGGTCAAGATATTTATTTCTATTGGCACCTTATTTGTTGTTGTTGTGGTTTTTATTTGACTTAATGTGATTATGCGTGCTACTGGATACAATAATTTCCTCCATGTGGATTATTAACGTAAGTAAGTCAGTAAGTATGTATGTATCTATGTATTTACATTTAATTTCATTTTGAAAGAGCAATTTGTTTGGTCCTTTACTCACAGTTTGGGTGGGCGTGAGTGTGTGTGTCTCACCCCCAACACAACAGCGCTCTAACGCTATGCCCTAGTGACAGACTGACAGGATAGAGGTTGTAGGGACGGGTTTGGTTGGGCAAAGTCAGGTAGGGAGGGGTTTTATTTAGTGTCAGATGTTCTAAATAAATAACCAAATATTCAAAATTAATAGCAATGTTGAAATTCAGAAGTTTGGACTCTGGTGCAATTCAGACGTGAACAGTATCGAACCCTAGTTTGAGGTTTTAAGTACTTGCTATATGACTTACAACAGCCCAACTGGATCTATACAGCAAACAAGTTAACAGTGACGACATGAATACCTTTAACAAGCTTGTATTAAAGTTGTCATGCCAGTTGGAAGGTGTAATTTCCTCTTGTAGGTGGTTTTTAAGATAATTATACATTGTTCTGGTGAAGTTGATGACAGCAGCTGTATTTATAGTACTTTCAAAAGCACTTACAAAAGGTTTGCCCACACTTCACTGTCAGAGCCAGTCAACTGCTGCTTTGATAATGACACATTTAAAACAAAAGGAAATACTGAAGTTTAAAGAGTGTAGCATAAGTTGGTCCAATGGTGTGTCCGTCTGTTCCAAGACATTTAAGTGTATTTGCTGTCTTTGATTGCAAACTTGCACTGACATTAATTATGATTTGTTGGATACAGACAAAAGCTTTCTATTGTGCAGTTATGTAATTTAAGTCACTTCCCATTGGCTAATTGCCCATATTTTTGTTCAGCAATGATGTCATTAAACCAGTTTCCTGATTAGATGGAGTGTTGTTTATTGACTCCAAGAGAGTTCAAAGAAAAAGGTAAAGTTAAGAATGGGTAATTCAGACTGTAAAATATGAGACCTCACCTTTATTTCCAGTGTTCTCTCCTAAAAGCAGGTTATCAGTCACAATTATACAGTCGTCTTCAGGCGAGGTGGGAGCAGTTTTGACTGAAGGCTTGGCTTTCTCATCCTCCTCCTCCTCCTCCTCTGGCCTTGATCTCCGAGATCGTCTCGTACGGCCTCCCCTTTTCGTTGGCTCAGGCTCGGAAACTTTCTCTTCTGCAGAGTTGGCTCGTTGCTTCTTAGCCACCTTCACTGTCATTTCCCCATCATCATCCGTCCTCTTCCTCTTCCCTCCTACTGGTTCAGCAGCAGTGTGGAGCTTGTGACTCTGGTTACAGCCTCTGGTTCTAGAAAGTAACGTGAAGTTGAGGTGGAGAATAGTTCAATTTATACTCTATTTTGGCTGGTTTGTGAATATTAATCGATTTAAATGCTTTTGAAATATTTGTGCTTTGAGGGCATATTGCATAACTTCAAAATGTTCTTCTGATGAATAAATACAGGGTAAGCAACAGCCCAAAGTAAACTGTTAATGCCACCTGATGCTTTGCAATACAACACATCTTTTGGTCTCAGTGTGAGTCCTGTCAAACTGACCTGAGGTTGTGCACTGCTGCTGGTGGTCGGCACGTCTCTTCAGGAAGCGAGTGAGGAACGTCTGAACAGGGAAGGGGGGGTTGGAGGTGCTGACCTCCTCCATTAGAAGCTGACGAACACTTTCAGAGATCTCGGGCCTCCAGCCAGAACCCTTTAGAAGGAAAAACACTCGTATTAAATATTGTGTTTGCTGTTTAACCCCACTGTAGCTCACCCTCATAACATCTTATCTGTTTTGGATATTTATAAAAAGTTTAATAAAGACACTATAAACCATGAAATGAACAAAAATACAAACAAATAGGACAGAAATAAGACTTAAAGTGTGTGTTTTTATGTAGTCTCTCTCTTTATAAGCCTTTTTAAATATAATATCCAGGCAGCCAGATAGCAGCGAAAAGTTAGACAGACGTATTCTGAGACATCGATCATGCTAAACATGTAGGTAAATCACTACCTTCATCATTAATTAAGTAACTAAGTAATTTCAACATACCCGTTCACAAAAGGCTCTACGAGCTGGTTGTGTCCTCACACAAAGGGAGCCACTAACAGATGGAGGCAGGCTGGATGTTTGACTCCGAAGCTCTTTCAGATGACACAGTAATGAAGACTCAGGCCACAGCAGACCCCAAAGAGCACAATCTGTTAATAAACAACAAAAACAAATTAAGCCAGGCTCCTGTCCCTTAGCAACCATTTTGAGAAATCGGCAAACGATTCTTGGCTTTTGCCACTAATGGCAACCACTTTTTACAATAAAAAAAACGAGATTCGCAAACAGCAAAATATGCACCGCAAAGTTAATGTTTTTAGTATTTGTTGGATTGGTGATAACTGCATATTGCGGTTACAGTCAGAACAGAACCAGACAATGCTGCATGTACGTTTGTGGATTAACTCGCATGTACACTGACATTTGTTTTGTAGACAATGGCGAAGCAAACTAAGTTGACTGGGGTGTGCAGTTCGACTAACACGTCACCATGACAAAGAAATGAGCAATCTGATTCAACTGATCAGAAACCAAATGAACCTGAACGAAAAACAGAAAATTTAATTTGTGAAGTCTTGGGAGCAGGGTTGGAAATTGACTTTTTCGTCCACATGCCACTTTGGCTAGTGGATCCTAAAATCTACCAGCTACCATTGTTTTTTCTTGGCCAGTGCGTGAAGCAAATCTAACATCCACTTGCGTATTTTACCAGCATTATCCCAGCATCTCTGAGCTGAAGAAAAGTTTATACTGCAAAGCATGCACAATACACATCTTGACAAGTGACACATCAAGTTTACTAATTCAAGGCGGCACTTCCATCACAAGCAATGGCGCTTGAAGCATAATGGGATGGCAGCTTAATGATAATGAGATGGAGGCTGCAAGAGCTGGCACAACAAATGACAGGCCGATGAACACCATCATTTGCAAGATTAATGCTGCCAAGCAGGATTTTGTACACCAGGGACTGAGGGTGGAAACATTAGCTGATAACACTTAATATGTCAGATAATCACAAACAACAAAGAATTTTGTTTAATAAATGTAATAAAGCTTTAAAACATTCTTTTTGGTCACATTTTTATTATGATACCAACGTTTACCTGCATATTTTCTTAATTACTCAAAATGTAAGGTGACACCTGGTTGCCAGCCTGGCAACTAATTTTAAAAGTTAGTGTTGAGCCCTATAACATTACTTAAATGTTGTAGCTGGTGAAGGTGGGGCAAGTTTTTATGTCTTTCTGAACTGCTGGGTAGCTTCTACCAACTCACCGTTTGGTGGCTGGTTTATGTGAGTAACTGGTTGAAAGGAGGAACAGGAGAGAGAGTAGGCCTCCTTGGTGGCGGCGGTCTTGGCTATCTGTTTCCTAAATGACTCGGGCAGGCCGCTCTTCAAGAACTCTCTGCGTGCCCTGAACTGCTCATCATCCTGGGAGTTTTCAGAGCCCTCACGGCTGCTGTCATCAAAGATGGAAATCACAGACACCTTCCGAGCAGTTTTCTCTTGGCCCAGCGGGGCCGCTTTGGAGCCTGTGAGAAAGAAAACGCGGCACTATCAGATGAGGTTACAACAAAATTCCAAACAGCAAATGATGACATAGAGTGGGAGAGACTACCTGGGACAGCCTTGGCTTCTTTGCCAACAGATGGGGCTTTTCCCAGAACTTCATTCAGACTGCGTAAAGGCTTCTGGGTTTTAGTCTTTTCTGGTGCCGTCTGAGGAGCAGCAGTCTGGTCTTCCTCCAGGCAGATGACAGAATCCTGAAAAAACAAACCAAATAATGAGGAAAAGAATGAGTGAATACACAGATTAAGCTTTTGCCTCAGTTTTTGTGTTGTATTGTGAGGGTGGCCCCTTGTGCTATTGTGGAAGCCCCACAAGTCCCCAGTGTTTTTGTCCACCTCAGTAGAGGCGACTACTGTTTGTATGTGATCAATTTCAATGGTTAACACATTATGTTCTTTACAGCACTTCATCAACACTGATCTGCATCTGGTTCAACCTAATTCTGCTACCAAGCCCAAATTAGAGTGAAATATTTATTCTAGACCAAGAGTGTCAAACTCATTTTAGTTCATGGGCCACATACAGCCCAGTTTGATCTCCAGTGGGCCGGACCAGTAAAACCATTGCATTGTTGTTAATGACAACGTCTCCAAATGTTCTTTTAGTGTATAGAAATACGAGTACATTCTGAAAACAATCATATGTCTGTTTTTCCGCATTCAGTCAGTCTGCTACTCACTGTCATTACATGTGCATTTTTCCATACATGTCCTCTCCTGTGCAGTAATGCTAACATCACCACACCAAACTACGGTGGCAGCTGTTAAGGAAGCAGGTTGAGTCCCACCCTTACAAAACATTTACAAATCAAAGGTTTTGGCAGAGCCTTAGCAAATGGGTTTCAACAATACTGTTTTAAGACAGAAGTCAGATTCTTTCGTAGCTTACTAAAGCTGCTTTTTGACAACAATTTGCACAATGTTTAATATCTCTAAATATGACCACAATACGTATGCATTGTTAATTTAGAGAACTGTATTCTGGTCCAAGTGGAAAAGACTTTTAAGCAGCATTTTACATGAAGTAGACTACTTGGTGTTTAACTTGCTCCTGGAACCTTAGCCTTCACAAGCACACCAATATAAGGTGTGCAGTCATCCAGTGGGTCAGACTGGATCCTTTAGCGGGCCAGTTTTGGTCCATGGGCCATACATTTGACATCCCTAATCCAGATGGTGCTGTATTGAGCTGCCATGCACCTGAGAATGGACTCAGTACACTTGCTTCTCAGTGGTTTTGGTAAAATTATGTTCACACTAAAGCCCAAGGAGAAAATACGTGCAAACCTATTTTATGATGAATTATAAATCTACATGTCTACAACAAGACTGAAACCTTAATGTGAGCAGGCTCTGTATGTACAAGCACACAGTTCCAAGATAGTAAAAGATCTGTTCGCTTAAAATGTTTTATGGGCAAATTTCTTAAAGTTTGTTTGATAAAAGTTATCAACTGTAGCTTTATCTGTACCTCATCTTCACAGTAGCTCTTCCTGGTGGAGGCCTCAGTTCTCGATGAACGCCTCAAGGTGCCCTTCTCCTTGTCAGCAGTTTTTTTACTCTGCTGAATGACTTTAGCTTTTTCCACCAACTTCTTTGCCTGCCTCCTTGTTTTGGAGTCAGTTGATGTCTGAAAAATAAGAAGTATTTCATCATCATCACCCCATAATCATAATAATGTTAAAACATGTTTTTTTGTCAATTCAGGACACAAATTCATGACATTCAGAACTTGTTCAATATGTAAAAAATATATAGCATACTTACTTTAGTCGGCAAAGAAGTGCTCGTGCCACTTTCAGCCTTGGTCACGGAATTGTTTTTATGGACTCTGGTAAATTTAATCCTTAAGAAAAAGAAAACATAGAATTAGAACACAAAATCAAAACACAAAAATGTTTTAAGCAGGTGCTGATTCACCTATATGATACATTTATCACAGATTTATTGCAGGACTGTTAGAAAACAGTAAGAGCTCATTCAAGCTCAACATTAGATACGTATACAGAAACAGATGGAGCCTTCTGTTCGTACTCTGCTTTCATTTTGTACATATTTTTGCATGTTTTCTCAAAGCTTATGAATACGGACGAAATGGAGCAGTACCACCAGAGATCATAGGGGCAGTGTAGCTTAGTACAAGCAAAATATGACTATAGAGGACGACAAACACTTTTTATAGTGAGAGGAATTCTCTGTCTACATGTCACAGTGTATTTAATGGCCTCAGAGACCACCATCATCTGCAATGCTACCTCTGTTAAAAGGTGCACTATTAGGACCTCCGCCACTGTTTCCTTGTTTTGTTTCCATGTTTAACTTTTGACTCTGCCCTCTTGTACCATCTATTGGCTATACCTATGTCTTAATAAGGGACGATTGGAAGTATGAGGGCACTATGTTTGAAATGGACTACTCCATTTTTGTACGTTAAGGGAGTAAATATGAGCCCTGCAATCATTTTAGCTAGTTGTACCCAATCAACTGGCAGTCGAGTGTATAAATGCATCCAACATGCTTTTTACAGGCTGTGTAATAGTATTAAATCATAGCTGCATGTGTCACCTGATTGGACTTTCTTTTGAGTCAGGTGGGCACACCATCTCTGCTACGAAGACGCCACGTTTGGACTTGCGTGTCTTTGGGGTGGACACATTTACAGGGCTGTCATCAGGTAAAACAGTAGCAGGAGTATCCTTTGACTCGTTGCGTTTCCTGGTTTTTCTGATTGGAGTTGTTGGGGTGGTCTCCAGTGCTTGCCTGACTACAGCCTCTCTTCTGGACCTCCTCACTGCTGGGATGGAGGGAGTTGAGGTGATGGGTGGCTCCTCTCCTTTGTCATCAATCTCAATTACTGAGGCCACTGTTTCTTCTGCAGGAGGAGGAGGAGGAGGAGCAGCAGCGGCAGCAGCTGGGGTGGTGACTGCCTCCTTTTCTTCTACTGCTTTCTTTCTGCCTTTTCTTGCTGGCTTCTTTTTAGCTACTTTGTTTTCCTGAGAAGCAGCAGGGACTTGCTCAACAGAGGCTGGAATTGCAGCATCTTCTTCATCAACTTTCTCCGCATCGTCCAAAGCCTTCTCTCCTGGTTGCTTCTGTTTGCCCTGGACCTTACCAGGCTTGGTTTTGGACCCATCCAGACTGGGCTGTTTGAAGGCAGCCATGAACTGCTTCCTCTCTGCCTCACTGCACTTGGGCATGGATTCACTCTCAAGCACAGCCAGCTCTAGATCTTCCTCTTGAAGAACCACATTGGATTTCCGCTTGACAGTCAGAGGGGTAGAAGTGGGTTGGTGTCCGGCCTCTGTGTGGGGAGACGATACAACCTCTGCAGGGCTCATTGCACCTTTTCTCCTGTTAAAGATAGAAGCTACTTTTGGCCCTGCCTTGTTGGCTTCCTGTTTGGGTGAGACTGTATGTACTTCAGCCTGGATGGTGACAGTTCGGGGTGAGACTTGAAAAGGTGGCTCCCCAGAAGCCATGTTTTCTTCAGCTTTAGGGATGTCCAACTGGTCAGTTTCCATTGCTTCTGCCTCTGTTGTGATTTTACTTTCATTGTCTTTGTCCTGTTCATCTTCCATGTCCTCTTCATCCCCGCCCTGGCTCTGACTCCGCACAAAATCCTCAAAGGAGATTGTGACTGTGCTGTGGTTTAGCTGAGAGGCCTCATCCACATTGACCTCCATACTAACATCACACAAGGAGCTCTCTTTTTCTTTCTCCTCTGGTTCTGAATGCTTTGCCTTCTTAGAATTTCGTGCAGTGGTTTTGACTTGTTTTGCTTTATCTTTTGAAGGTACAATTGGAGATAATTCAATGCTGTTAAGTTCTGGGTTAAGTTTGACATCGTTCTCACATTTGGAGCCATCTTCATCTTCTTTAGCTTGCTCAGCACTGACAGTCTTAGTGGCATTCCTTTCGGATTTTCCGGTACAAGCCTCAGCACTAAGCTCGGCCATCAGTGCTGCTGTATCACTGCCAAAAACACCACAGCTGCTGACCGCTTCTGCTGGTTCCTCTACAATCATGCAGCTCGCCTCCTCTGTGGAGCTAACCTTTTCAGCCTCCACAAGTTTTCTTGCAGCTTTGCTGGCTTTTCTACTCCGTCTCTGAGATGGCTGTTTCACTACCACCTCTGGGCTGGTGTGTTTTCCTGCAAGCGGAGACGTCTGACAGTTCTCTTTTGACTGTTCAGGTGAGCTGGTCTTTTCTTTAGAGGACGGAGCCTTCCGGCTAAAGTAGTCCATGATGTTGTTGGAGCGAGGAGGTGAAAAGGGTTTCTCCGCAGGCTTGGGCACAGGAGAGAAATAGTTTGTGATTGTCTTGACAACAGGACTGCCACCATCTTTGCGAGATTTCTTGCAAGGCTGTAAGAAGAGTGACAAAGTTAAAGAGGTCTTTCTCTGTCAGAAAATTGCCTTATCATAAAACTGGGCTGTCTATGTAGTAAAAGACAGTTGCTTCCCACTTATTGAGTGAAGTAACACAAGGCTGGCCATTTTGACAAAGGAATCAATATGGCGGCCAGCTGGCAGCAAACAATCTTGTATTACAGTTAAACAGTAAGTTAAAATATGTTTCTGAAAAAAATTTGGGTGAGAAATAAAGTGCCCCAGGAATGAGTTCTACAACCTGGAAATGAGTTTGCATTAGCAGAAGATCATCTTACTGAACAAAACATTTAAGTGCCATAAACCACAGAGCCTATTTTCTGCAATAATCAAAAATCCAATGGAAAAATCCCATAGGCTTTTTCAGGAGGGAACCAGGGTGGCACTAACTTCTGCGTCAGCCTATAGAAAAACATTGTCACTGGAGCACTCTAGCCACTCTAGCCAAAGCAGCAACAGAACTTTGTTTTATATTTTATCAGCACTACTTAATTTTACAGTTTGATCTCAGTTTTTTTCAGCATTTGTTTTTACAACACAGGAAACAGTGTGGCAACTGCCTCTCATTAACAGATTCATATTATATTGAGTACTGATAAGATGGAGCAAGGTTTTCCACAGTTCATTTACAGATTTAACACACACTGTTATGATACAAAGCCGGTTAAAAATCAGCAAAGTATTCCATTAATCAAATATGAAAATGCAGGAATGAATAAACAATTTGTAGCAGCTTTACATATGCTATATATGCAAAAATCAGTGTCATAAACATACCTGGGTGTCAAAGTCCTCAATGATAGATGCCATAGCCACAACGCCAGCCATAATTTGAAGTGACCTAAAGCAAAAGGAAACATCGTTATGCACATTGCACATGGAAAGCAGAGCAGGGATTTGAGATGAAGTGTTAACTAACTTTCCTGGTAATACAGTGGTGTCGGCCGCAGGCTATGTAAACTCATTGTCCAAGGATGAAATTCAGTTGGTGAAGCTTTGAAGTGCTCATCTATCCTGTCCCTTTTTACCAAAGTTATTGAATAAAGGCAAAAGTGTCATGCTCAATTTTTGTACTTTTCAAAACATTTAATGCTTCGATGCTTTGTTAAAACCACAGCGCTCTATGCATATATACATGTTGTTGTCAAAAAATTATTCGATATGAAAGTTCCCCTTTAGGGGTACCCAACCTGTTAAAGGGTGTCCCGCCTCACCTCTCCCCTTTTGCTGTTGTACTCCATGGGAGAGGTAAAGGACATTGCTCTCGTAGTAATGTCAGTGTTTTAGCGCTGTTGAGCTATGTTGACGTAATCTTGTGCCACTTAATTTGTGTAGGGGCTGGAGTTTGTATAGTTGTGTATAACGGAAGACTTTGTTTTTGCCACTTGCTGTCAGGATTGTTTTCTGTGTTTCATTGTGCTTAACTGAATGTAACATGGCCGCCTTTTGCTGTTGTGCTCTGTGGGAGAGGGGGCTGGAGTTTGTGTAGTTGTGTATGACAGGAGATTTTGTTTTTTGGCACTTGCTGTCAGGAGAGGAATAAACACAGATCGCTTCAGAAGATATCCACGGTCTGGGCCTCTTAATATCTACACAACAAAGACATCCACCAGTTACATAGAGAGTCATCCAGTGGGCCAAACTGAACCCTTAGGCAGGCCAGTTCTGGCCCACTGGCCGTATGTTTGACACCTCTGATCTAGTGGGTTGTTGATGTTGATGTTAATTCCAGGTGCTAGTGTATCTATGGTGCCTTTACAAGTTTGACTTTGTTTTACCTATTGTTTTATGGGCATGGACATTAACATCTGTTTTATTTACTTTGTTTAATGTATTATGTGCTTGATGAGTGAGTGTTTTTACCATTTTTGTCTTTATTTAGGTGTGCTCACTGAGACAAATTCCCATCAATCATGTTGATATGGCAATAAAATATTGAATCTTGTATCTGGATATCTTATACAAACAAATGTGCTGCACAATTCAAAATCTATTAACTATAAGTCACTGTTGGGTACTGTATGTGACACTGTAAACAGTAAACAGCCCTGCTCTATGCAAATAGTTTTGAAGTACTATATACAGGAAGTTAGGAGTTCTGGTGAACCAAAGCATATAGCATATATATGATTATATACTGAATATTTAAACAATTTCATGAAAGCGGTCAAAGACAGCAACATGAAATGAATATCATTCCTGACATGGCGCCCTGTAGCTCTTCCAGTTTGTGCCTAATGACAGACGCCAGGAAAACAAAGGTCCAGGAAAACACTCACCGATAAAACTGACCCGGTAACTTGCTGCAACTTCGTAGACTGTCTTCTTGCCGTTTCTTATTCACTTCCCCGAGTTTGTGAATAAACAACAGAGGCACAGTTCATTGTGCGAGGCGGACAACTCTGTGTGTTGCCACCAGACATATAAATTTAACCGTAAAACAACAAGCTAGCAGACGTCGGTATATGCTAGTCTCAACGCAGCGTCGCTCCTCACAAGTGCCAGAAGTGGTCCATACATTCCCAACATGTCCGCCACAGGTGTACGAACGCGAAGTGAAAAACGTTAAACGGATAAATTCCAAATTGTTCTTCTGAGTAGGAAAACAAAATACATGTTTCTTGACGTCTCTTGCTCTTTCAAAAACGCGCCAGTCTGGTCCTGAGCGAAGAGCGCGAAATATACACGACCTTTGGCATGACCGAATTCCACCAATCACAGGAGAGAAAATGTTAACGTCATCTGCTGACGTAGTTGGTCCATAACAAAGATGGCGTGTGGCGGAGCTGTTAATGGAGAGGGAAAAGTGACAGCGACCTCTGCTGGCTGCGCCGATTATGGTTTGCTTTACATGGCTTTTATCTAAAAACTTTTTTTTTAACAATACATTTTATTATCAGAACAAAAGGCGTCAGGGAAAGAAAATGTAGTTTAGTTCAGTGACAGAAAAAAGATTTACAGTATGATATTGAAGAGTTTGCATGCATTGAGGTTTGAAGAGATATGCTAAGATCTGTTTGTCTAATTATGTAATATAAAATAGATGGTAATTTATTCTACAATTTCATTTTATGAACGTATAATTTTGCTAAAATAATGAGCAAATTCTTGACATACCTATTGTACATTGCAGGAGAAAATAGCATTGTTGAATATTTATAAGTTGTATTTCAATTTAAAAAATGTCCTCATATTTCTTAAAATATGTTTTAAGATCCAACTAGAAAAAGGCTCAAAACATTGTCACATGTAACCTGCACACTGAATAAACAAATGTTTATTGTTTAAATGTTTAGTATTTCCAACATATAATTACAGAAAGAGCATTTGTCTTCTGTAATAATAGATTTACAAATTATGGAATTTAATTGGATTAATATGAATTGTAACCATATATGAGTTTATATAACATTACTTTGATTTTGTTGGAAAACAAATACATTGAGAATAAACACAAAATTTTACATTTCATATTTTAATATCTATATTATATTTGTATTTGTATAATATTTATATTTAATATCAAATATTTACTTTTATGTTTAATAGGCATTATTGTTCTTGGAATAAGTTCATTTTATTTTTTATTTTTTGGTTTGTTTTGGGGTTTTTTTTTTGGTCAAAGATTGGCTAAATTCTGCTAGTAATCATACAATCATCATGTCATTATATATGTGGTGGAAGAAGTACAAGAAGCGTTTACTTAAGTAAAATTAACAATACCACCAAGTAAAAACACTTCTAAGTCAAATCACACATATGTTAAATTAGCCTACACAAGTATTCGCATCAAAATATATGTAAAGAGTAAAAGTACTCATTATGTGAAATGGCCCATTTTAGAATGATATATATATATTACATCATTGTATTATAATTATTGATGCACTAATGTGTAAGCATCAAAAATGTTGCAGCTGGTGAAGGTGGAGATCATTTCAGCTATTCTATAAACTGCTGGGTTGCTTATTCTGTAATAATACATCACCATTTATGAATTGATTTATCAAGGTTTATTTGTCATGTAAAAAAAGATACTGTTCGATAAAGACAGGCAGGAAAATATTCTTATATACCTCCATATTCTGCTGTGTTTCATTATGATCCTCATATGAATCTTCACAAGTGTTTCATCAAAGGAGGACTGCTGTGGAGCTGCTGACCAGTTGGGGTAAAATTCCCTGAAAGATGGATGTCTCTCAGAGTTAAACATCTGTCCGACATGTCTGAGATTCTCTTGAGCAAACAGCTGCAACACGAGGCATTAGTACAACTCTTCTGATGCTTCTGTCCTCCACACTCCCTTTTGTTCACACAAGTGGAGTGGTTGTGCTTTTAAAAATCACCAAATGATTATTTTCACCTGAGTCAAAATCAGCTGGGTCCTCCTTTTGACCAGTAGATGGAGACAGATCCTTTAAAAGCACAGCTAAGAGTTGTTAAAGTTTTAACTCCAGATAACATATTGCTCATGTTACACCCTCTCTTCACATGCTTGACATACTTTGAATCATTTGTGTTTTTACAAAACACTATGATTGTTTTTAACAAAAGCCACTGTTTCCCATGAGTCTTTTAAGCTCCTGATTCCTGTATATTTTGTGTCTGCTGTATTTTGGTATTCTGCTGATGTGAGAAGCAGCTGGCCTCCAGGTATTTTCACATTATCTAATCTTCAACCTTTGAACTTTTGGAAACTGCTGCAATTTCTTTTAAAAACATTAGGGAAAGGCAATAAGCAACTTAGTAAGAAATGTCCCACAAACTGCACAAAAAATATAGATTTAAATATATATATATATATATATATATATATATATATATATATATATATATATATATATATATATAAACCTAGGGAAAAAAGAAAAAGGCCAAGAGACATTTATATTTATTTAAGAAACTGCTGATCTACTGGGATTTTCACACACAACCATCTCTAGGGTTTACAGAGGATGGTCCCAAAAAGAGAAAGTTCTCTCTGGGTGAAAATGCCTTGTTGATGCCAGAGGTCAGAGGAGAATGGCCAGACTGGTTCAAGATGATAGAAAGGCAACAGTAACTCAAATAAGCACTGGTTACAACCAAGGTCTGCAGAAGACCATCTCTGAACCAACAACACATCCAACCTTGAAGCAGATGGGCTACAGCAGCAGAAGACCACACCAGGTGCCACTCCTGTCAGCTAACAACAGGAAACTGAGGCTACAGTTCACACAGGCTCACCAAAACTGGACAATAGAAGACTGGAAAAACGTTGCCTGGTCTGATGAGTCTGGATTTCTGCTGCCACATTCAGATGGTAGGCTCAGAATTTGGTGTAAACAACATGAAAGCATGGATCCATCCTGCCTTGTATCAACGGTTCAGGCTGCTGGTGGTGGTGTAATGGTGTGGGGGAGATTTTCTTAGTACCAACTGAGCATGGTTTAAACACCACAGCCTACCTGAGTATTGTTGCTGACCGTGTCCATCCCTTTATGACCACAGCGTACCCATCTTCTGATGGCTACTTCCAGCAGGATAACGCACCATGTCACAAAGCTCAAATCATCTCAAACTGGTTTCTTGAACATGACAATGAGTTCACTGTACTCCAATGGCCTCCACAGTCACCAGATCTCAGTCCAATAGAGCACCTTTGGGATGTGGTGGAACGGGAGATTCTCATCATGGATGTGCAGCCGACAAATCTGCAGCAACTGTGTGATGCTATCATGTCAATATGGACCAACATCTCTGAGGAATGTTTCCAGCACCTTGTTGAATCTATGACACCAAGAATTAAGGCAGCTCTGAAGGCAAAAGGGTCCAACCTGGTACTAGCAAGGTGTACCTAATAAAGTGGTCAGTGGTCAGTGAGTGTATATCTGTAAATCAATATTAATATATCTTTCTGAACTCATGTTTGCACTTCTTACTTCAAAACAAACTTCACTGATTGCTTTCTTTCTCCTGTTTTAGCTTCTCTGCACTGGCTCCCTGTAAAATCAAGAATTGAATTTAAAGTCCTTCTCCTAACCTACAAAGCTCTAAATGATCAGGCTCCATCATATCTTAGAGAGCTCATAGTGCCCTATTATCCCACCAGAACACTGCGCTCTGAGAATGCAGGGTTAGTAGGACAGGAGCCAGAGCCTTCAGCTATCAGGCTCCTCTTCTGTGTTACTGTTTCGGTCCGGGAGGCAGACACCGTCTCCACTTTTAAGACTAGACTGAAGACTTTCCTTTTTGATAAAGCTTATAGTTAGGGCTGGCTCAGGCTTGTCTTGGACCAGTCCCTAGTTAGGCTGACATAGGCCTAGTCTGTCGGGGGACCTCCTATAATACAGCGAGCCCCCTCTCTCCTTCTCTCTCTCTCTCCTCAGATTCTGAAAAGTTGGTTCTTCTTCACTTGCTAACATTCATGTCCTATTTCTGCATATTGCTAACTAACTTTACTGCATGTCACTAACTCAACTTGTTCTCTGGAGCCTTTGTGCTCCACCAATGTCATGCCAAGTGAATATTCTTGTGGTTACCTGCCAATGTAGTTAATCCAAAACAAAAGATTGCTGGAATTCCATTTACTTTATGAGGACATTCCTTAACAGGGAAACATTTCCCAAGACTTTAAAACAAAAATCAGAATCAGAATCAGAATCAGAAATACTTTATTGATCCCCAAGGGGAAATTGTTTTCGTTACAGGTGCTCCTTACAAGTGTAAAAAGAAGAAGATATAGTGCAAACAAGTGTAGAAAGAAGATATAGTGCAAAAAGAAGTAAAAATATAAGAATATAAATAAAATAATAATGTAGGCTTAGTGCAGTATAAACAAAGACAACTGGAGAGGTCAAGCCATGCAGCATGACAAAAAATTCACTGTAATTTCAAAAAACAAAATCACTAATCTCACAAATAAATATTTCAAGCTGCCTCATTTTCCTCAAAAATATACCCTCAAAAAATATTTGGTTTGAACATGAACCAGTTACTGGTATGACATAAAGCTTCTTTTGACAGAGTAAGGCAACATAAAACACATTTGGTTGTTTCTCTGTGTGTGTGTGTGTGTGTGTGTGTGTGTGTGTGTGTGTGTGTGTGTGAGAGAGAGAGAGAGAGAGAGAGAGAGAGAGAGAGAGAGAGAGAGAGAGAGAGAGAGAAATCAACACTGACTAATGGTAGGACAAAAAAATGACCAGCACAATATGCTGCCTTTAAGTTTTTAGGGTGCTTCAGGTGGTTGCCAGGGCATCGTTAGGTGGTCGCTAATACCTCATCACAAGAGGTCATTTATATGGGGAATGTTTCATTATCATACTCACTGCTCTCTCTCAACATTTTCACAATCTGGTCAACAACTATCTACATTTCAGTCTCAAAATATTTACATGATAACACTTAAAATAACTGGCCTATACTGGTGTATGTGCCCAAGCTGACAGAGTTAAAGCCCCTTGTTGGCCAAATCCCTGAGAAAGTAAACATGGCCCTCTGCAACTTCATGTCCTCAACCTCCTCCAGCATCCAACAATATATGTCTCCACTGAATCAAACTGTCAAATGTTGATCATCAATTGTTGTAATGGCTTTAGCAATATTGTTCTTTTCAGTTTTATTGATGTATATTATATGTTTAAATTATCTGTTATATATATATTTTTTTCTTTCTATACTTACGTTTATTATTGTGCATTATTTGTAAATTTGTCATGGCTTTGGCAATATTGTTAATCTACAATCATGCCAATAAAGCTTATTAAATTGAAATTGAGAGAGAGAGAGAGAGAGAGAGAGAGAGAGAGAGAGAGAGAGAGAGAGACATGTTTCATGTTGCTGCCTGATGCCTCCTACTACTGCTGTTATTATTAGTCATACTTCATCTGTTATTATACATATGATTATTATTGTCACATGCATATAATATTATATATTAATGTATTCTTACAACATATTGTACCACAATTACTTTTATTATTATTATCATGATATTGTTACTAAAATGTTATTGCAGTGTCATTGCTGTCTGCCCTGCATCTGTCTCTGTTTCTCTTTATGTCTCATTTTGTCAAATGGATTGCTGTTAATTTATTATGCTGATCTGTTCTGTACAACATCTATTGCACATCTGTCCGTCCTGGAAGAGGGATCCCTCCTCAGCTGCTCTTCCTGAGGTTTCCACCATTTTTTCCCCATTAAAGGGTTTTTCCTTATCTGCTGTGAGGGTCCAAAGGACAGAGGGATGTTGTGATATTGGGCTTTATAAATGAAACTGAATTGAGTTGCTCTCATGCATGTTTATTATTCATTAGTCTTCAGTCCCTTGGCAGCTGTAACACATCTCCCTCTCATTGATAATAAGACATTACTCCACACTCACAAACTATTTATACTGCACACACTGTGTTTCCTGGTCTGCCTCTGTGCTGCATCCATCACTCCCACTCCTTCATTTCTAGGTAAAAGGTCAGCTGGCTCTAGAGCTGCATGTAAACGAACTGCCCCGCCCACTCGTCGACGTCACCACAGCCTGTCTGTGATTGGCTGCGGCCTGAGTTACAGTGTTGCAAAAGAAATCCTCCACGTTCGCGCTGTGTTTGTTGGTGCGAGCTGAGCGGTGTCACTGAACCGAGCCGAGCCGAGCCGAGCCGGGACAGCAGGACTGTAGACCCGAATCAGAAGAAGAAGAAGAAGTGGCTGTCAGCGTGCACGAGGACATTAAAATACCCCCTTTAAAAGTCTCATTTATTTATTGGAATATTTAAACTGACTGCTGAACATTTATTTCTCATGTGAACGTGCGTTATTGCGCGTTTGTGTGCACGAGCGTGGACCTGTGACAATTTAAAGTGCTGTTTGTAAACTCCAAAAGAAAAAAGGAGACATGGAGAAATCAAACGGCTTCTCTGCGGACAGAAACATCCTCTGTCTGTTTGACGTGGACGGCACTTTGACACCACCGAGAGAGGTGAGCTCACATCCATCCATACATTATGATGTTATTACAGGCTGTCATGGCAGCCCCCTGCTCCTCTGCAGCTCCTCTGGCTTCATAATCTGCCTGTGAATTATTGTCAAGGTGTCGTCTTAATGCTTTCTCTTACACTTCATGCGCTCTTTCCTTCCCCTGCACAAACACCATGTTATTTCTGTTTCCACGGTGCAGCTGTGACATATGGTATGCAGTCTGGTAATGTATAGGTTTGTTTATGTCTGCTGACCTATTTAAGATCCTAAACACACGAGGAAACTTCCCTGATACTGTCACCTCACGTGGGCTTCAATTGGTGCTTTTTAAAATTAATATTCTGTGACATCTCTGGAGGAAATTTGATATAAATACAGTGTCCCTAAAACTATTTTTTAGTGGTTATCATTTAGACATTTATTTTTTAGGGGAGAATATCTCTCTTAATCTTGAGTTATTTTATTAGTGCACCCTTCTTCCCTGCTTTTGTCAATGGGTTTGGATGCTTGGGTTCATTTGAGGTAACTGCTGTGAGTGAGTGTGAGTGTCTCAGCGCCCTGAAATTACATAATACGGGCTCCCTTGTGTGCAGCTCTGAGCTTGTCCTGCCATATGTTGGAATAATTGGAAACCCATGCCAAAATCTATCACCACAAAGGCAAAGATTGCAGCCGTGTCCTTTGTTCTGTGTTCCTTCTGTGTAATTATGCTTCAACAGCACAATGCAACACAGAGATTTTGATTTTTAATGATGGTACATACATGTGTGTGTGTGTGTGTGTGGAGGCATTAACATTTCCCTGTAATCTGCAGAAAATCGACCCACAGTTGGATGAGTTTTTCCAGACTCTGCGGAGGAAAGTGAAGATCGGCATCGTGGGAGGGTCGGACTACTCTAAAATAGCAGAGCAGCTCGGAGAGGGGGATGATGGTGAGCAGTCCTCTCTCTTCCTGTCTCGACCGCAGATGGTTCATACACTGCAGGCTGCATCATTCACCCAGCTGGATCACACTCCATTACCTCACGCTTTTTATTCTAACTTCTGCTTAATTGGACACCGGTCCACAGGGAGTGGAGCAGAGAGGATGGTCCTTGGGAATAATGTGGGATTTAGGCTGTCTTAAAGAGACAGTTCATCCCAAATTCAAAAAATACATATTTTCCTCTTACATTTGGTGCTATTTATCAGTCTAGATTGTTTTGGTACATTGACTTGCACTTGTATAGCGCTTCTCTAGTCTTCCAACCACTCAAAGCACACTACGAGTCACATTCATCCATTTACACACTGTGGTAATACAAGGTGCCACCTGCTACTCAGTTTTTAACACGCTCACACACTGATGGAACAGCCATCAGGAGAAATTTGGGGCTCAGTATCTGCTCAAGGCAACTACAGCACCCCTCAACTACCTTATGACCCAGAGGCAGAGGTGGACACCAAGCGGCAACCTCCAGGACTGAAAAATGAAGCCAATACGAAAGTGCCAAAAACTGCAGAATGACCACTTGAGGCTGTCTCCAGAAGGAAGTTAAACTCCAGAGAGGGCTTGACTTCAACAGATGGACTTGCGGGGGATCAAACTGCCAGTCCTCCCCTTGGTGGACAAACCACTTTACCTTCTGAGCCACAGCCAACCCATGAGAGTTGCAGAGTGTTGGAGATATCAGCCATAGGGATGTCTGCCTTCTCTCCAATATAATGGAACTAGATGGCACTTGGCTTGATGGCACTTGGCAAGATAATCCACAGACCTCGTTGTGAGATTTTTTATTTTTTTGACTGATAGACGACCCTTATGTCATTGTACAGCTGCATGTAGCGCATTGCTTCGCTCAGCACCTGCTTGAGGTCCGCACTGGGGATGTTGAGAGTCACTGACAGGGCTAACTGTCAGCATCACGCAGCAACGTCACCTAATGGGTGTAACGACGGAGTGGAGTCGTTTCTGTGTCAGTGTGAGTTTGTTGGGACCGTTTAACGGCTTAGTGTTGGATGTTAGCCGCTGCTGGTGTGTTGGGTCAGGCTAACCAGGCAGACTTTCAACTGTTCTGTGTAACAGGAAGTTTGCAGATGTTTTCCACCAGTGATGAGGGTCAGTCTTTGAGGATTGTCTCTCCTTCAGGTGTCCACTTTAGACCGTAAAAATGATGGACGTAGCTTCCATGACGTCACCCATTGGTTTGTGGAATCCCATTTGGAAGCCTTGAGTTAGGCACCTTGGCCGTCGTCATGTTGGTGTTTGGAGCCAGAAGTGGCCATACTTGGGTGAGAGGTTGGCGCTGTAGAAAGGTGAGGGGTGGACACTATCGGTAGACAGCCTGTCATTCAGTGTGGCCTCGCCCTTAATTATGTGTAACTTTAAAACTTTATACCTGTCCCTGTGAACTGTCCCTTTAATATAGAATATCACAGCATTCTACAGACCCACTTTAAAAGGATGGAAACACAAGAATATTAGTTAGTTTAGCCTGATCACTTCACTTTTCCTGTGTTGCAATCCATGAGGCAGGGGCTTGGAGTTGCATCATGATCACTAACTGTTGCATTTCAACCCATCGTGATTGTCTTAGTATGATTTCGCAACAGCACGTTGACGGCCACAGTTGAAAAAATGAACACGACATCTGAACTCAAGTACACCTCCATTCATTTACTTTCCTTTATTCAACCTGCTGCCAAACACACTGGCACACTGACCCTCACAATGCAGCGCCAACAACCTCCCAGCTGAGTTGACACACAGCAGTATGAACAGGATAAAAACTTGTCAGCCTGTAAATATGAGGCAATTGAATCTGGAATGCAGATGTATTGTGCCAAGAGGTGGCCATGTGGTTTCATAACCTTGCCAAGTGGGCTAAAGGTGAAACGTTTCATACTTAATGGTGCACAGAGTCGCAGCAGATGTTGTTGTAGCAGCTGGATAATGTGATCATCTGTCAAGAATTGCTGTGAAATTGCACTCCGAATGGGATGAAATGTAATGATAAACTCATGTGTTATAACATCACATTATTTGGCGACAAAACATAAAAGAATTTTAATGCTGGAGTGATGAAAATGTAGTGAAAGCACATAGAAAGTGACCATCACTGGAATGCTATCATACATTGACCAACACACAGGGACATAGACCTTTAAAAAAATCACTAAGAGACAAGGTGCATTTAATTGGCACAGCCAATCCCTTGGCTCATGCACTAATTAAAGTGTTTTTACTGGTTGTCTGTCTCTATGTGTCAGCCCTGCAGTAGTCTGGCGACCTGTCCAGGGTGTACTCCGCCTCTCTTGCCTAATGTCAGCTGCCCCTCCCACAACAGGATAAACAGTTACGGAGAATGAACAAATAAATAGATGAATGAACAGTTCATTCCAATAACATATTTTTATCACATTTGTAACCCAGTTAGAGAATCATTTTATTGCTGTATCGTATCCTAAGTGCCATTAGATTGCTGGATTACACTGTTTTGCAGGTTACAGTAACCAAAGCAGCTTTTTGATCAGGCAGACTTTCACTCCAGAGTGTTGTCTGCAGAGCACTTAGAGGCCAAAGTGAGTGGGAAGGTCAGACAGATTAAACCTAGCTCTTTCCAAGCAGCGTTACATACACTGTAATCTGCTACCAGGTAAATATAGCAGGCTGTTCTATTCATCTAAGTTGAGTGCGTTGGTTTTAAAGGGGACTAATCATGTACATTTTCAGGTTCCCACTTGTAGTCAAGGTTTCTGTTAGAACATGTCAAAAAACTTTTTATTTTCCTCGTACTTTCTGTGCTGGAACGCCTGTGTTCACCCTTTGTCTGAAATGCTCCTGTCTCTTCCTGAAAAAGCTTAGTCTGCTTTGGTTGGTCAGGTCTCTGGGTCTTGAGTATCTCGGCGTGCGCACTGTCATCGCAGCCGAGGACTTTAACAGAGAATGGCGGCACTGTTTACCATGAAAAATCACCAATAAAAGCTCCAAAACTTAATCTTCACAACTGGACATGTTCCAGTATGAATATGAACCGAAATTAGGGAGAAATTAAAAACATCAGCAACCAAGTTTATATGTTTCCCTGACATTCGCGTGTAGCTACATGTAGCAGTGTGCCTGCAGCTAGGAACTGTAAGTCAATATAGCAGCACTTTTTACCATTACAAATTAGCTTCTAAACCAAAAATCCTTCACAACTGGACACGTTCCAGTATGATTATGAACCGAAAAGCAGGGAAAACTAAGTTTAGTTTCCCTGATGTTTGCATGTAGCTTCATGTAGCAGTGTTGACTATGTAATGTAAACGCTTGCAGTAGCAGCCTGGAGCGTCCTAAAAAGTAGAACGTTCTGGAGCCTGAGGGTTTTGCACACAGGAATTAGTTTTACATATGTATACCTCATTATATTAGCCACATTTAATATGAACATCTGACATTGTGCAGAAAATAAGGAAAAGCTTAATACGAACCAGATGAGCACATTTAACCACGTTTCACCTGTCTCCTCTCTTGCAGTGATACACAAGTTTGACTATGTATTTGCTGAGAACGGGACAGTGCAATACAAAGATGGGAAACTTCTCTCAAAGCATGTAAGTGAACATACAGTCACATTTTTCATGTTAACAATGTCGGCTGGTATGCAACACATTATCTGTTTGACATAGGACTACATGATTGTACAAATAAATGCTTCACATGTTCATTATTTATGTTTACCAACAAAGAAATAAGACAAGGTAATGAATCAGCCTAAAACTGGTTATGGGGAGTAGACCAGCTCACATTCAGAAAACTGTTCTCTACAAATGAGGTCTAAAGGAGATCTTTAAAGGAAGTTAAGATACAACTATGATTCTACCCAGGTGATGTCTTTCCTCCATCTTGACAAACCATATGGATACACAGGGGAAAAACTAAATTGAATTGATTCCAGTTACCTGTAGCAACAATAGGAAGAGCACAGTGTTTTGTGTGTTTATGAAAGAGGTGCATTTCATCCCATCAGGCCATTCAGAACCAGATCGGAGAGGAGCTGCTGCAGGACCTGATCAACTTCTGCCTCAGCTACATGGGGCTCATCAAGCTGCCAAAGAAAAGGTGAGACTTCTGCCTCTTTTCCACTGCTCGGCTTGAATCGACTCAACTCAGTTTGGTACCAGGTCCTTTCCTATTTCATTTTCCACTGCAAAAATCCTCAGCTGATCGTCATAGCAACACCATGTGACACTTGCTGGATTCTTTCATCAGCAGCCAAACAAAGGAACGTCTGCTCTCCATCAGTTGTTCGACGTAGTTTTGCAGGCTGCCATTTTAAAAAATCTGGGTCACCTGAATAAAAAGCATAGCTCAACTATTTAAAACCTCGATTTTAAGATCTTGCTCCTGACCTTTAACGCCACCCACAACCTAGCTCCTCTGTACATCTCCAACTTTTGCACATCCACACCCCCACCCGCACTCTCAGGTCCTCCTCTTCCATCCACCTCACTGTCTTGCCAGCTAGACTGATCATCATAGAGCCTTCAGTCGGGGGGCTGGAGCCAGCTGACATTGGGCGAGAGGCAGGGTACACCCTGGACAGGTTGCCAGACTATTGCAGGGCTGACATGTAGAGATAGTACCCAGGATTGAACCAGGAACCCTCTTGCTGTGAGGCGACAGTGCTAACCACCACACCACTATGCTGCCCATTACCTCAAATATCACACGTCTCAATGATTACCGGCCAGTTGCTCTCACACTGACCAGTTGGAGCAGGAATACACATGCCTCACTGTGAGCTCTGTGTAGGAAGTAAAGCTAAAACACAGTTGTTAACATGCTCTGTTAAAAGGCGTCCTTAAATGCCCTTTAAACGATGCATCCATTTCTGCCTGCAGAGGAACATTCATCGAGTTCAGGAATGGAATGCTCAACATTTCCCCCATTGGTCGGAGCTGCACGCAGGAGGAGCGAATCGAGTTCTCTGAAATTGACAAGGTAAAGTACTTTATCGTTACTGGATTAAGAATGACCAAAGTGACATTCCTGCGTTCAGACATTCAACCCCTGTGGTCAGGTTGTTGGAGAATGATGTAATCTGTTGTCTTGTGTCATCTGTGGTCACTGTTTGCGGGTTAGCACATCATTCTCCTGCTCTCTGTACTGCCCTCGTATGCTAACCTTGGATTATGGTACACAGGATAACATCAAATCGTGTGTATAGTTAAAATATTTGGCACTGCTTCAAGCTTATTCTGCTGCTTTGATTGTAGCATCAGCCATTTTGCCTAAGTTGCAATAAAGTTGAAACCTACTAGAACTTAATTCAAGTGTTCAGTAGCACAAAGTCAGCAGTAGAGCTAAACAAACTTTACACATCAGGCTCAGAGTGTCACAGACCGCCTCTCTGTCTCTGTCCCTCTGTTTCATGAGAGGTCAAACAATGTTGAGCTGTCAGGGCAGCTTAACAAGCTACCCATTGATGGTTTCCAGAGCCAGGCGATATGGAGGAAGCAGATAGCAGCAGAGGAGGAGAGGTTTAACCCCTCAGCTCCCTGCCAACATTTATGCAGCTGGATCCTCTGCTGAGGTCATGCACGAAATAAAATTACATCATATGAGCCAACATGTTCTGTACATGACATACTGCCTCTACCATTTAACTGATGTTAGGATGACTGAGGGTAGCAAGAGTGTTACATGAATTGTCTGTTTTGTCACTTTCTCCACAGAGAGAGAAGATCAGGGAGAAATTTGTTGCTGCACTCAAAGAGGAGTTTGCTGGAAAGGGACTACGGTTCACCAAAGGTGAGAGAGACGAAAGCCTGTTTAAGTTAACGACCATGTATACTCTCAAAAAACATGCATTGAACCATCTCAGAATGTATCGCAATTTCACAGTGTGTTATATTACACAATTATTACCAGTTAGAATAACCCTTAATCCTTTCACACACAGTGGTTTTGATGCTATAGTTGCATATAAGCCACTACAGTGGACCCTGCTGCGTCACGCCACTGGCAGGTGTAAATGCAACACACATCTCTGAAAACCAAGATGGCCATCAGAATGCAAGAAATGTTGTGCAGCTCAGGAATATAAAAAATAATAATAATAGATAATAAATAAAGTTTGATACCATCAAGTAACATCTAAGGAGTAATACAGATTATAAAATTACCAAGTATTGATTTTTAATTGGGAGGAAATTTAAATGAATCATCTGCCCACTAAGCTTGACATCAAGTACCACTGGCTAAATTTTAACTACGGTAAATATTTTCACAGTAACAGTGTTCTTGAAAATACGTAATGTTTTCAGGTTATCTGTCTGTATATATGTCTTGTACATATGTCCATCTGTGGTCCCATTTTTGTGAATACAATAGCCCCTTTTCCACCGCAGGAACTTTTATCATTTACCCAGGATTTTGAAAAAAGTCGGCGCGTTTCCACCGAAATTACCTGGGAAAAAAAAATTTCCCTCAACCCCAAACTTTCCCTTAAAAAGTACCTAGTAGGGGGTTCACAGAGTCATACAAAAACAAATTCTAATTCTAGGTTTTGTTTTGTTTTTAATGCCTAAACAGGAAGAACAACTCTTGACTGAGGTAGTTGTAATTCATGCATGAAAAGGTTAAAGGAATGAAAACAGGAAGTTATTTGGTTAAACAAACTAGGGTTGCAACGATATCCCGGTTTCAAGGTTTACTGTGATATTAACATTCGGGGCAGGTGTGGATCAGAGGTAGAGTGGGTTGTCCACTAATTGGAAGATAGGCAGTTTGAGCCCCACGTCCTCCAGCCTGCATGTAAAAGCATCGTTGGGCAAGATACTGAACCCCAAATTCCCAGTGGCTGCTCCATCGGTGTGTGACTGTGTGTAAATGGTTACTGAGGCAGGTGACTGTCTGTGAATGGGTTGCGCTATACAAGTGCAGCCTATTTAGCCATTAACACTGACAGTTATTGTACCATGTACATTTGCTTACCTACAGCACTGAAAACAAAATGTAACTGGACAAAAAAACCCTCTACTTTATTTTAGTTATTTTCAAACACATAGGTTGATTAAAAGTGGTTTCAAGTTTTATATATAGTAATAAAATATTTATTGAACCAAAAATAATCCCTCAGTTTTAATTCCTTTCAGGTAATAACTGAAAATAATATTAATAATTCTGTAATACTGCTACATGTAGCTACATGCAAACCTAAAACAAGGCCTTATTATAATTTAAACCTGAAACCATTCTTACTTTTAGTGGAAGTATGTGTAAATAGTCTGACAGGCAGTCGCGAAGAAAAGGAGATGGACATACACAGGAGAGATTTTCAATCCAGTTACACTGTTTTTCCAGTACTGTAGATAAGCAAATGTGCGTGGTATGTCATCCATTTTGACACCACTACATACAGTTTCATTGTATACTGCTGCAATGTACTTGCTTACACACACACACACACACACACACACACACACACACATACACAACAGTCAGAAATAGGCTGCCACACAAAGTGAGGCATGATTTTTTCCCCCCCGAGCCTCAAGGGCTCTTTCACGTAATGAAAAAGCATCTCTGAATCACTGATGTCAGGCCAGCAGCAGCATCTTTGTGTTCTCGGAGCGTATTTGTTCAAGATCCTCCTGTTTACTTGTTAGTTCAAATTACAACCAGTTTTACAGCACATCTGTCAGTCGATTGTCTCTTATCTGTTTAAACAAAGACTCCTCTACCCCACATCTTTGACGTGCGGAGGACCTTGTGCTGGACATTGGAGCCCTCGGTTAACTATTACACACACACATACACGCTGTTCCTTCTCTCTCTCCTGAGGCAACATGGCTGTAAGGTGAATCGGTTAAATGATGTTTGCTTACGTGCTCTGCGTGGTGTGAGCCTCTGCTGATGACGCCTGAGGGCTGTTCACAGTGCAGACAAACAAAGGAGATGGACGGGCTTGTTTTTTTCACAATACCTTTCCTGTTATAGATCTGTGGCTTGTCATTTCATGTCTGCTGACTGAGTTCACAGAGATTAACATATTTCCCTTACCTGAAGTTAGTTAGTTTAACTCAAGCTTTTAAATATTATTCCGTCAACCACAGTGTTCTTAAAGGGACAGTTCACCCTAAAATCAAAACTGCATATTTTTCCTTTTACCTGTAGCACTATTTATCAGTCTAGATTGTTTCGGTGTGACTTGTAGAGTGTTGGAGATATCGGCTGTAGAGATGTCTGCCTTCTCTCTAATATAATGAAACTAGATGGCACTCGGCTTGTGGTGCTTTAAGTGCAATTTGAAAAACTCAACAGCAATGTCTCTTTCCAGAAATCATGACCTGGCTACTCAAGATAATCCACAGACCTTGTTGTGAGCAGTTTCATGCAGGAACTATTTTCTTCCTGTTGAACGACACCCAAAGAAGCGTGTATCTGCTGCTAGCTCACCTAGCACCACTGAGCTAGCTCCTGTTAAATCTCACCCGAGGAGGACGCCATTAACGTTTACACCCCGCTGTCACAAGCCTCTAATCTATGAGTAGATTGATAAATAATTTTAAGGGTAAAAGGAATGATTTAAATTTAAATTTTGGAGTGAACTGTCCCTTTAAAGTAGGCTTGATTTTGTGTCTACGTGGGTGATGTTGAACACACATGCTCAGGTTGCTGAGGAGGAAGGCAGGCAACATCAGTGCCATTTGCAGATGTTTTACTCTGCACTCTGTTGACCCTGACACTGAGGACACGGCTCCATAGTATGTCCGAGTTTGAGATTAATTTGTTTGCCTTCCTCAGTGTTTATCTGCTTCCACACGGCTGGCCTCGTCAGCGGATACTGCTGATCTCTGCAATAGGTGTTATATAAACCTGGCACTCCACCCAATCTGCACTGGGAGTACAGGATGTAAGGGACACTCAGTGTTTTCAGGGGAGAGACTGATCATGTGAGGTAAAAGCTATTATCCTGTATTGATTTTTCCTTATTACATGTTCACAGTCACAGGGGAGGAGATGTAGTTAAAGAGAAGCAAATCCTCTGAGACATGTCCTGTCTAGTATCTTTATCCAACAGATAAATTACTTTAAATAACTTAGTCATATCAATCTTGAGTTTTTATTGTAATTTTTATTAGATTTCCATCTATATATTCTCTGGAACTTTGTAATTTTGCACCATTTCGTGAAAGATGAGGCAAAATGTCGTTAATGTTCTCAGTTTGCTGACTTCGTGACCTGCAGGCCACCACGTAAAGGAGCGTTTTGTACAATAATGGTGTAGGATTTTTGAGAAAAATAAAAAATTTGAATGAAAAAAAAGGTGTGGCAAGAGTAAACCTTACTTATTAAATCAGGTTGTTTAATTAATTTAGGTTTATTTGCAGCATTCAGGTTTTAGTAGACGGGTTGAAAAGGGCTACACATGCGCATATGTGCATTGTCAGCAGCTCAGCAGAGCTGAGAACCATTTTGTCTTGCTCAGGCATGGAAAAAACACAAGCAGGGGGATGGTTTCTTAGTGGTTGAAGCGTGGAGATGTTTATAGTGTGGGGTTGAAGGTGTTTGGGATGGAGGCGTGTGGAGGGTGTGTGAGCAAACAGCCCTCTGATTGGCTTGACGCTCCTCAGCTGTTGCCTTTGTTATTGGCTCTTTGCACTCTATAGTTGAGTCAAGGCAGCGGAAAAATACAAAGGGGGGAAGGGAGAGAGGGAAGTGCTGCATTCGTCTACATTTCACAGTTTAAAGGTCACTAAGGTCGCTCGACTCTTAGCTGAGCGACAATGGAGATTTTTGCTCTGACTGCTCAAACTGGTCTGTGAGGAGATCACAGCTGGACTGACATCTTAGCCTCTTTCACACACAAGCCCTTAAAGCACAGAGATTGCACTGTAGGGCCAATACAAAGCCCTGTCTTTATGCCGCCTTTGCATTTTTAAACGCCACACCAGTGTTTTTTTTAGACAACATGCCGGCATCCCAGAAGTAAAAGAGGTGTGACAGGCATAACATGTAAGGCCCCGATCCTCTAAAAAAGAATTAGCAAGGCACACCGCACAGGCTTTTTTTTTAACTTGAATGTCACTAGTAGAAAAAACGCTTGTTGTGCCTTTTATTGTTGCCAGGCAACCACCCTATCACGTCCTTACACTAACCTTCCCGTGTGATCAATCTACAGTTTTTTTTCCCCAGTAATTAGTGTGTAGTTCCTCAAATGTCGAGGCAGAGGGTACCTGCTGTAGCTCTGGTTGAGGGTGAGAGGCTGTCAGTGAATAGTTTGTTGGCCACAGGGAAACGGAGATCTGTGTGGGTACATGAGACCCTAAAAAAGAGGGTGGATCACGGGGAGGACCACCAGCTGGTCCAGGAGCTTCACCTCAATGATGGCCATTTCCAGGCATATTTCAGGATGACTCTGGGGCAGTTTGGCAACCTGCTGTCTATCGTCGGGCCGTATAGCTCTGAGTATCCAGCAACCGCTACGACAAGTTTCTCCCCCATTGTTTACCAACTGTAAACTTGTTGTTGTGACCACCACAGAAGGCCCGCCTCTCAAATCACTCGATTGAACAATGGAGAAAAAAGATGACAAATGGGAAAAAGTGTTCAGAGTGCTCTGGCAACAATGCTAGGCCCATTTTTCCTCCTTGTATTGTGGCCGATCTTGTTCTCTGCTCCGAGGGTAAGAACTTCCCAGACCTCACTGTTTTCCCAGTTTGCTGACATTTTCAGCCGCTGTTCTTCTTCTTTGACTTAGCTGCTAAGTGTTTCTAGCTGCTATTTAATTCTCCCAGCAGTCATTCACACACTTTGATGCAGACATCAGCTCTGCACTGTTTCTACCTCTGCTGCCGCCTTCAAGGCGAGACAACTCCGTTTATGTAGACGGGTCATGATTTGGTCATAAGCAACTGAGTTTCTTGAATTTGTCTGATGATATTGGCCGCAGCCCTTACTGGCAGAAGTTCCCAATTTTCGTTGCCCTCGCCAGTTACACATTTTAATAGATGCCTTAGTGTAAGTGACCCTTCCTCTTCACCCTCGGATGTTTGTAATCGTCCAATTTCTCATCAGTTGCATGAAGAAATGTTAGAAATGTTATCAACACACCCACTTGTTGGCTGTGAACTCTCTTGACAATGACATGCTGTATTCACACACGGGCTCTATCGGACATTACACAGACTTTGTACTAGCAACAAGTCTGTTTCATTAAACATTCTTACAAATACAGAACCTCTGGGTAATGTCTAGATGAGTTTAGGGTTGCAGTGCATGTATGAAAGGGGCTTTAGTGTTGAGTTAGGACGTTGGTGGTACAGATTTCACTGAATATCAAACCCTGCTCCCGTTCACATATGACCCCATGCACGAAAATGTTCCCAAACGTATCAGGAACAGACTGAACGTGTGAAAGAGGCTTTTTGAAAACCACACATCGCAATCAGGATCTTTTATCTGAGCTGCAGGCCACAATCACATGTTACAGTCATATCTGGATTCCTTGAATACAGAGGGTGCTTTGCATTGTTTGGTCAAAAGATAACGCACATTGCGCATGTGTTAATTGCCGGAGTCTCCTATAAATAGTGCAGTGCGTCTGCCTGCCAACAGGTTCTCTGAACTGTTAAGACATACAGGTTTGTCCCTGATGGATAAAGAGCTCCAAAAGCCTCCATCAGTTACATCAGTGTAAACAACATTTGTTCCGCAGAGCTGTTGACTGTAAATACAGGTGGAAGGGTGCAAAAGAGAAAGTATTCACCAACACATTGCGTACTGGTTTATAAAACTTGTGTTGTAAATGGGACATGAGCACTGCATTGACTGTTTTTTCATGTGTGTAGATGTGTTAACTGATATCTGTATGTTTTATTTTCTTCATTATGAGTGTGCAGAGTTACGCTGATGATGATAATAATGTCCTTTCTGTCGTCATCTTTTGCAGGCGGTCTCATCAGCTTTGACGTCTTTCCAGAGGGCTGGGATAAGAGACTGTGTTTAGAGCAGCTGGAGAGTGAGGGCCTGGACGCCATCTACTTCTTTGGCAACGAGACCTCAGACGTAAGTTCATCTTGGGGAATGTTTACACGAGGGCTGGATGCACACCAAATGGATACAGATACTCACAGTGCCCCGCTTGTTACTCTCTAAGTACTACATGGCCTGAAAATATGTGGACACCAAAACATTACAGCCATATGAGAGTGTTGAATATCTCATTTCAAAACCTTAATCTGCTACTATAAAGCCCCTGCTAATATTTGCAATGGGACAGGAGTCTTATCTAGTTAAGCTGGTTTTCCCGCTTTCAAAAAACCTGCGTATACACTCTAATTTTGGTGGAAAAGGAATTAGAACAGCCTCCCCTGTTTTTGGAACCTGGCTGCAGGGATTTGCACCCATTCAGCCACAAGAGCATTAAGCCCCTTTCTCACTGGACAAAACCCCACGTGTGACTTTTGTCTTCAGTGGGAAAGGTTACAAACTGCATTCATTCCCGGGACAAATGACTCCGCAGTGGTCACGGGCATTGATCAGCTCCAGCCCCAATTGGCAGTGATGGAAACGTGACACCCAGGTGGACACAATTAGTTTTACTCCTTTTCCAACACGACCATTGGTTACTTCTGTGACTCTTTGTCATCTCATCCAATCCGTCTCCGTAACCACCGTAATGTTTCTACTGGCCAGATGTTACTTTCTACTGTTCACTAACTAGTTTTCCGGCAGGAAAGGAGTCAGGAAAAGACTTTTGTCTTTAGTGGGAAAGGTTACAAACAGCATGTAGTCACCAGTATTTATCATCGCCAGCTCTGATTGGCAGTGATGGAAACATGACACCAAAGCGGAAACGCTGATTTTCGCCCCCTTTCCAGCTTGACTGTTGATAACTCCTGTGACTCTTTAGCCCCTCTTACACTGCCTGGGTAAGGCAGGAATATCAAGCCATTATGTCACCTCACTGTTCTGTATAGAAGTTAGGATTGTGGAATAGGAGGGCAGAGTTGCCTTGCCTCTGAGCTGGGATCAGAGGTAGTAACAGCGCCAAAGCGATGGCTGGGGATCATGATCATCATCTGATGTAGTCATCAGAAAAAATCGTTACAGAAACCTTGCACACCGATTCCGATGTGTTTTATCGTTGTATTTGCTGTTAAAATTCGCAGTATGTGACAAAATGAACAGACTCATTTTCTCCTTTGCCTCACTCCACCTGTCTGTTACCCATCTGGCTGTCATCACTCCCTCCCTGTCTCTCATTTGGCACCTCAGTTGCATGAAGGGGCGGAGAGTTGTCCTTCACATTCTGTGTGCGGTCCACATCCTCCTCATCATCATCTACCTGAATATTACTATCTGACCTGTTGAAAGTGAGCTGTGTCATTAAATGATTGTGTGCGCCCCGTTTCTCTGTCTTGTCACGGCTGTGTCCCTTCACTGATTTGTCTCCAAAGGACTCTGACGGAAAATTTAACCTGACCCGAAAACTTTAATGACGGACAAAAGTTTTTGACTCAGTGTGCATGCTCAGTGGATTTATATTTAGACGTGCAACAATTTCGGACAAAAAAAAATTGACTCTGTGTGCAAAGGCCTTCATGCGTGTGACCCACAGCGGGAGATTTAAAAAGTACCTTGTAGCAGGGAGGGGCTAACTGAAAGAAGGAGAACAGGGGCTGAAATTCAGAAAACAATACGGTCCAGGAGCTCCTTAACCTCTGAGTAGAGCATGGCATCAGCCGCCGTATAACAGAGACAGTAAATTATTGTTATTGTCATGTTATGCCATTGTTATTGTTCAGAAACTAGTGCTGACATGTATGTTAAATGTCACACTAGAGGCCGCACTGTTGTGTTACATGTCATGCCTGTTTCGGGATGCCAGGATGCTGTCTATAATCACACACTGGAGCGGCATGATGCTGCGGTCATTTGGTTCTGTTAAAGCGCAAAGGCGGCATAAAGAGGGGACTTCTTAGTGGCCCTATCTCTGTGTAAAAAGGGCTTTTGTCATCTCAGACACAAATCCTGACCGTCTCCGTTCAAGCAGTGCCCCAACATTGTTCCAAATTGCACCGAGTTTGAGAGACTGAATAAATAACAGATATGAAAAAGAAGTAACCACTGTAACATTTTCACTGGCCTCCATGCTGCTTTATGCTGTTTACTACACACAACAAAAAACACTATAATGTGTAACGGATGTGATAGAACCCTCGGAGGCAGGCAGACAGTTGGTAATGATGTTTACTGCTAACACAGATATGCAAAAGTTCAGGGTTCTCTGAGTTTAGCTTGATTGTAGTTCCAGCGGTGAGTGAGTGTGGTGAGAGCAGGGAATACTTGGGAGCAGTCTGAGAGCTGTGGACTGTACCGTGAGTGCAGGGGGGTGAAGACTGGTGTAGCTAGCCGAACCAGGAGAGCTGAGGTGAGCAGGGTTGGTGTTACACCATGCAGCCACAGAGCCGAGCAGACGGGAACCAGGAAGGGAGCAGGCAGAAGGCTGAGGTGATTACCAGGGCAGAGACGATGGAGGCAGGTCAGAAACAAGCAGGGTCGGTACTGGGGAATCACGCCAAGAGTGCATTTAGTTGAAGAACAATGTTGCCCTGAGGGGAAGGCAGCAGCTGCTTAAATACAGGGAGTGTTGATGAGCAGCAGCTGTGTGCACAGGTGAGTGGAGTTGGCTTGATGAGGGGGGCGTGGCCAGCTGGCAGGGAGAGCAGAAATGCAGGCTGTGACATTAATGGGTATATTACCCTTTATCCAAATTTTTAGTGAGGTCAGCCACTCATGTTGGTCAATAAGGCATCTGGCTGTAAACATAACTGCAGTGATAACTCTCCACGAAGCCACAGCTTTAGTGCTCGGTCAGCTGTTGACTGTTTATCCAGGCTCAGAGGTCAAAGATCAGATGTCATGACTGCAGATTAGGAGAGCTTCAGCTGAAAGAATGTTGATCTGTGTTAATGTTTTTAATGATTCTCTTTTTCAGGGAGGAAATGACTATGAAATTTTCAACGACCCGCGGACCATCGGCTTCACCGTCTACTCCCCAGAGGACACGGTCAGGTTATGTCGGGAGCTTTTCTTTGACTCTCCGCCACACGAGCCCTGATGTCCTGAAATGCCCCGGATCACTTTACTCGCAAACACCTTTGACTTCCTGCCTGTGGTTCTGTGCAAACAGAAACCCGAACCCAGGCTATTTATGAACTGCTGAAAGGTACCACTACTGATTTTCTCTGTATTATTAATATGATTACTTTAAAAACGGCTGCAGGCATGATTTGACTAAGTTTGTACAATAAATCCTGCTGCTCTTTTCTTTTCTTTTTTTAAAAGGGACAGAACCTGATGTTGATGTATATGAAAGTTTGAAGTACTGTGCCAGACATTATGCTTGACTGCAGTGTCACATCACTGCAATGTGTAGCATGTAACATAGAATTAACCAAAAAACTTAGAGATTTAAAAAAAAAAATCTGCAGTGTTGAAAGTTATTACTCCAGATGATTAGAGTATAAAATAATGTTTTGCACTAATGTTGGCATAATTTCACACAAACCATTGGTATGGTCTTGTTGAACAGATGAGGAAACATTTTTGTTTTGTTTTGTTTTGTGAGTCCATTTTGAAAATGAGAGATGAATGAAGCATTAGAGAAGATGTGGGTCTTTTCTCCTCTACAGTCGAGGATATATGAATCATTCCAGGTATTTGAATGTCTCTACAGCACTCTGGGCCGGATGTGATTTATTGTTTATTTACTGTGCGTTCTAGGGTTGGGTCAGTGTGAAAAATGTTTGAAACTGGTTTGATATTAATCAGAAAACTAAATGGTATACCAAATTTTACCACTAGATGTTGCACTTGTCTCAGCAGCTGCTCCTGAGTGGAACATAATGAGACTGATGTCAGGGCCACACTGCCTGTGTGAGCAGCGCGTGACGGCAACCTCGCTGAACTGTTGCTGCGTGCAGTGTTCGAACAGACAGCGATGCTACTGCAGAGCTACCTGCTGCTGTAACTACTCTATTTCCACAATTAGAGCCCAGTACTTCATAAATTTATGGAGTCATGCAAGCCACTGCATTGTCAATAACACAGTCCTGCAAAAATTTCACAATAAGAAGCCTTGTCTTAACAAATGACGGGATTTTGTCAACAGAAATGTTGTGAGGGCTTTTAATTTGAAACATAAACAGGAAGTGTTGAGTTACAAAAAAGATTCATATTTTTTCTGTGACAGCTGCAGATGTTGAAACTGTCGTGAAAGGTGATACGATGTCAGTATGATTATCAAAAAAACATTTTCACTGTCTATTTTTGCTGAAAACTGCACCTGTCACATGGAAAAAACAGGCGAGACTCCAGATCCCAAGCTGTAGCAGTAGAGCAGCGCTGCTCACACAGGCAGCGTGGCTGTGCGAACCTGTTGACATTGGTGCCGAAAAAAAAAGAGGTTTCCTGATGCACACCTGCTGTTCACACAGGCAGTGTGGCCCGGATGTGAGAGAGTACATGAATGAGAGTGTAGCGGCTCCTGTCCACTTGGTGGCAGTGATGCATCTCTAAGCTAGTTTGCCAACCACCAGTTAACACTAAAATTATTTTAAATATAAAATTAAATCAGTATTTTTATTGCTCGGCATTTTAGTTTTCTTTGAGACTAACTTGGCCACGTCTCATCTCGCCACCCCATTGGTTGGGTTGGTTAGGTTTAGGAGAAGAATGTCAGGGTAAGCCAAGGCATGCATTCGCCTTTCTAGGAAAATTTTTTTACCTCTGCTAGCATTCTGGCTAACATTAGCTAGCCACAACGGCACTGTTCTTATAATACATCCATGCACTGCACAGCCAGAGAAGTACTGGTTAACACTGGAGAGACAGAAAGAAGGGAGAGGGAGGAGACATGATGAGACATGACACATTGTACAGCATTGTTGGGTGAGCCTCCTGAGGAGGAGGAGGATTGTGTGGAGGCCGAGGGCAATGAGGTGCAGCATGTCCGCCTCTGGACCCTGCCCGTAAATTCCTGTCAGACACACTGGTGGCTCCATTAGTCCATTCGTAAACAAACATAATTATGTTAATCACATTGTCTTATCACTAATGCATCAGGTTGCTGATGTAGACTACTTTTTAATTTGCCAGTACTTGTCATAATGACAAATGCCAGTGCAGCCTGTTTGCATAAACTCAAACCAGTTTCAGCTTTTACACCGAACTAGACCGGCAAAACCAGAAATCGACCCAACTCTAGTGTGAAAAACCAAATGTCTGTTTGAACCTCACAAAGCTGCTGGAAATGGAAGAAACTTTCTCGTGTTGCTTGTTTTGCATATTTAATCTCTTTAAATGCATCAAAGTGAAGACTTCTTTAAAAAAGTGAACATTACTGACTCAATGAATTCATCTTTACCAGTGAATTAAGCTACTGTGACCGAGTCACTCCACAGACATTTGTCAGTCAATGTGACAGCGTTTTATGTAAAATATTTTTACGAGCTGTATCATGGCCTGCGCGCTGGGTGGTTACATGTATCGATGCTTAATGCTTGGCTTCCTGTTGCTAACGTTTTTCAGATCCATGCTGCTTTCAACAGCTGCTTAAAGTAACTTTTAAAAACACTGACGCTATCCAAGTTAACGCTCTGTCCTTCTGTCATGGGTCAGAAAAATAATACCTCCATGATGGATTATTATTGTAAATATGAGGCTTTTAAACAGACGTGTCTCTGTGTCTGACTGCAAACACTCCTTTAACCTCAAGAGGATCATGTAGACGAGACTCTTCTGCTCAGCAGAGAATGAGCTTTTAATGCATCACTGACACTAACCGATTAAAAGATTGGTCTTGTCATTTTTCAGTCATTTCTGGGTAAAAATGTATTTTGTGTGACTTCATTGTAATAAAACTTTTTTGATATCATGTCACTGACTTCAGCTCTCCACTGTCGTTCTTTATCCTGTTGGACAAACTGGGCTTTGACCCCAGAAACGCTCACTCACGAAATGACTCACTCAGCTCTCTCTCAACAGGAAGGCTGCAGATTACATTTGTCTGCTGCATTTGTCTTTTTTAATTTTACCACTTGGAGTCGCCAGAAACTTTAAAATCCTGCCTGAACTGATGCTTTGAAAATAAAATACAAGTCAGCTTGTGACTGTTTAAGAACCAAATGTCAGCTTTTGAAGCATTTTGTATCACTTGGTTATTGATTTCCCTTCACAATCATTTATGTCTCCTTTTATAGTATTCAGGAGTGGCTGACATTAAGTTTTGGCAGGCTCTCGACCATATAAGTATCACTTACCATCAATAATTCAGCTGTGCAACAACTTATTTGTACTGAAACAATTTCGAATATAGGCAGCTGTCAGTGTGGGTGCTCCGGCTTCCTCCCACAGTCCAAAGACATGCAGGTCAACTGGTGACTCTAAATTGTCCGTAGGTGTGAATGTGAGTGTGAATGGTTGTCTGTCTCTATGTGTCAGCCCTGTGATAGTCTGGTGACCTGTCCAGGGTGTACCCTGCCTCTCACCCAACATCAGCTGGGATAGGCTCCATTCCCCCCACGACCCCCAACAGGGTGAGTGGTTACTGAAAATGAATGAATGAATGAACTTTCTTACTTAACTCTTTATTATTCTGTTCTTGCATTTATCCTTGACACACTTTGTAGTATGATGTGCATATTTGTACATATGTGTTATATTTAGTATATGCTTATTTCTTACATATATATATCCATTCATTCGTTCATTTTCATAACCGGTTATCTTGGTACAGGGTCGCAAGGGGTCTTGGGCCCATCCCAGCTCACAGTTGGCGAGAGGCTGGGCACACAGGACAGGTCGCCAGACAGCTATTCACGCTCACAGTCATACCTGAAGACAATTTAGAGTCACCAATTAACCCAACCTGCATGTTTTTGGACTGTGGGAGGAAGTCAGAGAGCCCAGAGAAAGCAATACACCATTTTTGCATACTTACATTTTCGTATATAATTTCTCCATGCTTATATATAGTAAATACAAACTGCATTTTGTGGCAACCCCCCTCCAGTAAAGTATTCTGTATCCTATCCTATCCATTCTAATCTTATCTTATCTTACCTTGTCAATCAAGTGAGCCTCAGTGTGTTTTTTTAAGTCATTCATTCATGTTGTTTCCCGTTTTACTTTGAAACTCACATCTCCTCTTGTTTCAGATCACTTTGTGTTTTCCCTCCTTTTTGATGACTTCACCTGTGTCTGATTGTCTGTCCCGCCCTGATTAGCCTCACCTGTGTCTCATTATCCTTCCCCTCACCAGAGTATGTAGCATTGTCACCTCACAACAAGAAGGTTCCTGGTTCGAACACCAGGGTGGGGGAGCCCTTCTTTGTGGAGTTTGCATGTTCTCCCTGTGTCAGCATGGGTTTTCAGGGTACTCCGGCTTCCTCCCACAGTCCAAAGACATGCAGGTCAACTGGTGACTCTAAATTGTCCGTAGGTGTGAATGTGAGTGTGAATGGTTGTCTGTCTCTATGTGTCAGCCCTGTGATAGTCTGGTGACCTGTCCAGGGTGTACCCTGCCTCTCGCCTAGTGTCAGCTGGGATAGGCTCCAGCACCCCTGTGACCCCTAACCTAATAATCCAGCTTTGGGGTTTATTCGTTATTTTATCAAAGACGACTAAAGCTCATGCGTCTCCTCAGACCAACTGAGCAGGCTAAGGGGGCTCAGCATTAGCCAGGCTCCAACATCCGACTCACCATCAGTGACTGATTTATTCAGAATTATAAATATAAATGGCATGCAATTTGTTGATTCCATGTAGTAAACAATTAATGATGTGAAATACGATTGATTCAGTCTGATTATCAGGCTGGGGACGATTTGACAGCACGAGGTGGCTGTTGTCAAAAAAACAACCCTGCATCTCTCTAACCAAATGTTGATCAAAGTTCATACACTCTTTCTCTTCCTCCTCTGGTCTCCCACACACCCTTCAAGAAACACAGCTTCCATCCAACATGTGAATCATAAAATGCTTTAATGTTCTTTCAAGGCTCGGTAGAAGAAATCATGAGGATCACCACTGCAGTGGCTCGTTCACGTTGATGTGACAGAAACAAACCAAATTTAATGGTGAACATATTCAAGCAGTGACACTGACAGATAGACAAGATGCATAGAGATTCCATGAAACAGATATATAATAGAAAATGACAAACAGTACAGTACATAACAGAACCTGATATACCTACAGACATTTATGTGACAATGATCTCTTTTGGCACCAACTATAAAGTCATGGAGTTCACCTTCACACCGACTACACTTAATAAATCACACACAGATACATGTTTTTCTGATAATAGAAAAAGAGATTTACAAACACGTTTGTTTATCAGCGATTTGTGGCTCCAGACAAAGCAGGAATTTTCACGCAGAGAAAAATCTGACAGTGATGTCTGGAGCAGTTTTTTTTTTTTTTTTCTGGCAGTTTTCATAGTGGAAGTTCAAATTTCTTAAGTGCAACTTTTGACTGTGTTCATCAAAATATAGAGCTTGCAATCTGAGGACACACACAAATCTGATTCAATCATCAAATAAATAATTAAAATAAATAACCACAAACAAGACGATACAACCGAGAATATGCATTTGTCAGGAAAATACTTGCAATCGCCTTTCACAGTTAAACTTTTTTTTTCATACTTTTGAAATATCCATGCTTGATTTAATGTGATCTGCCTCTTTTCGTTGTCCTTCATGCTTTTTCTTTCTAAAACAAAACAAACTTCCAACTTACTCTCACTATTACTCTCAAAATAAAACTTCCCCTTTGTGTTGTCCTTTAAGTTCATGCTTCTAAACTGGTGACCTGAAACCTAAAAAGGGGGTTATGAGACATCCTGTCAATGTCAACCTGCCATTTCAACGTCCTCTCACTCAACAACACAATCATTTAAAGGAGCAGTGTGTAGACTTTAGTGGCATCTAGTGGTGAGGATTGCAGAGTGCAACCAGCTGAACTCCCAGAATTTGCTCAGTGTTCATTGTTGAAGAGGTTTTTACTGGGAGACGACATATCCAGAGAGGTCTTCTCCTCTCTAAAACAAACTGCCCAGGTGAGTAAAACCAGTGAAAACATTAAATAAAGCTGTTTTACATTACAGATTAGTGTTTCTCCAACACTGTTTGGCTGGTTGCAGCCAGGTCATTAGCCCAGCAGCTGCTAATGTGTGCTCACTTTTTTGCTCTAATAACTTAAGATCCAAAAGTTCAGGAGGTTTTGTCGGGAGCTGAATTATCCACAGAGGTCTCTTCCTCTCCAAAACAAATGGACTAATGATTTAAATCAGAAAAACACACAAAAAAAAGCAGCTCGACTCGTTGCCGAGGGGCTGCTAGCTAAAATGGCTGACGCGAGAACATTAAATGGGAATGGCCTTATCTAGAGCGAGTGATATGTTTGTCCAGCGATTCAACATGGTGGAAAATATGTGGATACATTTTTTGTTTTTTAGCGTTACAGCTAGGCCAGCCATTAGGAAATACAATTAGGGGGCTATCTCTATACATTTTTATACTTTGTGCAAATATAATCCAATTAATCATATATCCACTTGTACCTTTTTTATCTACTTGCACTTGTATCTTCTGTTCAGACTTTGTCTTGTTATTTTAAGAAGCAAAGGTTGTCACGTGAGTCCTGGGCCAAAAAAATGCCCTCCAATGAATAATTAGAGAAAAGTAAAATCAAACATTGATTAAGGAAATTACTGCAAGGTATTAAATCGTGACGAGTCATAGGCCGTGGTCATCTGTACCCTTTGACTCCCCCTGACAGCAGGCCTCATTACACAACCCGGTCTCACTCTGAAGTCGTCGAAATCTGGTGCTTGGGCAGTGACTTGCAGCGTCAAACACTGACGAAAAAGACATCCTTTAACTTAGCATGACATGTGGGTGGTCGCTGTTATACTTTAACCATGCTCGGCGGCATCAGGGGGAAACAAGCTAGGACAAGAACGAAAGTTAAGGGGGTGAAAGTCCGAGGAGGGCAGGTGGAAGGGGCAGTGGATGGGTCCAACAAACACCGACTTTCACCCTGGAGAGCTGTGTTCACTTCCCGTAAGATTATAAACCCTGTTCTTTTTTCCTAAACCCAACCAGGTGCAATTGTTGTTGGAGGAAAGAAAAGGTAAATTTGCAGTGTTGTACCAACGTACTGCGTTTATTTTGAAAGAGACTGTATGTAAACAGTGAATTTCCTGTGAAAACAGAAGTGTACTTTGAAAGAAGAAAATGCATGTAACAGGCAGAACTTGACCCGGTGTCCCAGAACGCCAACAACCCATGTACTCATGGTGCCTTTCCGGTCGTATCTGGACGTGGAAAGTCTGTCACCAAACATCTAGACAAGGTTGAAGTGAGAATGTGTTGGGTTAAACCCCCCCAAATTGGTTAGTTTCACTTTCAGGATTTGATCCATAACTGTGATTGATTCATTTTATCCCCATTTAAAACAGAGGAGCACTAATTCGGAAATAGCCGACTTGGCTGGCTACTAGTGTGTTTGATCTGTGGGCTCAATGATGCAGAATCCACTGAGAAACTTTAATATGGACAGGGCCCTGTGACCTACACTGTATTTAGTTCTTTCTATACATCCATGACGAGGACGTGCTATCTATGTAGATATGAACGGCTCATTCTGAGGTAACATAGACACAAAAAATCTTTGTGTCAGGTCTGCCAATATATCCCCCTAAACCTACACACTGGACCTTTAAATCTCTTCAACTTCTCTTCTCTAAACTGCTTGTTTTTACATCTATTATCTCAAAGTCAAAGTTTCCTCTTGTCGTTCCAAAGTCTGCACTTGATGTAGAAACAGCGTAGGCTGCAATAACAAGTCATCTGACTGACCCACACTTGCACCCAACATGTGATCCTGGAAACTTTGGTGAAGTAAACAAGTGCATAACAGCTGCAAAGAAGGGAAGTAAAACTCAATTCAGCCTTTTGTCCTACATCGCTGTCTTCCTTGCACACACTCTGAGCTGTCATGCCTCAGTTTGCAGATCTGCACCACAGTTATATTTGCAGTTTTTTTTCCCAGTGTTTCATACTTTGCATACAGCTGAACTCTCTGGAAAATGAAGCCAATAAGCTCTTTCAGATTTGACAGTTTGATGCTACGCTGGTCACTTTATTCTCCCATCTCAAATCTGACTTTTATTACTGTTATCATGGCAAAAATATAAATAAAGAAAACTTTTTCCTAACAGTGAATAAATGATCGGTTTTACATACACAGCAAATTCATCAGTGTAGTAACAGCTTTGAGTGGACACCAGCTACACATGAATTATTATTTACTCTGGACTCTTTGCTGTGCAGGTAAAACATGTTTTTTTTTTTCTAAATAAGGAGTTGAGCACAAAGTTATCAGTCCCACAAGAGGTCCACCATCACCCACCCAGCCCTGCCCAGCACGACCCACCAGGCCCCCTGGAGTTCAGACCTATGTGCTGATGATCTGGCCGGACCAGGTCTCGTGTTTCGTCCCTGGGTTGAGATGTATGAGCTTCACCTCCACTGCCTGCACCTTCAGGTTCTTGGGCGGGCACCCGGCTCACTTTGTACGTGACTTCGTCGCCCTCGACTGGGACATACTCCCCCTCGATGCTGAAAATGAAAGGGCGATGAAGTATGAGTAAAAATGCTTCATGCTGTCTTGTTAAATAGATGCACAGTGTTACTGATAAAGTGTAAACACAGGAAGTGCTAGAAATAGCCCATGTAACAGTTACAACAGCACTTTTTTTGACACTTTAATGCTTCAAAAATGGGTCATTGCTGGATTTGTGAAACTCTCGCAAGCCACGGCAAAATATTCTCGTCCTTGTGTTTTATGGTTTGACAAAGCTATGGTTAAGATCTGCGGGTTTAGACACAATGCTAGCGCTTTCCTCCTTCTTCCAGTCTCTAAGCTAATGTTACGGTCCAGCTTCACACTTAACAATTAAACTTTAGAGTGGTTAAAAACTGTATTTCCCAGAATGTTAGAATATCTTATAAATGGATAGATAACACCACACACTGTGCTCGTACACTCACACATTATTATAAAAGCAATCACAGACATCTGCTGGAGCTCAGTAATGAGGGAATCTGAGCCAAGATAATGTCGGACTTTCAGACCCACGATGCAGCTGTTTCACTGTAATATAACTGGATCCTGCTGCATAATCTGTTGGGAGAAATTTCAAAAATGTGCTTTTGCTGAGGTTGTTGTACTGGCTGTGGACGCAGTGCTGCTTGTCCTCAATAAAAAGAATAAAAGCAGCACAGATTGCTGTACTCTCTGTGCGTGTCCACTCACTGCAGGTGTCACAGAGTCCCAGGAGGGCTGGAAAAAATAGCTTTCCCTTTGAAAAAAGTACAAACGTAAAGAGTGTTGTTTGCTGAGTTCTTACAGTCCGGAGAGCTGAAGCTGCAGTAACTTTGTGTTGCTGTGTGTGATTCAGCTAAAGCATAATGTGTTGGTCTGCTGTGGAGGAGAAGCAAGTGAAATCTGTATGATTCTGTCCTTTGAGAGTGTGTTCAGTGTTATTGTCACTCACTCTGAGATGTGAACGAAGATGTCGTCGCCGCCGTGGGAGGGTCGGATGAAGCCGTGGCCTTGTGACCTGGAGAAGTTCTTACACACACCCTTAAACACTGGACCTGAGTGAGCGCGCACCGTACTGCAGCCAAAGAGAGGAAAACAACAACGTTTTTACATTAAGCGTAAAATGACTCATCTGAGTACGACTTGCTGTTGTTATTGTGTCAGTAAAATGATAGGGAGCAGTTTTAAAAGAATATAATTTTACTTTTATGCGACACAATTCATGGTTCAGGCCCACACACAAATGGAGAAGTGTGAGGACAGAGAGGGGGATTCATAAAGTAGGTTAAGAAGGAAAGGAAGAATCAACTCCTACACACTGCCTCATAATGTCTCAACACAGCAGCAGCAGAGATGAACAACAATTTGCGTTATCTGTTTAAACAGTTAAGTATTTAACCCTTCTTCAATCACAGTAAGCAAACCAGTCACGACACAGCAACCTGTCAGGTTTATTTGAAAGTTGGTTAATGACAAGTTGCAGAGGTTGAAATAACCACATTGTTTATGTAAGCAGAAGTAGCAATACCAAAACTTAAAAATGCTCTCTTGCAAGTAAAAGTACTTCTGTCAAAGTTTTGCTTGAGAAAATCCACAGACGTATCAGCAACACGTACTTCAAGCATCAAAAGCAGAAGTACTCATTATTCAGGAAATGGCTTCCGTCACTGTTACATAACTATGGATTATTATTGTTGATGCATTGTTGGATAAGCAGCATGTACAGTATTGTGCATCCTATTTGTTTAAGATTTCTTTCTGAAATCTTCGGCAGCAAAGTGACTGCAGCTGTCAGATGTTTAGGTGCCACTTTCTAAAAAGGCTTTCTTTATAGAGAATTTATAGGTTGCATATTCAATGTATTGTAGGCTTACACTAAAGGAACACTTCACCCCAAAAACAAAAACACGTATTTTTCCTCTTACCTACTGTCCTATTTATCAGTCTAGATTGTTTTGGTGGGAGCTGCTGAGTGTTGGAGATACCAGCCATAGAGATGTCTGCCTTCCCAGGTAGCCAAAATGACCTGGCCCAGCTCCTGCCCAAACTCGGCACGCTGGAACAAATAAGTCAGGCTTCATACAGTCGCCTAACTTGGCTGAGACTCGGCATAAATGATGCCCCAGAATAAGGCCAAATCAGCTGCCTGGATTCCAGCTGTTGGGTTCTCTCCAATATAATCGAACTAGATGGCACTCGGCTTGTGTTGCTCGAAGCGCCAAAAAATACATTTGAAAAACTCAACAGCAATGTCTCTTTCCAGAAATCATGACCTGGTTACTCAAGATAATCCACAGACCTTGTTGTGAGCAGTTTGATTCTACCAAACTACGCCCACCAACTGTATCACCGTGCAGAAGAAAGCTTGCATCTACTCATGTAGAATAATGGCGTCCTCCTCAGCTATGCTGTAATGTCAGCGCTAGGTGAGCTAGCAGTAGATGCACGCCTCCTTCTGCGCAGTTATATGGATGGCAAGCATAGTTTGGTAGTAGGAAAATAGTTCCTACATGAAACTGCTCACAACATGGTCTGTGGATTATCTTGAGTAACCAGGTCATGATTTCTGGAAAGAGACATTGCTGTTGAGGTTTTCAAATGTATTTTATTGGCGCTTTGAGCTCCACAAGCTGAGTGTCAGCTAGTTCTATTAAACTGGAGAGATGGCAGACATCTCTATGGCTGATATCTCCAACACTCTGCAGCTCACACCAAAACAATCTAGATTTATAAATAGTGCTACAGGTAAGAAGAAAAATATGCTTTTCTTATTTTGGGGTGAACTGTCCCTTTAACATTAGCTTATGTGATAGAAGTAAAAAAAAGTTCTCTTAAATGTAGTGAAGATTAAAAGTAGGATAAACTGGAAAATCTCAATTGTGTGTTATTGTATTAAAGTAAATGTCTGCTTTCCACCACACTCTAATTGGTAAATCAAGTCATCATACTCACGCTGAGTAGGTGCGGTTGCGTTTGGTTATCAGCGGGCTGGGCAAATCCCGAGGCAGCGGCTGCTCCTTCCCTTCCTCCCATACGTGGCTCCCCTCCCTCAGGAAGGGGAAGGAGAGGGTGAGGGAGTTGTTGGGGGAGCGCAGCGGGGTCCTGGAGGGTGACGTGAGGCTGGGGTCTGCCATGTTAGAAGTGATGAGGATGAGGGAGGACGGTGTGGATGCAGTGTTGGATGCTGCTGCTACACCTCGAGCCGCAGGCTGCTGATGGGCTGCTGATGGGCTGCTGATGGGCTGCTGATGGGCTGCTGACACAGTTGTCTGTCCTCTGGGGTATCTGTAAGTCCGTCTGCTTGGAGAGGCCTGCTTCAGTGTGGGACACAGGCTCAGCGGTTATCCAGGTCAGCGTTGTCACTTCAAGTCTGTCAGGAGGACAGGCTGTGAGGAGAGGGATGGAGGAAGATGAGAGAGTTGTCAAGTGGCTTTAGACATGATGGGAGAGGAGGGATGGGAGGGGTCATAAGCCTATTCAAGTCAGAAACAACAAACAAACAAAGGACCTGTGAGGTGAGAAAGGCCTTTTAGTGTTCCCTCCTTGTGTCCAGGAATCTATCGTTCTTCCGTTGGGTTATGTTATTAGATAAAAATCCTTCTAACAGGAGAAGAGATGTTGAGGTGACGCCTCCTTAATCAAGCCCCCTTAATGTTAAAGGAGTACTGCAGTGATGTAGTATAGCAGAGGCCAAGATATCCTGACTATGAGTACAAAGTATGGTTCCAAAAGTGCTGGATGCAACTTAATTGCATGTTTCCATCATTTAGTGTCTGAAGGAAATGTTGAGTTTTCAAGCAGCAACTTCACACAACTTCTAATACAGCTGATAGTGAACATGAAATGTTAAAATAAAGCAGATATCTAAAGTAAAAACAGGACGCAGGAGAGGAACCACAGAGACAGTTAGAAGCTACAAATGTACTGAGAGCTGAACACACAGAGACTTTATACGACGCCCTTCTCTCTGGTCTTCTGCAGACAGAGGTGAGGAGTCTTGCAACACACAGGCTTGTTTCGACAGGGAGAAGGGGGGTCGTCAGGGATTGGCCACGGTCGGCACGACATCAAGGGCGAGTGGCCCTGCTTTTCGACCTACTCTGGAGAAGGTCTATCTCTGGTGCAGCTCAGTGTGGAACCATATGTCTTAACTCTCAATGGAAACGCAAATCGGTGCAGCATGGTTTGACTTGGCATGGCCAAAAGTGACAGTGGAAAAAGCCCATTGGTCTCGTTCAGCATTTGGTTGAACATGTTCAGTTTTTCTGGTAAGAAGTCTACAATTTGTTTTGATGGTTTCAAGCCTGGCATGGTGATGTGGTGGTTAGCACTGTTGCCACACAGCAAGAGGGTTCCTGTTTCAGTCCCAGGGGGGAGCCCTTCTGTGCGGAGGCTGCAGGTTCTCCCCCTGTATCAGCATGGGTTTTCTCTGGGTACTCCAGCTTCCTCCCACAGTCCAAAGACATGCAGGTTAATTGGTGACTCTAAATTGTCCGTAGGTGTGAATGTGAGTGTGAATGGTTGTCTGTCTCTATGTGTCAGCCCTGTGATAGTCTGGTGACCTGTCCAGGGTGTACCCTGCCTCTCACCCAATGTCAGCTGGGATAGGCTCCAGCCCCCCCGCAACCCTCAAGAGGATAAGCAGTTATGAAAATGGATGAGTGGATGGTTTCAAGCCTGTTTTTCCACAAGTAAAAATTTGCATTAGCATCAGTATTGTCACAGGCAACCATAGCTGTAAATGCACCGTGATAACTAATCTCCACCCTCCCATCCAAATATGGTCACTTCTGATTCCAAAAATCCAAGATGGCGATGGCCAAAATGTTTCATTCATTCATTCATTCATTTTCTGTAACGGCTTATCCTGTTGGGGATCGCAAGTGTGCTGGAGCCTATCCCAGCTGACATTGGGCGAGAGGCAGGGTTCACCCTGGACAGGTCACCAGACTATCACAGGGCTGACACATAGAGACAGACAACCATTCACACTCACATTCACACCTACGGACAATTTAGAGTCACCAATTAACCTGCATGTCTTTGGACTGTGGGAGGAAGCTGGAATACCTGGAGAAACCCACACTGACACGGGGAGAACATGCAAACTCCACACATGAAGGGCCCTCGCTGGCTGCTGGATTCAAAACCAGATACTAACCCTTGGATGAAAAAACTTGTAGAGTCCCCCTTTAAATCCAGCCCTAAATTTGTTACATGTAGAAACACTAATTTACTTTCTCTCACCTGCGCCTTTGTAAGTTTCCCTTTGGCTCATTTGGAAACCATCTGTATTCCACTGAAACCCCCATGATTACTAGGGGTTATCTCTGACGCTTCTCAAAGTATGAGGAGATTGAATTTTCATATCTACTTGACCTACGTCTGAGTGTATTACAAGGCATTATCACTGTGCAGTGTGCACTCAATGCGGTGTGCTTCAGTCTCCAGTTCTGATGTTGTTCTAGTTATGAGATTATTCACCCATCTATCTATGGAGTGCATCACTCACTAATACTAAAATCCGCAACATATCCTGCTCAGTCAGGTGACCTTGGCCTTTAACACCTTGTAATCTGGTTTCTCCCCACACTGATGTTTCAAGGTTAGGAGATAAGAGACGATCAAATATAAGATAAAGCAACATAAACCTTTATTGTTTTCCTGAGGAGACATTTTGGGGCATTTCAGTAAACACCAAGAATACTGCACACACACACACACACACACACACACACACAAAAGCCTTAACGTTAATATAAGACAGATGCTCTGCACCGGATATGATGGGGCAGATGACTGATCTCCGGTCGGTACTCAAGGGTGGATTCACCCCACAAACACCATCAACACTGACCCACACCGTGTCGTTTCATCTGGCCAGGCTCTACGTGTTTTTCACGCCCACGCACACACCATCCTGCTCGCCTGTGATGATGCAGGAGCTCCACACGCGGCGTGACGTCAGAGCAGCTGCAGCGCACCGCCACCAGTGGTGCGTTCGTGACGTCAGCGCCCCATTCCCAAATGATCAATTACATCCAAACAGGAGTACTACAGGCATAATATTACACAAGATCCAGATAAACCGAGAGCTGAAGCTGACAATATGAGAAACCAGCTCACTGCGGATGGACCCAAACATTCAGAGTTCACACTCAGACTCAGACACCAGCAGCTGGAGAACATCTGGATGTGCAGAAATGAAGCAACAGAATTAAGAGGGTCACGGCTCCTCTGGTCCGGGTCAGCCACAAATCTATTTCCTGTCCCATGATGATTATGAAAAGGCAGTGTGTCAGTGAAATGTGTGTGTGGAGTTCAGAGAGTTGGATTCATTCACTTCACTTCCCTCAGAAAACCACAAAACCCCATCTTTTATATTCGCTTCTTCCCTTGTTTTATTCCAGCACATATCTAAATTAATACCGGATATAGAGCTCCAATATTATCTGCAATTTCAAAGCATTCATGCAGTATAACTTGGACAAAAGCAGGGTGAGAGGTCTGTTCACTGAGAGCAGGTCGCGGTCACATACTGTGGACATGTCCCACCAATCCATCCTCAATACAACCATAAAAACATCATATAAAATAAAATCTGTCTGATTTATTTATCGTTTTTTCCTGTCAAGCATGCAAAGAATACAATGTCCCGACCCCAAAACAAAGCCACACTGACACACTCCCCCCCTGCAGCCACTCCATCATGCACATATCCACAGAAATGTTACTTACCGCATCGGCTGCTCTGCTCTGGTAGGTCGAGGACGATCAGCGTGTGTGTGAGTCTGTCTTGACTCGGTGTGTATTATATAACGCGTTATTAAATAAATAAGTCGACTAAATCCGCGCAGTCCGACGGAAAACCCTGATGTGACGATGCGAGGGGCTGCTGAGTCTGCGCAGCTGGCGGAGATTCCGATGGCGTGATGCGACTGTGTGTGTGTGTGTGTGTGTGTGTGCGCGCAGTAAATGACTCTTCATTCCTTGTCGTGTGTGTCATCTGTTAGGGCACAGTGTGCTCAGTGTTGGGAGGTATTTGCCGTGATTTTATGATGGTAACCATATTGCAGTCTCTCTGCATGCAGCTGTTGTGGTGCTGCTCTGATATTTAGGATGTGCTGTCATGCAACTGATTTTACATTTTCATATATGTCAGTTAAAACCACCAGACATGGTTTTAATGCTTAAGATGAGCCCAGAGAGAGCGCTCTTAGTTCCACTGAGTCTGTGGTTATGAATATATGTCCATGGTAAATAAGCTCTCTGCAGGCAGTGTGTGTGTGAAGCAGGGTCACATGCAAACCATCTACTTTTGTTAATAAACACTCTTCAGAGTCTGACCCAGTTTCACAACACACAAGTGAGACAAACACTGACTGACCATGCAGTTGTCACATGACACACAGCCCACTGCATTTCTAATAACAAACACAAGTGTGTGTCAGAGCTGCTAAACTAGTAGAGAACATTAAAGGCACAGTCAACCCAAAAAACAACAATACATGTTTTTCCTTTCATCTGTAGTGTTGTTATCAGTCTAGATTGTTTTGGTGTGAGTTGCTAAGATATCAGCCGTAGAGATGTCTGCCTTCTCTTAGACAGAATCAAATCAGATGGCACTCCAAACCAAGCCTCCAGGAACAGCACCTGACTCTGAAGCCAATTTTACATAGAGGCCAAAAGTGTAATTACACTGTCCGCAGTGGGGTAGTGGAGGGTAAACGCAGGTATACACACCTTTTTTCCATCCATTTACAGTGTAACCATCTCTCAGCCAAAAAGTTGAATATAAAGGAGAGTATACCCACCTCCCCCTCAGTAACCTACCCATCTACCTAATAGTACACCCACCCATTCAAGTACTACAACACTACTGACTATCCGGATCCGCCCATTGGGCCCAAAAAACTTTTCCTCATAGACTTAAATTCTGGAAGAGACATCTGTAAATCAGAGGATAATAACATTTTGAAAGTCTAGAGGAGCCACATGATAAAATCATTTAAGTTAATGGAGTGCTCAAACAGAAGTTAGCCGTTCAGCCACACTTAGCTGTGCTCAGCCACCGTAAGTCTCCAGTGTGCATGCTCTATGGGCCCCACAGTGCGGAAGATCTGGGTTATTTTGTTCAGCAAAAACAGAGCTTTTTTGGCTTCATGTGCCTCTGAGCAACATTAATATAAATGACAGGTGCCTGCCCCAACTCGTCAAAAACCGACACTTGGTCAGTAGCCCCTCACATCAGACATGACATGCTAGGTACCCTTCCTGCATCAGTTTTGGACGTTCAGCGACAGCCTGTTAATTCAGGCTCATTGCCTGCATCATCTCTTTTCAAAATAAATTTCCATTTTCACAGGAAATGTACAGTTTCTGCTTGATAGATGCATCCATCCATTTTCATAACTACTTATCCTCTTGAGGGTTGAGGGGAGGGCTGGAGCCTATCCCAGCTGACACCCTGGACAGGTCACCAAACTATCATAGGGCTGACACATAGAGACAGACAACCATTCACACTCACATTCACACCTACGGACAATTTAGAGTCACCAATTAACCTGCATGTCTTTGGACTGTGGGAGGAAGCTGGAGTACCTGGGAGAAAACCCACACTGACACAGAGAGAACATGCAAATGCAGTCTTTTTTAAAATAAATTTCGAACACAGGTTAAAAACATTTGTTTTTAGGTTAACTTCCTTAGGTTTAGGCAACAAAAACACGTGGTTAGGTTAAAAAAAAACAATATAATGTCACATGACATGTTAATAATATAGTATACTAAACATAATCGCACACTACATCATTACGCAAACAACTCCTTTGACTTTTGGTTTCATACTGGACATGAAAAGCAGGCTCTTTACAGACGTTCTCGCTCTTTATACTACACTACTTGTCCAAAACGTTAAAGAAAATGCCGCCTTACATATCGTCTCTTACTACCGCTAAAGGCTGCCTCTTTGCGTCGGTGTCCAACGCCAACAAGTGTCAGTATTAGAGTAAGACTGGGTTGGAAATCATGATGCCATTACTCAAGATAATCCACAGACTGTGTTGTTAGCAGTTTCATGTAGGAACTTTTTTCTTTGTACCAATCAACACCCATCAACCAAATCACAACGCAGAGGGAAGTGTGAATCTACTGCTAGCTCACCTAGCGGCACTGAGCTAGCTAACGTTACAGCTCAGCCAAGGAGGACGCCATTTATGTTTATATCATGCACTGTCAAGAGCATGAGTCCCTCGCCTATGAGTAGATGCAGGCTTCCTTCTGCGCAGTGATACGGTTGGTGGGTGTGGCTCGGTAGAAAGAAAGTAGTTCCTACATGAAACTGCTCACAACAAGGTCTGTGGATTATCTTGAGTAACCAGGTCATGATTTCTGGAAAGAGACTTTGCTGTTGAGTTTTTCAAATGTATATTTTTTGGCACTTTGAGCACCACAAGCTGAGTGCCATCTAGTTCCATTATATTGAGAGAAGGCAGACATCTCTACGGCCAGATATCTCCCAACACTTGGTAACTCACACTAAAACAATCTAGACTAATAAACAGCACTACAGGTAAGAGGGAAAATAAGTATTTTTGGGAGTGAACTGTCTCTTTAAGACAGCAGAGAGCAGCTGTGTTATAAACAAGCAGCACTGTGGCCTTCACTGCCCTTCAAACTGTAGGATTTAAAGGCTGCCCACTAATCCGTTTTGATATACTTCCTCTAATCACACAAAATGAGAAATCACAACCACTCACACTGATGATACGCCCTTTTACTGTGAGACTAAACAGAAACACAAAACACTGCAAGGATGTTAAATAGACTGAGGATGTCTGCACAAAACCAGGGGGACTAGTTCAAATAAAAATTAAATATTTAAAGCTTGAAAAATTTAATCCAGCTGAAAAAATATATTTTATTGTAGCAATTTTACCTCTGTTTGCACCTTGATATAAATGTATTATAAGCTGTCCTGTGGGTCTGGTTTCTCCAACGAAAACACCACTCAGCCTTTTTGTCTTGTAAGTTCTCACAGCATCAGGCACCACATTAATTCATCCCTAAACTGCTGTTCAGAGTTGACTTTAAGCCATTTAAGTCAGATTTTCTGCCCTGTGTATGTCCGACTATCACACTAAAGTAGTAAGGAAATTTTGAGTCAAATAATAAATTATTTAAACATTGTTTTCTTTTGAATTCGAGGTCAAAATCTCATGTGAAATATAACAAAATGGACACAAATGTCCATTGAATCCTTCTGTTTTCAAATATATGGTTAATTCTACATGTGAACATGAAGCTGGTGAGTTCAGAGCAGTGTTTACAACACAGTCTCGATGTGACAGAGAGCGGATCAGTCACTTCACACCGATGGTATCTTGGTTCGGAGAGCAGCTCTACTTTATGTCTTGACTTCTGTACCAAAACAACTGTGTCTCCAGCCGACCGTCCCTCGTCTCGATGGTCGATCTGTTTGTAACCACCAAATGTCCTCCTCTTCCTCTGCAGCGCTAATTGTTCCACCATGACAGCAGCCCCAGCCCTGGGTCACAGATGGTCCCCTGAAACAGCGAGGCAACAGGTCAGGATGACGTGAGGCTGCTTTTGTTTCATTCTGGCCCCAGTTACATCACATAATAGACTCACACAGGTGGTTTTAATCATTTTAATTAACAAGTCCTGTTCTCAGAAAAGTTAGATTTAACAACCTGTACCTTTAAGAATCTTTTGAACACCAGTATAAGTGTCCAGTCACACCAGTGTTTATAACAAACATCAATCACTTACAATCAGAGTGTACGGTGCCTCTTTCTTCTCCACGGTCTCCTCTGCTGGCGGCGCCGTCGACTGACCCGGTTGTGCTGCCGTGTCTGTTGTTGCAGGTGGACGGGACCTGTTGGCGACGTGTCCACAAAGATTTCATCTGTCACCCGAAAACGGATCTCCTCTCCTTGGTCCATGTAGAGGTCGTGAGCCCCCTCGTCGGTCTCGTATTCCCAGAGCCAAACTTGCTCCGCTTCATCACTGAGGCTGCAGCTAAGGACCTGCTCGACTGATCAGGAGCTGCAGCTACAGTCACAGTCTAAATAATATGTAATGTTAACTGTTTTACTACACTTACAGGAACATTTACAAAAAGGATACAACTTTGCAGGCTGTTGAAGTGACTCTGGTGGAATGAGAATGTCGTCAAAGAAGCCCATGGTCACTGTGAGACAGAGGTTTCAGTGTCAGTGTTTACATCAGTACATGTGAGAGCAGAGACACGTGTGAGCCCTCAGGTCGACTGTTAATGCTTTCTAATTTACAGTGGAGTTTAGCTTCTCCTTCTTCTATATAAACAAGATCTTGTTACCATTCCAACACTGAAGTTACATTATATTAAAAGAAAGTCAAATGAGGCATAGCCAACAAGAGGAGGACAGCTGTGACATGAAAAGGCAGAGGACCAATTAACTGGAAACCTCTCAGATCCTAACTGGCACTGATTTATTAACCCACTAAGCCCAAAGACTATATTTGGTATGATAAGGGAAAATGCCACATTTGTTCTGATTGGTCTCAAGTCGTAAAATCTGATAGGATACACTTGAGGCATGTGTCTAACAGTACAGCTTTAAAATGTTTACATCAGACAAAGAAATAGTCATTCAGGGGTTTTGAGAAATAAGAAGAAGACCATCCATTTTCATCGCTTATCTGAGGCTGGGTCGCGGGGGCAGCAGGCCAAGCAAAGCACCCCAGACGTCCCTCTCCACAGCAACGCTTTCCAGCTCCTCCAGGTGGACCCCAAGGTGTTCCCAGGCCAGATGAGATATGTAATCCCTCCAGTGTGTTCTGGGTCTACCTCGGGCCTCCTACCAGTGGGACGTGCCTCGAACACCTCTAACGGGAGGTGCAGAGGCGCCCGAACCACCTCAACTGACCCCTTTCGACGCAAAGGAGCAGCAGCTCTACTCCGAGCTCCTCACCCTATCTAAGGCTGAGCCCAGTCACCCCACAGAGGAAACTCATTTCAGCCGCTTGTATCCGCGAGCTCATTCTTTCGGTCACTACCCAGAGCTCATGACCATAGGTGAGGGTTGAGACGTAGATGGACCAGTAAATCAAAAGCTTTGCCTACCAGCTCAGCTCCCTCTTCACCACGACAGTCCGGATCAACACCTGCATCACTGCAGACAGCACACAAAACCACCAATCCATCTCACCCTCCATTCTACCCTCACGTAAACAAGACCTTGAGATACTTGAACTCCCTCACTCCCAACCTGGAGGAGCAATCCACCGTTTCCCGACAGAAAACCATGGGCTCAGATTTGGAGCAAACGAATAATACATTTGCTAATACATGAGGTAGAAAGACAGAAGTTACCATGAACTCCCTCTTGACTGCAGTACTTGATCTTGCCGAGCAGGATCTCATCGAGGAAAGGATGAAAAACAACATATCTGAAATGAACTGACAGAAAGATGGGAACAAATCAGTGGGTTAGAGTCAGGTGAAGTTGTTTACAGCTAAGACACAGTCCATCAACCATCGTGTTAACCATGATCCGAGTACTAACTGTGTCAATAAGGGGTTTCACTGTGGCACCTGAGACCAACCAGTGAGCACCAACCAGAATATCAACATTAATTTCTAGTTAAAAACTGGTTGATAATTGGTGCTAAAATCTAAAGTGGCTGTAAACATACACAACATGTACTGATGTGAGTCACTGAGGAGATAAGAGAGCATCAAGATACCTTTGGTGTGTGAGGCTCCGTCCCCTGGGAATATGTAGGAGTCCTCCAGTTTAGTGATGTCGTACAGGCAGATGCACAGGCCAACGTTATAGACCACCTGTGAGGATACATTTGTCTCAATATTATTTGTGTGAACAGTAAATATATAATCTGTAAATATAAAACCTTTTCACAAATACAAAAGGCCTCATTCAAAAATATATAGAAGTCAAAAAATATCAAAAATACTTTGGCAAATATCAAACAGATCTACAGAAACACAAATAAGAAATACCTCTGAATAAATTAAATACATTTGCAAATAAATAGAAAATAATTGTGATTATCTGCCTTGTGAAAGTCTTCTAACATCTGCAAGTTTTAGGCATATGCCTGCTGAACTGCTCAGCCACTCACATGTTTAAATTACATTACTCCACAAGTGCTTGGCTTAATTTGTCACGACAGATCTATAAAAAGCAAAACCCATGATGCAAAGAGCCAAACTGACCTGTCATCTTCCTAATTTGAAATGTAAAATGCTGTGCGAACATACAGGGCAAAACACGACATCACATGCTCAGTCCTCACCTCATGTTAGCATCAATCACTTCACCACCACTGACATGTATTTATGTCATTTAGTTTACTGTCAGAGTGTTGTAATATATTAGGCATCTGTTAGTCAGCGTTAATCTGCTTTCTGTAGTTTGATGATTAAAATCACAAGTCTCAAATAATAAACCTAAGATTCAGAACAGAAAAACTAAACTGGAGCAGTGAATCATCATTTTGACTTGTATGGATGTAGGAGTTTTTTTAGTGTGACGTGTAAATGGAATTAATTGCAAAGACCTTTAAGTCTCTTTGAAGTTTGAACCTCTTCAGAGAGATCTGTGATTGTTTCTGCTGCTGTTTGTATGTGACAGTGTGACTGCTGTGTGTCTCTTATCTGTGTTGTCATTTCTCCTGCTGCACTTAAAGAGTACTCAATTAATAAAAGAAGTAAAAATAAACTTCACTCTTTTTTCGTCAAGTCAAAATTATAAGCATATTTTAGCATTTTATGTCGCATATGATAAAAAATACAAAATATTGTATTGTGACTTTAGTATCGTGATAATATCGTATCAGATCTATTGATCTTGTACTAAGAGCCTGTTCCTGTGCTGCCATGTCTTCCAGTCCAGCCTTTTCCAGCCACTGGTAGGATGTCATGACGTCAGCCACTTCTTCAATCTTGTCAGTACGTTTACATGCACGCAGTAGTCGAGCTAAGCTCATAGCTCGGCTAATCAGTCAAGTCAGACTTCTCCTCTTGTCTGAGTATACATGCAGAAGAGAAAAATCGAATTTCTGACCAAATACGTCTGACTCTACCTCGATAGGCGCTCCTTTTTAACATAGTGCGTATTGAGCTAGTTCCAGTTGACCCGAAGAGGAAGCTAACGGTGAATGAAGATGGCAGAGCATGAATGTAGTTTCCTAGTCCGTCTAGAAGTGCATCTTCTGCTTCTCGATCACCATGGTGTTTGTTTGTTTGTTTGTTTTTCTGAAAGTGAACTGCTGCTACGTCATCTCCTTCTTCTTCCAGGTGAAAGCCTGCGATAAAAAAAGTGGTGCATGCGCAGAACGCTGAGTCTGACTCCAGTCGGACTAAGTAGATAGATGCAGCAATAGTTCGATTTCCAATTGAATCATCTAGGTGTGTTAGTCGAGCTACGGATAGTCCAATTTCAGTCGGACTAAGCTGTTTACATGCATTTAAAAGTACGGTTGGACTAAGCCAATAATTCGATTTTCTCAAGCTGCATGTAAACCTACTGAGTTGGTACATGCAGTGCAGGGGTTTTTCCCTCCATGATGGTTCATCCTCCTCTTCTGCATTCTTAGCTTCCTGCTGCCTATATATCTATATCTATATCTCTCTCTCTCTCTATATATATATATATATATATATATATATATATTCTGTATTATATTATTGTATCCTAAAGTATTTTAGTATACAAATTAAAATGTATTTTTATGTATTTTAATGCAACTAATGTTCATCATGAGATGTGTCCTGTGTGGTATGTCAGGTGTGGACCCCAGGAAGAGTAGATGATTGCCGCTGCATCAGTTAACGTGGCCCCTGTCAGTAAAGTAACAGCCTGAACACACACGCACCTTGTTGGCCAGCTTCTTGTTGAGCTCCTCAGCTATGGCGTCGTTGAGTTGTCTGTGGAAGTCCCACGGAGGGATCCTGACAGTGTCCACCATCTCCACCAACACGAACATGATGTGGGCAGGCTCTCACTTAGACAGGTACATAAACACACACAGACACAGACAACCGCACTGAGCTGTCAGGTGTGGACTCCCTCCCTCTAAGAACACAGTTTCCGGTTTGTCCACAGCGAGGATTAAAATACAGATCGACAGCTGTTCTCAATCTAATCTGACTACTGTCACTACTAAAACTACTTTAATAATCTGCAGCGAAACATTCAAAACCGTCCATGATGTCTCCATGTGATACTTTACGACAGTTGGTTTTTACGACATGTCGTAAAACTTAAAGCGACAGTGCACATTTTTAAAGTTTCTTTAAAAAAAAAAGCTTTATTAAACATCTTCAATTCACAAACAGGCTTCATTATTGTGACCACAACTAACACTTACTCCAAGCTACGGAAGCTTATTGCTGCCACATCAGGAAAAAAAAAATAATGGATCAGTATTACGTTATAACGTGAAAAGTTTATTGTTCTAACAATGTGTTTTTGTTATAACAATACAGTTTCATGTTAAAACCTGATCATTTATATTGTAAGAACATGAAAAGTTTCACGTTATAACAACATATTTTCACGTTATAACGTGATAATTTATAAGAACTTTTCACGTTCTTTCAATAGCCTATAAATTATCACATTATAACGTGACAGTTTTCGTGTGTGTGTGTGTTTTGTTTTGTTGTTCTTGTATCCAGAAAAGAGCTATGAAAATTAAATTATTATTATACACAATTCTAGATAGCTAGATATAGACACCTAAAAGTATTATTGTTATTAATTATTATTGTCTGTGAATTTGTATTGTGTGTATTTTATTGTATTTGTCTTTGTATGTCTTTGTATTTACCATAACAGGCTATTTGGTTTCCATACTTTTTAAACACCTAAAAATGTATTAATAGATTTAATGTAAAAAATGATTATGCTTAATAATATTATTGGCCATATATATATATGCACGTTTTGTGATACCAAACTGTTATTTTCTGTTCTATGTTAAATTTCTTTTATGAATCCTTGTCTTTGGTACTGTTGGTAATTTCAACTGTTAAAATTTTTGTCATAGTCTACTTATTTTTATTGAATCATCTAGCCTATTTTTTCTACTTTTATTAGCATTTTTCAATCCATTTAAGTTAAAAAATACATTCTGTAAACACTTTACAATAAATACAGAGACAACAGTCACAAGGTTTATTCACTGAGGTCCATTTTAAAGTTAAAATATGAAGAGTGTTTTTGTTGTTTGTTTTTTTAAATTAAGGTGACATACTATTTGAGTGCAACAAAAAATAATGAAATTAGGGGTTCGAGCTCATTTGCTTAGCTTTATGTTTGTGAAATTTACTCTTGATAATTAGCAACTGAATTATTTTGGAAACATTTACTTCCCCACCTGTAAACAAAGTTTTTTAAAAATAAAAAGCGTTTTCTTATTTGAATTACTAAAATCACAAGCATTGTTTTAATTCAGCCTTAATTTTTCCTGCGTACACATTTATAGTACTTGGTATGGCAGGGGGCTTCATTGGAATTTCATAGATGAGTGTGAAAAAGTTATATGGTTCCCAGTCAATAGTCTACAGGTATGTAAGTATGTCAAAATTGTGGTTGTTTTGAAAGTGTAAGTGAACAGATGAACATTACTGTATAAACAGAATAGCAAACAGTTGGTATAATAAATGTCAGTGAACATATGTCGAGGCTCTGAGCCGCAGACTTGATCACAGCCTGTTGGACTTTACACTGATCACTTGAGGGCAGCATCTACTGAAAGACTCCACACAGACACTCACATGATCTCATCACTGATTTCATTCACAAAGAAAAACACAAAACATTCACTTCGCAATTTTATCTTTATTAATTTACCAGTTATTTTGTAAATGTCAAGATAATTTAGATCTCCCAAGCAATAAAACTGTGGGCGTTTTGAATCGTCTGCTTATATAAAGTCAAGTTTAATGCTGACACTGGAGTGTGAGGGGAATCGTCACTGTGATAAAACATCTGTTCATATTATTTATTTTCTATATCTGAACAAAACGAAGCAGGCTGTAAAATAGATTTCAAACACATCGGAGGACCAAACGGGAGCACATCTGAGTACAAAAATCACACAGCAGGCATACCTTCATAAACATCTGATTTGTCACTTTACAGTAGCGCTTTTAAAACTCAAAGGCTTCAACCAGTGAACGACAAAGCATTATCTTACATCACAGTATACGCAAACTGGTTCACAAGCGGCTGTTTTAAACGTGCTGACGGAGAAAAATAGATCAAATTCATCAGTATTTTTTAGGAATAAACATTGATCCTGGGGAATTCTGTAGGAAAAGAAACCCTGTACATAATCAAGTAATTATGCACAGTAATATATTTGAAAGATCACATATTAATTAATGGGGGTGATTTTTCAAACACAACTTAAAGGAGCTCTTCATGATATTCAGAGCGTATCTATGACTCAGAAGTTGTCCACATGGATGTGGCTGAGCTAAAGGCTAGCAGCTAACGGTGCTAACAGCAAACAATTCTAACAATGGCAACAGTGCAGATCTTACAGTGTTGACCTGGGAGGGAACCAGAGGGTGGGCGCTACACTGCAGCGACAATGCTGTCCTGAGATCAGCTGTAACCGTAGTATGAGCGCAGTGCAGAGCGGCAGCAAATAGCTAGCCAGAGGAAAACACTCATAAGGACTAACTTACACTAACATGCTGCTGGACCGTCTACCACAACAAAGAACAGAGAGGCTCGACCTGATTACATTCTCTGGTCAGGACACCATTACTTGACTACATCTTTTCATAGCAAATATTGTTTTCTGCTGTAATAATGCTCTGAATATCATAAAGAGCTCCTTTATGGGTAATTATTATTTCCCAACATCTCAGCATTTTCATCAGGCATCTTTGGCAGTAAATCTGAAACACTGGTGAGCAGTGTTTAACCATCAAAGTGATGATCTTAATGAGGACGTAAAACATGATTCTCAAAGCGTTTAGCAGTTAATTATATGAACACATGGAGTCATTAACGTCCAAAACGACTCTGAAGTTGGGCTACTGCTATTTAAAATCATCTCTGTCCCTGAAAACTATCTGAACAAAACTAAAAATTAAGAAAATACACATTTAAAAAATCACCTCTCTGAAAATAACACGTCCCTTTTCACTGTCAAAGCCCCTCGGCAACTGACAGCTACGATCCAACATCTATGCTTTAATTTAACCGACAATCCTGAACTGGTTTGTGAAACCATTAGATTAAAGGAACTTCAGTTTAATCGAGATCACACAGGGAACTCTATATCATGACATTATGTTACAGGAAGTCACAAACAGAGTTAATAGCTCTCATTTAGACAGGCAGCATACAGTGCGTTACTAGCACTCTCTCTTTCTTATATATATATATCTATATAATGATTTATCATTTATGTACACACCCCTATACAAAGTGCAGCTATATATCACATCATTTACACACAGGTCCAAACTCAGTGACTTTTTTAAGTTCATAGGGATTCACCTCAGGAAGTGTAATTCTTAATTATTAATCCAAACTTCCTGGACTGCAGAATGAAGAAGTGACGGATTTATAAACTTTCTGGATGATGACGAAAGCTAAACAGAGGACGCCTACATACAACATAGCAGCAATGACCTCAAACATCCATAAGCCAACAAAAATATATAACCAGAGTGTTTCAGTGGCGCACACTAGATATACATCATGTCAAACTAAATCAAAGAATGATTTCGAATCTACATTTTCTACTGAAAACTCGTGTAACAATAGTGAATATTACGAGTTGTATGTCAGTCTTACGGAGTCATACACGACATAGATGTACGCTACAGAATGAAATGTTTCCAGAGGATAAAAGAAGCGTGGCCAAGCACACCTAAAACTACTTCCCTAACTCTACAAAGTGCTAGTGTACAGGCATCTGGACACTAGATTGTGCGTTAGTTTGTGTAAGAAGACAGCAGGCCTTCTCATGCTATGGAGGACCAAACCTCAACCTGAAAAAACATTCAACTCCAAGACAAACACAGCCTGTCAGCTCCCATTACAGCAACACGAGGCAATTTCACACGCTGGCAGCTCCAGATGATAGTGAGGACGGGCTGAAGAACGCAGAGAAAACACAATAACATCACGTGTGAAGCTTCGTCCCAGAGGATTTCAGTGGGCTGATGAGACAAAATACCTACTACAGACACGATAGCGCTTTCTCTGGATATCACAGCTGACTTTTTATGACACTGTTATGCTGCAGTTTCCTTCCTACATTAAAAATCTCGCCCAGTGCAGCTCTGATGTCCGGCAACACATATCTGACTTCAGCTTGTTTCCCCAAACGTATCAGGTTGTGGTTTGGACTGCATGAAGCAGCCTGGAGAGAGCAGCAAGAGAGACAGGGTGAGCAAAGAGGGACGCACAGATGCGAACACACACTGATGTTAACCTTGTAAAAACAATCATGCATAACACACACACACACACACACACACACACACACACACACACACACGGAACAAAACACAGATGGAAAGAAAAAAATAGCTAGGCTGGTGCTGACACAATGGCGTTATGTGCTGTGTTTTGTTGTCCCACAATGGGGTGTTATATAATGCAAACAAACAAGCAAGTAGTCAATTAATCGATAAGTAGATTGACAGAAAATTAATTGATGATCAAATCATCATTTTAGTATTTTTTTTAAGCAAATGTAGCCAAACATTTGTTGATTTCATGCTTCTCAAACGTCAGAATTTGATGCTTTTTTTGTCATACATGATAAGAAACTGAATAGATTTAGATTTTTGAGACAATTGGTCAGATGAAACCATCTGAAGATGTCAGCTTGGGTTCTGGGAAATTACACGGTGCATGTTTCACTATTTTTTGACATTTCACTGACAAAATAATTTATCGATTAATAGAGAAAATGATGGACAGAATAACCGATAATGAAAACAATAATTCGTTGCAGCCCTGTGAGCGATCACGCAGTGAAAGAGAAGCGGGGAGTGTACACAGATTCAAGGTCAAAATGAAAAGTGCAACAGCAGCAGCATAAAAACAAGATCTCAGACGGAGTGGCGATAGATTGGGCTGGAGTTGTACCATGACAGTGGAGGAGCTAAAAGGATTTCAACAATCCTGCCTACAGTAAATAATTTAGTGTGCCTGGTAGTTTGTTTAAAGTGTGGCTCCAAACTACATCTAGTGAGGCGACACTTGTTCAAGTCGAAGGCAAATCTAGCAGCCCACTACAGGAGGAAAATGAAGGACGACTTGTGGAGTTCATCGCTATTTGGTGCATTTTAAGTATGCTGCGTTCCAATGGGGTTGTGTTTACCATGTTAACGAGAAGAGCCCAAATAAACACCTCCTTGTTGAGGTATTCATGACTTCATAAGTGGAATTTTTGAGAGCTGCGAGTTCATGAGTTCACATTCACGACTTCCCGTGTCATAAACACGAGCTCATGAGTTCCATTTGAATGCAGCATTACAGAGAACGTGGAGAAGACGTTCTTCAGGTAACACGTCTGGAGATAATGGAGGAAAAGTACATTCATGTGAGTTGGACAACTCAGTGAGCTTATTGAGCTGTTTGGATGGAAACCACTGAGACAAATATAAAACAGGAGGCATAATGAAGAACAAGAACTGTCTGGTCTTTGGGCGGATTTTGCACTGTGAGATTTTGAAGCAGCGAGCTGTTAGTTCGTCATTAAATATTAGGAAACTGTTATCACTGCTTCACCACTTCTATCTTTATCGCACTTTGTATCTAACTTTATTAATTCAGAGTCTGACTCAGGTTTGTACACTGCTAAATACGTTCACAGAATTAGGAAAACACAGCCTCATTCAACTGTCTGTGTATGAAACAGTCAGCTGAGCGCTGCAGGGTAACACTCAATGAACAACTAAGCTCGACAAATCTGATTTTAAACTGAGGAGTGCTGCCAGAACGAACGATGCTGCCTTTTACAGACACACACACACTGCTAAGCTTCAGTTATGTGCGCTTGATTTGAGTGTGTTTGTGTAATTCTGCCTGTCGTCGGGGAGTGCTTTCACAGTAATCCTGTCTGTGCATGTGCATGCTCGTGTGAATGTGTGTGTGTGCGCTTTTCATCTGTGCAGCGACCTTGTGTGTGTGTGTATGTGTGTGTATGTGTGTGTTTTCTTTAACTGATTCTGACTACAGCTATCCCTACATCAACATTTAAACCAACAGGTCTGGTAACCGTCTACCGTTCACATCGTCTCTTCCTCTTTGCGAAGCCCCTCTCTCTGCCCTCATGTCTCCCCTTCCTAACCCATGCCAAGGCCCCTCAGTGGCCCCTACAGGCCCCACCTCCCTCGTCTCCACCTATTACTGGAGCTCCTTCATCCTGTTGAGAGCAGAGCCGGCCCTGAACCACTCGATCTGTGTCTCGTTGAAGGAGTGGTTGAGAGAGATGGACTCCTTGCTGCCGTCGCTGTGCGAGATCACTGCTCCCAGGGGCTGGAGGGAGCAACAAGATGTGTCAATCATTTATCCAGTTTTTCTTCAACATAATGTTAAGAGAAGCTCGGCTGTCCTTTGGGGTCAATGTTTCTTTGAGCTGGGCATACACTGTACAATTTGAGTCCGCTTTAGAAATGTTATTGTTCTATTCTAACTCACACCTTATAAGTAATCATCTGAGATGTAAAGCCAGGGCTCACACTTTATGTGCTCACATTGTAAGGTCCGATCATCGAGCCACGACCTCAGGTGTTGACAGCGTGAAAGTAAAAAAGAAAATAAAACAGCCTGTCGGCCCTGCAGACCGTTCTGGCTATTGACAATTGTCAGTAAAGATTTGTGTAAAAGCTCCGAGGCAGGTAAAAGTTTGTTTGCTGGCAGACGTCTGTAACGCTACACCGGTATAGTTTACAGTTTACAGTAAGGCATTATTGACAATATTTCTCTCATCATGACACGAGGAGGAGGAAACATCAACTTGAGAAAGAGGAGAAGAAAAGATACTGATCTTGGAAAATCGAGTCACAGCTCCGCTACAGCTCTGCAAGAGCCTGACACGAAGTTATTACAGTTAACCAAAACTAAACTAACTGGGATTACCACCTTGTAGTTGCAGGCCTCTTTGAACCAGTCAAGTTGCAGTTACAGTTACAATCCATGTCTATCCAGACTCATATGTCGCCACGGCAGCTGACAATGCTTCAAATATGGATGTTGCTGCAGAAGCTAAAAATTCCAAAACCAAAATCTAATCAGCCCATCGCTGAGTCCAACTGAATGTTTGCCATGTCTGAAGAAATTCCCTGAAGGCGTTCTTGAGATATTGCCTTCACAAAAATGGGACGGACAGACATAATCTGGTCGCAGCTGTTACCAGCACAGAGGCATAAAAACTAAAATTAGGTGTGAAAGAACATTTTAGTAACTAAAACACAAAATTAAAACTAGACTGTAGAAAAAAAGAAAACTAATGTAAATTATATTGTGTACTACAAAACTACAATAAATTAAAAATGAACAGGAAATGTCTTAAGTTTTAGTCTTTGTCTCTTTGGTCAAATCTGTGAACTGGGATGTCTAAATCAATGTGAGTCAATAGCCTTCACAAAGAGTTGTGTTTGTATTTTAATACCTTTTCTGAACTTCTGAAATCCTGCACCTGACAAATATCCTCAGTAATATAAATACAAAACTTAAACGAATACTTAAACTAATAAAAACTCAACTAAAACTAAACATTTTGTTTATTTTTTTAAGTTTATTTTTTGGGCGTATTTGCCTTTAATTGATAGGACAGGTATGTGTGAAAGGGGGGGAGAGAGAGGGAATGGCATGCAGCAAAGGGCCACGGGCTGGAATCGAACTCGGGCTGCTGCGGCAACAGCCTTCGTACATGGGCTGCCTGCTCTATCCGCTAAACCACCGACGCCCCAACACTAAACATTTTAGACAATAAAAACTAAAACTAAAACTTGGGAACAGATGATCGAGCCCTGATAGGTCCCCACTCCCCCGTGTACGCTGCATGAGAAATGATGCCCAACGAACGTGAAATTCAGTCCCACTCTAGAGTGAGTCGTGCGGCTGTTGTGTCTGTATTTTAATACCTATTCTGAACTTCTTAAATCTTGCACCTGACAAATCCCTCCTGTATTATAAAACTAAAACTAATAAAAACTAAACTTTTTTAGACCAAAAAAAAAACTAAACTGAAATGAGCAAACCCACTCTGGAAACTAACTGAGACTAAATTTAATTGAAAATAAAAATAAAAAATGAAATAAAAATAAAAACTACTGAAAAATACAAAACTATTGTAACTCTGGCTTGACAACTGACGATTCAGAAATTTAACCCAACATCCGGTGGCCAGTCGGGAGCTCATGATCGGGCCCTGATAGGTCCTCGCTCCTTGAGTACGCTGCACGGGAAACGACGCCCTAAGAAGCTGACAGTCAGTCCAACTCTAAATGAGTCGTGCGGCTCAAAAATCGGGTCAGATACGGACTCAAATCGTACAGTGTATGCCCAGCGTTTTAGTTCAGAATATTGCTCACCTTGCCAGGAGTAAAGGATTTTAGCCCAGTGATTGAAATCTTGTCATCAGGGCGAATTTTTTCGTAGTCCTGGGGGTCGGCAAAAGTCAGAGGCAGCAGACCCTGCTTCTTCAGGTTAGTCTCTGTGAAGAGGAAAAAAGACGGAAATATGAGACATAACAAGACACCGACACTGATACTGTGCTTCCATAAGAGACGGGCTCTTTGTCTGAGTGCGTCTGTTACACAGAAATTCAAGGTCAGGGAGAATAATGCATGTGAGTATGTGTGTCTGGTTGTTAAGGACTGGTGCCAGATATCATGATGAATAAGCTGCTCCATTTACACAGAACTCATGCTGCTAGAAATCCATAGAGACCAAATGGCACTGAAAGCTCTGCATACAGATATGTAAACCTTATCAACTGCACGTAATGGTTTATTTTGTGTGTTTCTGGTTCTGAAGAAATCTTTTCACACAAAAATGAAAGCAACATTCCTCAGAGTAGACGGCCTTTCATCTACCCACTTACCTGCATCAAGCCTTCTATAACAAACTGCCACTAATGGACTGTAATTATAACTTGGAGGCTCTCTTCCACACTCCTTATTCTGGCAGACTGTAAACATGCCAGACTCAATAATCATCAGCTTGCTCTGAAAGCCAACCACACCTAGAGATGCTGCGTCCCTGCTGCCTCTAGCTTTCACAAAGAAAATAAATTAACGGTTTGAGTGTAAAGACGATAAAACTGCACTGATTCTGGAATACCTCTAAAATTAAAGAGACAGGTTGGTGGCTGCATTTTTTTTCATTCTCTGTGCTCTTATTCTTACCATGGATTCTAGCAAAGCTCTTGACGATGATGGCGCGTCCTCCAAGGTGTCTCGGCTCCAGGGCAGCGTGCTCTCTGCTGGAACCCTCCCCATAGTTCTCGTCTCCGACCACCACCCAGTTCACTCCACTGGCCTGGATTATAGAGGTAAACAGGACAAAGGAAACATTTAAACCGCTGTCAGGGTGACGATAGAGTAGACAAAGTTCTAAGGAGGAAATTGGGAACTTAGTTGCTGTAAAAACACGCAACACAAAGAAAATTTTATCTGGTGCTTCTTTAGTTTAACAGCATGCTACAAGAGAGACAGTACATGTGCCATTTAAGTCAATGTAATTTATAAACAGACACCATCCCATCAAACTCACCTTGTAGTGGCGGGCCACGTCAGGCACACCTCCGTACTCTCCTGTCAGCAGGTTTTTGACCTTGTTCACAGCATCATTTTCACTGTTGACTGCACCAATCAGCAGATTGTTGGAGATGTTGTCCAGGTGACCACGAAACTTCAGCCAGGGTCCAGCAGCGCTGATATGGTCCGTGGTGCACTTTCCCTTCACCTAAAGCCGTAGAGGAAAAGAGAGGAAGGGGAGGAGTGGGCAATTCAGAGGATGAGGAAAGACGTAACAGAAATGACTATTTAACGGTACACCATCCATCCATTTTCATCTGCTTATCCAGGGCCGGGTCGCAGGGGCAATAGACATCCCTTTCCTAAGCAACCCAGGCCAGATGAGATATGTAATCCCTCCAGTGTGTTCTGAGTCTGATCCGGGGCCTCCTACCACCTCTAGCGGGAGGCGCCCAGGAGTAATCCTGAATAGATACTAGAACCACCTCAACTGACCCATTTCGACGTGAAGGAGCAGCGGCTCTACTCCGAGCTCCCTCTGAATGTCCAAGCTCCTCACCCTATCTCTAAGGCTGAGCCCAGCCACCCCACGGAGGAAACTCATTTTGGCCACTTGTATCTGTGATCTCATTCTTTTGGTCACCACCCAGAGCTCATGACCATAGGTGAGGGCTGGGGCGTAGATGGACCAGTAAATCTAAAGCTTTGCCTTCCAGCAAAGCTCCCTTTTTCCCACAACAGTCAGGTACAGTGCCTGCATCACAACAGAAGCCGCACCGCCAAGCCATCTCACGCTCCATTCTACCCTCACTCTGAACAAGACCCTGAGATACCTGAACTCACTTGCTTGGGGCTGTAACTCTCTCCCAACTTGGAGGGGGTAATCCACTGGTTTCCGGCAGAGAACCCTGGCCTCACATTTGGAGGTGCTGACTCTCAACGCTACACCATTTCTATTATTCAGGTGCAATCAAATGCTTTGGAAACATCGGCTTAAATATTATAATCATTCAAAAACACGTATTTGAAAATTGTGGTAGTATCTAGGACAATTTACGATGAGGTAAAGTCTCTGAACTGCTTAAACTAGTGAAGTAGTGGACCTGACCTGAAGGGCACGAGCACAGAGGGTTTTACTCTCAGGTTAAAGAATTTTTCCCAGACAGGTTAACTGCGCCAAAAATCTTGTAATCTGTGCTCGTACTTACTTACACATCCACCACAACTTCACTTCTATTTCCTGCTCACCTTGATGAGGACCCTCATGTCCTCCAGGTCTTTTCCATGCCACTTGTCGAAGGGCTCCAGCAGCTGCAAACGGTTGCTGGTAGGGTTCACGTCCACCTGAACAACATCAATTCAGTGTAAGACATAAAGGTTCTTCCAAGAATATTTTCAAAGGACAGATCACACTGAATTTTATTTGAACATCAGAAAATCTTTTTTTCTGCTTTAACAACTGTCACAGTACACATCTCTGTTTAAACAAGCCTTGATCACACTGTTAGTTTACACCTGTTTACTCTTTTATGTTCCTTCTCAAACTCTGACAGAGGACGCTCACCTCACTAAAAGTCTGTTTTATTAATGCTGTGCTGCTTTCTAGAGTCTCCAGATTAGGTACTGTATCTTATTAAAAGAAATCACCTTCACTGAGGTGCCCTCGGCAGGGGGGTGCTGGTAAGTGTCCTGGCCTGGGTCGAAGTCCCTGGAGGGGAGCTCATCACCAGTGGGTGGAGTCAGCTTGAACTTCTCCCCGTTAGGAGCAGTCAGGTAGTCGGTCTCTGGGTTGAAGTTGAGAGTTCCAGCGATGGCCATGGCGGTGACAATCTACAATGAATTACATAACAGGCATTTAGGGTGTGCTAATGTCGAAGCCATCAAGGAATACAGGACTAAGAATTTTACAGTTAACTTCTCCACTGATACACACTCACTTTGCTGTATGTATGAGCTACTGTAAGGCTGCCTGTTGATGTCCATGTAATCATGACCTGCCGAGCTTGCATTTTTCAACCTGTAATAGTTCTTACCTCAGGAGAGGTGACAAAAGCATGAGTAGCGGGGTTGGCATCATTCCTGGCAGTGAAGTTCCTGTTGAAGGATGTGACGATAGTATTCTTCTCTCCTTTTTTCACATCCTTCCTGAAGAAAGTCAAAACACACAGCATGTTAGTCTGCTGCGTTGTGTTTAACCTACAACACTCAGAAGAATTTACTATTTGATCTTCAGCCTTTACTATATACATTTATGCTGTGAGCCCTCTGTTTGAAGTCAAGTCCAAAGCCCTGCTTGTGTCCCTCAGCAGCTGAAGTATTCATTACAAATGAAATGTATACCTGTCCCACTGTCCGATGCAGGGTCCACAAGCATTGGCAAGTACGATTCCACCAACATCACTCAGGATCTTGGCCTGAAATAGGGACAACATGAGTTTAAAGAAATCCTTACCTGTATCTTTCAAACACACACGATTGTATAAATGTTTTCTGTAAAACTACAATTACTGCCACACTGTGATATTCCTCCACTAGCCAGTCAGGTTGTAGTTCACATCCATGTCTGTCCAGACTCATATAATATACTGTATGTAGTAAAGACTTTAAAGGAGTTTAATTAAAGTTATTAAGTGTTTTTTTTTTGGCAAAACATAGATGGTTCACGCATGTCTTCAACCCCAGTTTTAAGGTGGAGATTAGTGTCACCAATTCAGTATCTGAACAAATGTCTCCCCTTCTGTTCCTGAGTTATGGTGTTGAATAATGGCCAGTGAAGCGTTTTTACAGAACATTATGTTGTCGCAGTGAAGTTGACCTCTGACCTTTTAGGTATAAAACATCATCGCTTCATCATTATCTTCTCATTTGTGTGGAATTTTTTCACACATAGCACATAAATTCTCCAGTTATGGCCAAAAATGTGACCTTTGACCACTCAAATCTAATCTGTTTGTGACAAAAAAAAATCTCTCCAGGCGTTCTTGAGATATTGTGTTCACAAGAATGTGACAGATGGATGGACATAGGTACATACGGACAACCCAAAAACATAATGCCTCAGCCACTGCTAGCGCTGGCCCAGAGGCTCAAAAAAAAGTTACTGATGTTGGTGAGATTTGACTTACGTATCCATCCCTCTCGATAGTGGCGCGGATCTGCTCAGAACCCGGGGTGACCGTGAACTGGGCCTTGCACTTCAGACCTTTATCCAGAGCCTGTTTGGCCAGAGAGGCTGCTCTGCCCATGTCCTCGTAGCTTGAGTTGGTGCAGCTGCCAATCAAACCTGCAAGAGACAAGTTCAACGTATGTAAGAGGAGAGGAAGAAAACTAAATGAGTCTACAGTTACAGTGGAAGACTTCAAGTATTCATCTTTGCCTGTGAAATGAGAGGAAGGCTGTTAAAGAGGAGGACACAGAAAAGACAAGCAAGCCTGTGATTTTACGTCTTTGTCATCTTAATTATTATTCTACTCATTCTGTCAAAGACTGGAATTATGTTGTGCTCAGTACTCATTTAGTAAGCTACTTTGGAAGGCCACATGCAGGGCTGTAATGTGATCCGATCCTATCGGGTCAATAACATAGCTACTAGGAACAAAGAAAGAAATATCACATTTCATTAGACAAAGCATTAAAAACACTGACATTTGTAAGATAATACAGCTGTGACACAAATACTGACCAACTTTAACCTCCAGGGGCCAGCCGTTCTTCTTCGCTGTAGCCCCGATGTCAGACACTGGGTGGGCCAGGTCAGGGGTGAACGGCCCGTTGATGTGGGGCTTCAACTGTAAGAGGGAAATAAGGCATAATGAATTCATAATTTGGGTAATGTGGGACATGTGTGCCTTTGCTATAAATATTGTTTTCTAAATTTGGAAACTTTTAAAAGAGGAACACTAATAATAAGCGCTTAAGCTGCCTCACGCACCATCCACATGACACAGAACGAGATGAAGCCAAAGAATGTGACTACATGAGAAGGAGTCTGTTTTAGTTTACAGCACTTGAATGCACCTCAGGAAAGCTTTTACTTAACATACCAGCATAAGCAATATTTGGCAGGTTGGGGATTTTTAAAGGGGACCTATTATAATTATTTTCAGGTTCATATTTAAATTTCCAGCTTACATGCTTTAATGTTAAAAAAAAACAACTTATTTTGCTCATACTGTCTGTGCTGAAACGCCTGTATTCACCCTGTGTCTGAAACACTCCATTTTAGCACCTGTCTCTTTGAACCCCCCCTCCAAAAAAAGCCCAGTCCAAACACTGGCCTTAAAATCCATAACTTGTGAAAATGTTCTGACTCACCTCACTCAGGTTAATCTCGATGAGCTGGTCGTATTCACAGCCTTTATCTGGGACCAAGTCATCTTTGAACTGATCAGCCACAGTCGCAATCTCTGAAAGGGAATAAAAGTGGAGACGAAGTTGTAGGTACAACTTATTGAGTGAATGAAGACCAAACAGACAGAGGCTAACATTAAAGTGACAGACCTCCACGGCCAGTTTTCTCCATGTATGTCCTCATGCGGTGGTTGTAGGGGAAGATGGATGTGGTGGCTCCAATCTCAGCGCCCATGTTACAGATAGTGGCCATTCCTGAGAGTAGAGTAAAGTATACTGCACTGAAGCTGCCACTGTTCTTCCTGTCTTTGATTTTCACATATAAATACAGAGAATGTCTGTCACCAGCATTCCTGGTTTTCTGATGCATCTCATCCTTACCAGTGCAGGAGATGGAGTCAACTCCAGGCCCGTGATACTCCACAATGGCTCCAGTGCCGCCTTTCACAGTCAGGATGCCAGCCACCTTCAGGATGACGTCCTTTGGAGAGGTCCATCCAGACAGCGTTCCTGTCAGCTTCACTCCAATTACCTGAGGGGAAAAATCACAAATGAAAAAAGATAAAAAGACACAAACATTAGTGGAGACACCTAGTGGCTGAAAACAGGTGGATACTGCTTTGAAATTAAAATTCATTTACAAGATATCAAAATGTGCACAACTCACTTTAGGACACTTGAGCTCCCAGGGGATTCCAGCCATGACATCCACAGCATCAGCGCCACCCACTCCAATGCAGACAGCCCCCAGGCCGCCACCATTTGGCGTGTGGGAGTCTGTACCAATCAGCATCACTCCAGGATAGGCGTAATTCTCTAGGATGATCTGTCCAACGTAAAGGACATTCACAGTCAGTCAAGAGCTATTTGAAATAACAACATGCAAAACACATTCTTGAGTATAAGATTAGCCATTTATAGCGTCATTGTAAATTAGTGTTCTGTACCTGATGGATGATCCCTGAGCCTGGTTTCCAGAAGCCAACTCCATATTTAGCAGCAGCAGTGGCAAGAAAGTTGTACACTTCCTCGTTTATCTCCTGCGTTAAGAGTGATTGGGGAACAGTTATTTTCACGTATGATAAATAAGAATCCTTGATGTAACCATAAAACAATAAACTTTGCAGCAGCACTTGACCCTGAACACTGTGATCAAACCGAAAGAATTTGAACCAACCCATGGTATCTATTATACCACAGAAAACTGTTTAAAGGGACAGTCCACCCCAAAATCAAAAATATTTTTTTACATTATTTTTCAAACTAGATTGTTTAGGTGTGGGGTGCAGTGTGTTGGAGATATCGGCTGCACAGATGTCTGCCTTCTCTCCAGTATAATGGAACTGGAGGGCACTCAGCTTATGGTGCTTAAACCGCCAAAAAAATAGATTTGAAAAACTCAACAGCAATGTCTCTTTCCAGAAATCATGACCCAGTTACTCAAGATAATCCACAGACCTTGTTGTGAGCAGTGTATGTAGGAGCTATTTTCTTTCCAACAAACTACACACACCGACTGTATCACTGTGCAGAAGGAAGCGAGTTGTAAACATTAATGGCGTCCTTCTCAGCTGAGCTGTAACGTTAGCTGGCTCAATAGTGCTAGCAGTCGATGCACGCCATGCTTCCTTCTCCAATGGTGTCTGCTGCTGCCCACAGGATCACGTGCCACCTACCAGGGCAATGCCATGATGGTACTTCTAGTACAGTGGTTCCCAACCTTTTTCTTGAGAGACCCATATTTTTACCATTGTACACTTTGGTGCCCCTCCTCCCCCTACACGTTACACATGCCCATCCTCGCAATACATACTTTAAACATTTTTTTATACTACTTTATCTATTTAATAAATGAATAAGCTTTTGATATAACCCTTAAATTTATTTGTTTTTAACACATAAATGTATTAAATTTTGACACATAACACATTAAAATTATTACACCCCTTAAAATCAAGACAGCTTTGCGACCCCCCGTGGCTCTTTGGCGCCCCCCCTGATTGGGAACCACTGTTCTTGCAGACAAATACAGCACTCCACCTCCGGGGCTTAAAAATAAAGCAAACACAGAAGTGCCACTGTGTCACTGTGTAGAAGAAAGCGTGCATCTACTGCAAGCTAACCTACCACCCCTGAGTTAGCTATTGTTACAGCTCAGCCGAGGAGAATGCCAGTAACGTTTACATCCCGCTTTGTCATGAGCCTCTCGTCCATGAGTAGATGCACATTTTTTCTGTGTGGTGATTCAGCTGCAGCTGTGTAGATTGGTAGAGAGAAAATGGTTCCTGTGTGAAACTGTTGACAACAAGGTCTGTGGATTATCTTGAGTAAGAGGAAAAATATGTATTTTTGATTTTGGCATGACCTTTAAGGCTGCTACCTCTGCAACCATATGAATCCCTGCTGGCTGAGAATCAAATCCTGCTCAATAAATAAACTTTTTACACCATTTTTTAAACTAAATAAGTTAGTACAAGACAATATATGTTAGTGTTAGTTACTGAAAAGTTATCTTGAAATGCAACTTCACTGTATACACACAACCCAAAATAGAAATTGGCTCTTGTTGCACTTATTGTGTTAGTTGATTGGCTCAAACAACAAACTGAGCCAAAAGTCAGAGGAGAAACTTATAAAGCTGCTGAGTCTCTCCATAACTGCTTCCTGCCGACACATTAATGGGACCTTATGAGGTTGGTATTGAATACACACTTTGCAAGTGAACAGGCTTAGAGTTATTGTCTGTTGTTGTTGGCATCAACTCTGTGTGTGTGTCTGCCTGTAAAAACCTGAACCAGCTCTGGTCCCCTTAACCTGCAGTCAGCATTACACGGTGTTGTAATGTTTTGTCAGTCATTTTCAAAGCAGAGGGACTATGACTTCCTTTTATAAATTTTTCTGTAGTGATAAACATGCAAGTCCATGTCCACTCGTCAAAACTCTGTCTGATCAGATTACACTGAAAATGTATGGCAGAATGAGGCCAGTAGTAAAGCAAGAAGGCATAAAAACATGCATCTCATTAGGTGAAAAGTGTCAAAAAAAAAATCTTTTCTTCTGCCAATAGCAATTCGCAACCAATGGCTGTAGTATAAAAATAAAATACAGCTGTACCAAATGTCATTGTTTTAAATTCAGAACTTTTATTGGGGTTTTCGAAGGAGTCTTCAAATGTCTGTCATCATATTTGCTATCACCTCCAAAAAAGACTAAATAATCTTAGAATAAAATCCTTACTTTAAATAAAGAGATTAATCAGATAAAATGAGTTATTCTTTTTAATGAAATCATCTTTTTTTAATGAATAAATGTAATTTAAGGTGCTGTCAGACTGCTAGTAGACCACCCCGTAAACACCGGAGTGTGCCTCGCTTTGTCCAGCAGGCCAGAGAGCAAACATCTTTCTGATGGCAATGTAAATGTTGTTTTGTAAAGGCTAAATGCCAAAAATTATGTATTAAAGCAGAATATTTTGCTAGATAAAAACATGTTGTGGTTTTTGGAAATGATTACATCAACCTTTTTTTAATAAATTTGACTTTTGGACTTTACAATGCTCTGGAGTTACTGAAAATGTTTTGATCACAGGTGTCACAAACAATACTACACAGCCACCACTGGAATCTAATTCTACATATACTATTCATACATACTAATAATATTAGTGTAGCCTAGTCTTTCTCTGCAACTTTGCTGAAACAACGAATTTAAACAGAAAAATAGAATAAATAGACATGCAAAAAAAAAAAAAAAAAAGGTGCACAGCATGATTTAGAATTCAAAAGTCGACATCATGAAAGAAGCTTTGAACTATTAAGTACAGCCGAAAAATTTAGCAAACATATATATAGGCTAGTACTCCATCCATCTGTTCTCACCTTAGCTCTCTGCAGGTCCTCGGTTCCTCCAATCTGAGCCTCAATCAGATGATCACAGTGGATGGTGGAGGGAACCGCCACCTTGGGCAGACCACTGCTGATGAACTGAAGCATTGCCATCTGAGCTGTGGCATCCTGCATCGCCACACGGTCTGGACGCAGGCGCAGGTAGGTGCGGCCGCGGTCGATCTCCTGCCCCGCTGGATCATCCAGGTGACCGTACACAATCTTCTCCGACAGCGTGAGAGGCCTGCCGAGCCTGGTGGGGTGGGGTAACAAAAAAGTGAAGCATCAGATACTACAAGTTTTATCAATTTGGAAAAAAAAGTATTAAATTCTTATAACCACACAACTATATTTTAAATGTTTTTGCAGTGTCCTTTTGTGTTTTGTGTCTCACTTCTGGAAAGCACTACATTTCATGTGTTGCTAAGAATCATGGAAAAGTCCTGAACTACTAAAGTAACTACAGCTTATCAGGACAGCAAACATTTGGGGGCTAACTGTTCATGTAACAGCCACACAAAAGGCTTTTCCTCTTCCTGGATTACAGCATGTGGTAAGCTCAGTAAGAGGGAACTCCAGGACATCCAAAGTTAGCTCCGCAGGCCCTGCTGACCCTGACAAGTCAACACTGTAAATGCCACAAGATTAAGTGTACGGCTGTAATAAACACCAGCCATTCCTCATGAGCCAAACTGTAATCAACAACACACCGTATGTTGCTGTGTATTTCTGAGAAGGGCAACTGCTGACCTCCTGCGCACAATGTTGATGTTCTCGTGCATCTTCCCATAGTTAATGCTGGAGCCGGGCTCAAAGCGGCTCATGGCCACCTTGGCCTTGGCGCTGAACACTGAGGAGACATGAATACGCCTTGCCCCGGTTCCAAGGGCCAGCTAGACCAGAGGAAACAGAGGACAGTTTTGAGAATTAACAACAAAGTTTTATTGTATTGAATTATGCAAGCATGGAACCACATGTGAGGATAGTTAAAACATAATCTTTCAAGAAGTGGCACCAGTAAAAATGTGGCCGACGGAAAGACAGGAGAATCCTCCATTTTGGTCACAAAAGGCTCTGTCAGTTTGGTTAGACATTGATCAGATCAGGAAGAGAACTTGGAATGTCTCGAGCCGCTCTGTAAGATCAGTACTGGAGCTGAACAAGGCATTTTTAAATGATCAGTCATTGTTAAATCTATTTATCTTATCCCACTAGACTCCATCTACACCAGCTGATAAAAATGCCCCACTGGACTGGAACCCTAACATGTAGCTTTGCCATGTAAATAACAGTCAGTCCGTTTACAAAAATATCTACAAATACAGTACACTTCACCCAGTAGCCAGACTTTGGCAAACTCTCCATTTTTAACAACTTTTTTTTTTTACACGGATTTTTGAGGCTGTATTGTCAATACTTAATTTGAATGTCAGGATTTTGTTATGCTGGTAACAAAGACAGGTTGTCAAAATGCTATCCAAATCTTTCTTCTACAGCAATACCAGACTGACATTAATCTATTTGTAGACACTGTGTAAAGCATTTTAAGACCTCTCTCTTAATAACTTTAATGTACTTCAAGTGTGCAATGTTAAGTTTTATTATGGCATAAAACAGATAATATACAACTATTGCATCAACATTCTGGCAGAAACCCAATATTACACTGAATACTGGAAATTTAATCAGAACACTACTTCACGAGTTAGTGATCACAGGCAATACATAAGGGATACAATGTTCACTTGCTTTAGATCTGACCGTGAAGTGTTGATATTCAGTGGAAAATCACTACGTTGAGAGGAAAGTGGGTTAGAGTTTATCCAGCTCATATTTCAGGGTTTAGCCTCGCCCACTAGGCTCTTACTATCAGTCTGATACACTACACTTTAACTATGAGCACTAGAGGTATACGCAAAGTAATTTAGAGGCGCACCATTTACCACAAACATAATCAGAGTAAATAAACTGGCAGCAGCAGTGGAAGATTTGCTCAGAGGTCTTTTCCCATTGCTCCAGGATCTGTGGGTTTTGGTGGCCAGCATTGAACAGTGATCAAAACAAGGCTAAATGTGGCCAGTTTGGTCTTTTTTCTGGTGTTTCATTAGCAGAATCAGACATTTTGGGATGTCCTTTGCCTTGCAATTTAAGGAAGAGCATTTCTTTAAGTTCAGCCTAAATGAGGAGAGTCTCCATCTAGTTATTAGCTGAGCATAAAACACAAGCTCAAAGATACGACTGGTTCCCAGGCTGTCATACGATCTATACTCATGTGTTTAAAACACTCACAGATCTTGAAAGATGACTCTTAAACACTGCAATGCTGCCACACTATAACACGCTGACACACTACTGTGCAGCAGGTTCAGTGTTTGGGACAGTTCTTTTGACAATAAGAATAAAAGGTGCAAAAATCTGTTTGACTGCACAGATTTTATATACTGTTGTAAGTCAATGCTATGCTATCTAGCCTCCCTCATGTTGATCCAGGTAATAAACAAACATACAATAAAAACCTGAGACTGTGGGATGTGACAATAGCCTTTCCTGCACTGTTTAAATGTCAACTAATTCTCTTCAAATGGAAAAAGACATGTCATAAACGTTGGCAAATGGAGGTATACAGCACATCTCAAATTCAAGCACATTACTCTTGCAACCATTTTTGTCTTATTTTTACAAAAAACCCTTATTGTCTAATATTATGATAGGTATATTCTGATATTCTCCCTTTATATTTATCTATGGGAATAATGCTTGTAGACATAAACATTAATATGAGTGATGACATTATCTGTGAGAATTGTTTTTGATTTATAATCTCAAATTTCACTGAAAATATTTAGGTAATAAACTGAGGAAAGCACCAAAAAAATCAAGACAGCGCCTAGGGCTGGGCAATATCTTGATAATATTTCAATACTGTGGTTGAATATTGTCTTAGATTTTGGATATTGTTATAATTTTTTATTTCTTATTTAACCTTTATTTCACTAGGAAGTCCCATTGAGATTGAAAATGTCTTTCCAAGAGAGACCCGGCCGAGGTAGCAGCCAATCAAAACACATTTAAAATGCAACAAATACAACATATATTTCCAAACTTGACAATAAAAAAACAATTACTCAAACATGGTAGCCTCAAAGACAAACAAGCACATGTCTCTATCACCACATGTTTTATGATGCCCTTAAATTCATCAATGGATTGAAGTGTTTATAATTTTAGATCTTTTTGGAGATTGTTTCATGTCCAAGGTGCATACTAGGAGAATGCAGTTTTTTCCAAGATCTGTTAAAATCTACAGTGCATTAAAAGCAACCATCTGGAGGAGTGTAGCTGGTAACTACCAGAGCTGACATACAGAGGGGTGCAGAGGTAGGCTGATAGTTTGCCCAATATTGTTTTATAGATAAAAATATACCAGTGCTATTTGTCTGCAAATGGTCAATGATGTCCAACCCGCTTTTATCCTAAGTCCTATAATGGTTTGAATTACAATAACATGATGTAATTCTCTGAATTTGCCAGACTTTTCTAGCTGTTGTATTGTTTGCCTTTACCCACTTTATCCACATTGATGACAATTTTTTATCAAAACTGTCACTGTGTATATATTTAGTGAAAGCACCAAAACTTAACCCTACATTATCATAATGTTGACATTAAGGTATCTGATTAAAAAATAAGTTGATGTTTGATCATCTCCATATCGCCCAGCCCAAACCTCACCCAGCAGACAACAGAGCTAAATGTATCATCATTTACATGACATGGTGTGTATGGTGCAGGTTACTTCATCAGCAGCAGGTTTATTTATGTTTACATCCTTTAAAAAAAAAGTTGCTAACCGAAGGCCCTGTGCTATTAAAATTGGGCATGTACTATTTGTTTTCATCCAAAGCCCAACAGAAGCCCAGAAACACACCGCTGAGCACCAGTCCCAGCTGTCAGGAGTGAACTATTATGAAGTGCGTATTATGAAAACTCCGTAACCTTGCGATCACCTTGCAAACATCGAGCCACCTGGGACCGTTTGCAGCCATTATTCAGTTGATGTTGACTTAACTTGATGTTGCTATTAACATTACAACAACATAATATTGGTATCTGCACAGTCAGAAGTTGTTTATCACCGTTACAACGCGTCGCTGTCACGAGTCAAACGAGGACACGGTGACCTGACTAACGGCGGCTCGATGCGCACTCTTCTCCACATTTACCGGCTGTCGGTCAAGTTGGAGAAATAGCGGCTGCACCACACGGTGTAACATGTCTCTTGTCACACATGTACTCGATAGCAAGGTATTTAGTAGCTCTGTAAATGTAAAATAACGTTTTCTTACCCGCAGCCTAGTGACAGTCAAACAGTAAGACGCCATTTTGTTCACTGACAAAGATGAGTGTCGCCCTCGTGTGACGTCAACGGCTTAAGGAGTCCGTTATGTTATTATTGGGTTAAATAAATAAATAAAATTTCATAAATTAAATGTTAATATTTTTAAAAATATTATTAAACAAATTATAATAGATTACGTTTGAAATAATAATAATACACAATTTATTATCATTGTTATTATTATTATTATTATTATTATTACTACTAGTAGTAGTACTTCATAAACATGTTATCATTTTCCTTTTCCTTTTCCTTTTCCTTCATACAGTTGTTCTCTGAACTCTCTTTTGACATCTTTGAAAAAGATTTTACATACAGGCCTACAAAACATATGATCATCTGACAAAATATGAGATGAAATTACCCAGCATTATATAGGCTAAAGTAGATAGCCATATACTAAGTAGCCAGAACATAGAACTTAAACTAAGTCCACCTCTACAACACAACATCAAAATATTGCTTATACATTTTACCAATTCTGTAATGCCACTTTTCTCAAGTTTAAGTTCTCAATACTTCTTTCACCACTGGAACTAAACTATGTTCATAAAACATAACAAAATATCACCTATATTATAATAGAAATATAATAAATGGGTTCATTTTTATATATTTATGCAATTTTAGACACTCTGGTTGCATTAAAAAAGCATAATATATCCTTAGCTGGTGGACATTATTGAAGTGAACAGCAACAACATTTTCATAGGCTCTCTCTGTACTGTCTGTTCCTTAAACGTATCATTTTCAATCCTATTTTATTTTGAAAATATTTTAACCTGTAATACATCATACAATAATCTATGTGAAATGCCTTAAGATGAGTCTAGAAAATATTACGATAAGAGTTATGATAGTAATATATCATTAAATGAATCTTGTTTTACCCCTCAAAAATAAGATATATATATTTTTCAATTTAACTGTATGCTTAAGGTTTGATTAAATGCCATTTACATGAGCTTTAAAGTCAAAGAGTCAAGTGATAAAGTAAAAATTCTTAAAACTACAATTGGGACTGCCTGCAAGTTATGGCTATCAAATGTGTGCATGTAAAGTAAAGATTTTGGGATGTACAGGTTTTAATTCATTCAAATTGTTTCATTTTGTTAATATAAAGTCCGTTTTCATAGTCCAAAGACAGTTTTAAAAAAGTGTATAGTATAATATAATATAATATAATATAATATAATATAAATGCATAACAAACCCAGAGTCAACAAAAAGCCAAAGCACGTTTTTTCATTTAACGCTCTCGTTACCGCACGTCGTGAAGTGATGAGAAGAACACCATTTCCCAGAAGCCCCTGCTACAAGTCAGGTTGGTTTAGCTGTTAAATGGAGGCTGCAGCCCAATACAGTGCGGGTCCTCCCCCCTCTCAGCCAATAGAGACTCTGTTGCTATCACCGCTTATATTTTTAGCAAATTGCTCAGCACCGTAGAAAACTACAAATATCCCTCCGCGAATTAAACTAGAGCCTGTTTGGTAAACATGGACTAAAAAACGTCGCATTTTCTGTTTTTTGATGTCGCTGCTTTTCAAATAAGATTATAAATACATATCTTGTCCAGAAAGTGAGAAATGTACTGTTTATTTTTTTATTTATTTTTTAAAAATCAATCTGCTGGTTAATATTAAATTAGATAATAAGCACAGAGGTGTCATGAATGATTTGCAGACAGGTGAGCAGGTGCATTAACACCTTTATTTAAAATAATAAAACAACAGCTACCATAATATAAAGAAAGTAGTCCCTGCCGTCACGGGCGTGTGGGCGAGTCACACTGTATAAATACGCCGGGTTGTCAAACAGTAAAGTTTCTCTGGACCCTCCATGCAAACTGTCAGCTGAAGGCTAACTGGGAAAAATCCTTTGGCTGTTTGAGAATTGGGGCAGCAGTTAAAAAACATCAACAACACCAAGGTGAAAAATAATCTAGTGGTGAATATCTGAAGCAAGGACTCGATAAATCCGCCTTGAAATCCGAGACAACACAAGGGAATAAAAACAGAAACGCAGGAGTACAAGTGAAGCTGGGGCATCAGAGACGATAGGTGAGTAATTAAATGTCAGCCGGTGCTTTAAATGGGTTCATTTTATTTAAATATTCGCACAAGGCGTGTGCATTGACAACAGCATGTTGCTGTGTGTTGCTGTTTGTCCTGGATGTCCATCAAAACGCGCTGACTATAATGAATGAGCACAGGTTCAGCCATTAAATACAGACTTTTATTTTTCTCTCAGGCCATCACATATCAGCTGAAGTGCCCCTTAAAATCTGCTCAGCTGTCATGTTTCTCCTTATATGTTGTTTGATGGGGTTGTTTATGCTGAGGAGGGACTCTTCTTCTTCATTGCTCAGTGAGCACATACTCGGTCGATAGGCTGTTCACCACTTAATTAGCCTTATAATTTAATTTACAGCGACAATTTGGCATGAGGGGGGATTCTTCACTTGCATGTCAGCTAAACCAGTGTCCTTTCTGCTCCAGTGCCTTTTGACTGACATATGGCAGTAATCCCCAGGTAGACCCTGCTCCCTTATTATCTGAGCTTGTCATCACACATGCAAACCTGGATGATATTTCTCCAGTCTCTCCTCTTGCATATTTACCTCCAGTGTAACATGCAAAGAGGTCCATGAATATCAGTCTTTAAAGTTCTATTGGGAGAAATGAGAGGTGCTCAACAAAAAGGAAAAATCTAAATTATGTTTATGTCACATTGTGTTGAGGCTTTAAGTCCATGGCCTCCGTATGCTACTCTTAACCCTCTCTTACAGCATTTCTAAAGGGGCCTCTGCTTTCATTTATCTATTGTATATAATGTGCATTAGCTTGTGCTGCTTGTAAGCTCACTGTAGATGTGATGCTTAATAGATGAAACCTGGCATGTGGTGGATGCTTTGCAGCACACAGTGCCACACATTTGCAGCTCTGATAATGAGTCCATGTAAACAAAAATAGCACTATAGGACCTGCTGCTGCTCTGACCCGCAACAACAGGCCTGCAAAAAATGAAGCCTTCAAGCTGTGTGACAGATCTGCAGGTGAGGAATAAAGATATGGACACAGCTGGGGGATTTGTGGACACGAAAGATCTGGATGTTTTTATTAAAAACTGCAAGCTGTGGTTTGTGATGAAGACCATTTCTTGCACTCCTGAAGCAACACATCTGCACATATTAACTGAGCTTTTCCCCTGATGTCATTGGATGACATTGTGTATCTTGCTGTTGCCTTTTTTTGTATAATGAGAGGTAGGAAATGCAGAAGAAGCTAGAGGTAGCTTAGCTGTGTGTGTGTGCACTCAAGGTTTTTAGTGGTGATTGCTGTTGCAGGTGGACCGGTGGATTCTCGTGCGCTCAATAGATCCTTTTGTACATTTCAGCTCGTGTTTAATAACTCAGGTGGTGGAGAGGAATTTGCACCACAGATGATGCAAAATGGGGCCCTATTTATAGCCCATTCTCACCAACCCCCATCTTATCCTTCAATGTCACCTTTTTCATGCGATAGGGGGAAATGTAAATCTTGAACTGTCACTCCGGCAGCCCTGCATCCAGCCTGTGCAGCTTTATCTGTAATAACAGTAGAATTGTCTTTAATCGGAGGCGTCTTTCTAATCTTAGCTGCCGAATCCCCATCTGGCAGGGAAGTGAATGTTAGTGAATTGTTTGTGTGTGTATAGAGGGGGGAGGGGAGGGGATGATCGCACGCGCTGCATGGTGGGAAATGGTGTTCTGTGAAGTCGACTAACTGTCCTGCCATTTTACACCTCTTCCCTCTGTGTTTCTGTGGTGTTGTTGTGGTTTTTTTTTTTGCATGTAATCTTTCATTCAGTTTGACTTGCCGCTGTGATGAATGGACTCTGTGTGACTGTGTTGAAGCATTAGGCAGGAGGCACTCCGTGGGATCGGATTCAGATTATAAAGGATTTATGAGGCCCACAACACAGCATCTGTTACATCCATCAGTAGATCCTGCAGCTGATAAAACCAAAATATAAAATGTGTATCAGTGCTGTTTGTTACCGAATAAGAATAGTGGTAAATTCTCTCACCTCCCAGTATGTAGATTCAGTGAAACTGGGTTGTTTCCCCTCGTCACACATCTACTTTGCTATCCTGTATAATTTGATTCCTATATGCATAATGGAAGCTTTTCACACTGTTTCCCGAGCTCTTTGAATCTATTTTTGAGAGCTTCAGAAACATTTCACAACACATCGCCCAGTTTTTTTTTTTTTATTTGAATCAATGTTTGCCCTCACAGGTCAGTATAGAAATGTCTCAGTACATAATGTATTAAGCTGTAGCACTTCACCGCTCTCATGCAGGCGTGTATTTTTCTTGCTTTCATTAGAGCAGTGACCTATATGGAGGCTGGAGTGTGCCACTCAAATAATTATGTAAATCAATGAAGCGTTCACTTAAAGGAGCGCTTTGCTGATTTTCAGCCAGCTCTGTATCATAACAATGTGGGCGGCATATGTGGAAATCAACTGCAGTAAACTTTCCTCCATCTTAACAGCAGGCAGATCTCCCATCTCCCCCTCCTTACTTTGCTTGGATTATAGATTGTATTTCCTAATTTTTGTATGCCCACCACCAGGGACATAAAGAGTATAGAGGCGGATAGAGAGAGAGATCTACATCCACCCTCCACCCCTCTCCCTGTCAAAGGCAGACCAAATTCAAATCAGACTGTTAAGCTAAGCAATGCTGATCAAACATGAACCAAGATTCTGTCACTGCATTGTCTATTTCTTACCTTAAATGTTTTCAGAAACATTTTACCTTATTGTTTAACTGCAATACAACAAAGAATATAGAAGTGGATCAAGAGAGAGACCTGCCCCTCAGACTCAGATCAAACTGTAAAATAATGCTGGTCAAATATGAACCTAGACTCTGTTTCTGTGTTGCCTAATTCTTACCTGACATGTTGTCAGGAACATTTTAGCTTACCATTTAACTGCAATACAACAAAGAGTATAGAAGTGGATCAAGAGAGAGACCCGCCCCTCATACTCTGATCACGTTGTAAAACAAGGCAGTGCTGGTCAAATATAAACCAAGATTCTGTTACTGTATTGCCTAATTATTGTGTAAAATGTTTTCAGAAACTTATGTTGGCTATTACAAAGAGTATAGAAGCGGATCAAGAGAGAAACCCACCACTCTGTCTCTCTCGCTCTCAAATTCAGACCAAACAGTGATCAGACTGTACAACCAGGCAGTGCTGATCAAACATGAACCAAAATTCTGTCACTGCATTGCCTATTTATTACCTTAAATGTTTGCAGAAACATTTTAGCTTACTGTTTAACTTCAGTACAACAAAGAGTATAGAGGTGGATCAAGAGAGAGGCCTGCCCGTCAGACTCGGATCAAACTGTAAAAAAATGCTGGTCAGATATGAACCTAGATTCTGTTTCTGTGTTGCCTAATCCTTACCTGACATGTTGTCAGGAACATTTTAGCTTACTGTTTAACAGCAGAAGTGGATCAAGAGAGAGACCCGCCCCTCAGACTCTCTCTCTCTTAAATTCAGACCCAACTCTGATCGAACTGTAAAACCAGGTGGTGCTGATGAAATAGCACCAAGATTCTGTTAATGCGTTGCCTATTTCTCACCTAAAATGTCCTCAGAAACATACTTAAGTTTACTGTTTAACTGTAATATGACAAAGAGTTTAGAAGCGGATCAAGACAGAGCTCGGACCAAAACGCCAATCAGATTGTAAAACTAGGCAACTGTGATCAAATATAAACCAAGATTTGGTCATTGTATTGCCTACTTGTTTAAAATGTCCTCAGAAACATATTTTAGTGCACTGTTTGGCTGTGGTAGTAGAACTTGTTGTGAACAGGAAGTGGGCACCATACTGTTTGCTGTATTGTAAAATAGGAGGCTGAAAACACTGAGATCAAATGGTAAACTAAGTGCTGAACAAATATAAACAAAGATTTTGTTACTATTCTTGCCTTGAATGTTTTCAGAAACATATTATAACTCACCGCTTAACTGTAATTCAAGATCACCAGCAGCAGGAGCCTTTATTGAAGCAACGCGGTGCAGTGCTTTCTGGTAGTTGTAGGTTTTCTACCTCTTTAGCAAAAGTGAATGCCACAGCCCCTGTTTTCTCTGGTTCTGTAGCACCTATTTCAGAAGTATTTGTGTCTATCTGCTGCATAGACAGCCCAGTTTTATGAGAAGACCATCTTTCCAGCAGTGAAATACCTCTTTAAATGGTACATTTACTAACCCACTAAGATCTGTGTTCATTTATTCTGAGCAAAAGAGCCTCATTTGGCTGCATGTCTTTACTGTGATGAAGGTTGTGTGAGGTTGAAAAATTATATATAATATATTTCAATATATTTTAGTGCTGATGTTGGTGTTTAAACAAAAATTAAACACATATGTTTTTCCTTAAATGTCTAAAATAATGAGCTGTAATTAATTACTGAGAGTCTGATAATTCTGGTGGCACACTCCAGCCCCTGTTCAACAATCTGGCTTTCTGTGTCCAAAAACTATAACTGTAATTAATTGTTTACAGCTGGATAACAGCATCCTCCCCCGTCTTTATTTCGAATTCATCTCCCTTGATCTCCCCTTTAATATTCCTGTGGTTCTCTCCAGGTAAAATGACTGCTTTCTTCTGTTTTCTTCTTCACAGTTGGGACCTGAAAACACTGCTACATATTTGTGATAACAAAAGACAGCCTGCAACCTGCTGCCCCCGCCTTCAAGGTGCCTTTACCATGGTGACACTAAAAGAATCATACACTTTACAATAAGCCAGAGGGAAAAACTCCTTGTTACAGTTGCATTGCCTCACTTTCAGCATCATCTTGATCACTTTGCTCCCACGACGGCGCTAACCCGGTGCAGCCATGCATCTAGAAGTGAAGGTCGCCCTCAACTTCATCGTGTCCTACCTGTACAACAAGCTGCCTCGGCGTCGAGCTGACCTGTTCGGCGAGGAGCTGGAGAGGATACTGATGTCTCGTTTTGAGGGTCACTGGTACCCTGAAGCCCCTCTCAGGGGCTCCGCCTTCCGCTGCATTCACCTGGGAGCGCCGAGGGACCCCGTGGTGGAGTTGGCTGCCAAGAGAAGCGGACTGGACACGGAGGAAGTGCGTGCAAATGTTCCTGCGGAGCTCAGTGTGTGGATTGACCCTTACGAGGTATCCTACCAGATTGGAGAGAAGGGGGCGGTGAAGGTTCTCTACCTGGAGGACCCTCCAGGCCTCGGCTGTGACAGCGAGAGGGCGGAGGGGGTGATCAGAGAGGGTAAAGGAGATGCAGAGGCAGAGGAGGCTAAGAGTCTGGGCTTTAACCCAGAAGCTCAGGTGTTTGTGCCAATCGGAAGCCAGGCATCTCCCGCCCTCATGCCTTCGCTCTCTAGCTCTCCCACACCTCTATCTGCCCAGTCCTGCCCCGGCCTCTTCAGCTACCCCAGCTCCAGCACGCCCACCGACCCTGCTGCCCACTCCTCAAACACCTCTACCCCTTCACCTCCCAGCGGCGGGCTGCCCTACCTCTCCGCTCAGCAGCCGCCCTCCGCGCTTCCCACCGCCCGTCCTCAGCCCATCACTTTCACCACCGCCAGCTTCGCCGCCACTAAATTCGGCTCGACCAAGATGAAGAAGTGCAGCGGGGCCGGGTCGGCAGCTAGCTCTGGAGTCGTCATTCCACCTGCCCAGAGGATGCTCACACGCTCTCCTACCACCATCTCGGCTCCAGAGCTGCTCAAGCACAAGCCCCTGTCTCTCTCCTTGCACTCCCTCGGAGGTCCCATCGCCAGCCAGCTCTCTCCCAACGCCAAAGAGTTTGTCTACCCAGGATCCCCAGGCCCACTTTACTTTGATGCTGACACCCAGCCCATGCAGCCCCATGCCAGCCCATTTCAACCCCCCCACACTGTCAACACCCACCCGTCCTTTGACCCCTTCTCCAGCCCTCCCCCCGCCCAGAGCGTGGGCATCATTGGCAGCAACGGAGGAATCTCCTACATGGAGAAGCCGCCATTTGTCGAGGGTTTAGGAAGCTACAACCTGCAATATCCTAGCCAGTCCTTCCAGCCTGTTGTGCTGGCCAACTAAGCCTTCATTTGTAACGATAAGAATTGTCGGAGGAGGTGGGTTTTGGACAATGATGCTCCAGATATTTTCAGTTTTTCTAACAAATTGTTCTAATACTAATACAAGTTAAGAATTAGTTTTACTACAAAGATTTAAAATACCACGTCCACTGAATAATTCATGTGATTTGTTTCGTTCCTCCAACCCCACCCTGCCCTTTTGTCCGTCGCCGTTACTCATCACGTTCTGTGTGTTGGCTCTGATGACAGGAGTGGGTGGGGTGGGGGGTGAGTTACTTTCTACCTTGAGTCGTTGCCAATCTCTTTATGTTTATTATTTAGCATTGAATGTTGATGTGAGGGGCTTTTTTTCCCCCTTGACTTGTAGTTTAATGGACCCGGCTCTAGTATAGCTCTGTTTTTGCACTGCACTGTCATGCTGTGAAAAAGGACCTCGCCAAGTCCTGCAGGGAACGACGGCTGTGGAAAGCTCAGCACTTTGCTCTGCAATCTGCTCTGCCCTACTTGCCACAAATACAGAGAGGGGGGCTCTGCTGTCTCTGTGTGTGTAGTCCTGTTCTGTTTTGTTGTGGCTCAGCGTGATGGAGAGACTCATTGTTTGTACGGTGGGCCCCGTTACCCTTGAAACGCACTCGTGCGCGGGCACAATTTGACTCTGTTGTTGTCATGGGGCGCATATTGGAAGCAGTTTATCGTCAGCTGGAATGCGTACATGACACGGGTTTAAATGAAGTGGGAGCAGCGGAGGGAGCAGAAGGGGAGCATCGGGGTGGTACGGGAGTGATGTAGTAGAATGTATTGTATCTGTCAGGGGAGGCTGCAGCTGGAAGGTCAGGGAAACCTTGGGGAATGTGAAAAGCAAGTCAATTTTTGCATTTAAAGACAATAACACTGCACTGATACCTCAATTATACACACTGGGATTTAGGTTATGGTCTGATACATGTATTCAAGTGGAAACACACATGCAGAAACGTGCACATACACACAATTCCAGTCAGCAGTGTGTGAAGGTGAAGAGGCGTAGGGGATGCAGCAGGGATTGTGATAAATGGCTTAGCATGACTTTGACTATGAAGGAGAGGTTTTCCTCTGCATGGGGAGGAGAGAGAGATGGGAGAGAGGGGAAGACCAAAGGAAAGAGAGAGCGAGGCAGTTAGAGGGTTGTGTTGCCTTGGTGGCGTCCAGGCTGTATTGGCATAGAGAGCGACACTTTAAAACCCAGAACACGTTTCTGGTGAGCTTAAATGGTATTGAAGCCAAAGGCTCACACTGTTCTCTCCCTCCTCTTGAAATTCTTCAGTGATCTTTTCTCTTCTGGCTGTTAACAAAGAAAAACCAGAATGATACAGTTCAGGTTGTCTGTTTTTCCGCAGTTACGTGGACTAAGATGAATGTGGTGTGTGGCTTTTGTGGCTTTATTAAATAGCTTGTCAGATCTGTGGAAGTCTCTCGTCCCTAACAATGGTTTGTTTACCAGCCGGGTCCATGTGATTGTTGGTTAGTCACTACAGGGAAGGGTAACTCTCAGATGTCCGTTTGAGCTGTCCGGCACTTTATTACTGGGCTCCTGATGCTGCGTGTCGCCCACAGACACGAGCGATACGCCATTCCTTCGCCCTCTGTTTGGTAACAATTAATTCAGCTGTCATGAAATGCTTTAGAGATTCAAACAGGAGCTTAATTTGTATTCAAATGCATCACGCTGGTGAGGAGATGCTGTTAGTCTCGTCCGTTTATTTGAATGTTTGCAAGTACCCATAAATGTTTTTGTATAAGACGACCCAAGGACCCTTGACTTGTGCTCACGCTGGTTTTTGCAATGTGACAGCTTGTCATATGCATGCAAGATTTTATTTCTTTTTTTTTTTTTTTTTGGTTTCTTCTCAAGGGAACGGGGTGGGGAGGTACACATCTCTGTAAATGTTACGATTGTGAGGGAAAGATGCATTTATAATTTTTTTTGTTTTGTAATTTATTTCCAATATTTCTATATTTTTGTTTTTGCAAAATGATCACTTAACATTTGTATGAGTAAGACATGACGAGTCCAGGAATATGTATATACAAAGTTCTTATGTTCAGATTCTTTGTTTAGTTTCTTACATGCTGAGGTTATTTTTTCAGAAAATAACGTGAATATATGCAAACCGAGACAAAAATAAAAGATGTACAGAATAAAAGTATTGAATGTGTATTGTACCTTGTACAGCATTTGTCTAATAAGACGGGTAAATGTATTCATTCTTCAAGTTGGAGTTGAAGTTCAAGATGTGAATGTTTACAGTGGGATTGTGTAGGAAAAGATGGCTGATATCACTTTTCTCTCTGTGCTCCCAGGGCAGTCTGACAACACTACTCCCATAGGCAGTACATTTAAACCAAAAATCTCCACATTTCAGATTTATTTTAGAGTGCAATGTCCATCGTCCCTTTTAATATGAATTCACTGCATATTTTGTCATCATCCCGCCTATTTTTGCCCCTGAAAAATTGTCCATCACCCATTTTTCCCCTCTTTTTTTTAAAGGGATAGTGTGTACGATTTAAGGGGATGCAGTAGCATCTAGTAGTGAGGATTGCAGATCGAACCAGCTGCAACTTCTCCCAGTTAGAATTCCTTTAGTGCTCCTTGAGAGCCGAATTTTCCGCAGATGTCTCCTCATCTCCAAAACAAACTGACCAGGTGATTAAAACCAGTAAAAACACTGAATAAAACAGTTTCATGTTAAAAATAATTGTTTCTCAGTGGCTGTTTGGCATGCCAGAGACAGGCCGTTAGCCCAGCAATTTTTGATCCAGATATTTAGGTTTTTACCCGGAGCCGAATCATCCACAGAAGTTTCTTCCTCTCTGAAACAAACAGACCAGGTGATTAAAACCAGTAAAAACTCTGAATAAAGCAGTTTCAAGTTACATATTAGTGTTTCTCCAATGCTGTTTGGCATGTTGGAGGCAGGCTGCTAGCCCAGCACCTGCTAATGAGAGCTCACCTTTTTTCTCTGCTAACTTAAGATCCATACGTTCAGGAGGTTTTAATCAGGAGCCGAATTACCCACAGAGGTCTCCTCCTCTATAAAACAAACAAACCAGGTGACTTAAACCAGTAAAAACTCTGAATAAAGCAGTCTCACTTAAAAGATCAGTGTTTCTCCAATGCTGTTTGGCACGTCAGAGACTGGACGTTAGCCCAGCACCTGTGAATGTGCGCTCACCTTTTATCCCTGATAGCTTAAGATCCAGATGTGCAGGAGGTTTTACTGGGAGCCAAATTGGACAAATTTAAACCAGTAGGAGCACTAACTAAAGCAGTTTCACAGCAAAAAATCAATATCTTTCTGACACTCTAGTCGCAAAGGGGCCTCTAACTACAGTGGTCGACACAGAAATGTGAATGGCTCCATCTAGAGCCAGTGTTTGATTTGACTGTTCTAGATTACTGTGAAAAACATGGCGGTGCAACATGGCATTCTCCGTAAACAAAGACCTGCTTCATATGTAGATATGAACGGCTCATTCTAAGGTAACAAAAACAGTTCTTGTGTCCTGGTGATTATACACTAAAGCAGTGGTTCCCAACTGGTCCAGCCAGGGGTTGTAGATTCCTCCACCCTAGCTCGAGGTCCACACAGTTTAATTGAATCAACGTCATACTTGCGTTTGGCCATGCCATTGAACTTCTTTGCTGTCTCTGTCAAGTAGCTGTCCATTACTTACTCACTCTACAGCAGGAAACGGCTCTTCAAATATGCCAGAAGTTCGCTGTTCTTCGAAATTTGGTGGGGGTTTTTTGGTGTTTTTGCAAGTCACTTGCAGTCCATTCAGAATGGACCAGCAACCCACTTATGGACTGAAACCCACCAGTTGGGAACCACTGACCTAAAGAAATCTGTCAATATATCCCCCTAAACCCTACACACTGGACCTTTAAATAATTTCACATCAACACTAACACTCCTGTTTTCACCTGACAGCACCTAACACCAGATTTATACTAACAAAATGTTATTTTGACCTCCCTTGCGTTATATATCCCATCAAATTTTGCTTTTCCTCGCCCCATTTTTTGTCCTCTCCTCCCCATCAGCCTGGTCCTTTGGTCCTGATACTATAGCCATATCCCAGACTGTCTTTGCTTACACAGATGCTCACCCTTCTCCAGTGCAATGTAATGCCATAATTTAAATTACCCTGAAGGATTCAAGGGGTTTCTACCTCTCTGCACCCAGAAAAAAAAATTATAGTATATCTCCTCAATAGGACGACAGTGTTACGGCAGGTTTGGAAGGGATGAAGGAAATGAATGTGCTGTGAATGTGATCCGATGTTCGTCAACCCTGGTTGAGATGGCCTGCGGAAAATACATGAGGCAACTGTTCATTCTTTTGTGTGTGTGTGTGTGTGAGTGTGTAGAGATTTTTAGTCACGTGCATGTCCAAATTGTCCAAGTGACTCCTTTATTCTTTTCCCACATCTGTCACATTATTCAGAGCAAACGAGGTGAGTTATTAAATTTCTTCTGCATACAAATCGAGCTCTCAAGGTGAGAGATCTGAGGATGTGAGCAATTACTGTAAAAGCTGTTTTGCCCTCACATCTTTTAAGAGTGAATGCTGGTCTGTGTTTTACACTTGAAAAGAACGCATAAGACAGCGTGTGAAACATCAACTCTCTACGCAGGCTACTCTACAATCAGGGTTGAACACTGACGAAGAGGAAAAACAAGAATTTTGTATTCTGATGTCCTTTGCTTATATCGACGTGTGCGTTTTATTTTGCACTTTGGAATATTTCATTGTCATAAAAGAAGTTTATTTTCTATGTAAAATTTAACATTTAAGAGTCAGATAGATATAATTAAAAGTTCAGATGATGTATAAATATAGTGCTTTCTTTCCTGCCTGTATTTTATTATTTTTTCCTATTTTGTATCTGATCTGTACACCCTGTAGATGTGTAATGAATCTTTCACTACTGAAATGCAATGACCTGTTTTCTGTGCTGCCCCTCGGGAATGGGGAGTTACTACTGCAGTTTCTTATTGTATCAGATTCTTTTTTAAGTTTGTAATAAAAAAAAACAGATTGGCAAAAAATAAGCATGGAAAATAAGCTAATTGTGTCATCCTCGTTTGTGTGTGTGCAGAGCTATGTGACATAGATTTTCAGCTTAGCGTCATAGATACATCAAACCATGGGTGTGGATTTTGGGGGAAGGGAGGGGGGACACACCTCAATATTTCAAACATGTGCATTTGTCTTTCAAAACAGACCAAATCACAATGTTTATGTACAATAATATCCAGGTAGAAAACCACCATATCATGTACATAAAATGAAATGGCACTATGCAAATGCTGCCTCGGTTACTTAGTTTTTAGCCACCTACAGAAAGGCCCGCCAAAAAAATCTTTATCATATATTCTGAGAAATTCCAGACATTTCCACCATAAACTGATGAAGAAAAGGGACAAATTGGACCCTAAAATGGACAGAATAGGGATGTCAACAGTTGACTGATAATTGCTTAACTGCAAAGAATATTTTTGACTGATTGCGCATGTTGGTCTTTGGGTTAATTTTTGCCATTCTTCAGTTTAGTGCACTGTGCACCACCAGGATGTGGTTGGACACAGACAGCCAGCTAGCCCTGTAAACATGTGGAAACACAGCGCCCACTGTACACCAGCTGGGTTTGGTGGGAGCTAACTAGTGGCGCACCCTCCAGATTTTGAGCCACAACCCCTCTTTAAAGATTTTTTTTGGCATTTTTGCCTTAATTGATAGGACAGCTGCAGATTGACAGGAAAGCTGGGAGAAAGGGGGATGACACGCAGCAAAGGGTCGCAGGTTGGAAGCAAACCCGCATCGCTGCAAAGGACTCAGCCCACATGGGCCCCTTTAGCATTAGCCCCTTTTCCAGTGCAGGAACTTTTATCATTTACCTGGGATCTTGAAAAACCTCGGCACGTTTCCACCAAAATTACCCGAGGAAAAAACTTTCCCAAACCACACAGATTACCAGGCATTCTTTTACCCAGGCAAATAAATTCCTGGAAATATAAGTTCCTGGAGATGTTGGTGGAAAAGGAGCTGTTGTTAACTACTGTTAGCTCTGTTAGCAGTGTCAAGAGACCTGATGATCGCTAAAATTAGGTGGGGAAAAAAGTAGATATATCGATATCGGTATTGATTATCGGCCTAATGAGTTGTTGCGGCTGTGGCTCAGAGGTAGAGTTATCCACTAACTGGAAGATCAGTGGTTCAGTCCCCAGCTCCTCCAGTCTGCATGTCGAAGTATCCTTGAGCAAGATACTGAACCCTCATATTGCTCCTGATGGTTGTTCCATCACTGTTAGAGTGTGTTAAAACTGAGCAGCAGGTAGGCACCGTGTGTATGAATGTGTGTGTGAATGGGTGATGTGACTCATATTGTAAAAGTGTTTTTAGTGGTCAGAAGGACTTAAAGGGCGCTGTACAAGTGAGATCCATATATTGGCATACTGGATGTGGGAAGGCAAGAAATCCAATATTGTGCCTCCCTCGTTAATGATGCTGAAGGGGCTTTGCAGCTCAAAATGAAGCCACAGCACCAGGGCTACCTGGCAGGGTGGTTACCAAGTTTCGGCAGCAATGTTTCCCAGCCACAGAGATGACATGACCAGCTCTGTCAGCTAGGTCCTGTCCAACCTGGCCAATGCACAGTGCAGAGTGGCAAAGGCTAAGTTTAGCTAACCAGTGGAGACCAGAGGTGGGGCTGTGGGCACTGTGTTTTGGCATGTTGGTGCGGCTAGCCGGCTGACTGTCAGCAAAGCCAACAGAAAATAAAATACACCATCATGAAAACATCACAAAACATTAAAATTTTACCACCTGTAAATGGATAGCACTTTGAAATGCAGAGCACCAGATCAAAGGGAGAGGCCTCTTGTATTTCAAGTCATTTTCTTAAAAATGAACCTGTTAGTCACCTGATTAATGGGCGTCAGTCTATCAAAAGCAAACTGACATCCCTACACCAGAATGCAGGAAGAGTTTGACGCTAAAAATTTTCTTGGAGGACCCCAAACCCCACATTTTATGTTCCCCTCACAACCGACGCCCCTGCATCCAGCTCTACCTCTCACCTCTTAGCGTGTCATACTCAGTTACTGTTGATCATTTTGCAGATCAAAGATTATGAAAAGTAGATCCCTGCGTTCCTAAGAGAAGCCTCAGATTGAAATGCCGGCGCTCTTATTGCAGTAAACAAATTCAAGTGATGTTTGATCAATAATTCAAAGCAAAGATGAAATTCTCAAATGGTGAGGAGCCAGATTGCTCACCACCCACCTCAGCTGGACCCATCCCAGCAGATATTACTTTAAATTTCATCATCCAGCGCTCTCTGTCTGTCTGTCTGTCTGTCCGTCCGTCCGTCCGTCCTGTGCTCGTGTGCCTGTCGGATGCAGCCAGCTGTAAGGTTGGCTGGCTCGTGTGAACACACTGGGCTGTGCTCTCTATAGTAACATGTAGTGGTGTGACATTAACATGCATGGCTGGGCTCCTCCTTGGCTCTCCTCCATGTCTTCATCGCCCACTCACTGCATCCCATCTCCCTCCCTCCCTCCACTCACATGTTTTTAACTGCATCCCTGTTCTCCATCTTTCTCTGTCCATCCCCTCACCGTCTTGTTTGCACCCCTCCTTTCTCCTTCACCCCCTGCTCTTCCCTCCTCAGCATCCTTTCCTCTCCTCCCTCCTCTCCATCCTTCCAACCACCTGATCCATTCCTCGCCTTGCCCCCCCTCCCTATTCCCAGAGCCCCTCCCTCGCTTCCTCGCTTTCCTTTCTCCACACACACACACACACCCATCCCGCTGGTCTTTGAGGCTGCTGCTGCTGTTACGCAACGCTGCTCCCCAGTGTGTCGATGTGATCATTACGCAACATCTCCTACTCCTCTGGAATACTGATGAGCAGCAGGACCTAGGCGATGAAGGGACAGTGAAAAACAACAAGGCAAATGAAAGCGTAATCACTTTATGTGTGTGCATGTGAACGTGTTTCATCAGAGAGGAGGTGAAGGATGAAGAAGACGTCTCCATTCGTCCACCAAACTGTGCTTCCTTTTGTTGTCTATTGTTTCTTTGTCTCTCAGCACCAGCGTGCCTCCCATTAGAGCTGCCGCAGCTGCTCGATGACTCAGGCAAGGTCAAGCAAAGAGCCCCACATGTCATTAAATCCCAATTTATTTCAATTGCATGATACAAGATACAGTTAGGACATGGTACTGCAGTTGCATGTATCCTATACATGATTAAGGACGATACAAAAACACCTAACAAAAACATTTATGTTTATATAAAAAGAGAAAATAAAGCAAAAACACCACAAAACAAACAAATTTTAAAAATCAATAGAGACTTTTAAATATTTTTTTTTTTACCTCAGGAGTATTGTAGCTACTTTGAATAGCAAACAAGGACGTTGTGTCATTGATGCGCAGCACCCAAAAGCCAGTGCCAACAGTTTCAGGCCAGAAGCTGAAAACAGCAGTTCAGACTAATGTTGTCATGATACTGGAGTTGCTAACTTCGATAGAATAACTTGAAAAATATCAACATTCGAAACCCTTTTCAATACCACAGGGAAAATTGACACTGAGGGCGTTAAATTTTTGTGAAAAGATAGAAGGCTGTGACATAAAAGCATTTTTCTTGATTAGTAGCAGAGAACAACAGAGTGACTGTCGTAACAATAAGAGAAAGCAAGAGAGCGCAGCTGGTTTTGGTGTGTATCAATACTGTGGAAAATAGGTACTGAAACTGTCTCAATGCACATCGATAAATTGATAATTTCAGTTCAGATGTAGACGCTAACTTGCGCCATCTACAAGCGAAGAAAACAACAGCACTTTCACACAAGCGCCACCTGCAGGCAGCATGTTACAGCTGCAGTTTTTTATACAGGTTTTGTGTGTTACGCTAAATATTTGACATCAGAATTTATGATTTTAGTGGTCCCGACAAATCTGTGTTTACTGGTCAATTAATGCTATCATGCTCAAGTGCCCGACGAAGCTTAATTTGAAGTCATACATGGAGGTTACAGTTACTGATTTTTGCTCTCAAACAATCGTTTTAATTCGTACTAACAGCAGAACAAGTGTTAAATAAAAAAACACACAAAGAAAACAGGTGCTCGGAATAAAAATAAAGATTGCTACTGTGTGCAGTACTATCAACAATCTTGATTTCTGTCTTCTCAAAGACTGTCTTAGCCAGTACCTTTTGTCAGCATTACACGAAACATTTTTAATTTAGTTAAAAATTAACTAAAAGTTTGCATCCATCGACCACACTGATGTATGAACAGCATAATGCGGTCAACGCCGAGTTTGAATGTCAATGCAACATAAAACACATTGCTAGGTAATGTCTCACGACGCCATCAGGAAACTGGAACAAACACAGAGTCTATCAAGAAAAACACAAAATCACTGACTGATCCAGTGTACTGTATCTAGATATAGATCAATCTTATATAGTAAATAGAAAACAATCCACACAGTGATCGAAAGATGCTGTTTTCAGCTGACGTTCGCCCCAAGGTCAAGCACTGGCTGCACAGGGATAGGTGGCGCCGTTATGCAAGTCATAAACACAGGACATCACAGCAAAGATGTTCTGCTTGTCTTCTTTTGACAGAACTGTACAACAGACCACCGACCTACCCATCCAAAAACATATCTAGTTTTCAGTGATGGTTTACAGACATAAGTACACTTGGTGTAAAATATTTAAGAAGAGAAAAAAAAAAAAAAAAAACAGAAGACAAGTTTACTGGGTTTCATGCATTAGGATCCTAGACTACAGAGGATCTAAACTGGAAGCACAAATGACTTTGGGGGCATTTTCTATTTAGTACATCATAGCAATTTTACATACAACATCATCACTGAAATAAAACGAGCATTATATAACAGAGTATTATTGCCACATTTATTTTTCTTTCCAAGATTACGGCGATTATGAGCACAAGCCGACTGATCGCAAAATGTGCATCAGCCAAAGACACTTGAGATATAGAGTCCCATAACAGTCTGTAATGTATTTACTAATTTAGACACAGCCAGTTTAGCAACAACAAAAAAAAGATCTATCAACTCGGAGTTTTGCCAAATGGAACTAAGCTGCGTTTTATGTGCTCTCTGCTTCAACCAACACCACTTTGTAGCCCTACGAAACGCTTAACCATTCAAAACAGGAAGTGTTGGATGAGGTAAATAAGAGTGTGCCCTGTCCTTTGAGTGTTAGACACATGCTGTGTGTGTATAGAGAGGGAAAAAAATCCCATAAAACTATATAAATCTGTTTTTAAAACAAACATCCAAAAGCACAGTTTACCCATTGATTTCCCTGCATTGGTTTCATTACAAGTATTGTTCCTCAGAGGAAATAATTATCTGACATATTGTTGTACATCACAATCAACAGATGCATTATTACCATCAGAATAAATACAGCACTCATTGACTATTTGGCAAATATAAGGAATAGTATTGGGTTAATAAAGACACGGTCAGAATCCCTGTCTGAGGAAATAAAGACCATGAGACAATCATTTATTTACAAGGATTAGAAGCAGTCAACTTTGGGCCTGGCTAATTTTTTTCTTTTTAAAAATCAATCCAGCCATCACTACACCGTGACCGGGCAGGCAGCGGCTCTAGCGCCCTCTACCTGCGGTGTGCAGTAAAATAAACAACCCTACGCATTAACATACCCCTCCACCAGTGAGGGCCCTGGAGATCATCAGACGTTACGCCTTCATAAGGAACCTACAGAAAAAAACTCTCTTCATTTCTAAAATATCTTTTTTAGGAAACCCAAAGTCTTTAATAAAATCTTGTGTGAGGCTCTGGAAGCTGATCTGAGGTTAGTAGAAAAGGAAACTACATCACAGTAGCTTTAAATTTTAGGTCATGCATGTTTTTTATCCCTAATACGCTACTGTGTCTCCCATCGAGGTGGTAAATAACATCTGCCACCACTATAATCTGTTTTTAAGACAAAGTGCAAAAATGGATTACACACGTATACACGCACATATCTATGTGGTGCAGGGAGATGACTATATATACAAACAGTTTTTGTGTGCGCAGAGGCGTGCATGTGGGTTACAAGAAGGAAGAACTGTGACTGAATCACACCACTAATCCGTTTCTCCGCTGCCGACCTGAGGTCTTTGCCTCCTCGCTCTCCAGGCTGGAAGTACCGCTTTGAATCTGCCTCCTTTATCCCGTCTGTCTCTCTCCTGCCCTGCCGTGAGTTAACTAACACCCTTCGTCTGAGCCTCAGCCGGAGTATTTTTAAAGGAAGTACAGACACAAACATAAGTGCAACACAAGGAAACGTGAGGGGCGGCATGTGTGCACCGTTCTAAATACAGGACTTCTAACTGACGTTACTCGATCATGCTTTGGTCCACTAAGAAGAAGTGCTGTGCAGTGATAAAAACTTATTTGTGTTAGTATTTAAAAGCCTGTGATTCTTTTGTACCATTCTGCTCTTTTCTTATTTCCTGACTTTCTTTGAGACCGTCTTAAGACAGATCAGATTTATCCATGTGTGTTTGACCATGGGAGTGTCCACAATCGTCCCCTTCCTCTCTGAGTGTAGGAGCCAGGCGCTCTCCACAGGCCTTCCTGTGACCACCGCTCCCATCATGTCTCACCGCCTGCCAGTGTGCATCCGAAACTCCAGCATCGAAACAACAGCTGGAGCTCGACACAGTGACTGGAGGTCAGCGAAGACGACAGTGCAAATTTAGATTCCCTTGGTGTTTGTGTCTGTGTTGAATTCTGCGGGGAAGGGAGTTCTGCTTTTTGTCTCATTGATATTGTCGTGGGTTTTGTTCTGAGTTCTTTACAGCGGGCCGTACTTAGCCTCGTACCGGGTCAGGATGTTCTTGCAGCGACCACAGTCCTTCCGCAGCTCGGCCACTTGCTGCCGCAGCGCAGCGTTTTCCCGCTCCAGGAAGGAGGCGCGCACCGTGATCTGGTTCTCCTTCAGCCGCCGTGCGTCGCGAGAACGCTTTGCTGCCACGTTGTTCTTCTTTCTCCTGGACCAGTACTTGTCATCCTGAGGGCAACGAGAGTACAGTTGAACATAACCAACATTAGCATGGGATTTAAAACAAACGAACATCTGTGTAGTGAAAAAATCCCCCTCTGATCTCTAATCCACAGGCCACCACTAATCTTCACCAGAGCGGATCACAACAAACTGCAATCACACTTCATCATTCTTTTGTGGTCAAAACTACTGTACAAATTGTACACCAACTATGTTTATTAAAGGGTAACTCTGGTCTGGACCCTTTAATCCCATGTTGTTGTCTCTAAAAGACAAATGAGAACAACATTGTTTGACACTGGTCCAGTATTGAGCGAGAGGGCTGCAGCTGGCAGCTGCAATGTAACCACTAAGGGCGTTTGCGCACCGTCAAGGTACGTCCACTAAAAGTGCTTTTATTTATCACTGACAGGCTCAGATTGTTCTTCTAAATATCTGACAATTTATAGAAAGGATTCATGTAGAGATAAACCTCTTAGTTAAAGAGTAAGGTCCTTTCATTTCGTTTAACCAGAAACAGCCCTGAAATCGCCATCGCCAAAACCCACCAAACTCCATTTAAAAAAACAGTAATTTTAGCATGTATAGAGCCAGCATCTCTTCACATCTAACTGGGTGAGTTAAGGGTTTATTTCAACCACACCAGCATTGGTGATTGTTGGAATAGTGAAATGAGGAACCAAGACAGTTTTCTGAGTTTTATTTCGTTTCTGTCGACTTTGAATCAAGTGTGTTTAACAATGATAAAATTACTGTTTTTTTAAATGCAGTCTGGTGGGTCTGGTGATAGAAATTTCCCAGTTGTTTCTGGTTAAATGAAAAGGATCTTACTCTTTGATAAAAAGGTCTATCTCTGTAGGGATCCTTTCCATAATGTTGTCAGACACTTAGAATAACAATCTGAGCCTGTCAGTGGCAAAAACAAGCACTTTTAGTGGACGTAAATGGAAGGCAGGATGGCAGTCACATCTGCCAGCTGCAGCCCTTTCTCTAAATACTGGACCACTTTCAAAAATTGATGTTCCTGTTAGTTAGGACCTAGACACAAAAACATGGGAAAATAGAGTCCAGGCTGAAAAACACCAAAGCTACCCTTTAGTGAAGCAAACCAAAATAATAATAATTCTACAGTAATATTTAAAAAGTGTTCCTTTGTGGCTCAATAGACACTGCACATGAGATTAAACAGACGCACCTTCTGTTCATCAGGAACAAACACCTTCTTGGCCTTCTTGATCATCGGCTGTGGTTTCAGCTCCTCCTCAGAGAACTTGTGTTTGCGCGGGTTGAACAGCTCTCCCCCCGGCACACTGGACAGGACCAGGTCTGTGGGATCCGGCTGGAAATTAATGTCCACCTCAATGGCATCTGGGTCAATGGGGGAGGGAGTGTTGCGCTCTGCAGGGCTACGGTCTGTGGGGATGGAGAGACAATGTAAGCATGGATACATGAGAGGCTGCTCCAAATAAACAACTAACGACACCTGTTGACACAGTGGGGATTAGATGACAGTGGGGTGTGTGTTACACATGTTTAGACAGACTCTTTGTGCTCATAGCACTCAATTTAAAATGACCTTTTCGCCTCATTTGGTGCGTAAAGAGCAATATCAGGACTTAAGCTTATTGTTTGACTGAGCACTAATATTGTTGATAACATATTTAATTAATAAATAATTATGATTTTAGTATACTACATGCAGGCTGCTGTCAGTCAAACAAAACAAGCAGCTTTGAGACATGACTTTGGTACGGTAATAAACATGCTTCCTTATTTATCAATGAATCCAGGGATACTCAGCTTGCTCCCCGGGGCCATTTTTGCAAAATGACAGAAGGTCAGGGGTCAGTTTCTAGGATTTGAGGACATCAGCAGCTCAGACTGGACCTCCGTCAGTGAGTCCAGGGAATACTCCACCGGCGCTTTTTGACAATCAAGCTCTATTTGATGCTTTTCAAATGCATTCTGGCACCTTTTTTACATTAAAATTACCAAATAAATTCCCAGTTTGAATCAGTTTATTTTCAGTGTGGATTAGAAAAATGGTCAGCAGGTCACCTGGCACCTGATAACAGGCCATAAATTAAGTTTTACTGAACTGGTGCCTGTTTACTTCCTGTCAGCTACCGAGGCAAACTACAGAAGCAACACCTGAAGTTGATTTGCATAGTTTCCTTGTCAGCTACTCCATTAACAAATGTTGAGGCTTTAGCTGTAGTTCTGGTGTATGGGAGTGATCTGTGTTTACTTTTTGGGCTCTAAAACAATGAAATGTCTCTCCTGATGTACTGTAATGTCATTTTTCTCAAGGAAAATCTAACAGCTGCATGTAAGGCTGTGCGATATATGGACATATATCAGTATCATGATATGACGCCAGCTCTGGTCTTGGATTTTGGACGTTGTAAGTGTTGTCTTTTCCTGGTGATGATGTCATTTTCGGACCCTATCAGACTGTTCTAATACTTAGTCATCAACATTACTGATGATTATTCATTAAAAATCACTGTGTAAATACTTCATGAAAGCAACGATAGTCAGCCCTGCATAATCGCTGCAGTATCAGCACTGAGGTATTTGGTTAAAAACTATTGTAATATGTTATTTTGTCTATACTGCCCAGCCCTGGCTGCATGTTTGGGCATCTGTGTGTCCTTTGTTTTCATGTGTGAACACAGTCAGGGACGAGGAGAGTTGATTTTCCCTCTCACACATTACACTGAGTTCTGATTGTAGCTGAGCGTACAGGTGTTAATATGAGCTCAGGATGTTTTTCACAACAAAGCAGTGACTTTTTTTTAAAGACTTTGGGACTTGGGAGATACAAGGTTTTCCCAGGTCGCAGTAATGTGTAGTGGACCAGCATGCTGGCAATGTGCCAAACACATAAAGCTATAGCATGAGCTCAAAGGTCGGCTTTTAACTGTGTGTCTGCGTGTTCAATGTTAGTTAATGTTACACCAGCATCTACAAGGGCAGGGCAGCTAACAGTACACCTCTTAACATTGATCTTTTATTCTGTCTCAATCCGTATTATCATTGTTATTATTATTATTTATTAAATATTATTATTGTGTTTATTGCTTCTATTGTTTTTATTTTGCTCATTTTTGAGTTTTTTATCATTTTGATCTCTATTTCTCATTATTATCTGTCTTCTTTCTTATATATACTTTCTCTTGTTTAACCCTTTGATACCTGAGCAAACTGGTTGACTTCTTTTAAAAATACAGGTAGAAGGCATAAGGCACAAAATGACACGAAAAATAAGCGAGAAATTAGTTAAGAGAAATTAAAAACAACAAAAAAAAATTAGTTAAAAAAAAAAAAGACCAGGAAAGCGTGCTGAAAAATGCTAATAATTCTGTAACATAAATTTAAAATGTAATAATAATTTTAAATACATTTTTCCCTAGCAATTTTTCTTTTTTTTTTTAAACATAATTTTCTTTTTTTTTTTGTGGGACATTTTTTCCCATGTTTTTAAAAGAAATTTGCTCAACGTTCAAAGGCATCTGAACGCAGCAAAAGAAAGGTGGCATCACTCCAGGTTTCAAAGGCTTAATTTTACCTTAATTTTTGTCTTGCCTTCGTTTGCCATTACTGTCAGGCTTCTATTGCTACATTGCCTCTGGAGTATCTTGCTTCAGCTTTGCTTTCTTCGTCAAATCACTTTCTAATCTCTGTTTTTCAAAGGTGCCATATAAATCAAGTTTTTACTATACATGACAGGCAGCTGAAAACAAGTAAACACTTAGGTGTCCAGTATTTCAGGGTGTCTACAGGTATCAGACAGTTAAATTTAAGGCTTTTTGAGACACCTTTTAACCAAATTTAGGACAGATTTTTGGACAAATCTTATTAAAGCACTGCAGGTAAGCATCGCAGGCAGGTAGTATATATGTGGTCTTGTGCAGAGGTAAGTGTTGTGTAGGAAGGAGCTAAGTCAGTCTACATTATGCCAACAGGTGAGTTAAAGTATGACGTAAAAGTGACAGTATTATAGTTTTTTTAAAGACTTGTAACATTAGAAATTTGGACTTGTACGTAGAAAGGCTTCACTTATTTTCACAAAAAGATATTAAAAACTGAAGACATCAAATTAGATAACATGTTTTTAGTAGCTCAGACCTCACAAATTCAAATTTAAGACTGTTTAATGACTGTTAATTCCTTCCTTATTCGTTCTGTACAGCACTTTGGTCACGTGAGTTGGTTTTAAATGTGCTTTATAAATAAAGTTGAGCTGAGTTTGAGTTGGTGTTATTGTTGTAACATTGAATTTAAGACATTTTAAGACTGTTTTAAGGCCTTATTGTAGACACAAGGACGAGGACAAGGACCTGCGGACACCTTGTATTCAGCTTCTGGATGCAGATTTTAAGGGTTTAAGAGCAGGAGCTGTTTTTCTAAAATGATTCAGTCTAATATTAAAAACCAATAAGAGTTACCTGAAATATCATTAAAGGAAAGAACATAACAATTCTATATTTGTCACCTGTTTTCTTCTCTGTCACTTCTGCTGGCGCCTCCTCAGGCAAAGACTCCTCCTCCTGTCCTTCCTCTTCTTCCTCCTCCTCCTCCTCTTCCTCTAGCTTGGCTGGCTGTAACGTGGTGACAGTCACCTGTCTCCTCTGGATCTGAGGTGACCGTGGAGGTGGCGGAGACAGAGGGGGAAGATGCTGAGGTGGGGACAGGGGCTGCAGCGGCAGCAGCAGGAGCAGCAGGAGTAGTAGTAGTAGCTGTAGGAGTAACCTTGGGGATGGATTTGCCTTTGACTCCCACTGAGGCCAGCGTCTTCTGCAGCTCCTCCTCCTCCAGGCTCACGGGGATCCCGTTCTCCAGGAGGAACTCGTCCAGGTCCATGTACTCCAAGTGGAAGGTCTCCCCATCGTAGGGGATGGTCTTCTCCCAAATGGCTGGGGTCAAGGAGGCTGACACCCCTCCGCCAGCACCGCCGCCGCCTCCTCCTCCTCTGGAACCTCCACCAGCACTGGGGGCTGCGGCCCCGCCTCCCTCCACATCCTCAGATGAGCACAGCTTCTCTTTCTCTATTTCTGCATTAAAGACATGAGGGGAACAGCGGTTAAAGACATGCTCGCTGTGGGTGAAATGTTTTCCATGTGTCCACATGACAGCCCCTCGGAGAGGCTCAGACAGTTGCACACACAGGGACGGATAATTAGTAGATGCAAAGAGGCAGGGTGGAGAGAGGGGGGTGTGGCAGTGTGCAAAATTTAATTAATTAAAAAAAGAGGAAGACAGAGAAAAAGCCTGTCAGTGAGTTTGAAAGTGGAAGCAAAGATGGATTAAAGGGCAGAATGAGGCTTCAGAGAGAGGACAGAGCGCCGCCTGCTCCACACATGCACCACCAAAACACAAACCACCACCACACAAACTGGGGACCAGATAACACCGCACCACTGTGTGCATTTGAAAGCCAAACACTGCCTTTATCTCCGAGTGTCTTCCCAGTGTGTGTGCGCTGTTTGGAGAGCACAAGAGAGGAGGTGGAACTTTTTGTTCTTTTTTTGTTTCCTCGCAGCCTCAGATGAAACTGGCTCCGCGTGCAACATATGGCACCTCCGTCCTGATCCGGTTTAATTAGCGACCATAATTTCATCCAGCTGCAACTGACGCCCCTTGGCACAGATCTGATTACGCACATTTTGTTGCATATATAAACAAACTTGTGATTCACAATGCAGAGACAAACGGAAGCGCTCTCTTTGTGTGTGTGTGTGTGTGTGTGTATATATATATATATATGTGTGTGTGTGTCTTACCGTCGTCGCCTTCCTCCAGGATGTTAGGAGGAGGGATGTCCATGATCTTCTTCAACACAAACGGAAAAGACTTCTGCGGAGCCGCTGTAACGACGGCATCGCTGGGCTTGTGCGCGACTGTCACCGCGGCTTTGCCTGACATTGTTCCCTGCTACGCTGCGAGCACACACACCGGGGCGATGTTCCCTGACGGTACCGAGAGCTGCTCGTCTCTTCCTCCGCCTGCACCGGGATGCAACAGGACCTCACACACGCGGATCTCCCTTTGTTTTCACTGACGGTGCCGATTTCAGGGCCTGTTTGTCAATATCTTTAGGATGCAAAAACAACACTACACAAGCCCCTTGTTCTCTGTGCCCACCGAGCGCGCATCTTGGATATTCATGAGCCGCGTGCCCCGCCCACTTCTGGAATAGTAGAAGCTGATTGGCTGACGGTGCTGTCCGTGTTAATGTGTACGGACGCTCCCCTTTGTCTGTGTAGTGGCTCTGTGGCTGCTCATTGGCCGCAAATCCTCCACATGGAGATCAATTCTTTATACAGAGAGGAAAGTACAGAACATATGTGCGGAGCGTGCACCATATTAGGAACATGCAGTCTCGTGCATGCAGCATATGAACCTAAAATATATTATTAATATAAAGAAACACAGCACGCGCACACATCCTGCAGAGAGCATCCACACTTAATCATTTCCACACCTCTATCATGACCTTTGCTTTGCATCACCGCACGCTCTGTACACACACACACACACACACACACAAAATACAATAGAGTGAGCTCGTGCAAAGACTTTCGGTCGCTCGCGCATCCTTCCCTCCCTCCTTCCTGCACAAGGAGATACTCGTGGCAAAACACGTGCCCCCCGCCTCCATCCTGCTCACGTGAAAGTACAATCTGTCAAGGGGCGTAGCTTTACATTTTTAGCACGTGCGGGCCAAGGCGAGCTGGAGCGGGCACGCGCGCAGTGCTAGAACAGCTGTCACGGGGACCCAAAAGGTAACTGAGTGCATTTTCATCACCAGACAAAAACACCACACTGTGTCTTTGTTTTAAACCACCACCTTTTGGTTCTGCTTCCTAACAAAACTATAATGCCTCGACGTCCCAAAACTATATTTTAAAACAACCTCCTGACATTTATTGTTTGTTTATTTTGCGTTATCCGCACGTGCTCTTATAGTTTGGGCCTCTGTGTGCCACCCATTATTCCACACAGCTGTAATTATCATATTTTTATTGCTCTAATAATAAAATCTTTCCACATCAAACGCTACAAAGCGGAAATCTCACGTTTCCGTGCACGCGCTGCTCTGTTGCGCGCGACACTGAGCGCACGAGCGTGCCTCGCGCTCTCCAGCAGGATGTTTAGTTTCAGGAACACGATGTTCAAACCGCAAAAACACCCCACCTTCCCCACTAATCTCTTATTTTTCCTCACAGACTCACCACAGTGGCCACACGGTAAACAAAGTGGAACTGGTCCAGCAGAGGAGACCAGTTAAACCCTGCTGCTGCTGCTGCTGCTGCTGCTGCTCCAGTACAGGATGGACTGTTTACATTCCTGTCTTATCTCTTACTGGTGCAGCAGGTAGAGAAAAGACCAATGTGACACTTGTGAAACACACCATTTCACCTTGATTTAATAACTGAAAGTGTTGAGGAAGAGGAAATGAACTGCATTTATAGAGCGACTGGCAAACGTCCCTTGTGGTTCAGCCATGTTACACCACCATCCAAGAATACTGTGTGACACCCAATGACTGTATGGTAACACCCTGTTGCGCCCAAGGTCAGAATTTTAGAAACACTGAGTCACGAGTCTAGTCTGAGTGCCTAAACCACAGTACCACACTCATAAGCACACTTCAACTTGCCAACAACCAAACTCTATAACAGTATTTCTTTATAAAAACAACAATCTACTTGTCTCTTTAGATGCTTCTTGTCTCAGTCAGACTCTGAAAAGACATCAAATAAACTCCAGTGTATTCGGTCTGCAGCTGCCAGAGTTTGAACAAAAACTAAAAGGTCTGACGACGGTCTTAGGGCTGCCGTGAAGCTGCACCTACGCAGGGCAACAAAAAAGTTTTTCTCGGGTGCGTCAGAACAACGGACAGCCAGGAGAGGATGGCAGGAGAAATACCCGCACACCAGTTCAACTGAGCGGAGAGCCACAGAAAGGGTTCACAGGCTGAGATCAATGCCAAAAAAATACAGTCAGTTTATTCAGAGCATCCGTGCACAAAAGAAGGGCGCTCAAAGTGCAAAAAAATGAAACAGCAGCAAACGTTTCAGTCCTTGACGATCATCGGTGCGTCTTTTTGTGCATTATTTGGCATTGCATGTGAACCCTCTTTGTAGCTGTCCAGCTCAGTTGCATCGGTGTGAAGGTATCTCCTCTGCCAGTCCTCTCCCAAGAAAACAAAGAATTGATTCTAAAATACTTCTTATTGTTTTTAAATGCTTTAATACTTAAGCTCCTTTCTGTGTTGCTGACACAGAGCACACCAGAGGAATCCCTTAGACCCTCAAATAAAGGTCTCCTCAATGTACCTAAAATCAACTCTCAATCAGCTCACAGTGCTAACAGTCATTATTTTTCTCAAGCTTTTAGTTGGGTTTTAAGTGTGTTTTTATCTGTAGTATTATTGTCATTATCTTCCTTTTTTTAAGAATACCTTTACTAATAGTACCCTCTTTTTCTGTTTGTTTTTATCATGTCCTGCTTGTTTTTATATATCTTATATATTTTATGTTTGTCACGTCATGTTATATGTTTTATGTTTGTGTATCTTAGGCACATTGAGTTTAAGCTTGTCGTATGAAATGTGCTTTATAAATAAAATTAACATTTGAAATTGTCAGTGGTATTCTCTGCAATTTGTTTCTCCCTAATGTTGTTATTTGTTGCTGTTGATAACGGCACTGGTAAGGAGAAAATCTTTGAGCTAGCTGACAGAGAGACTGCCTTTATTTCATCTTTGGTGAATATTAACAGTAGTGTAATACCTAGCAGGCTGCTTGGTGAGTGCAGCACTGCAGGAAACCATTTACTTTAATTGCTCTTTAACATTTAGGATAATTACCGTAAAACTTTAATTAATAGCCCAGGCTAATATTTGCTTGAATCACTGTATTAATTTGCTTATATTAGGGATAAAGCTGAAAGCCTGGATTTATACATCCAAAGAACTTCTATATAATGAACTGTATGGAGACCAGACCAGGTGTCTAATTGAGACAGGCCTTAATTTGTCAAAATGTGTAGCTACACAGGGCCAGTAAAAGGGACTGGGCATTTAATAGAAGTTTTATGGTATTTTTTTTAATCTAAGACTGTTCTTACTGCCATCCACACTTGTCATTTAGATTGCATACTGACTGTTTGGAGTTTATTTTGTCAGGTAAAAACACAATAAAACTGTAACTATGTTGTATAAATCTGGTACATAGCTCGAGACTCCCTCTTTGTCAGGATGATGAATATTATGGTGGTTATGTAGCAGTGGTTTCTGGGTCAGTGTGGCTGCGTGTGTGGCAAAAACCCCACAAACATTAAATCATGTGTGGTTCTTCACCTGTACTTGTGCAAAACAAAAATCACAGTAAACAAAGTTGTCATTCCTTGCTACATGCTAAATATGCTGCAGAACGCGTTGGAGAAAAAACAAAAGCCTTAGGCTCAGATGTGCTGTGTTTACAGTGCAACAATAAACACGTTTCAGTGCCCTCTACTGTCGGTTCACACTGATGGAGACATTGTGCTCATGGAGCAGCTCAGAGAGGAGGTGGCCTTGTGGTCCAGCATGAAGGTTTGTTTACGCACTGCATGAAGGATCAATTAATCGAAGCAGAGCAGCAGAGCACCACCACTGCACCACCGTGCTGCCAATATATTTTAGTTTACAGCATGAGTATTTCTGCATGTGCTCCAAAGACACAAATCGTTTCACAGATGTACCAAAAACTAGAGGCCAGTTCATTCTTTCCGCCAGGGGTCAGATGCCAGAGTGAGGGCCCCTCTGTCTGTTTGTCTAATGCCATCAACCCTGCTACGACCCCCTCAAGACTTTAAACATCCATCCATTTTCATCCGCTTATCCGGGGCTGGGCTGCGGAAGCAGCAGGCCCAGCAAAGCACCTCAGACATCCCTCCCCCCAGCCACACTTTCCAGCTTCTCCTGGTGAGGCGTTCCCAGGCCACACGAGATATCTAATCCCTCCAGTGTGTTCTGGGTCTGCCCCGGGGCCTCCTACCAGTAAGACATGCCCAAAAACCTTTAATGGGGGGCGACCAGGAGGCATCGTGCTAACAACGCTGTCCTCACCATCTGCAGCAGTGTCTCCATGATAACATGATCTGGTTCAATTACAGCTGGGGGCCTTTGCTCGATGTCACCCCTGCTCACTGTCACCTTACGTCTCCGCTCTGTCACTCTAACTGTCAGCTATCCAGTAAAAACACCAAAAAAGAATCTAATAAAAAAGCAAGTAAGCACGAAAGTCTACAAGAGGAGCCGAGTGCACAAAGACACTAATGATGTGATGAAACCGTGAGTGAGGGCTGTTTCAGTGTTGTTGCATCAGTTGCAGGCTTCTGTATTGGGACTGCACTGTGAAACAGCAGCACACACACAGTCTGCTGACTTAATGCAGCTCGCTAACTTCAGCCACTTGTATCACATTTTTAAGGATCGAGGCAGCTGGACCCATTTTCCCCTTAGGCCTGAACGTGCAACAGGTTTAATTTCAGCATTACAGTAACAAATACAACAACTGCGTTTACTTGGACATGAGTAGCCCGTCTATGATTGTGTTTTTGGAGTATCCTGTTTATGTGTTTGAGCATGTAGACACCATATTCTGTTTATGAGAAACCTGAATAAGTACTAAGAAAGAAACTGTGATGTATGTGGGGAATATGAATAACCCTGTTTCTCTGTGCTCGTGTAAACACCATATCCTAAATATAATCATAACCAGGATAAACCTCATAAACAGGTTATTCATGTCCATGTGATCGCACTCATCAATGTGTTCCTGGTCGCAGCAGGAGTGGGGTATGGAAGTGAATAAAGGACATTGTATTTGAGTTTTATTATCCACTGAATATGTAATAATGAAATGTAAATACCACTGAATTCATAGCACTGAAATATTTAACTTTGAAAATAAAATACTAAATTTCTTAACTTGCTATGTTAAAAGCTGAATTTCAAAGTTTTTTTATCTGCTCGGAAATTCAGATCCAAAAATTCAAGTTTCAGAAATTTACAAAAAAAAAAAAAAAAAAGAAAAATCAGGTTCCTCAAATTTGATTGGTCAAAATCAGATATATTTAAATTTCTTCAACTTTAATTTTTAGCAAACTGAATCTATTTTTTAAATTCTGAAACTTGAATTTTTAGATCTGAATTTTTGAACTTAAAAAAAAAATTATATTCAAATTCTGCTTTTGAAACTGCACATCAAGAAAATTAATATTAATTCAAAAGAATTCAAAATAAATACATTTCCATACATTTTAATTATAGTAAAATACTTCAATACGATAAATTAAGCGCTGTTTAAATTTTAATATTACCTATTCAGTGGCTTCAAATACTTGTGTCTCTTATTTGCTTCCATACAGTGGGGTATGCATGAGACCTGACAACATTTGATCCCATTGTAACGAGGGTTGTTTGGTGCTTTATAGTTGCTCACACATCAGGATTTAAGTTGTTTACTAAGTCCAATAACTTTACGCTAATGTTGGATGAAATAGCAGTACTACAATGTAAAACTACTAGTCCTGGGTTTTTAATTTCACTCAAATACTTCTAAAAGAAAAACTACTTTGACTATCAACAGCCAAAGTACTCATCAGGGAGCAGAATGGCCACTGATTGGATTATTATCACTGGTGATGTCATGAGTGGTCGAGGTGAAGGTAATTTTAGCTACTTTGTTGGCTGGTTTAATCCAGCGGTTCTCAACCTTTTTGGTGTCAAGGCCCCTTAAACTGATAAACATTAGATAACTGACCCCCACTTGATTTGATTACACTTCAAGGACCTCTATCTGAAAATATTTTGGTAGTTAGATATGATTAAGACCACAATTTCTCCTGCTGTAATCTAGAGTTGATGAGATAATAACCTCCTGAGACTCTGTGTCCTCTTATGAGGGTATCATATTTTGGATTTACTGGACCCTTTGTGCCAACCAGTGCTAATGACAGCACAATACACTAATCAACGTAAAAACAAAATGGCAGCCATCTCTGCCAAGTCAGTCTGCAGCCGATCCCGACACCGATCCTGAAACCATTTCCCTCAGAGGAAACAAAGCTTTTATTTACTTTAATTTCACAGATAAGAAACAATAAACTGTGAAGACAATAAAGCCTCCACAAAAATAGCATTTTAAGTCTTGTGTGTGATTTATCCTGGCTTCATATGAGCAGAGGAAATCTCCGCTTGTCGCTAGGCTAATTTATACAATGGAAAATGCCATAGGCTTGTGCTGTTAGCGTTAGCATGTTGTATTTGTTTGGAAAACATGTTTAGTATAAGACTGTTGTTTTGTCAGTGGAGCAAAATTATGTACCATTAACTTTTAACTTTTTATGTTGCTGTTGTCCCTGGTTTTATATGAGAAGAGGAACAGATCGCTAGCTGCTAGGCTAATGTATACAATGTAAAATGCCATAGGCTTGTGCTAATAACATTAGCATGTTGTATTTGTGGGGAAAATGTGTCCAGATAAAGACAAGTGTTTGTCTGTTACTGCTGCCAGTTATAGTGAAGCTGATTTGTGTACTTGTGTTTGAAACTGTCTCTATTAAGCCATGTTTAATGTGTGTTTTGAATCAACTAAACTTCACAGCACTTCAGGAGGTGTAACTGCAGAGTGACACAGACACACCAGCACAAGTATAAATGCTCACTTAAATATCGTTTGAAGACATTAGGACTTAATTATCATTAACAATGTTGAGTTTTTATTATAATGATCAGGTCCTACTGATCCCTGGTAGCTAGGAGAAATACTTAACAATGCATACCAAACAAAGGTTGTGTCTCAGGAGGATAATGGAGTAAGTGAAATCTATTTACACACTGGGCTCACTTATATAGTAAATTAAATAGAGATGAACTATTCCACATTTGTCTGGGGACTTCCTCAAGGTCCCCTGAGGGTCCGCAGACCCCTGGTTGAAAACTACTGGTTTAATCTAGTAAAATACACAGGCTAATATGTGGCTCATATGTTTAACCACATGGATGTAGCTGACAATACTTTACATTTTCCATTTCCCTAAACAACGTCACATTGCACGTACAATACTTGACAGCATAGGATAACAACTGCAACCATTTGACGAGTTTAAAGACTTTTTTCGGCTTCAAAAATCACGAGAAAATCTTCTTACCATTGTCATCAAAGGCAGGGAAGGAGAAGGGATAGTCAGCCAAGGACTTGAGGAGATCAGGAACATCGCTCCTATCTCCAAAGAAGATTTGGTTCGCAGTTGACATGATGACCGACCCGTGGAGGAATCTACTGATGTCTGACAGAGAAACGCTCAAACTGTGACTCAGCACCTGCCTTCACTCACTTCTATCCAACTTCGCAGTAACTCACATCACGGGGACGGCTCCATGTGTCCAAACAACTTGTATTCTAATGAGGAGGCGGGGCCACGCCCCCTGGGTTATGCTGATTCGACGAGCGCAGGGCATGTGTCTGTCAGTCAGGCTGAGGAGCCAATGAGAGCGCAGGGGGCGGGCCCTGGAGGTGAGAACAACAACAGTCCGTTCAGCTGAGCACATTGCTCTCCACGCATGGCAGCACGTGCGGGACAGAGGAGGATGGAGGACAGGACCCGGAAGCTCCCCGCGCCATCTTGTGACGTGTTTGAGTACTGCAGTAAAAAGGGAAGGCCCATAGTACATGTGAAATTAACTGTTTGTGTGGGTTTTTTTTTCTGATATCCATCCTTACTTTATTTATTATTAGAATTCTGAACACCTTTGTATTGACATTATATTTATTGAATTTTCCGCTTTTTTATCTTTTATTGCAATTGATGCTCTCGTGTATTGTTGTGTTCTGGTTTTATACTTGAAGTTTTGTGTACACTCTGGTGTTGAATCAAGTTTTTAGGAAAAAAGGAGGCTCATAGTCAATAAAAATGTGTAGAGATATTAGTAGCAATACCACACTGTTCACAGGTCTGAAACTGTTTACACCGTTATGTGTTATTCGGTTGTTATTTTTATTTCATATTTAGTTTTTATTTTCAATTAAGTTTCAGTTAGTTTCCAGAGTGGGGTTTTTCGTTTCATTTTTCTAATAATATTAATATTAATATCGTTGTTGTTGTTGTTATTGCTGTTAGTTTAAAAATGCTTAGCTTTAGTTTAGCTTGAATTATTATCATTATTTTTTTGTATGATATGGGTGGTATTCGTCATATGGACAACCCAGTCTTAATGAACATATGCACCAATGCCTTGCACACTCATCACACTTGACTAAATTACCCAAACTGACAGACTAAAACTAAAAACCTTTCCTGTAAATTTTTATTTTTAGATTAAAAAATTAACTTCAGGCACTCATGTGTGAAGCAGGAACAAATGCATTAAGATTAAGTTAAAAAGCCTTTATTCAAAAACATGGCTGCCATTGAATGAAGGCTTTTTAACTTAATTCAAATGCATTTGTTCATGCTTCACACATGAGTGCCTGAAGTTATTTTTTTCTTCCCATGTGCTGACCCTTTTCTTCAAGAGCACCAGCCATTTTTCTTGAGTCTCATTTGATAAAGACAGTCCTTGAGCACATTACTACCTTTGTTAATTTTGTAAGTAAACTATATCATTTCATTTAGTTTTTTTAAAGTCTAGTTTTTATTTTTATTTCAGTTTTTTTTCCACAACTAGTTTCAGTTAACTGTAATAATCCCGATATACAAAGTATATATACTGATGAAACCTTTAAATGCAGCACTTTTGTTTTTGCTCCCTTTCTTTTTGCGGGTTTAACTTTAAGATCCAAAACTGTTTTTATGCACTCAGTAAATGTATTTCTCTCAAATTTTGTTCACAAATTTGTTCAGATCCATGTTAGCGAGCACTTCTCCCTTTCTAAGATGATCTATCTACCCTGACAGGTGTGTATTAAACAGCATCATTACAACACAGGTGTGCCTCGGGCTGCTCACAATGGCAACTATAAACTGTGCAGTCTGATCAAAGCTCAATGCCACAGACATCACAAGTTCTGAGGGAGTGTGACTTTGGCATGCTGACTACAGGAGTGGTCACCAGAGCTGTTGTCCATGTCCATGTTGTCCATTTCACGACTATAAGATGTCTCGGATGTCATTTCCTTAAACCTGGCAGTACATCCAACCAGCCTCACAACTGCACACGTAAGTTAGAGAGACAAACTGCTGCCAGGTCAAGACCCTGGTGAGGACGACGAGCATGCAGATGAGCTTCCCTGAGACGATTTCTGAAGGTTTGTTCAGAAATTATTTGGTTGTGTGAACCAGTTGTTTCATCAGATGTTTAAGCAGCTGGCCTCAGACTATCTTGCAGGGGAAGACACTGGATGTGAGGGCCCGAGGTGGTGTGGTTACACGTGGTCTGTAGTTGTGAGGTCGACTGGATGTTCTGCCAAATTCAGGAAAATGACGCTGGGGACGTGTTATGTCAGTGAAATGAACATTTAGTTCACTGGCAACAGCTCTGGTGAACATTCCTGCAGCAGCCAGCGTGCCAGTGGCACGCTCCCTCAAAACATCTGTGGCATTGTGTTGTGAGCAAACTGCACATTTTTAGGTGGCCTTTAATTGTAACCATCCCGAGGCACATCTGTGTAGCAATGATGTTATTTTTAAGATGATTTTTTTGGGTGTTTGTCTTTATTCGACAGAGCAGTTTAAGCGTTAAAGGAGGAGAAAGAGGGGATGACATGCAGCAAAAGGTTGCAGGTACACCTGTCAGGCAGATGGATAAACTTGGAAAAGGAGAAATATATCTATTGAGTGAATAAAAAAGTTTTAGATCTCTAACTTGTGTTGCATTTAAATTTTTGTTCAGTATATTTATACTCCTCATAATGCATCATGTACCACATTCCTCTTTACATTCATCTTATTTATTTGCAATTACTCTCAAACACAGATCTTACCTATTTAGATTTTATTCATTATATTTTATTCCTGTATTTGAACTTGCACAATTTTATGTCTCAGACTTTCATTTTGTTTTTTACTTTTGTGATTTTTTTTTTTTTTTTTACATACGCTTATCCAAAGCTGGGTCACAGGGGCAGCAGGCTGACGTCCCTCTCCCCAGCAACGCTTTCTAGCCTTCTCCAAGAATCGCCATCTAAACGTGGTGTAGGGGTTTGCCATGGAAAAGTGGTCCCAGGGGAGGGGCCAGACTAAGAGCGGTTCAAGAAGACCACGATGAAACAGCACATTCAGGGACAGAGTACCTTGCCTGGTATGGGGACACCAGGGCCCGCCTCTGGAGCCAAACCTGGGTGAGGGGGACTCGCCAGCAAGCGTATGGTGGCCAGGCCTTGGGCTCCGGCCAAATGAATAACATGAAGCCCTGTGGGCCCACCACCTGCAGGGACTGGCATCGAGGCCTGGTGCACTGTGTGCTGGGCAGCAGGCAGGGTCAGGGACCTGGACGTGCTGACCCCTGGTGTCGCAGCATATCTTTGTTTACTTCTTGTTTAGTTAGACTGAGAGTCAGTGTGTAGGATTTAGGGGCATCTATTAGCAGAATGGTACATAATATGAATCATTTTAAACTAATTTAATTACTTTATAATAACCTGAAAATAAAATGAGCTGTTTATATCGACATATGCAGTGGAATACAACATGTTGTTCTTCAGCAGCCCAGAGTGGACAGACCAAAGTCTCACTCTAGATAGGGTCAATCATGTTTTCATGTCGGTCACCTTAGCTCCCTTACATTATTAGCACACGGGAGACGTTTCAGCTCATCAACCTCTCTGACACACCCGTCTCTGACAATGAAAAAATTACAAACCAGAATAACACACACATGCTCCACATGGAAATACACAGAGCCAAATCACACCAACAAATCCACATTACGTCTTTGCTTGAGTACAAACTGATCGTGACAGTTTTTATTGAGAAATCATTTGTGAGGATTATTTTAATTCACAGTTAAAGGCCTCGAACATCCTCTCGCTTAGTGAACTATGGAAGGAAAGCGCTGTAAATATTACTCCCTCAAACAGGACTCAAGCAGAAGTAAAAGGAACAAAAGAATTTAACAAAGTATTTTATGGTAAGATATGAAAGTTTTATGAATACTCCGTGATGAACAGTGTGTGTGTATCTGCTGTGTTTTTCACAGTGGCATCAACATGACTTTCACGACACTAAGGACTTTTTTTTACCGATGATTCAGCAGAACGGCCATGAGCGATACAAGTCGGTCTGAAAATGTTCCATAACGTTAAAAGAAAAACACATAATTACCAATTTAAAGTAAAGAGTAACTGGCATGTGTGGGAATGCAAATAATAAATGTGCTTCATGTCTTATTTCAAGTGATATTTTGGCAGGAAAATTGTACACTGCTAGTTTCATAAGTCACCTGCTGAACTTTGGTCCTGATTTTAAAAATAAACTTAAATGCTAGTTTGGCAGTTATTAGCTCATTAAGTAAAAAAAAAAAAAAACATCTCCATCAGCCCTGAAGTAGAAAGTTGTACTTCCCAAAGTCAAACTCGTCAGGCATGATAAGCATGTCTTCTCTGGCTTTGGCCAGCTTCCGCCGCAGGAGGTCCCGTCTCTCAGTCCACTCCTGCAGCTCCTCAAAGCTGTGGGCGAAGTCACAGGACACACCGTCCGGACAGTCGCCATCCAACCTGTCGAAAATGAACATCATGCAAAACAAGCTGTAAACACAACACGGACATACTTCAGAGGGTGTCAAGGTTATCTTTGAGTTTTGTGGGCAGGTTTTTTCCCAGCTACTCTAACCAGTTGCCTTCAGCAGTGAATCACCTTTACTCCGACTGAGTCCAAAAACTGATCCAGGTAAAGGTCTTACTTGGGGCAGAGTTCAAAGCACGGGCCGGGGAAACGGTAGCTCCACGTCAGAGCTTCGTCTTCTCCCTCACAGCTGAACACTCGGTCCTTGTGCTTCTCAGTGGAGATGTGCTGCTGCCACTGCCGCTCGCTGTTACTGTGCTTACCACACAGACGGCAGTGGAAGCCACTCTGAAACACAAAGAGGAAGCATCAGCGTCATCGTCTCCTTACAGATGCACAGTCAGGAAACACAACCTGTGCATTTCAGTTGAGTGCAGCTGTTTGCGGTCTTTGAAAACAAATGTGTACCCACCATTGGCTCAGCATAGTCGGTTGGCATGACGATGTATTTCTCTTCTGGGACGGGCTGGGTGATCGTGGCTCCATCTGCTTGGCGGTTTTGGGTGGTTAATGTCAGCCACATGTCGTATATCTGTTGCATTTCCCGCACTGCAGGCATAAATACAAATCAGTTATCACTCTGAGGAGGTTCAGTAAGAGACAGAGTTATCAAACAACAAATCAAAGGTACAAACGATCAGTCACAGCGCTTCAGGTGAGATTTGAGATCAAACATTCACAAATTTTAATCCAGATTTTGGGCCATTTTAGCAACATTTAAAAGTTTTATTTGTAGCCTTCTTCAAAAGGCCAGCAGCTCGAGGCTACATTAGCTGTCGGCAGCATAACACATCTGAAACTCTTAGTGGTTGAGTTGCATTGTGGGTAACGTAGGCACCAGAAATCTCATTTCTAAACACTGCGTACACACAAAACAAGGCCTGAAAGAGGCGCACGCCACTTCCCCATGCAAATGTTTTGATCTATAATAACAGACTTAATGGGAGACCCATGCTTATGAACATTTTGGAGACAGGAAACTGACGAAACAGATAGTGAGGTGAGGTGGAAGCTTGATTGTAGAAATTGTTTGATATTTTTTAGAGCACACCATTTTTGGCTTTTGTGTGAACATACATTTTTAGCATGGATCCTACGCATTGTTTCATGAGACCCCAGGTTTTGACGAGGAAGAGGAATGCATGTACTAAAAAAGACAATATGTTTGCTCCAACAGTGATGACATTCACATGCACACATAAATTCCACTATTATTCCAAATATGAAAAAATTTTGGATCGAATTAACAGCATATTCCGTTTGGATGTTTCGAATTGAGCTTCATTCAGAAATCAGCATTTTCCAGAACAGATATGTGGGATTATTCGGGTTTTAATAGCATTCTTTGGACATGTATGCAGAGCATTCAGCATATGCGTCTCAGCTGGGGCTTTTACTGCAGTTAGCTACACACAGCCGTTTGCCAGTTTAAGGTGGGCTGTCGGGGCTTTGCGGGCTGGTCACTCTGCAGAGTCCTTACAAAACTGGGGATAATGGAGCTGGCTAAGACGAGTGCCATCAGGAATATCATCAATGCCGCAGAGAGCGCCACTAGGTAGCTATGGCTGAGGAGGGAAGCCCTGTGGTCAACTGCTGCTAGGATGCAAGCCGGGGACTGGTAACGCCCAGCTGGGTCGCCTGAGTGAGGGTGTCTGATGTTTGACATGTTTGAAAGACTTGGATATCAAGAGGTTTACTTTAATATGAGGAAATAACGCAATGCCGACCTTTTCAGGAAGGTGACTGCAGGAATAAAAGAGGGGCAGTGTGTTTGTGCGGGCAAAAAGTCAGCCACCAGTGGAAAACTGAAAAAATCCTATTTTTATGCAAAAAAGCAAAATGACAAGCAGCTCCAGCTGTTTCACTTTCCCACATTTTGACGTGATAAACGGCATGTTAGGGCTGTTAATCAGAGTATACATGGCTCCATGTAAACAGGAGTATTAGTAGAATATTCATCTCCATTAGCCATGCAAACAGCTCAGAGGTAATATTTTCTTTTTCGGAATAAGGGGTGCTCTTTTAAAAGCACTACATTAATAACTCACAGTCATTACTCTTCATATACATCCACATGTCTCTCTCCTCCGGGCTGTGAGCGAAGGTGCAGTTTCCAGAGTAGTTACATTTTCTTTTCTCCAAAATTTGGGTACATATCTGCCAGGGGAAAACACACAGCTGTTAACACAGACCACAGCATGTTGGACAAACTTTTAACAGACACCACAACACCAGGCAAATGTACAAATGTCATCTTTAAAGCTTCACATATACGAAATATTGTAAACATAAATGCAAGACAGACGGGGGAAGACCATTGCCCATCAATGTGGGATTATCTGTGATGAAGGCGAGCAGAGGAAGACCTACATCATAATGCACAGGGAAGTTCTTGGCATGTGGCAGCGGTCGAACCTGAACCCATTTACCTCTCTCCAAGGACTTCACCAGCAGGACCCATCTCTCTTTAGTCCACCTGAAGGTGACGACACAAGAAGAGGACAGAGGCTGAAAACTAGACGACTGTCAGACACAGATGTGAGGTTGGAAACCAGTGGATCACTCTGACTCACTGTGATTTACCAGTTTTATATGTGTACAACATTTAAGCTTTCACATTTTTTGAGACAGGCTTGAAAATCTCTGGTCGATGGATATGTTTGTCCAGAAAAGACACTATGCTGATATGTATCATTTTGTACTCACGTGTGTCTGGCCTTTGCATTGCAGTATTTGAGGGCTTTGTCTGGTTCACTGATCAGGCCGTCCCGCCAGCAATAAGAGCAGGCGAACTTCATGTTCATATTCAGATTCTTCCCACCTCCTCCTCCTCCTCCTCCTCCTCCTCCTCCTCCTCCTCTTGGTTTGCTCCCGCCACCTCCAGAAGACAACTGCTCAATATTAAATGATAAGAAAGTAAGAGTGAACGTCATTTAACAACATTTCCTCTTTATCTTTCACCTTTCATCTGCCAAACCCCACGACAAAATAATCTCAAATACCAATAAAAATAAATTATGTTAGTCAATAATTTCACACGTTTTTATGAAACTAATAGTTATGTAGTTATGATAAATGCATCAAGAACTCTATAAATGACAAAAGGTGAGAAAAAAAATCTGTCAAAAGTCAACAATAATAATAATAATGTCTCAAACTGGACCCTTCTTACTCTGTCACTGATTGTAAATGTTCATGAAGGTGTAGTACTTATTGGCCCTCATTGTCTCACTTCTCTAGTGTCCACTGCAAATCCACTAAATATGTACACTCTATGGGCAAGACATGTGAGAGACAAGTCCAGAAGAGTAGCTAATCAGAGGTGGAGTAGGGCAGGTCTTGCCAAGAAAAACCAATACCGAAGGATTAGTACATGCCCCGCTGTGGCACTGGCATCAGTAATGTTACTTATTCTCAGTTTTATTATCCTTAGTTTTAACCAAACCTCTGCAGAAAAAAAATGTCCACTGCACTTCAGAGCTTTTCCTGGGAAAAAGAGATTGCAACTTTTTTGGACGCTACTCGGTCATTTAATCAACTTTGCTACTGAAAGGCTCTTTGACTCAGCAAGTAGTGACGTTACGACCATGCTACGGAGAAATGTAGTTAAGTTAGCAATGTAGCAAGAACAAACAGGAGGTATGCTGGAAAAGCTGACCAATAACAAACTGTGGCAGCCAGAGAAACATTGTCTCGTTTCAATAAAACTATAAAACAATAAAAATGGTTTCTCACTCTATTTCCTTTCTGTTTGCTCAAGTTCTGATCCTGCTTGTCTTGATACCTTATGGATATTTTTACAATCTCATCTGGGCTGATACCTGAAACAACACACACAAAGAAGTTAAGTCAACACTGGTTTTAAGAGAAACAGCACAGGCTACTGATTCCTGTGTCTGTGTCTGACGGGCTGCACCTGTGTCCCGCTGCACCCTCCAGGTTTTCAGCTCTATGGGGGAGTGGGCAGAACAGCAGCTGTCCTCTCTCTGGCATCCGTACCGGATGGCTTTGGGGCACAAATCCAAGTGGCGCTGGACGCTCAGCGGTCGCACCTTACTGTAGTTCACACTGTGGGTCCTCACCACAAACGCCAAGCACCTGACGGGCACAGAGGGGACAAATCAAAGTGTGTTCAACATAGAGTGACAGACATAAGGAGAAGAGAGCTAGAATGAGCGAGGGTCAGAGGATGAGGTAACTCTCACTGACACGTAGGTGGTAAACATGCTCACTTATTGGCATCGAAGCTGTGGTGAACATCCAAGTTAGAGCAGATGGTGTGATTGTCTTTAGAGCGCTTACTGATGATTCTAGGTTTACTGTCATAGCATACCTACGGAGACACAGGGACAAAAATTAAAGAAGGAACAAGAAAAACAAGAGGTAACAAAGGGACACAGGCGGACACGTTCAGAGATTTAGAGGTGACGATCTGAAATGGTTCATGAATATTAATAAATAAATCTAATACAACAAAATGCTGAGTAAACGTTCAGGACTCAGACAGGCATATGAGGAGTGAAATCATAAATACAGTAGGGTAGTGTAACAATGGACAAAACAAACACTGGCAACTGGTACTTCTCAGGTTTCCAGTGTTTTTAATGCAAAATACAACTGAGACTCAAGTTTGTGCTCAGTAACAGAGTTAAATACAAAAAGAACATTTAATTAGTAATTTAATAAATAAATCAAACTAAATATACAAGTACTTAAATAATTAGAAAAACTGGGACATTTACACACATTTCCATACATCTAAATATACTTAATTCTGCATTTCTACTGCTATTTATTTCTAGATGTTTGTGTTTGTAGTTTAATAAGTTTAGTACAACCTGATTCTCGAACAAAAACAGAAAAAAGTAATTAAAAAGAAACAACAGAAGTAATGTTGGCACACATAAATAAATCAAAGTGTAAATACATACATAAATAATAGTATGTTTGCAGAAGTTTCTACATAAATTGCCTTAATTCATTCCTTGATTAATAACTAATGATTATTCATTCATTAATTTATAATGCTTTTAATTACTTACATTTTCTATTCTATGGAGGATCACAAGTGTCATGGATATTGTAATAAATCATGTGATTAATTCATGACTAATTGTACAATAAAAATAGGCATTCATTTGTCAATAAATAAATTAATTTATCTATAAATAAATAGACTAAATTACAAAGATTGTGCATTATTTGATATTCCAATGAGCAATAAAAAGAGTAATTATGAAATGTATTTATAGACGTATAAATTGTTCAGATTAAAAACAGATCTACAAAAAAAAAACATGAACAGTCAATAGCAACAGAATAAAAATCATTAATAAACAGTGGAATTTATAAATCTATTTAAAAATTCAGTTTAAAAAGAGAAATACTGAATTGAGACTACTTTTCAGCTTTTTTTATTATTCTAATTATTGATGAAATATTTATTAATTTATTTATATATATATATTACTATATTTATGCTAGTATCTATGCATGTGTTTATTTACTGATGAATAAATCAAATAAAAAAATGTATTTCTTAATTGATTTTTAAAATTTTTAATATTAATTTAAAATTTTTATTTCTATACATTTTGTTATTTTCACAAATAGTTTTCATATTATATATTTTTTAAATATTATTATAGTCCAGTACATAAAACAACTGTAGCTTTTTCAGTTTTCAACTACAACATAGTAAACAGCAAGATATAAAAACAAATCCATAACCAATACATAATAATTTAAAAAAAGCAAATAATAAAACAGAGATACAAATTATATAAAATTAAGTAGAAGAGACACGACTGGAGATTTGAAACATTATTATAATAATAATGGTGTAGACAGTATAAGAGCACTGACCTGACAGAGGAACAGGAACATGCCCTTGTGCTCCTGCAGAAGGCGGATGATGCTGGTTACAGGATCTGGTTTAGACTCTGCAGTTTCAAACAGCAGGTGTCTGTCCAGCGTCCCCTTCCTCTCCTCTGTCCAAACGTCGATCTCTAGCTGATTGTACGCAAACGTGCATTCCTCTCCGTACTTACAAATGCCCAAATCCCCAGACTTCAGCAGCTCTGAAATGTAAGAAAACACAAAGCTCATCTGAAAAGCTGTACTGCAGTAATGTGGGTAATGTGTTTGTCCACCAATCGGTAAATCGGCAGTTCAATCCCCAGCTTCTCCAGTCCGCATATTGAAGTATTCTTGGGCAAAATACTACCATGTACGGCAGTGTCAGCCACCAGTGTGTGTGAATGTGCCTCGTAGTGTAGAAAGGAGTAGAAAGGCGCTATACAAGTACAGTATATTTACCGTTTAGTGAAAATTGGTGACTTCAATTTCACATTATGATCTGAACTCTGATCCCTGAATTAGAAAAAGGCTCAATTTAGGACAGGATGGGCCTCCTCGAGCTGACCACACACACACACACACACACACACACACCCACGCACACAAAAGCACTAAAGGAACTGACTGCTGATTGCAAAATGAAAGTTACTGTCCATTACCTTGATTGCTATGTTTAGGTAACAGAGAAAATTTAGGAAGTCTGTCATTAGTAACATGCTGATTCTGATGCAGGAACCAGAGACACTGAACTTACAGGAACTGGTTGCACATCCTCGTGAGATAAAGATGGGATGTTTGGTTTTACTTAGAAGACAAAATTGGGAGAAAATTGGGAAAATATATACTGTATCTATGAGGTTATTCATCATAGGTTGTCAGATGACAAAATACAAGAGGATTTCAGAGGCTGACGGGACTGTTTTTAGTTCTGCAGCAAACAAATTGGACAAATTTCACAGGATAATTAAACACCGACATGCTGGCGGCACAATGAAAAGTCAGAGGACCTTCAAAGCCAATAATGTGCATGTGCACCATGTACTGTATGTGTAGTGTTCAAGATATTTCAGTCTGGATCAAAGTGAAGGACCAACTGACAGACAACAGACCAATGGACGGACGTTACTATCTACAGTGCAGTGCTGCTACAATAACTAAAATATGTTGCATTACTCAAACAAAGGTATCCACAGAAGTTTTTGCATCAGTACCAAAACTCAGACAACATAACAGCTACTGTAATGACACCCAGCACCATGTGTAGAGCACACTGAGCCACTGAGACGTTCTTCCTTCTTATATCCTGTCAACAAATGATTAACTCTCATTTCCATCTGGAGGTCAGACCAACAGTCGAATTTGGCCGTAAAACACAACTACAAATATGTGACCTCTGGGACGTGAACTCCTCTCCTGTCATTCCAAAGGTCTGTTGCAGGAATTAGCTTGTCAACTACCATAAAATACCCCTGTACGTCTTTGTCTCTGGCTGTCTTTAAAGAAACTGTCTCTCTGTTCGGTTACATCTCAACTCAAATGTATTTATAAAGCACGTTTAAAAACAACTCATGTTGACAAAAGTGCTGTACAAAAGGAATAAAATGCTAAAAAAAAACATATACGTAAGAGGCAACATAACTGTCAGGTACACAGCTCACACATTTAGAGACACAACACACACAGGTACGCGTCAGGGAAAACCACATCAGGGGGACTCAAACACTGAACACATAGTTTTGAGCCTGGACTTTAACGAGTTAATGGTGGGGGCAGATCTGATTGGGAGGGGGATGCTGTTCCACAGTTTGGGGGCGGACACTACAAAGGCACGATCACCCCTAAGCTTAAGGGCGCATTCACACCAGGATAGTCCGGGGGACTCGGTTCACTTGGGAGGGGAATGCTGAAAAATTTCTCACCTTCATTTGATTCGGTTCACTTTCACACTGCGGACCAAACCGCCTGGACAACGTCACGCAGCTACAACAGCTGCTCGTTTGGGGGCGGTATTGTCCAAAACGACCGCTGACCAGGAAGAAAAAAAGCATGAGGAAGAAGAAACACCGGCTCATTGATTGACCAGGGCCGAAAACGTAATCCATCCCCTTCCATTCCCTATCCAGCATGTTGCTCTGTACATGAGACGAACGCAGCAGTACCGAAAAAGACGGCGGAGAGCGAGAGGCTAAGACGTGCTGCTGTGGTTTGACAACAAGTCAAGTTGAACTTTAACTTTAGTCTTTAGTCTATCTGATAACCGCTAATAAATGAAACTATTTTTAGGGGCTAGTAAAAATTTACTTTGGACAAGTTTCAGACCCACTTCTGCAGCCAGGCCACTGAAATAGGACATAAGGGTTGAACCCTGGACGTTATCATATCCAGTCTTTTTGTTAAGTTCTGAGTCTTGATATAAATGTACAGAGACACACATTAAACAAAACACACCATGTTGACATGACACATGCACCTCACAAATCAGTTCAGCTACAGCAGTGAGCACGAACGCTGACTGCTTGCATGAATCTGATACCATTCATCCATTTGATTTTGAGATCTTTACCTCTGCAAAGTAAAAACGGCCCCTTGAAGGAACTCCAGGTGGGAATCTTTCGCACTCTGGTCCACTCTGAAGGATGACCTGCTTTTCGTCTACATAACAGAATGTCCTGCTTACACTTGTGGACCAGGTCTGGCTTGTGAACAAATGAATATACCCCTTGGCCTGCAACATTAAAACAAGGGCTTCAGGACAAAGATGACACCACAATTTCAAGACATGCTCCAAACAGCAAATATTAAAGGACGTACCTTTACGGGGATAACAGGCAGAGCAGGCCGGCAGGAATTCATGGGTGGAGGACAATGGATTAGAGCCAGCAGCTGGTGCTTGGATATTTTTCTCCTTTGTTGCCACAGACTGAATGAGATTTCAGTTAATATTAAACAAAACAGATGACAACAGAGAAGGTAACAAAAGCCAGGTAATCAGTCTTACTTTGTAGTTATTCTTGGAGGGTCGCATTACTGGAGCTACAGCAGCGTGGGAGCCTGGGATACCTGAGGGGAAATAAATGACACATTATATCAACATGCAATATGTACACGCTTTGTACATGTTTTAGCCTGTTTACTATAAACACTAGTATTAAATATTAAAAAAAGGGAGCACTTAAAGGTCCAGTGTGTAGGATTTAGGGGAATATATTGAGTTATAGTTGAATATAATATAATAAGTTTATTTTCTTTAGTGTATTATAGCGTGAAAATAAGAATCATTGTGTTATCGTTAGCTTAGGGTGCTTTCAGACCTAGAGTTGTCTTGCTTTGGTCCAAATCAGGGACTGGTTTTATTGCCTAGAGTTGGTTTGTGTTCTCACAGCAGCATTTACAAGCGGACCAGACCAAATGCCTTGTGTGAGAAAGCTGCTCTTGATTGGTCAGAATTTCCATGTGGGAAAAATCCAGGAAGTAAAGAAAACGTTGAAGAAGAGTACACTTGCAAGATAAATGTGACACTTTCTAATGTCACAATGGAGGGACAACTACGCAGGTTGATTTTAGCGCTGCTCATCGTGGACTATATTGCTGTCATTGTTCATTTGAGTCAAAGCATACAGTTTGAAAACGAGGCGCGGCTCCAACTAGAAAACAATGTTTTGATGCATTGGATGTGCTGAATGTGCATATTAAGGCAGTACAGGAGGAGGCACACATTAATAATCCTCCAGGACTGTAACATGCTCATGTTTAACCCAAACAATGTGTCATGTGACTGCAGTTGGTTCAGATCCAGGTCAGAACACGTTCTCACCACAAATGAACCGCACCAGAGTTCGTTTGGAACCGGACTGAGACCACCTCTTCAAGAAGGTCTCAGTCTGGTTGTTTTGGTGCACAACCGAGTGTGATTGCTGTGTTCACACCTGCCCAAACGAACCGCACTTGGGGGGCAAATTAACTTGCAAAAGAACCAAACAGGGCAGGTGTGAAACCACCCTTAGAATAAGCCATTTATATCTACATAGGAAGTGGGTTCTCCTCCACGGAGATCGCCATCTTGCACCGCCATGTTCCTACAGTAGCTCAAAATGGACACATCAAACACTGGCTCTAGATGGGGCCATTTGCGTTTTAGTGTTTGCCACTGTAGTTAGCAGCCCCTTTGCGCCAAGGTGTCTAAAAAAAGTCACCAAGAAATCATAATCACCAGCTAAGTTGAAATCGGAGAGTGAGTCCAGGCCTGTTCCCCCAAAGGAGACTGCTGGCAAAGCTGCACTGACACCTCCCATTGAGGGAAACGAGTCCAGGACATCAAGGGAGTCGAGCGGATCCACAGCTTTCACACCAATTTTAGGGACTTCACCACCACCTGGATCAGGGACCATCTCTATGGTATCTAATTCATCTAGCAAATCATCGAGGGACTTTTCCCCCGCCTCCAATTCTGTTTTGGACTCATTCCCAGCAGCAGCAACGGCAGCAGCATTTGGAGTCGCATCCAAGAAGTCATCTAAGGAGTCAAGGCCGTCCAGAGCATCCAGCGCTGTGGTGGTGCTAAAGTTGGGAACGCCTGCGCCAACTTGAAATCCAGAGGTCAAGAGGTCGTCTAGGGTATCCAGTGTCGCAGATGTGGTGCTGCAGCCACCACCTGAGAAGGAGTCCAGGGAGTTGAGCTGGCTGACGGCTGAGCTGAAGAAGGCCGGGGGCAGCTGGGGTGTCGGGGCGGGCAGGACAGAAGTTACTGCGTGTTTGCTGGTGGGGGTCTGGAAAACATGGAGAGGTACACAGGAGTGAAGATGGATGACAGAAAGGGACAGAGCGTAAAGAAACTATGAACAAAGTGACACAGCTGCTCAATTTAATGATGACATACAAAGGTTTTGGGGGATGCTGGCGGACTACAGCTGGACGCTATCAACATCATGCTGAAATATTTATTTAGGACAAACCGCCCATTTTTAAAGCTGCACAAATCAATATTATTACAAAGTAGAATTACCGCTTCGTGGTTAGATGCCGCCACCAGGCAGTCAAGTTACAGTTTTTATTCATGTCTGTCCAGACTCATGTGTAGCCATGACAGTGGATAATGCTTCGAATATGGATGCTGCTGTGAAGAACATATTCTAAAACATGGATGCTTCACACACATCCTTATCTACACAATCATCACAGTTTCAAGGTGGACACCAAGATTAGTGTCACCATTCAGTATCTGACCAAATGTCTCCTCTTCTGTTCTGACATTACATAACAGCCAGACAAGTGTTAATGCAGGAGTAGTGACCAGGTGCCAGACTGTAAGCAGCACACATCCAAGAGGAAGCTACAAAAATTGCGTGCACAGCACCAAAAAAAGAATGCAAATAAAGAGAGGCAAAACATCAAGCAGAGTGAATCTGGGATCGGCTTTCACTTCCCCTTACAATGACGATACTGTTACAACCTGACAATTCCTGCATCGTATACCTATAAAGGAAAATGTACAGCCATGAGTCTGACCTCCACTGTTTCTTTCCCTGCAGGGCACATTTCTTTCAATAAAACAGCAAACAACTGCCCGTTATCTGCTTCATGACCTCCATGTTTACACTGCATCACCATGTAAGACAGTAGTTCCCAACTGGTGCAGCCACGGGGTCCAGATTTCTCCTTAGTCATTACTTTAAGGTCCACACAGCTTAATACATTCAGCGTCATACTCGGGTTTCGCCATGTCATCGAGCTAGTTTGTTGTCTCTGTCAAGTAGCTGTCCATTAGTCACTCACTCTACAGCAGGAAACGGCTCTGCAAAATAAAAGCTCTGTGCCAGAAATTTACTGTACTTAAAAATAAGGTGTGTTTTTTTACAAACTTGACATGTGTGTGAGTCACTTGTGACTCAGAATAGGCCTGCAACCCACTTTTGGACCCACGAGATGGGAACCACTGATGGAAGAGATAAAAGGTGAAAGATTGTTTTCTGTGATGAACTTGGCAAGTTGAATTTTACTGCACTGGAATGAATGAAAAAGTGTGCAGATTTGTTGTAAATGAACGTAAAACATGAATAAACATGTTCCTTCAAAAAAATACTGTGTGTTAATTCCCACACCTTTAAAGACTTGGACAGTATCAGTGTATCACACAAAGCAGTCCTCCACAGTCAAGGACTCTTTCACTCCATTATCACTGACAAAAGTTAGTTTACTGGTCCACAAGGACAAACGCAGCACAAACACATATTTCACCTCCTGCTCGTTAGGAAAGCAGTCGAGTAGGCTGTCCAAGTCATCTCCCATCAGCTCGCAGTCCTCCAACGTGTCCACCGTGTCGAGCACCGCTGAGGAGATGGCAGGAGTTGGGGAGGGACTCTGGGACGGAGACATGCTGGGAAAACGGACTGAAGAGAAACAGGATGGAACTTATTAAGACCATACAGTACATGCAACATAATTCTGATGAAGAATTTAAGAGTTCACACCTGGTGCGAGGCCACTCAGAGGATTCATACCATTTCCTACATGAGCAGCAGACACCTGGAAGTGAGAAGTAAAATAAATTGAAGTAATCAAACACAAATGAAACAAATATAATAAGCATATGAATACATGACAAGATATCTGCCAACTAAGAAAATGTGTTGACTGCTGTTTTCTCATTTAGGAAATAAAAATGTTATAAAATATTTGGAATTTTATTTTCAACATTTTTCTAATGTATGATGGTGAATGTTAGCAATAATGTGGAAGTTGCCTTGATGGCTTCAGTAGTCATGTTTCCATTTGCGACGCCTCTCATGATAAGAGCACCTTCCTGGGAAAGACACAGACACAGGCCAGATATGAGAGACACAGCAAACTGAGGGTCAAGTAAGGACAAATCTGCACCATGTCTGCATTGGAGTTAGGCAATAAGACAATTAACACTGATTTTTCTTTACCATATCTACAGTTGTAGTCGTTTCTGTATTATCTCTGAATGCTATTATCCCCTTTACATATTTAATTTTAACACCAACGTGCTTTTTAAAGGTATTAAATTCAAACTTAAATAATTTTTACTACAAATACACTAAGTCATGATTTAGGTGTCGTTATCAAAATATGAAATTACAAGATTTTTTTTATCCTTGCCCACTGCCTCTTATCTGACCATGACAGAGATATTCCCTTAACATGATTCATTATTTCCTCAGAGAACAAATCTAACCAGTGGTCATTTTGCTAACCTTTGCGCCGACATAGGGTTTCCGATTTTTCAGTCCCAGATGGACGGCCAGCTCCTGAGCGAGCTCGTTCACCTGTTTGTCCTGTCAACAGAAAAAGAACAAATCAAACAGTTACCGTAAAGAAATGTGAAATGTGCACATTAATTGTCACTGAAGTGTCTTCACCAAAGCCAGACAAATGACAAAATTCAAGCTGTAAAGCACTTCGTAGTCTCTCAAAACAAAACAAGAAGAAAAAAAGGAGAGAGGCTTCTGGGATACTTCTGAAATGTCTGGTGGATTCACAAGGTAGTCTAGTAGCTCAGTGGTTAGAGCAGACATCTCATGAACAAAGATACTGGCCTTGCCGCAGCGGCCGTGGGCTCAATTCCAGCCTGCGGCCGCCTGCTGCACCCTATCCCATGTGATGATGTTTTCGTCAGACTGCTAACTGAAAAGCATCTCACTTCAAAAGCCAGCCACCACCATTTAAAAAGGTGTTGCCTTTCAGACTAGTGTTTACATTTTCACTCTCCCCTTCCTTTACCAGCCGAGTGATGAGCAGACAGTCTGTGGTGCAGTTGTAGGCCTCCTTAAACTTCCCGAGCTCCTTCAAACAAAGTGCCTTCCTGTACAGGGCCCTGCGGCTCTCCTTACACACTTTCAGGGCGCTGTCGCAGTCGTCCACGCCTCGATTATACTCCCCCTGTGGAAGACATGAGAGACAGAAGTAAAGGACAGAGCTGAAACATTCAGGGTCAGATCAGTACTGTTTTTATAAGCAGCTCCATAGCTCAGCTGTGTGGGCGGGTGAGGACAGACGGAGAAAGAAGAAGAAGAAGAAGAAGAAAGAAGCAGAAGAAGAAGAAGAGGAAAGAAGCAGAAGAAGAGGAAGGAAGAAGACAAAGAAAAGAAGAGGAAGAATGGAAAAGATGGAGGAAGAAAAAGTAAAAGGAAGAAGAGGAGGGAGGAACAATAATAGTAATAGTAATAATAACAATAATAATAATAATAAGAAGAAGAAGAAGAAGAAGAAGAAGAAGAAGAAGAAGAAGAAGGGAAGATGAAGAGGAGAGGGAAAGAAGAAGAGGATGAAGAGGAGGAAGGAAGAAAAAGAAGAGAAAGGAAGAAAAAGAGTAAGGAATCAGAGGAAGAAAAAGGAAGAAGAAGTAAGGAAGAAGGAAAGGAATAAGGAAGAAAAAGAAGAAGAAAGGAAGACGAAAAAGAAAAAGGAGAAGAGGAAAGATGGAAGAAGAAAAAGAAAAGGAGGAAAGAAGACAAGAATGAAGAAAGAAGAAGAAAGAAAGAAAGAAAGAAAGAAGGAAGGATGGTTCTTCCATCCTTCCTTCTTTCTTTCTTTCGGAACGGGACGGAAGAGGAGGAAGAAGAAGATGATCGACAAGAAGAAAAAGAAGGAAGGCAGGAAGCAGAAGAGGACGGATGAAGAAGAAAATAGAAGAAAAAGAGGATGGAAGATGAAGTAGAAGAGGAGGAAAGAGGCAGAGGATGAAGAGGAGGAGGAAAGAAGAACCAAGAAGACGGGAAAGGGAGAAGAAGAAGAAGATGAAGAAGGCATAAAAGTAGTTTCAAAGACGAAGAAGAGGAAGGGAGGGGAAGACTACAGGGAGGAAGGCAGAAGAGGAAGAGAAAGAAGACAAAGGCAGAAAGGGAGTTTCAGAATATCTTTAACCTGGTTCGACTTCTACAAAAGATCCATTTTCTGAGATCTAAACTCAGTTCAAAATCCCCCTGTCTGTGAGGACTGGGCCTGAGACGTACTCCTGGTTCTCCCAGTTTCGCCTTGGCCTCCCCTTGAACTCATGCTAAAACCTCCCTGTGACTCTTATCATGTTGATGAATTGTCTCCCCCGCTCCCAAAACATTCGTGTACTGCCTCGGTGTCTGTGGCGCAGTCTCCTGCATTGTATTATCTGTGGACTTTCCCCTGCTACAGCACAGAAAACTAAATATAGTGAAAAACATGGAGTCACTTCTGACTCCAAGTCCAAAAACCAGTGGGTGAAGTTATGGTAGCTATGTCCATTATTTTTATACAGTTTATGGTTTATACTTGCCCTGATGTGCTCCCTCTGTACATAACATTTCCCTCAGAGGAGACGAAGCTTGTCTTCACTTTAATTTCACAGATAAGAAACAATAAAGCCTCCACAAAAATAGCATTTGAAGTCTTGTGTGTGATTTATCCTGGCTTCATATGAGCAGAGGAAATCTCCGCTCATCGCTAGGCTAATTTATACAATGTAAAATGCCATAGGCTTGTGCTAATAACGTTAGCATGTTATATTTGTTTGGAAAACGTGTTTATTATAAGACAGTTGTTTTGTGAGTGAACCTTGTGAGTTGTAATGGAGCCGAATTATGTGCCGAGGAAAAGTTTGCTAGCTGCTAGGCTAATTTATACAATGTAAAATGCCATAGGCTTGTGCTAAAAACATTCTCTATTAAGCCATATTTTAAGTGTCTTTTAGGGTTGTTATCAATCAACTAAACTTTACAGCACTTCACAGAAACCCCGACGCCAACTAGTGTTTTGAAGGTGTAACTGCAGAGTGACACAGACACACCACCGTACAAGTATAAATGCTCATAACGGCAGAGGTGACGTGCGTATGCTACAGCGTAGGGTCTGCCGCACAAGTATAAATCCCCCTTGAGTCTACAGGACAGCCATGCTGATGAAATGAACTCCTTCAGAATGATGCAAGACCCCCCTGCTTCCCTTCAGGGCTTTGCATCACCCAGTCAGGGATTATTTCTTAATAATGATCCGCTTGATGTACATTATCCTGCTTATTACACTGCTACACGCTAAAGAAATCAAAATTTTTTACACATATTGATTTAAAAATGATTTATTGCTTCTGCTAAGCGTCTATAATCAGAACTGCGGCCATAGCAACAGCCTTGTTATGCAAAAATAACAGACCGTAGAGTGCCGTGAATGACCAATCAGGATCGAGCTTTCAACAAAGCTGTGTAATAATGGGTATTAAAAAGTTGGGGTAGGTTGAAAAAATGGCTCTAACCTGTCATTATTACGGGTCAGTCCACTTTTATCTGGCTTCACAGCTGACTGACTCACGCACAGATCAGGTTTGGGTGTGGAGGAGCGTTTGTCACGAGCCCTTAGTTCTTAGTCACAGCTGCACACATTGTGCCAAACAACTGTCTACATCTGAGCAAGTGTCTATCTGCACTGAAACCGTATGCACAGGATCAGCTGTATCTCACCATGCTGTGGTAGGCAGTAGCCCGGTTGACATATAGGCTCTCCAGCAGAGCCTCGGGGATCTGGATCTCCTCGGCTGCAGCGTAGCAGTAGACATTCAAGCCTTCACTGAACTCTCTCACTGCCTGCTCCCACTCTCTGTCTTTGAATAAAGCGTTGCCCTCTTCAAGCAGGTTGCACACTAACCGGGTCAGGAAGTCCTGAGAGGAAACAGAAAGAAGGAAATAAGAAGCTGGCAGTGGTTTGTTCCAAAAACTGTGCAGCTTATCATGACTGAAGCAATCACACCCCACAGTAATGTTTTGATTCCATTCATGTCTTCCCCGTGCAGCCGCAGCCCAACCCTGTCATGTGGTTTTTAATCATTTTTTATGATTATATTCTTGGATCACATTACACATGCACATGAACAGTAAGCACAATAGCTTTGGTAATACCATCACGTCTACTTTACTGGTTGCTGTAAACATTCACAAAGATCACACAGAGTTATAACAAGGTAAGAGTCTGCAGCCATGCTAACCTCTCTGTGAGGTCGTACTAAGGCACAGTGCTGCTTTGAGCCTAATGCTAACGTCAGAATGCTAACACGCTCACAATGACAATATGTTAAATTATAGATGCACGATAATATCGGCACGTAACCGGTATGGGCCTGTATTGGCTTTAAAATGAAATATCGGAATCTGCCAACATGCATGATCTCGTGGCAAAAAACCTTGAATTTGTGGCCAATTTTGTCAAAAATTGCGCTAAAAATTGCGGCATTTTTATCTGATTTTTTGCAGGAAATTGCAGCAAATCACAAAAAAATCGCGGGACTTTTAAAAAATTGCAAGCCCCCGCAAATATTGCATACATAAGAAAGAGAGACAACTGGTTGCTCTGTATAATCAAATGTATATCAAAACCTTGTGTCGGGTGCTCATGTAGAACAGGAAACAACAGGATACACAGGAAGGGGTCAGGGCCAGGGGCGGAGCTATCGGCGGTGCTTCCAGTGTGGGACCCTTTTGCCGGGTAATATGGTATCAGGTTGTCACCGTTGCTTGCTGTCCATATTACATAATGTATCCTCTAACTTAAATTTAAATGTATGGGTTTATTAAACTACATCCTATGAAATAATGTATACGTAGTTTACTTTTTTCTTCTATAAATTTCTTAATTTATTATCATTATACTATTGATGCTTATTTCCTGATATTGCTAACGATTTTAATCGTTTATGTTTAATGTATATATTTATTTATCATCTTTTTTCCCTTCTACCTTATCTTTTCAGTCTTTACATGTTAAATAATCCACAAAAATGCAAATAAAAAAATAAATAAATGTAAACTTTTACATCACTTATTTTCACTAGAAGAAATAAAACTATGGATCAATGAAATTAGATAAAATATTTGTAGTAGTTAAGACCTCACAAAATCAAATTCAAGGCAATTTAATGATGTAAAAGGCCTTATTGTTGTAACATTGAATTTAGGACATTTTAAGACTTTTTAAAGACCTGTAGACACCCTGTATATAAACCCTTGAAAAAGGCAAACCCATCTGTATCATGTTTTTTTGTAACATAGTCAGTAACAGCTATATGAATATTTTCTTTGGTATTTTTTGTCATATACAGATGCTATACAGACTGCTGTGTAATGTGTTGATGTTGTCCAGTGTTGAGTTTCTGTTTGATCATGTGACGTGCACTGGGCCCATCATAACTACCTTACACCACTTTCAAATCCTGTCTGAAAACACACTGATGACACACATATTGAGACCTGCACTAATGATTTTATACCTAAAATTTATGTTTAATTAACTTTTACTGTATATTGCGGAGTTGTTTGATTTTATTATCTATGAATACATGGCTGGTTGTTTTTAACTGTGTCTTGTAAGGTGTCCTCGGGTGCTTTGAAAGGCACCTTTAAATAAAATACAATATTATTATTACTAAAATACAAGTATATAAACCTTATGGTGGGACTACAGGAAGAGCTAGTGTGATTTGTCCTCTGGGAGACAATGAATATGCAGCATTTCATGGCAATCTATCCAACAGTTGATTGTTGTATTGACGGGAAGAATGATTACAGCAACCAGCAGCTCTTTCAAAAGTGATTACTGTGAGTATTATGACAGCTTTGAAAGGAATCTGAAACCTAACACGGCCTCAGAGAGGAGAATGGGGAAAGAAGTCCTTGGTACATGCAGCCAGGAATGAAAATAAAGATGATAGGAAAGAAAAGACAGAGGAATTTCAGGAGAAAGACAAGAGAAAGCACAGGAACAACTTATGACTAAGTGATTGTGTATGATTCCACCCATTAAACCCACAGCACAGGGGTGAAGAGACAGCAGAGACAGACACAACACTGTGTTTGTAATAACAGTTGGTACCTTGTAGCCCTGCGGCTCTGGATAAGCCAAGGAAGACCTACAACACAAGATGCAAACTTGCTTAGAAAAGTTCTGACACAGCTTTAGACATCGAGGATATGAGTCATTTAAGGACAGAGCAGGTTTCACTTTCAATCAGGGTGCAGTCTAATTACATAAAAAACATCTCACTGTATAAACGTCAGAGATCTGCTTATCTCTTCCTTGCGTTTCTGTCTGGCAGGGTCCATGCTTGTTCCCTGGGGAGAAGACAAACACATCACAAAGTGGCTGGATGTTGATAGTGTTGAAATGTGGCTGGTGAACGCCCACTTCCTCCACGAGCACAAAGCGAATAATGCCCACTGTCAGCACATCCTGCACAGACACACACCGAGCCTGTGTTCATGTTAGTTTAGTATTAAATATATACCATAATATCCAGCATTCAAGCCCCCCAGCCCTCCTGTTTCTCTTCCTATCATGGCGCGAGGGGCCAACTTCAGACACACCTACCGTATGAAGTGAGGAAGTTCATTGACGCGAAGCAAAGTTTAATGTCCGAGGAGGAAAGACGGAGAAACTTTTGGCAGATGAGAGGTCAAGGCTGACACTGAGGGACAGCGAGCCGACGAGGAAGAGTCCCGCCGAGGCTTCGTGACCGACTTCACATACCTCAGTTAAGTTTCGATTCCCAGCAGCTCCAGTCCACCCATGAGCCACCTACAAACCTCCACACTGGCCCTTTAATGACTAACACGGGTGTTTGAACCCTGAGTACATTCTGTCAGGCTCCACTTCCTGCTTACACACCATATATTCCGCCCACACTTCCTTATTCTGCGATGAATTCACACACAGTTTGTTTGGGTTCTTTATTTGACATTACGATATAAGTTATTTTAGGAACAATAACCGTGCAGTCCTCCATAGCAATACGATGACCCCAGAGGTTCCTGACAGATTGTACTCGGGGCTAACAGTCAGATTTAAGGAACTCCAAAAAGAGGCTGCAGGAACCACAAACATAAATTATTATTAATAATAAATTAGTACATACATTTATTCATGGAATTATTCATTATTATTTTTCATTATTTTTAAATAGTTGTTCATTGTTATATTTAGAGTTAGTTTACTATTTTTTCTCTTTTTATTTAAACTTTTTTTTTTTTTACAGTCAGGGGGTCAGTAAGTCAAATGTTCACTTAAAACTGACAAATGAACTAAAAATTTTTTTTGTTTAATCGTTTATTATTATATTTATAGTAATTACATTTTAATTTTATTTACCTGATTAATTAAACTATTTTTATTTAAACTTTTTTTTTTTTTTTTTTTACATTCAGGGGGTCGTTAAATCAAGTTTCCACTTGAAATTGACCAATGAACTGAAATTATTTTTGTATAATTGTTCATTGTTATATTTATAGTTAGTTTACCATTTTTATTAAAACTTTTTTTTTTTTTTACATTTAGGAGGTCAGTAAATCAAGTTTCACCTTGAAACTGACAAATGAATTTTTGTATAATCCTTTATTATTATATTTATAGTTAGTTTATATTTTTTTTATTTTGGTTAACACACAAAAAAAGGAGCCATAGCCTAAAATAGCTGTTGTATTGAGTGGTGTGAATGAGCTAGAATCCGTTTTATTATTACAATTATTATTGTTATTGTTATTATTATTATTATTATTATTATTATTATTATTATTATTATTATTTACCTAGTTAATTAAAAAAAAAAGTTGTTGTTTTTTACATTCAAAGGGTCAGTAAATCAAGCTTCTATTTGAGATTGACTTATGAACTAAAATTATTTTGTAAAATAAATCTTATACATATTCAGACCACATTCAATAATAATAATAATGATAATAATAATTATTATTATACAGCAGTACAGTAGTAGTATTAACTTATTTATATTCCTGTTTGTTTTTTTATCTTTCACATGAATGAATGTGATGTTTGCGCATAATGTTGATAATATTTACCATGTTAGATATTTATTTAAAGAGATTATTTGAAATAAAAATTGTAGTGAGTAAGTAGTAGGGATATTGGTCATATTTGAAAAAAAAATATTACGGCTGAACTGGCATTTTTAATCATTTTGTCACTAACTTAATTATTTAACTTTGGGGCTTTAACAACTTTATTTATTTATTTATTTATTTATTTTACAGACAGAATTTGGATGTAGTAGTGAACGTGAACGCATTCAGCAGCGTTGTAGTCCATTTGGACTACAACTGGACTACAACTCCCTTGTCTCCCAGCTCTGCGGTCGTCAAGTAGTGTAGTGTGCTGGATTTGGTTTTGAACGCTAGGAGCGAGCGGGAGTGTGTGACTGGACTGAATTCAACCGGCACAGCAGTGTTGTGGTAATGGAGTTATTAATTTCTATTGGCAGTAGACTACGTTATGAATTAGAGTTTATGTAATAACGAAGTTAAACCGGGGACCGGAGGGGTCGGATTAACGGTTTTCAGATGGCCGACTGGAGAGGCCGTGTAAAAGCCACGCTCTGTCCTACACACCCGGGCTAGCTAGCTTACTAAATGTTCTGTTTTGTAACCCTGTAACCACCGGACTACGTGTTTTAAGTGTCCAGCAGGCAGGTGACATGTTACTGAACCGACGGTTGTTAATAACGGTTATACCAGCTCCACTGTCATCAAACCGTTATGGTGTTAGCATGTCGTTAGCAACACTCGGCTAATGCTGGCCGCCGGGTGTTTACCGGGGAAAATCTACCCCAAAACTACATTCAGGTGTGACTAACGTAGCCCCCGAGGTTACTATATGTAAAACCTGACTGTTATCAACTGTATTGAAAGACCATGAAAACTTATAATCGTGAATTTGAGTTTAATTTGACAGCGAAGTCTATTTAAATCGGACATTTAAATCTGATCTGCAGTGTAATATCAAAAAGCAGATGTAAATACTATTTTAGGGTAGACTTCCCCTCAGTGAAAACAGCTCTTTCAGCAGTTTTAGTTCAGTGGAGAGGTGGGCCAAGCTTTCCAGGAAAAACAAGGTAGTTAAAGCCTAAGTCTCCATTCACAATTTTAAGTTTTGAAGTTTAAATAACTACTGTTAGGTGGTCAGTGTTCTGGTGCTTATCTGGCAATGATTGTAGCCTGTGGGGCAAAGAGAAAGCCAATTGTCACTGAACTACATGGATGGATGGGTGGATGTTTGGTTTTGAGGGTAATTTAGGCATCCTGTAGTTTATGTGACACATACAAAACACAGGTATGCACAGTAACAAAGACTAGAAACGTAAGAATGAAATCACAGCAGTGAAAAGAGCTACCAGAACTACTACAGAAAGCTGTTACTGTAAAAGAGTATGAACAAACGGAGTTGGTGCAAATGTAAGGTGTTTAACAATAGAGCTGCAATGATTATTCAATTAGTTGTCAACTATTAAATTAGTCACAAACTAATTTCATTGACATTTAATTGGTCTGAGTATTTAAAAAAGTCAAAATTCTGTGATTCCAGCTTCTTACATGTGAATATTTTGTGGTGTCATTACTCATCTATGATAGTTAACTGAATATCTTTGGGTTGAGGGTAAAACAGGACATTTCAGGATGTCATCCAGGGCTTTAGGAAACACTGTTCGGCATTTTAGACTGAAAAACAAATTGATTAATTGAGGAAATTATTGACAATTGAAATAATTGTTCGTTGCAGCCCTAGTTAGCAGCGCAAGTATTGCAAATGTAAGGTATTTAGAATATAAAAACTGTGCTAACTAGTAACTTACACTCCAGCAAAAGGTAATTCAAAGTAAAAAACTGTGCCAAAATAATGATAGTGATTACCATGGAAAACATTTAATAATAATAAAAGGTACACACATAAACAAATACAAATTGAGTATAAGATTGATGTAGCCAGAAACAAACTGATACCCCAACAGCCTTATGACACATTGCAGATTAAAAGTGAATCATGTCTTTGTCCCTCAGGTGTCCCGATGGCGACAGACATTGTTGCACAGTTGGCCGACTCTCTGGCCAAGACAGGAGTAGAGGAAGGAGAGCTGAGCTACAAAGGCCAGGGGAGAAAGCTGGACGATGCCCAATCAGGTGAGTATCAGACGTCAGTGTCCCAGAAACCCTGACTGTAAGCCAGTGTCTTGATCGCTTTAATACACTTAAGTCTGGGTTGTAATGATTTCTTTTATTAGAAACATCCCAACTCTCCCATTCCTCTTTCTTAACCTGTAACTCCTTACCCTGTTCCCCCCACACCATGTTGCCCCTCTGCAGTGGCGGAGATGGTTAAGGAAATCCAGGACTTTGAAGATTTACAGGCTCTGAGGTTGGAGGGAAACACAGTGGGTGTGGAGGCAGCGCAGGCCATCGCCAAGGCCCTAGAGACAAAGAGCAAGTTCAAGGTTTGGAGCATTCACTCTCAAACTTTTTTAACATTCTCATTTTGAGTCTTGCTGCAACTAAGATCTGTTTGGCATTTTTTACTTGATGAATATCAGCTGGTCTATAAAATATCATATCATCACATGAGCCTGACGTGATGCCAGCAAATTGCTTTTTCGTCTAACCAACACAGAAATATAAGATACTCCATTTACTATAATGAAAAATCTTTGAAAACCTGCAACAAGAAACTTGGCATTTTTGTTTGGAAATATGGACAGATTATTTTTCTTTTGATCATCCATTGTTTTTTTTTTAAATTTCTAATAATATAAATTATGTCATACACTATAGGGCTGCATCCAACACTTATCTTCATCATTTTTTGATCTGCCAATTATTTTCTGGAGTAATTGTTTTGTTATTACTGTCAGAAAATAGTGAAAAATTCCCTGTGTAATTTCCCAGAGTCTGAACTGACATCTTTAAATGACATTTTTATCCAACTAATGATCAAAAAATCTCCAAATATCCAGTTTATAATCATGTATGACAAAGAAAAGCATCAAATTCTCACATTTAAGAAGAATGAAACCAGCAAATGTTTGGCTTTTTCACACAAAAAATGACATAAATGTTTATTTGATTATCCAAATTGTTGCCCGTTAAGTTTCTGTCAATCGACTTATCTCTGCAGCTCTGGTACAGTACATCGAACATGATTTTGCCATGTTGCTCCAATAGAGTTCATTCAAGATTGTCTCTCTGCTGACACTGCGTATCTTCTTTCCCTCTCTTTCAGCGCTGTTACTGGAGTGACATGTTCACAGGTCGCCTGCGCTCTGAGATCCCACCTGCCCTGGTAAGGCCTGAACCTATTGTCCTTGTCAAAGCAAGTTTAGGCTGCCCTCTTTCCATGTCTGGCTCTACTCCTGAGTGATGACATAGTTGTAACTGTATTGTCTTTGTCTTTGGCACACTGCTGTTCTTATCCTGCCATTGATTTTCTCTGTTTCCCTCCATGTGTTGTAGAATTCACTGGGTGACGCTCTGATGCTGGCCGGTGCCAGGCTGACTGTTTTAGACCTCAGTGACAACGCCTTTGGACCAGATGGGGTGAAGGGCATCGAGAAGTTGCTCAAGAGCACGGCCTGCTACACACTGCAGGAGCTACGGCTCAACAACTGTGGCATGGGCATCGGAGGGGGGAAGGTAAGTCATGGCAGCGTCTTTTTTGAGTTACACTCAGTGCAGTGCAGGGCTGCCCAGTCGACCAGAAAGGTCATTAGTCGGCAAGATTTTATTGGTCGCTTAGTTGCAGAAAAAAACACAATGTGAATCTCTATCAGGAGCTGCGTCTCGTCAAAGCAAATCAAAACTTATATGACCGGACAATCACGTTACAAACCAATCACAGCCGACAGATATCTTTCCCTTCTGTAAATATTCAGTCTGATAAATACAGAAAAGTTGATCATGTTAGTGCAGGGCTACCCAGAGCTTTACATCTGTCCCACTGACGATAGGCCTACACACTTATAAACAGCACCCGGAAGAACATCAGCTCTGCACTCAGGATTTCAGGTAATAGGCAAAACCATTCTTGTTAAGGTTGCTTAGTACCCTTAGACGAAATCTGCCGCCGCGCTCTCAAAAGTTGGCACAGAAACAGCACAAGAGCAGCGCCTGTGAACGAATGTCTCTGAATGAGTGTTACTGTTTTTGCCATTAGCATTTAAAAATATTACTTACACAAAAAGCTCCACATCATGGCTGTTTTTGACTGGCTTCTCCTCACTAAGCTAGGTTTATGCTCACTGTAGTATTCCCGGCACAGGGGTCCGCGAGCCAAAAATGATGTCATCTGTTATTTATTTTGTGCTAGGGCTCTGCAATCGTCAGTCATTCTATCAAACCCGCTTCAGGTGGGGGCCAGACTGATCTGCCAGAGCAAATAAAGCATTAGTTTGCAGATTCATCTGGCTAATGATTGCCAGTTCAACTGCACAACCTGAAACACAGCGTCCGTTTAAGTCTAAGCACTGAAACAGAGCAGTCAGTTCAAGACAAAGAGATGAATGCTGTCAAAATGTCAGCTGCTGTAAAACCTCTGGCTATGACATTGGATGGTGTTTGTTAATACAGTTAGCAAATTCTCAGCTCCAGTTTGCCTTCTCGGGAACATATGTCTGTGAGATTATCATATTTTTAAAGTGATATCACTCCTGGTTCCCATGAGTGTTAGTGTTGCTTTAATACTTGATTCACTGAAGAAAATGTTGTGTAATGAGGGAGAATCAAAAATCACAAGTGTACTTATTTGATAAAAGTACTGGGTATTAGGACAGAGATATTTTGAAAGTTTTGGGTTAATTGATATCATCTGGACTTTAAAGAGAATTTCCTAAAACAAAAATGGTTGTAAAAAAAATCACATCTGTGTTTCTCCTCAGATTTTGGCTGCCTCATTGATCCAGTGCCATAAAAAATCCAGTGCAGAGGGCCCCCCTCTCGGCCTGAAGGTGTTTGTTGCAGGGAGAAACCGCCTGGAGAACGATGGAGCCACTGCCCTCGCTCAGGCCTTCCAGGTACAGGACAGCACATAGTGTACTGGAGAAACACAGAGTCTACTCTGATGATGCCACATTGTCACACTGCATTACCTTATGACCACTGTGAGTTATTTTAGCACAGCTTGTCTCCCTGGAGCACTTTGAATGACTCTTTAAAACACTGATCTTAAGCCAGTTTATATCAGTGCAGCTCATGTTGTCATTTAACTGCTTGATCATACTTGTTTAGAGTCTGTTATGCATAGGTCGACTAATCTTCAGGTTACAATCTGTGTTCGCAGCTGATGGGCAGCCTGGAGGAGGTTCACATGCCCCAGAATGGCATCAATCATCCTGGTGTGACAGCTCTGGCCACAGCCATGCAGCACAACGCAGGCCTGCGCATCCTCAACCTCAACGACAACACCTTCACCGAGAAGGGGGCTATCGCCATGGCTCAGGTACAGAGACGTCAGACATTAATATCATGACTGCTGGCAGCTGCGGGGACAGTTGCTGACAGTGAAGTTGCTCCTTGTCAAGTTAAAAAAACACAAGTCAGGAAAGGTTCTCTGATAAAAGGATGTTTTAAGAAGGATCTTAAAAGAGATCACTGACTTAGCTGATCGGATTTCCTCGGGCAGATCGTTCCAGAGCCTCAGTGTCCCGAAACGTATATCTTTTTCCAACCTCTCCAGGTAACGAGTATCATTAATACACGACGTGCCCCGGGCACAACATTTAGCTCCAAATCTACAAAACCAGCCTGAAAATGAAGGAAATCTGAAACGACTGCATTAGAGTCAATGCAGCACAGCTGTGTTGTTGTCAGACCCTGGTCTGAGCCAGCCCAATGCTATGATATTATTGGCCAGTCTGCATCCAGAGGTAGGACTTAGCAAAGGGTCAGTTGAAGCTCTAGTAAATGATGTGTATGTCCTTCACAGGCCCTGAAACCCCTACGCAGCATCCAGGTGATAAACTTTGGAGACTGTTTGGTGCGGCCGGCTGGAGCCATAGCTATCGCAGAAACTGTATCAGAGGGACTCCCAATCCTCAAGGTGAGTGAGTTATACACTGTCACAACCTCTCAGAATAATAATTTGTTGGATTTACATGTCGCTGGCGTTTGTGTGTGAAGGCAGCCTGAATGTGAAAATGTTTTGTTACATTTAACAGGAACTCAATCTGTCATTTGGCGAGATCACAGAGGAAGCCGCTCTGGCTGTGGCACAAGCAGTAAAGGACAAGGATCAGCTGGAGAAACTGGATCTAAATGGTAGAACCTTTAAAGAGATAACTCAGCTCCTCACACTTGTATCTTGCTGTTAATCCTTTTCAAAAGTACAAAAAGCTGCTTTATAATTTTTCTGTTAGCGGTTATAAAAGAGTAGGTGACTTCATCTTTAGATTTGTTGTTTTAGATTTTTTTATTCAGTTTTTTGACCACACTGTATAAAATGATCTGTGTTGTTTCCAGGTAACTGTCTCGGAGAGGATGGCTGCAAAGCTCTGAAAGACGCCATGGAAAGCATGAACATTGGAGATCTTCTAGGATCACTCAGGTAATCACGTCATATTTGAGCTCCATGTGTCCTTTCTCTGCACCCGTCTATGCTGTTGTGGGTCACGGGGGCCTAGAACCTAACCTAGCATGCACCGTGGTGAGACAGACTTGATTCTATTTTATGACTGAGTTAAGACTCACACACGATGCTCAACTTAGAGTCTCCAGCTCACCTGACCTGTTCATGTTTGGACAGTGAGAGAAAACCAAAGCAAAGGTGTTGGCCTTTATAACAAGAGGCAAATAATACCACAGCAAGACATGAGCTGTTGAACAGATACCATTACTTTTTCCTTCAGTCAGTAATTAAGAAAGAAGGCCAGAGGAAGTCTAACAACTTGATAATGACTGGCAGCCTAATTTTGTGATGAGCCAACCTGCTTGTTGGATCGATGTAGACCTGCTTCATAAAACCAACTGAAGAGAATCAAGCCAAGATATTTGATAATAATCCTGAACAATCTGTTTTGCCTTCAACTAGTGCAGGAAACAGTTAATGTGATCTTTGGATTAATGCTGAAGTGCAGGACCTTTGTCTCCCCCCTCTGGTAGTGAGAGTAATTACACAAACATTGTTGAGCCATATGCCTGCAAGTGAGCTTGCTGCATCTCCCTGCCCCTAGGAACACTGTGTTTTTACTTCCTCTCAAAGCAGAGTTTCTCTTTTTTCTGGTGCATCCACTCCAGAAACTTTTCTTGGACACTTCTTAGGGTTTTTCTGGCTAGACTAGCTGCAGCTCTGTCACTATGCTCTCTTCCTCTTTCCTGCCCCCTTTAGCTCTGGCTGTTTCACATAAAACATATCACCTCAAGTACATTAGTATGGAAAAGTCACCACAGACACCAAAACTCCAGTGTACTGCAAAATACAGAGAGCTTTCCCTGGCAGTAATAGGTTTAATTAGCATTGTGTTAACTTGTTTGGGAAGTGCTTGAAAGTAACAGACGTTCACTGATATGTTAAAGTCCCACACTCCAAATTCAAAAGGCTGATTCAAATTTCTCCACCGTAACCTTCTTTGTGGTTCGTGTAAATTCCATCTGTACTGCTATTATACCTGCTCTACCGTTTAACACATACATGTTGTTGATATCTCAGGTACGTACACAATCTGCCCCACGATGACCTCGCACATGATTTTAAACAGTTGTTTAAAAAGATGCATCTAATGCCAAAGTCCTCACTAATAAGCAGTGTTTTTAATTTGCCTCAGTGATGATGAGGGAGAGCCAGAGGATGATGACGAGGACGACGATGAAGATGAGGAAGAGGATGAAGATGACGAGGACGTGGATGAGGAGGAATTAGAGGAGGAAGAGGAAGAAGAGGAGGAAGAGGAAAGCAGTGGCATCAAGGTAAAGTGAATGTGTGATCATGATGTGTGGCTTCAAAGGAAAGGTTAACACAAAAAATAGAAACATGAATTACCTGTGCAAACTTGAGTTGAGTGAAGTTTAAATTTCGACTTAGTAAAAAGCTGTAAGAAATGCCTCATAAGAATTTCTAAAGACCAAATAAAATAAAATTAATGATAATTATTTTACGGACAAATCTTCTAGCTCTGACACTAGGGGATGCCAGTGCAAGTCCAAAAAAAATTTTTTTTTTACACCATTATTTAATTTCTTAAACCACTGTTTATTTGAAAACATCCACAAGTTGTCATGTGTCATTAGGATAAGTAATAACAAAGCTCTCATTTTTGCATAAAATATTAATTGACAAAAGTTGAAATGCTGGATCTGATGACAGGGCGGTGCACCGACAGTTTCTCCCAGTTTAGGATTCTGGACTGAAAAGAGGCAAAAACTAACAATAAATTTGAAGATCTTTCTGTATGTGTACATTTTTTCACTTTATCTTTAATAAGAAGCATGAGTTATTATTTTAATATGGCTGACGTGTCGACACCTGATAGCATAACCGCGTCAGTCTGCATTGAATAGATAAGATAGATTATAGATAAGGCCCAGTCTAAAGGCCACATTAGCCGATGTTGTATGTACATGTATCTTTGTTGTTGTTGTGTAGCTGACTCTCTCTTATTTCCCTCGTAGTTGTCGACCCCTACATCAGCACCCCGGCCGCCAGACGTCTCCTCCTTCCTCAGCTTCCCGTCCCCAGACAAACTGCTAAAACTGGGGGCTAAGAGAGCGATGCTGATCGAGCAGCAGGTAAACACAAGGGAGGATTCAATTAATACATTCACATGAGCTTTAACTGCCTCGATCTGTTAATGAGATGTACTGAAGGCTAAACGAAATGCATTTGGGGTTACATTCAAAGGTCCAGTGTGTAGGATTTAGATAATGGGTTTTTACATTAGTAACAGATGTAGATAGTATCTGTTACCTGGTGCGTTTTTGGTACCATCTTATGTCCCGTTTCCACCAAACACTTCTGGTACGGTACCTTTGGAACCAAAAGTAACCCTTCAGACATGGTACCTAGACCCAAGTGTTTCCACTCTTTTATGTGAGCGGGGTTGTTGTCACTCACTGCTCCGTCCAGCACTCACTGTATTTCCTCCTTTATCAGTCTGCACCTCGTTTATCGTCCACAGAACGAGGCTGCACGCTGACATTTTCAGAACAAAATAAAACAAGCTGCAGTGAGAGTCTCTCTCCATGGGATATTTAAAAATAGCAGGTTTGTGTATTTACTCCTTCTCAGGCAAGCTCAGGGGTTTAGTGTTGCTGTAGCCCACAGGAACGACACTCCACGATGTTTTTTTTTTTTTTTTTCACCAAGTGAGGATAAGGATATATGCAGTTCACATAATCCGGTCCAAATTAATATATATTTTAAAACATTTGAGGATCCACTCATTGCTACATGTTTAATCAAACAAAAACTAAAGTAATGGTCAAAGTTGTCATATGGGATATTTAAGATGTTTTGATTGATTCATGCATTGAGTAACATTACAAGTTAATGTTCCACATTAAAAGTTGCCGGCAGTCGGCCCAGTGAATTGAAATATTTTTCTCAGACTCCAGCTGCTGCAAGAGGCAGCAAAACATCCTTACACAAAACACCTCTTAGTTATAGTCTACTAATAAAACTCTCCACGGTATGAACATGAGCCTCAAAACCAGCCACAGCTCAGCCCTGAGCAGAGTGACCGTCCTCTACTGACCAATCAACAGACTGCAGTGTTCACAGCTCCACCTTTTAGTACCAGATCTGTGTGCTAGGTACCCCAACAGAGGGGGGACCAAAAATGGGGACGGTACAGAACGGTTCCATTGGTACCATCCACAACTTTTCATAGCGGAAATGGAAGAAAAGTACCGAACTGAAACGTACCGTACTGTATTGTTCGGTGGAAACGGGGCTTTAGTTGAGGTTCCAAGCAAGCTGAGCCGCTACTAGTAGGTGGAGTTAAAACACTGCAGACCACCGATTGGTCATAGAGAATCTTCACTAGTGCAACACGGGACATCCTGCACAAAACCGCAATTTTTTTTATACACTAAAGCCAGATTTTTAAAAATGGCAGCGGACAAAACTGCACCATACACTACATCATACAAGTGCAGAGTCTTAACAAGTGCCGGATTTCACGGCAGCTTGATGCAGCGATCAGCTGAGACTCCCACTCACACTGAGGGGAAACTATTGTCAGTAGAAAACCAAATAGAGAAAAAAGAATTGGTGCCAAAAGTGAGACAAATCCAGTTGTGCCTTACCATGCTGTGGAAATGTGGCATAAGATTTTTTTCCAGTGTGTTTACTTGTAAACAAGCTAAGGATGTGTCAGTTTCATAATGTGCATGAAGCTAGGTGGACATCAATAACTGTGTCTCCCTGTCTCTGTGTTCAGGTGGATGTGTCAGATGCCACAAAAACTGCTGAAGCCTTCCTCAAGATCGCATCTGTGTACAAGGAGGAGAATAATGATGTGAAGACTGCAGTGTTGGACAGCGTTGGTGAGACATCAGTTGATTTGATTCTTGTTGTTGTAAATGTTCTCACTGACAGGGCCAAACTGCAGAGTGTTACAAATTAATTTATGCTGTTCAGTCTCTTGTAGTGATTTTGTTTTTCTTCACAGACACCCTGCTGAAGAAAGCTTTCGCCACTCCTTCCTTCCAAGGCTACAGCTTTGTATCATCTTTGTTAGTGCTGCTCGGACTTCTCAAGGTCTGTCTAAGCTGCACATTGATTGATCCCTTTACATCTCTCCGGTCTTTTCACTGCTTTCTCCATTGTTTAAACACTCCTCTCTTTTCTCTCCTCTCATCCTCGCCGTCCTTCCTTGTGTCTTGTCCTCCTCGCTGCTCAGAGTGAGGACAAGGTGAAGCCTGTACTCGTGGTTCCCGGTCACCTGCACACCTTGGAGCACGTTGTTCGACAGGACTACTTCCCCAAAGAGAGCGTTGCTGTGCTGGAGGCCTTCATGTCCCGGTAAGGGCGTGACTGAGTGAGCCAATCAGCAGGCAGCTTTCAGGTACAACACACCACAATTATTAACCTATCTTCAGGAATCAGCTTCACACTGAAATGTTTTTGCACTGGGTGCATGTAGTAATGGCCGTGGACTCTCTGGTGGTTGCTCATTTTTCTCTGAATGTTATTTATTTTATTTATTTTTTTCATGAATTACTTTTAATTCACTCTTCAGTTTCAGCGGGCTAACATTCACTGTCCATATGATACGAGTTAAGGCAAAGGATTCATGCTAATTTATTGTTAAAGGGGCAGCAGGCCAAGCAAAGCACCCCGCATGTCCCTCTCCCCAGCAACGCTTTCCAGCTCCTCCTGGGGGACCCCAAGGTGTTTCCAGGCCAGACGAGATATATTTTCCCTTCAGCGTGTTCTGGGTCTACACCAGGCCTCCAACCAGTGGGACGTGCCCAGGAGGCATCCTGATCAGATGCCCGATCCACCTTAACTGACCCTTTTCAACGTGAAGGGGCAGTTCCTTATCCTATCTCTAAGGCTGAGCCCAGTCACCCTTCTGAGGAAACTCATTTCGGCTGCTTGTTTCTGCGATCTCATTCTTTTGGTCACTACCTAGAGCTCATGACCATAGGTGAGGGTTGGGACGCAGATGGAACGGTAAATCGGCTCAGCTCTCTCTTCACAACGGTCCAGCACAGCGCTTGCATCACCACAGATGCTGTTCCAAACTCTTGCAGGACATCACCAACCTGATAAACAAATTCAGAAAAATAACTTCTCAGTTGCTCGTCAACCCGTATCTACACCACTAGACTCGGTTTTCACTTGCACGTCTCATGCTACAGATGCGCTCTCAGCTTAACCTGTGCAGCTGTCTGCATCAGCTCTGTGCAGGCTTGTGCATTACCTGCCTCTCATGGATGTAACCTGCGACCTGAAACATTTATTCACGCTTTAGTTTTTCAGTATTTTTGCGTGCTGCCTGTAGAGTTTTGACAGAGCCAGAGAGCAGCACACTGCTCTGGTTTGTAACTCTCACTCTCACTGTGACCAACAGCTGTGAAGCAAGACATGGGAACTTCTTAAGTATGGAGCAGCAGTGTTTATTCATGGGCAAACTGTAACCTGCCAGCAGACAACTTCACTGTGAAGCTTTTCACTGGCACTCTTTCTCTGCCACTCTACCATCATGTGGGGGATTTTTTTGTCTGTTTACTTTATTTATATTGAGCGTAAATAGCAAAACCGCAGGGATACATTACTTTTTTCCTGCGGTAAGAAAAGACCAAAATGTCACAGTCCTCATAATAAGAAAATATATATGTGTGGGTGTGTGTAAAATGAACCTCTAACCGTGTGTGTTATCTTTCACAGAAACAACAAGGCCCTGGATTCGTGTGGCACTGCTAGAAACAGCCTCCAGTCAACACTGCAGAGAGTCAGGTCTGAGGGCTGAGGACTGTGGACACACACATATACACACACACATGAACACACATACACAGACTGAGCTCTGACTGATTACTGATGGACCTTTGGAAACCAGCACACATGAACCCAAATCTGAAGCAACTACAGCAGCACTTGAGAAGAACAGACTCCACTTAGACACATGTCGTCACTGTGTCACTGCTGTCCTTCACAAGTTCAGCATCAAACCTCTTCCTCTGGACTGGACTTGAATGCTTGGTGTTTGGAGTAGATATCGCTCTTACAGTGTGGACTAACTGAAGTGCTTCGTGTACACTCACACAACCACAGGACGGCACTGACAACTTGGTCTTAATGCTCTTTGTGTTCTGATGAATGAGAAAAGGCCCCACTCCTAACGTAACCTAAGATCTGTGTGTTGTCTGCTGGTTAGTGAAGCACAGATCACACTTTGGTGAAAACTACAATCGACTCTGGCTTGAAACTTTAGCTTGTGTACATTCTCTATTTCATATCTAACTTTTACTATGCTGTTGTTTTATATTAAATGTTTATGGAATTCAGTAATATGATCAAACAACGGTGTTATTAAATATATATTGACTGATAAATATTATCAAAATAAGACTGTAAAGTACAACAGAACAATCAAAAGGGATGAAATATATCTATATGTATTTTTTGCCTTTAGTGAGGCACATGGTGCAGAGTTGCTGGATTTTGTGTCGCGGAAATAAAACTGATTTGAGTGTTGGATGTTTTCAGAGTCTCTGCATATTACCAGCATAGAATTACGCTTTAAAGAGGTAATGGCACAACAACATGCAAGTAAATGAAATCAAGCATTACAGCAGCTATTAAGATGTTTTATTGCAACAAAAATAGACCAGTTTTATCCCTGCTTATTAAATGGACCCTGTTTTCTCATTTTTTTGTCTCTAAATGACAAATGAGAATAACATTTTTTTAAACTGGTCCAGTATTGAGCGAGAGCACTGTAGCTAAAAATGCGAAACAACCTGCAATTTAACCACACGAGACATGTTTTTTTTTTCTTTGTTTTTTTTTTTTTATCAGGATCAGATTATTATTTCAAGTGTCTGACAACATAATGGAACGGATCTCTACAAAGACAGACCTTTTTGTTAAAGAGAAAAATGCTTTTTATTTAACCAGAAACAGCCCTGAAATCACTACTGGTAAATAAATACGAATTTAAGTGCGTGAAGAGCCAGCATGTTTTCACATCCGCTGAATGCTGGAACAGTGGAAAGAGGGACCAAGATGATTTTTGTGAGTTGTATTTTGTTTCTGTCGACTTTTTTTAAACAAAGTATTTTTATTGGCAGTTCAATAAAGATATTCAGAGTATTAATAAACAAACACAGAAGCAGTAAAGACAAAAAGACAACCCCACCCACCCATCAACACAGGAAGAAATAGAGAAGGCCAGACCGTTCAAAGGAAATCTAATAGAGAAGAACATTTAAAATAAGTAGAGGAGTATAACATGTTTCATTACAATGTTTCAGCCTCCATATTTGTCACAGAAGTTAAAAATGGTTGCCAGGGTGGCAAAGAAGCGTGCAGTTGATCATTTGATAAAACAACGCATTTTCTCCAATTGTAAATTATACATAACATCTGCAGAAGCTAGCCTATTACTTCTGTATTGAATCCACAGGTTGTTCTCAGTCGCAGCAAAATCAATTTATTTCCTTCATGCAAGTGTGAACAATGTCCATTTAGTTCCAACAGAGACCAAAACATACAGCATACGGCGTGCCAAACATCTTAGCGCCGTAGCAGTCATAAACCCTTTGCCCTTCCGGGTCAAACACCTGACAACAACAGTAACCGTCCTACCTTTACATCTGCACATGAGAACGTCACAGCGACACCCCGTGTTCAACAGTGAACGATAAATTAATTCCTGGATTATTTCACAAACATATTTGGCTCCTACAACATCCTTAATCCAGTGTCCATATGTTGGAGGTGAAGAGTCCTTCCACCTACACAGAATGAGCCTTCTGGACTGAATGAATGAATGAATCTTTATTGTCATTACACAAAATGTACACTGAAATTCCATTTGACTTCAGAATAAGAACAATTAGAAATGCACATACACACATAAAAAGTTAAGAGCAGCAGCAATAAAAGGTGTCAGTGCAACTTTAAAATAAAATAGTGGCAGCAGCAGTAGTGACAGTGCATGTTTAACCCTGTGTATAACAGTGGAGCAATGGAGGCCATAGCTCTGAGAAAGAAGCTGTTTCTCAGTCTATTAGTCTTTGATGTGATCGTCCTGAACCTTCTGCCAGATGGTAACAGTTCAACCAGGGAGTGGCCGCGGTGTGTCATGTCTCTGGGGACGCCATGGGCTTACTTTTCAATTTGTCTTTCTAAATAATGTCCAGCCCAGGAAGCTTCAGCCTGATGATGAGCTGTGCCGCCTTCAAAAAAGAGACAATGTCTGCTCAGGCTCTGTTTCTGTTGACTTTGAATGAAGTGTGTTTTACAATGATTAAATAATAATTTAAATGGAGGCTGGTGGGTTTGATGATGGCAACGTCGGGCTGTTTCTGGTTCAATGAAAAGGATCTTACTCCTTAACAAAAAGGTCTTTCTCTGTGGGGATCCTTTCCATAGTGTTGTCAGATGCTTAAGATAATAATCTGAACATGTCAGTGGCAAAAATAAACACTTGTGGACGTAAATTGACGGTTCAGAAGCTCCGATTTTTTGCATATTTTCTTGTTTCCTGTCACGACGATTAGTGTCTCCATACCTAGAATAGTCTTTTTTATCTCTTATATATCGACAACTGCGGTCAATCTGCCCAACAAATACAGTCGCTCCCTGTGTTTCAGCCCCCTAACTGGACAAGAAATGTAGAGCCAAGATGTTAATTTGCAGTGAGGGGGCTCAGGGATCAGAGGTCATCGTAGAAAAATTTACCAAAGCCTTGTTTGTTAGCCTGCTGCACCACAGACAGTCAGCGCTAGGCTCATTCAGAGGGAAATGAAAAAGTTAGCGGCAGATAGCTGAAGTCTGAACTGGCAGATTCACATATAAACCGCCTTTAATTCATGTTTCTAAGCAGGCTGTGACAGTGGGGCGTTCTGCTTGAAGGTAAGACAGATTTTCTTTTCTTCAGTGAGTTTGGTTTTTGTTTTTGAGGTTGAGACTTTGTAGGATTTTCTTGCAGCAGTTTTTCACATGATAAGACGACATGGTCTGGTGCAGATTTGAAATAATGTAAAGTAAATACAGTACTTGGAAACCAACAGCTAAAATGTTGCACACGTTGCAACATAGAAAGACAAATAAGTAGTCAGTAATCACAGGTAGTCGTCTGAACAGTTTAGCATTCATTATATGTTTTGTTTAAAAGGCTGTTACGATCTCTAAGCACCCAAATTTGGTGAAGCTTGTGCCTGCTTGTACAAACACTGAATGGTGAAGAGTTTTGACTGCAGCTTTTACTTTTTCCTGGCTTAACATTTTAATGCCAGGTAACTATACAGATGTAAATAGACATATATGTAAATACCTACATGGAAGGGCGAGAGTTAATAATAGTGATAATAAAAAATTAAGTTTAAAGGACTTAATAAAATTAAGAAATAAATAATTAAAACGATAATAATACGATAGTTGAAATAAAAACAAAGATAAAAATTAAATGAAATAGATGTAATAGTAATACAACAAAACTGGAGTAAAAATAAAAAAAACATTTTATATTAAAATTAATAAAGCATGAGAGAGAGAAATGATTATGGTGATTTTAAAAATTAGGTAAAAAGAACTTAACAAATAAAGACAGAAATATAAAAAATGAAAATAATAATAACCTGATTTAAAAATAGAAATTAAATAAAGCTGATGTAATAGTGGTACCGCAAAACTGGAGTAAAGATTAATTAAAAATAAATAAAAAATACAATTTACAGTAAAAAAAAATAACAAAGGATAAGAGTGAGAGAGATAGTAATAGTGATAATAAATTCAAAGGACCAAATAACAAATTAAGAAATAATTAATAAAAATGTATAATATTAGTAATCATAATATCCAAATTTAAAATAGAAATTACAACTGAAGTAAATAATAAAAATTTAAAAAGATACAATTTACAGTAATTAAATTAACTAACGGATAAGAGAAATAGCAGTAGTGATAATGACAATTAAGTAAATAAGGAGTTAATTACAAATTTTTTAAAAAACGAAAAATGAATTGATAATAACAGTGATAACCAAATTTGAAAAAAATTATCCTAAAAAATATGTAATAGTGATGCAAAAAATAAGATAAAAATACTTTAAAATAAATGAAAATACACTTTACAGCAAAAAAAAAAAAAAAACAACCAATAAAGAAGAAAAAAAAAAGAAGAAAAAAATTAACAACACCATACTTGTTCTTGAATGAAAGGTATATGTGTTAAACACATACAGCTGTGACTTTTTAATCATGTTTCTAACACATGTTTTACTGGCACAGATGTGTTTCTTCTCTGCTGCCGTCTTCCTGCTGGTTTTGGCGCTGAGTTTTCCCGTTGAAGGTGGCAAATGTCCCAGACTGTGCAGCTGTGACAGCAACAAACTCACAGTCGCCTGCGTTGGCAAGAACCTGACAGAGATTCCTCCGACTGTAGATGAGGTGAGAAATTCTACTTGATGCATTTCAGATGTTTTTATTTGAATCTTTAACCATCTGAAAGACCCTTAGTATGCCACTCACACTGCTGTACAGCCATAGCAACAAGGAGATCAGCGTCTCAGATACCGTCTCTGTTCTGTCGCTCTCACAGATCACAGTGAAACTTGACCTGAGGAACAACAACCTGCAGGTGCTGTCCAGGGGTGCGTTCATCCTCACACCCTACCTCACCCACCTCAACCTGCAGCGCTGTAATATCATCAAGGTGAAGGAGGGCGCTTTCCGGACTTTGGGTCGCCTGGTCTCTCTAAACCTGGCCTACAACAAAATCGACATCCTTTACCAGGTAAGAGGAGACGGCAAGAGACTGAGTTTTGACACTTTCAAAGATTTTACAAACACAGATAAGGTTGTCTGATTCTTCTTTCCCTCCCTCTCTACCTCCTACCCGTGTCACAGGAGTCCTTCGACGGCCTCTCCTCCTTGAAGGAGCTGCACCTGGATCATAACCATGTGGAGGAGATCCAGCCTGGAGCCTTCACGCAGCTGGGTGTCCTCAACATGCTGGCCCTCACACACAACCAGCTGGTTTACATCCCCAACATGGCCTTCCAGGTGCACAGACTTATGGGATTATAGACTTTTCATTATCAAATACAAATGCAGGAACACACACATGCTGTTCACACGCTTCACAATGAATGATAATGTTTAGCGTCTGACTCGTCTTCCAGGGCCTGCACAGCATCAAGTGGCTTCGTCTCAGCCATAACTCCCTGAACAACTTGGCCCCTGAGGCCTTCACTGGACTCTTCACCCTCAGCCGCCTCAGTCTGGACCACAATGAGCTGCAGTTCTTTCCCACTCAGACCATGACCAGGTGAGACCATGAGGGCATTATGCAAGTGTTACATAATAAAAACATGGTGCTTATGACTTCTCATCAGTGTCACTGTAGGAACAAATGCAGCATTTTACTAGCTCCTGTAAGTCATTATGATGCGAAACTCTCAAAATATTGAGAAACTTTCCGGAAATAGTTGCGTTATTCTCAAAAAAAAAAAAAATTTATTCTCAAAATTTTGTATCCAAAAAATAACGACTCAGTAAGTTAAAATAATAACTTCGAATCTCAAAAAAAATCAGAATCTTGCTTGCTTGAAATAATGACTTACTATCTCAAAATTACTTAGTATCCAAAATATATTAAGTGTCTCAAAATAATAAGATTTTTTTAAAATAAGGACTTAGTATTTATAGATAACGATTCAGTATCCAACAAATGTTGACCTAGTAACTTGACATTATGACTCAGTATCTTGAAAAATGACTTAGTATCTAAAATATATTGACTTAGTGTCTCCAAATAATGAGAAACATTCTTGAAATAATGAGTTACTGTCTCAAAATAATGAGAATATTTTTTTAAGTAAGGACTTTATCCTCAAAATAATGACTTCTGTATCTTAAATAATGACATAGTGTCCGAAAAATATTGACTTAATAAGTTAAAATAATGACTTTGTGTCTCAAAATAATGAGAAATCCGACTAAGTCATTATTGAAAGATAAGTAAGTTATTATTTCAAGGAAGTTTTTGATTATTTTGAGATAGTAAGTTATTAATTTGAGATAAGTCCTCAGATTGAGAAAGCTTTGCAGTATTTAGACACTGAATTATTATTTTGAGAAATTCATTCATTCATTCATTCATTTCCGTAACCGCTTATCCTCTTGAGGGTCGCGGGGGTGCTGGAGCCTATCCCAGCTGACACTGGGAGAGAGGCGAGGTACACCCTGGACAGGTCACCAGACTATCACAGACTGTGTTGCCTCTGATTTGTGATTTGGAGCTTTATATAACTGACTTTATTTTACCTGAATCAGTGCGTCATCATTTGTAGCCACTCTAGCTTCATGGCTCTAGGGAAACTTTACTCTCCTCTCCTTGTTAAAGGCTCCCTGAGGTCACGCGCCTGGACATGAGCCACAACCCTATGACCTACCTCGGGGAAGAATCCGTCTCCATGGCGAAGCTTACACACCTCTACCTCGACCACATGTCCCTTCAGGACCTGTCGGATCAGGCTTTGTCCCGCGCCCCCCTCCTCTCCCACTTGGACCTCAGCCACAATCAGCTCCGTTACCTGGAGCCCCTCTCAGGCCCCAAAGACCTGACCAGCCTCAACCTGACCGGTGCAACTGTGTTTTTATTGTCACAAATTTAGACATGGAAGATAATCACATACCATATCTCTTCTTTAATACATCCATTACTCTGCTTCCTTAAAGGAAACCCAGTCTACTGTAACTGCTACATGCGGCCTCTGAGGGAGTGGGCGACTGTCAGTGGTGTGAAGCTGCTGGGAGCCTGCGCCTGGACCACCTCACCTCTCTGATGAGCCGCTGCAGGCCGTAGTTCCTCTGGACCTACGCTGCCGCAGCAGGGGGGAGGCGCTGCATGACGAGCTTGAGAAGGAGGATGAGAGCACAGGAAGCATCACACCAACAGCCAAGCCCAAACAGAAAGTCAAGTGTCCTGTTAACTGTGACTGTGATGTGAGTGTTTCACAGTTCAGCTCCAACATATATTTATATAAATATAATTATTTCTAATGATATAAAACTTGGGTAGGGGGCATTCTGGATCATGCATCGTTAAGTATGAGTATATAACTTTGGATATACACTCAACGGCCACTTTATTAGGTACACCTGCTCAACTGCTCGTTAATGGAAATCGCTAAACAGCCAATCACGCAGCAGCAACTCAATGCATTTAGGCATGTAGACATGGTGAAGACAACCTGCTGAAGTTCAAACTGAGCATCAGAATGAGGAAGAAAGGTTATTTAAGTGACTTTGAACGTGGCATGGTTGTTGGTGCCAGACGGGCTGGTCTGAGTGTTTCAGAAACTGCTGATCTACTGGGATTTTCACACACAACCATCTCTAGGGTTTACAGAGGATGGTCCCAAAAAGAAAATGCCTTGTTGATGCCAGAGGTCAGAGGAGAATGGCCAGACTGGTTCAAGATGATAGAAAGGCAACAGTAACTCAAATAACCACTGGTTACAACCAAGGTCTGGCAGAAGACCATCTCTGAACCAACAACACGTCCAACCTTGAAGCAGATGGGCTACAGCAGCAGAAGACCACACCAGGTGCCACTCCTGTCAGCTAACAACAGGAAACTGAGGCTACAGTTCACACAGGCTCACCAAAACTGGACAATAGAAGATTAGCAAGGTGTACCTAATAAAGTGGTCAGTGAGTGTATTTGTGGATAGTTGTACTTATGTAATATTTGGAATCCATAACGAGTATTTTTCCTTTGCTAGCTTTACTTAAAGCAACAATTTTTGTGTGTGTGATTTGACCCTCCTCAGATTGAAGCCCAGCATGCCACATGTGAGGCTCAGGGTCACACCAAAGTGCCGCGAGGCTTTCCGACCAAGACGCAGCTGCTTGACCTCCGCAGTAACCACTTCCACTACCTCCCTGCCAACAGCTTCCCAGGCACCAGCCAAGTTGTTTCTCTTCACCTGGAGTTCTGCAAGATCCACGAAATCGAAGGCGGTGCCTTTCGGGGAATGAAAAACCTGTTTTACTTGTATCTGTCTGACAATGACCTCACATCCTTGGACCCTGGAGCCTTTGCTGGAGCTCCCGAGCTCACGTATCTTCACCTGGAAGGGAACCGACTGGTGCAGTTCCCTGGATCAGGTGAGTGGTTTGGTCAAGTCAAGTCTGGCTGTAGTTACAGGAATGTACACTGTAAATATGTGTGTGAAAAAACACATAATGTTCTCTGTCTCTGTGTCTCTCCTGTAGCTCTGGCACTCTTACCAAATCTGTTTGTGTTACACCTGGAGCGAAATGCCATCTCCAAACTAGAGCCCACTGGTCTGCTGTCCTCAGTAACCCCTAAACTTAGAGAACTTTACCTGACCAATAACACCATAACGGCTGTTGCCAAGGGCGCTCTGGACTCTGCTTTCCTGGGGACACTTCACCTGGATTCCAATCGTCTGACAGAGATGCCGACCCACGCTCTGTCTGAGGCCTCGAACCTGGAGGAGCTCAGCCTGTCTCTGAATACAATTAGCTGGGTGGGACCAAACGCGTTCAAGCCCATATCCCAAAGTCTGAAGAGGCTTCACATGGATCACATGGGCATGAAGAAGGTACGAGAGGCCTTTTTCCCATATCTTAAGTGTCCCATGCATCATAAATGTTATTTCTTGTCTTATTTTAATCTATCATGTTATTATCACCTGTGATCACACCAACTTATTCCTGATCAGCTCTTCAAATTTATCACCACACAGATGTCCAGGGACGCTCTGGCAGGGACTGGGCCCAGGGCTGAGGGCTCTGACTCTGAGAGGAAACCAGCTGGAGGAGCTTCCTGACCTGAGCCCACTCACCGGTCTGGAGGTGATCGACCTGCAGGACAACCCCCTGCTGTGTGACTGCGCTCTGCTGCCGCTACGCAGGTCAGCGCAGAGTTTCGCAAATAATTGGAGGAGAAAGTATTCCAGATGTTGCTGTTTTGGGAATAACCTGAGCTGCAATGACAGTCAGTACGTTTACATGCACGCAGTAGTCGAGCTAAGCTCATAGCTTGGCTAATCAGTCAAGTTGTACTGCTTGTCTTGTCTGAGTATACATGGAAGAGAAAATCGAATTTCTGACCAAGTACGTGTGACTCCTCCTCTATAGGCAGCGCTGTGTCCTTTTAAATGTAGTGCGTATTGAACTAGTTTCGGTTGACCCGAAGAGGAAGCTAATGACGAATGAAGATGTTGTTGTGCTGTGGCTCTGTATGCTGTCAGACCATGAATGTAGTTTCCTTGTCAGTCCAGATGTTCGTCTTCTGCTTCTCAGTTTTTGTTTGTTTGTCTGTTTTACTGCTAGAGAGGAAACCAAGTGAGTGTTTCTACAGGGATCAAGGGAGCATAGTAATCAATTCACCTAGATTATTAATAGTTATTACAAGCTCCATTATACACAATAATTATTTGACTGTCTCTGTCCCCTTCTGTCTCTGTCTCTCAGGTGGATGGAGAATGTAAGTTTGGAGGTGATCGCCACCTGTGGTCACCCTCCTGAGATCAGAGGCCAGAGGGTCAGGGACGTCCCCGTCTTCAAGTCCTGCCCAGAAAGCAGCTCTCCTCCAGGCGAGAAGGTTGTTGTGGCCCCCAGACCTCCAAAAGTGAAGAAACCAAAACCACCCAGCCTCTCGAAGACGCCTGGAGTCAAGGCCAGGCCTGCAAAGCTCAAAGCAAAACCACCATCCAAACCAACCAGGAACAAACCTCAGAGGAAACCTGCAGCACCAAAAGTGACAAAGAACAAGAAGACACTCTAATAGCTGTTCTGTTTTTAATTTCATTTTATTAAAACGCTTAAGATTACAACTCTGTGTGGAATTTAATAAAAGAAAGAAGCAACCTGAGTACTGTTCCCTACCCAATCTGGAAGGACATATACATGTTAGACTGACAGGGTTTGGTTGACAGATGGAGAACATCACCACATCTTCAACACACAGTCATGATAGTCCCATTGAGCAGTTACTGCCAAGGCCATCTTCTTTGTCAAAGGTCTACAGGGAAATAAGATCATCAGACACCGCCAGCCACAAACACGTGTTCTGTATTACTCTAAGAAACATGTTAAGTATGTTTATCACGAAACATATATAAGAAGTGGACAACTTTATAACCTTGGGAGTTCACGTGAAGTAACATGGGGTTCCATGGTGTAATGGTTAGCACTCTGGACTCTGAATCCAGCGATCCGAGTTCAAATCTCGGTGGAACCTGCACTGTTATTTTTGCCTTCCAATTTTATATGCCAGTTTTATAGTGAAATGCCAAATGCTGCATTTCTTTTAAGCAACGTAACACAACTAGCTCCTCACCACAATGACCGTATCATCACACAAACTACCACAATCCAAGATTAACACACTAATACCGGCGGAAACCGCTGTGTTTCTTCCGGGTGAACTCACTCCTCACGCCAAACTTCTCCATTCAAGATGGCAGCAGCTATGGATGTAGATACGCCGAGCGGCACAAACAGTGGAGCTAGCAAGAAGCGATTTGAAGTAAAGAAGGTACGGTCTCATACAGTAACTCTGTGTTTTTGTGTTAAGAACGCGTATAATCTGCCAACAGCCACAAATGAACACATCTAACAGTCACTAACTAGCTAGCATACCCGTTAGCACTCTAGCGCTAACTCCCTGTAGCTTCCCGATAAGGCAGTAGCTAGTTAGCTGCTAGCCTGCTACAAATAGCTAACTCCCTGTAGCTTCCCGATAAGGCTAGTAGCTAGTTAGCTGCTAGCCTGCTACAAATAGCTAACTCCCTGTAGCTTGCTGTAAAGGCAGTAGCTAGCTAGTTAGCTGTTAGCCTGTTTCAAACAGGGCATGAATTTGCACTTCTCTTTTGGGGAGTAGCAAAAAATATATATGTTGAGCCTTTAGTGGCGTGATGGATATCACCAATCATTATCATGATGTAATTAACAAAAGAAAAACAAATCCCAACGTTAATATTAAATCTTTCAGTAACATTTAACAAAGCTTTAACTCTGAGAGCTACGTTAGCTTAGCTAAACCGTATTTCCGTAGATTGACAGTCACCACAAACAGTCAAAACCTGATATTAAAAGACGTTTATAACCTACTTAAACTCTAATATCAGACTACAGGTCAACCTTGAATAAGGTGTGATTGAAATCTGTGTTTAACACTTAACGAACTAGCCGCTAACGGTACCAACTAAACATTTTGATTTGGGAAGCCGGCTTTTAATGATACGTTCATCAATTAGCTATTTAGCTAACGTTAGCTTAGCTACGGTATATAATTAAGATGCAATGGTACGATAAAGCGATGTTGCAACACATTTCAGTCAAACTCTTGATTTTTTTTTTCAATGTGAGGAGGTATGAAAGAAACAGATACTTTGCCTCTTTCCTATACATTCAATTATAGCCGGCTTAATCTTGTAAAATAAAGTACAGTACTGTAACAGTAGGAAGCTAACCTGTTTCGTGTCATATCATTTAACATCTCCCACCCTACCTAACCATGATCTAAAGTCTTTCACTTGGTACATAAACTCCTAAGTAAAATCTTTATCAATATTAATTTCGTATTAGCTTGAATCTCTGAGGATGACCATCAGGTCAAACATCTTGGGCACTGCTGTTCACTGACTATTTCCATATTGTGTCCTGCCCAGAAAAGACATATCTGATATATACAATGTAAATGTGTTCTGAAGCTGTTCACATCAGGGTCAACAAGGCGGTTTGATTGTGATTCTGATTTCCTCATCAGTGGAATGCTGTGGCGCTGTGGGCCTGGGACATCGTGGTGGATAACTGTGCCATCTGTAGGAACCACATCATGGATCTCTGTGAGTTCACTTTCACACAGCTTTGGACTTTGACACATGTTGAACTGTAAATATATAATGACTTAATCATTGAGTTTGAGTGCACATCAGTAACAAGTTGTCAGGCTCCAACTTAGGTTCATCAGACTCGTCGGCATGTTTTGTGAATTGCATTGTTGACACATTTCTCCCTCCCTCATCAGGTATAGAGTGCCAGGCCAACCAAGCTTCTGCAACCTCTGAGGAATGCACTGTGGCCTGGGGTGTCTGCAATGTGAGTTTCCATACCAGCCTCTAACATATACAGATGTCTCTGATCGGGTCGATTATGGTTTTGTTGTCATTTTTTTAACCTTCAAGTGCAGAGTGGTTCCCAATAACAGCTTTTCACAAAGTCTGTGGTGTATGCCAAAAATGAAATCTAACTTTTTTTTTTTTGCTCTCATGTGACATGTATCTGATTTTTTCTGAGTATTGTGGACACACAAATGGTATCTTTTTTCCCAGTCACATTTGGGCCACTTTAATATGTAGTCCTAAATCTGATACATATTCGATCACTGTGAGAACGTGCATGTTTTTCCTATACATCCATGGTCATACTTCACCGTGCAGGTGCAGCTTACTCACCATACAGTGTCAGAGTGGTCAGTTGAAACTGAAAGCTGGCATAGCCATACTGCTGCTGCAAAAGGCTGCCTTAGTCACCAGCCAATAGAGGCCAAGTGTGAGATGCTTGCTGATGGGGACAGCTTGCCTAGAGTCCTGCTGTGACAGTCTTGTCCTGAGGCGCAGACAGAGATACAGTAATGTAGCCCAGGACATCATAAAGGTTTGGAGGAACTGTTCCTCCATGAAACCCTCCATATTGTGGCCCTACCTCTCCTGACTCCTCCTGCACCGACACCTCTCTCTACAACAATACTACCAGCAATAGCTGCTAACAGAGGTGTAGCTGAGGCTTTTCTGTTCCTTCGTTTTCTCACCCTTATCGTCAACATATAACAAATTGTCGTCCGACCTCAGCAGTAAATCATACAGAAGATGAATGCTTTTCCATTTTTTCCCACATGCCTGTGTCTCACAAGTGACTATTTTTGTCGTTCCAACATGCGTGTGTGACGTTATTGGATGCATATGGGGCCATTTTAGGACGGAGATCCTTTTACACTGATGTCGGACATGGGTCACTTCAAACATGAATGTTAACAGTCTGGGCAGAAACATTGGACTGGGAGAAAAATCTGAACTGAGCATTAAGCCCTGTAGTTTAAATGTAGCCTTGGTTAGAGATATATTTAAATTAAAAATTGACAATTAAGTTATTTAGAACATATATTGAAGTGTTTTTCTCTCTCCTAGCATGCCTTCCATTTCCACTGTATTTCCCGCTGGCTGAAAACCCGACAGGTGTGCCCTCTGGACAACAGGGAGTGGGAGTTTCAGAAGTGAGTATCAGTACTTGTAGATTCAAATATAACTCTTGACACTGTAGCACAGATGTCTGGCTGTGGAATAATTTGTGAGGACTATTATAACAGTGCATTTAGTTTGACTGCGGCTCATTCGTTGCCTGACACTGAATATTTTTGAACATTACTTAAAATGAACATCTGTATTGACAGTACAGCCCTCTCTCTCCTCTCTGTCTTTGTCATGTTTTTACAGATACGGACACTAGCTGTATTATTGCTGATCTTTTTCTTGGCTGCTACAAGCATCCCCCTTACCGCTTCCCCGTTCACCCTGCTTGTAAGCCTAGTTGTTGTTTTAAGCCCATGTCTTTGTTTTGGTATGTTGTAAGTACACAAATAAACAATAATATTGTCACAAATCAAATCTTGTTTTACTTGTACGGATAGTAGTTTTAGTTTCCGACAGTTCAGTGTGCTGGTTTGTGAAGCAGGACTGACAGCTGCTGAAAATAACATGGTTCATCATTTACTTTGGTTGTGTGAAAAGACTCAGTCATGGCTTGGTTAAATGGTAACTTAGCTATTTTTCAACCTGAACCCCCTTTTCCCATACACTTTAGTGTGTGTAGAGGCAGCATATTTTCACATCTCACGGGGTGAATTAAGAGTTTTTCAACCAAACCAAAGTTGGTGATTGTTGGAACAGTGAAAACACAAACCATGACTGCTTCTGAGAGCTTTATTTGTTTCCATCGTCTTTGAATTAAGTGTGTTTTATGGTAAAAAAAATATTATTATTATAAAATTACTGTTTTTTTAAATGGAGTCTGGTGGGTTTGATGGTGGCGATTTCAGGGTGCTTTCTGGTGACACAAAATGGATCCTGGTCTTAAAAAAACAAGGTCTACTTCTGTGGGGATCCTTTCCATAATGTTGTCAGACAGTTAGAATAACATTTTGAACCTGTCGGTGGCAAAAACAAGCACTTTAAGTGGACGTAAATTGATGGTGTATAATCACCTTTTACTAACGTTTTATTGCAGCTTGTTTCCAATTTAAAAAATGTTGTCCCCATTGGTTACTTAACCACAAAAAATTTGGTCCAGATTTTTTTAAAAAAGCAAACCTACCCATGAACAGTTAAATTACATTTTGTTGGACAAAAAGCTGTCCTCAGTTGTGGGGGAGTTTGCTTGTTCAGATCAGCTTTGACGCAGTGATTCAGGTCAGTAATCCTCTGGCTGAAAGACAGATGCTCTGTGCGGATTACATGTCCTGGTGACCCACTCTCCCCCTGGGCCTCATTTATACTGCAGCACCTGTAGGGACTTGCCTGTATACTCTGGGTTTCTGTCGGTCGGACAAAGGAAGTAATTTGATGATGCACCTCAGCCTGTAGGAAGTAATAAGTTGATTTTTGACAATTAATTTACAAAAATAATTGAAGGGAGGAAACAGGCAGATTAATCAATGATGAAAAGTCGCAGCTCAGTTACTGGTTTAATCAAAGTATGGAAAAATTTCCCATGATGGCATCTTAAAATTACTTGTTTTGTCCGACAAACAACCCCAAAGATATTAAAATGACACTAGAGAAAAGCAGAAATTCACATCTGAGAATGTTTGGCAGCTTTTCTTTATAAACGAAAATGATAATTTGCTATTCAAATGGTCTGCTAATTGTTTCAGCTGGTTGGGTGAAGTCAACAGTTGAGCTTTACACTGCCCCCAAAACTCGGTTAAACAGATGACAACCAGCAGTAAAAATTAAGAGTCTGAGCGTGTTGTTCTGTAAAACCAGTCTGGTTTGTACATGATGAAATGTGAAGCTAACACAACAAGTAAACTAGAAAAGAACGTCAAACCTGTTTTGCAGCAACAGAACTTTTATTATTGTGAATCGTCATTTTTCCAACAGGGTCAAACAACAAGATCAGTGAACTTTTTTTGCAGTTATAATAATAACAATAACAGATCTGATAACAAAAAGCGCTGACAGTAGTGTGTGAGAGTTTGGCTCCGTTCGGAGAAAGGAAAGACCGGTAGCTAACCCATCACCATGTATTAAATGGCTGTGAAAATATTTGTGAGCTGGCGTCTTAATGCGGGAGCTCCCAGTTTAGCTGTTGCACATACAGGTTAAGAAATCAACCTGTGGTTAAGTTAAGTCCCAGCTGAGACGAGTCAGGAGGAAGCTGTCAGACCTGACTCCTGACCATCGGGTGGCTTAGTCGGGACGTTGCTAAGTTCTAAGTACATTTAAAAAGTTGCCCCACGTTCTCTACATGACACCAAATAACCCGTCACCTGCTCCCCCTGTTTGATCTGCACACAGTGGAATAATTGTTGAAAAGCGTTGTGGCTCTCCAGATTGTTTCACCACGTATCCACTCTGCTCACATCTTTGGTCCTTCCCTGTCTATGGCTGTGGTGGGGCTCCAAATTTAGAACTCAGCTTGGTGACGAGGGCCATGATTTTGGGGTTGTTCTGGTACTTGGCTATGTTGGCTGGGTTCTGTGCCACATCCTGGAAGGCAACCATCACCTCAGGGTCCTATAAAGTACAAACAGGATCACCTTTATTCACACAGTGCATTTCAAAAGCAGTTTTAAGGACACATTAAAGGATGTGAGAAAAGGCAGTGCCAGTAATGTCAGATCATACACCCATTAAGCCCTGATGAGGCAGGTTAGCTGAGCTTTAACTCTTAATGAATATCTATGAATGTTTTTCTAAACCTTTAAGAGTAGTCCACCAAGTTCGCACTCCAAAGACACTGTCAAACTCACGGTGGACTCTCTTCTTCCTTGTCAAAACTTGGTGCCTACTTTACCCACAATGCAGGTCGACCACTGATAGTTTGGTGTGTTGGAGCTGTACACATGCTGCGTCTTAAACTGCCTGGAGAACGCGAGGTCGGGCGATGGGTGCTACTCTTGTGCCTTTTCTGTGCCAGCTGTCAAGGGCGCGGCAGCAGGGTGTGTCGGGGGTTGCTAAGCAACATTAACATGCACCGTATCAGCCTATTTATCTGAAATCCTGAATGCAGAGCTGATCTTCTTCCAGGCGCTGTTTGTAAGTGTGTAGACCTATTGTCTGTTGACAGGTGTACAGCTCTGGTAGCCCTGCACTAACATGATCAACTTTTCCTTATTTACGGAAGAAGGTTAAGATAACCGTCTGCTGTAACTGGTTGTTCCTCGACGCATGATTTGCGGTGCGTGCTGCAGTATTCCAAAGTTGAACCCAGTTTATCCTGAAAAACAGGCCCTCGGGAATGAGTGCATGCCATGACGGTGTCGCTGTGGCATTTGAGCACACCTGCCACACCTCTACATTGAAAACAATTAATTTGAGGGCGCAAAAAACACAGCATGAGTACGACTCCTTATGCTAGTAGTGGCTAATGTAGCCTCACTTGACATAACTTAAGGCAGTTTATCGCACAGCTGAGCCAAACATCTGCAAACAGACTAATGGATAAAATTTGTTACCCTTAAACTCTGATTGCTGCTTATTCAGTCAGTGTGCTGTAACCCATGAGGAGTAATAAGAACCATGGCGACCACTATAGCTTGGGCCCTCAGGAAGTGCGCCTGGCTTTGCAACCAATTTTTGTAGTAGCCAAACAATGGAATTACATCCACCACGTGATGCCCTGTGGCCTAGGAAGACTTTTTCCCATTGACTTACAAGGTGAAAGAGACGTCTGTAAATCAGTGGATACATTTTTGGAGCGTAACAACCTCTGCAAATTGACTCGTGTCACAGAATTTGATCAGTTTGGTCCGATAACATTTGGAAAGTCTAGAAGACCCACAACATTAAATCATTTCATAACCATTCATGTTAGCGTACTGCTAAAACGGATGTAGTCAGCTCGGCCGGCGCCAGTCTTTAGTGACCCGCCTCTAGTGTGGAAGCAGGGATGATCATCCAGGTAATTTAAAACGTGTGCCACTGAGCAACTTTCATAAAAATGAAAAAGGCCCCACCTCCAACGCTGTATCCAGTTCTCTTTATATATCCATGCTCCACACAAGACAGACGCTGCTATCGAGACTGTTCTTAATCAACTTATCCTCTCAACATCACCGCAACATTTTAGTTTGTGTTGCTTCGCTCCCCTCATCTCTTCAAACCCCTGCAAAACCAGTATGCTGTCATGGCTACACATCAGGGTGGACTTATATTTATGTTAGAGTCAGGCAGATATGTTGGTCTCCAATGATTTGTAGGGAAAATCAAATCCCCGCCCCCACGAAAATCTCTTAGAGTGGATGCAATGTCAGACCAACTCCTCCTCTGGTCATATAAAACCTACATGAGTCCTTGAACTATCCTGCACTGGCAGCAGTAACAGTGAGTTGTCTTCTAATGGTGCGGCAGCTGTGAGAGCACACTGGCTGTTCTGTGTAGACAGGATCTCCCCTGCTCTAGCTTTTTAATCTCTTTGAGTGAACAACAGGATAATGCATAAGTCCGTCTCTGTTTGGCGCAGCCAAAGGCTCAAATACATGTTCTGGTGTGTGGAATTAAAGCATGTTCCTCCCCTAAACATCCTCCATGTTAAAGTGGGGATTTTGTATTTGTTGTCCTGTCTGTTTCAGATCCACTGTAACAACCTGTTACATGTCAAAGTAATGCATGTCTAAATGAGTTCTTACAGGCTCTTTCTAAAGGTGCTTTCAGACCTAGAGTTGTCTTGCTTCGGTCCAAATCAGGGACTCATTTTGTTACAAAGTTATGTAACTGCCTAGAGTTGGTTCGTGTTCTCACGGCAGCATTTAAGCTAAGCTAACGAGCAACAGCTTCATATTTACCATACAGACATGAGAGTGGTGTCAATCCTTCTTATTTGACTTTTGGCAAGAAAGCAAATGAGTGTATTTCCCAAAACCTAAACCTTTAAGATCAGTATAACCTAAGCCATGGGATGTAGCAGTGGAAGTGGTGGGATGTTAAAATCACCTTCATGGCGTTGAGCACCTCAGGATCCTTCAGGAGATCACCGAGATCAGGCATGCCAGGAGGGGCTCCGCCTGGGAATCCAGCAGGTCCTGCAGCATATAAACGAGACTCATTAACTGTCGCAGCACTCATTATTGCACTTAGAGGTGGAAACACATCTGTCTGATGAACAGCACAGAGAGATCTATCGCTGCCTGAAGCTGTAAATATGATACTCTGGTAAACTAAACATATGACTCAAAATAAACAAAGACCTGCAATTCTCAAGGACATGATTCCTCAAATGACAGACTAAAATCACCCACTGTTCTGACTTTGGATCTTACAGAGAACCAGACTGTGTAGCTGACTGATAAAAAACAAACAGTGTATAAAAGAGTGAATTATTTTCCACAGGATATTATCTTTAATTGACATTTGGAGTGTTCATCTCATCCCTTCGGCTTGTTTTCCCTCCTACCTGGGAAGAACCCTCCTCCAAACTGCCGTGCTTCCTCCTCCTGTTGAGAGACAGAAGAGCAGGATGAGTTTATCAGTGTCAGTAGTGGTTTCTTTGTCATTTTATGAGCCTTACTGAAAACTCTTAATGTGAAAATGGTAAAGGCGTTTTCTTCGTGTTAAAAACGATGAATCCAAGAACTTAGATGATGTAGTTTCTCATGGAGACACGGCCCGGAGATGCATTTGTTTGTAGTCAGAAGTGGAAAGTCAAGCGAGTGACCGTTCAGTAAACCCCTTCCTTAAACAACAATTGACCAAATCCTGAGTCCCACCCCTCTTCATTAATGTTGCTAAGTCGACGAGCTTGACAAAGAAACATGGTGACCCTGGCTGTGCGTAGCCGGATGCTGCAGTGTTTATTAGACAGTTTCTGGGAGTCAGGCACTTTTATGCACAAGGCAAAATGACGTGAATTGAGGCTTTAAGTGTAACGAATATAGGAGAAGTAGAGACTGAAGATGACAAAAATGTCAGTCAATCAGTCAGCACTGCTCCTGCACTGCCAGGTTTGTGTCCCCTATTCCCTGTCTGGGTATCTGTACTCAACGTATTTACAGCTGAATACAGACCATGGTGCTGACCTAACCTTAGTCCCTCTTTACTGTAGAGAGTTACGTCAGTGACTCTGGAGTGGCACGTAGTCATACAGAGATAATATAAAGAAAGGAACGTTAGCCTTGATGTGGCTAACGATAAATCATTTCGTCAGCAACCAACCTCGTTCCTTTTCCAAATCTCTTTACAGTTACCACAGAAAGGAGGAGGAAGCAAACCTCTTGATGTGGCTATACGGCTGCTAGCTGGTTAGCTAGCGTTTTGCTAACAGTAGCCAACTTAAAATGTGACAATATACTATATTATGTGTCTGGAAAGATTAGGACAGTTCCCCAGTCACATCTTTTAACCATCTTCAAAATTTGGTTTTACAACAGACAAGCTTAGCACAAAGCATACTGAAGTATAGCAGGAAAGGGCAGAGCTGACCGAGGTTCTGCCGGGTTGCGAGCTTGCTTAATTGCTCATGAAGTGTTCTGTGTAAATGTACTCATGACAACAACAGCAGCAGCAGTTTGAAAAAATAAATTAATGTGTGAAGTAACAGCACAGGAAAAAGAAAAATCCCACAGCATCTCACCCTCTGAGCCCGTGCATGCTCCTCTCTGGCTTTCTTTATCCGCTCTTGTTTTTCCTTGATCTCCTTCTCTTCCCTCTTACGCTCGTATTTGCGTCTGTGCTCAATGATTCTGTTGGCCTGAAAAAACAAAAACGGCAAACATGACAAGATTAACAAACCTGCAACTCACAGCTGGGAGCATCAGCTTTCATTCCCGTCTGCCTCCAGGGGCTTCAGAAGCCCTCCAATTATCAAACTGTTTATCTGCATCAGGATCACGTGAACACTGACATAGATCACAGAACATGAATCCTCTAGTCTGAGCCTACACACATAAATATAACATATCTGTATTACAGCTTTACTTCCTCTTGTCTCTGGCATTATACCTTAGGCTGAACCTCCTTCAATATCGCACTGGTGTCCTCATCATAGTCCAGTTTACAGGCTGTGGCCAGATCCTTGGCTGCCTCCTCCCAGTGGCCCAGCAGCCTGCAGCGCAGCGCACACACACACACACACACACACACACACGGCAGAAAGCAAAACATAGTACTGTCAGATCTCTCACCAGATGGCAAAAAACTGCATGAACTCACTGACAAATGAGGCCTTTAATATTTCACCCATCCTCAAACTAAGCTAACAGCAACCTTACATTCATTGAACTTCGCACCGTGTGATCAGTCTAATAAAATTCTTGGTCACAGTCAGTGTTAGACTGCGATATAAACAGGACTAATGGTTGAACATTTTTCAAAAACTGGTGCTTACAGGGTGAATTCTGTGTCATCTCATGCCCCAATCTGACTGGCTGGTTTGTAGATGTGTGTTGTGGCACTCCTGTTGTGAGAATCTGGTGCTACGTCTCTGACACAGCTGTGACTCTGACGCAGGCCGTCTTTGGTAACCAAAGCTCTATGAAGAGCCGCTGGTGAACCTGCTTCACAGTGCAGACTAGGACTGTTTTGAATTGACAGTCAAAGAAATCATCAGCTCAAAATAACGCAGTGATTAACCCTCTGTTTAAGATATACCTCCTCTTCGAGCAGACTGCAACACATACTGTATTTATATCTCCGTACTCAAGTAAAGATCTGGTGTTCACTGAAACCACAATTTGAGTCTCCTGGTCTGTTAAACCAGAGCTACAAATGCTGCGCCGCTTAAAATAGAAATGCTCTGTCGAAATTTAATAACTGAGGGAACACATTTTGCTAACAAGGCAGATAGCGTCCCTGATTATATGAGTTACGCAGCCAGGGGGAGGAAGGGTTCTGGTTTGATGACCTCTGACTTGCATCTCTGCTTTTTGCAGATGATGTGGTTCTGTTGGCTTCATCACACCGCGACCTCCAGCATGCACTGGGGCGATTTGCAGCCGAGTGTGAAGTGGTCAGGATGAGGGTCAGCACCTCTAAGTCTGAGGCCGTGGTCTTCTGACGGAAAACGTTGGATTGGGAGTGAGTTGCTGCTCCAAGGGAAGGAGTTCAAGTATCTTGGGGTCTCGTTAACAACTGAGGGTAGAATGGAACGTGAGATGGATGCTGGACTGTCATGGTGAAGAGGGAGCGGAGCCAGAAGGCAAAGCTTTCGATTTACTGGTCCATCTACGTCCCAACCTTCACCTATGGTAATGAGCTCTGGGTAGTGACCGAAAGAATGAGATCGCAGATACAAGCGGCCGAAATGAGTTTTCTCACAAGGGGTGCCGGGCTCAGCCTTAGAGACAGGGTAAGGAGCTCAGACATCCGGAGGAAGCTCGGAGTAGAGCTGCTGCTCCTTCGTGTTGAAAGGGGTCAGCTGAGGCGGTTCGGACATCTCGTCAGAATACCTCCTGGGCTGAGCTGCTCTGGGCACGTCCAACTGATGGGAGGTCCCAGGGCTGACCCAGAACACTCATCTGGCCTGGGAACACCTCAGGATCCCCCAGGAGGAGCTAGAAAGTGTTGCTGGGGAGCAGGGCACCTGTAATACTTTGTTCTGCCTGTTTCCCCCCTGACATGCCTTTGGTTGAAAATGGATGGAGTGATGGAAAATGACAGCAGCACACTCGAAGATTAACCTCAATGTTACCTGCTTTATTGAAAGCAACACTAATATGCATTTATTCTACCTCACTGGTCCTGCTTTAACGCTGCAATATTAAATGCTAGCAGTCAAACGATGTGGTGTGTCATACTTGTAGGTGTTGTTTGGTTATGTTGTGTAAGTGTAAAGGTATAAAACAGAAACGTACCTGTGAGCTATTCCCCTCCACTTGTAAGGCTGTGCAGAGTCTGGGTTAATGCTGATGGCTCTGTCACAGTCTCTAATGGCTGCGTTGGGTTTATTCATCTGGATAAAGACACTAACACACAGAGGACAATCGATTAAACTCACAGGCGTGTTATTTTAATGCCCTGCCAGAGAGAACCTGGATGACAGACTGAGGACTCTCACCTTGCCCTCTTGGCGTACAAGATGGCTACACGGGGGTTCAGCTTGATGGCTTCAGTAAAAAGATCCAGAGCTTTCTGCAGATCCCCTGTAAGACGAAAACAAAATTGGTATTAGAGATAATAATTCTAATGCAGTTTAGTTTAGAGGCTGTATCTGCATGCACTGCTCACCAACGTACCTTCTACTAAAGCATCAATGGCTGCCATCTTCTTTTCATTGGCCTGCTCCATCATCTCCTCTGTGACCTGAGGAAATTTTGGTGTACGCTTAGTTATTTTCCAGGCCTAGTATTTCGTTTGATAAACTGAGAGAAGAGGGTTTGAGTGTGAATAAATGTATGCATGATTCATAGACAACATAAAAAAGCAGCTAAGTTTTACCTCAACATTGTCAATCTCTCCCATCTCCTGTGGCTCATCATCGTCCGGTTCGATCACTCCCTCTCTGTCGATTTCTAAAAAAGGTCCGACATTTACAATGAGCTCTTGTTAGGACACACAAACACCCATTACCTTGGAAACCACAGTAATGAGGATGTACAGGTATTTAGGTATGTATATTTTCCACAAAGATTTTGTGAAATTTCATCAAATAAAACAGTTACTGAGAAAAATAATTCTGCAGTCTGACTGCCCTGAATCTCACACATTTAACTCTGACGACTCTTTCCCACCCAGGTACAACAATAAATGAATTTAAGTGGTGTATATAAATGGGGACGTATTTGCAAGCGGCAAAAAAGCACGTGTGTATAGAATAAATAAAGGACAGACTCCTTGGCTTTTTCATTAGCATGAGATTGAGAGAGGAGAGGGAGAGACGCTGTGCTGCTGCCAGAGGAGCCGCTGAATGAGTTCCCTCTGAGCAGTGAGTCGCTAAAGGACTGAGTAGTCCGGGGCTGTTCATAAAACATTCAGGATGCCACAGTTTATTCCACACTACTGAAGCTGCACCTCTTTTTGGATCCCGAGTGGAATCTGTAATAATTTCCCTGTCAGCCATACTTGTTGTTGCCGTGGGTAACAGTATGACGTCAACATGCCAACAAGTCGAAATGGCACACCCCTAGATGTTGGTTCGGATCCAAAAGACACACAGTAACACAAACAAACCAACAACCGAGGCAGCAGTAGACCAGTAACTCTCCTGTTCTGTGAGATAAAATGACTGTTCTTGTCAAAGGAGTCTGGGGGCTTTGAAAGGTCTCCCATGGAATTGGCTGATGATAAAATGGAGTGGTAAGAATATTTAAAAGATAGCGTACATTTTAACTGATATTAAGCTCCCTATGGAGGTGAGCTAAATGTGAGTAAGAGTCATGACAGTGACTATTCTGGTCACAGGTTTCACTTCCTCTTCAGTTAACCTCTTTAACTGTGGCTGACAACTACAGAACTCTGGTCTTAATCATATCTAACAACCAAAATCTTTTCAGATGGATATCCCTGAAGAGAAATCTTGCCAAATGGAGGTCTGTGACCTGATGTGTCTCAACGCTGGGGTCCCTGACATGAATAAATGTTAAGCACCACTGACCTGTTTCCATTTGAAAACCCGGAGAAGAAAAGCAGGTGGAGTCAATCTTAGAGAAAACTTTGCGTACCTATATCACTCTCCTCACTCTCAGACTGCACAGCAGGTTCTGGCTCAGGAGGTGGAGCTGATGTAGGAGGAGGACCACAGGGACAGCCGCCCTACAAGTCAGACAGCACTCTGTTACAACATGATGTGACAAGCGTTCGTTTTCAATAAATGGCATAATTAAAATATTCATGTGTCACCTGGCATGACTCCTTTGTCTTGGGTGGGGGAGGGAGTGTTGCACCCATGCTGCAGTATAAGATTATGGAAAACACTTCAGTGAGCAAAACAAGGACCCTGAGTTTTCAGGTATTTTATTTTCTGGATTTTATTGGCAAAACAGATATTTCAACATGGTTATTTAATCTGTGAAGATTTACTCAATCAAATTTCACAGAAAATGTATTCATATCACAAAAATATATACATCCATATTACAATACAAAAGTATACGGTTAAATGAGAGTTTTTTTTCCTACTCTTAGATTTAATTTAGTGTTGTTAAAAATATTGATTTATTAATACATAGATTCTGAATAGCTAAAACAGTTTCAATACTCATTTTACGCTGTATCAGTACACTGGTGCCAGCTGCGCTTTTTTGTTCTCTCTTGTTAATGTTACAGTCTGCTGTTCTCTGCTAGTAACCAAGAAAATAAAGGTCAATGTTATCATGTTAAAGCCTTGTTATATTTATCTTTTAATAACATTTTTCACTTGTATGCCCTCAATATCATTTTTCCTCCTGGTATCAAAATGGTATCTAATATTAATATTATTTAAGCATTGTTTTGAAGTTAGAAATTCAGGTATTGTGACAATGCTATTGTATTTGCTTCAAATTCTTTTGTTATTTTTATTTATTTACACTAATTCTCTTTTTATTTATACTTACTCTGTCTTTGTGCAACTGCAGCACTTAAACTCGCCCTCTCAGGATTAACCCTTTGAAAGCTGGAGCAACGTCACTTTTCTTATGATGTTTTCAGACGTCTTTCGCAGGTATTTAAACTCTTTAACTCTGAGCAAATTGATGTGATTTCTTTCGAAAACATTGGAAAAGGGCAACGAGCAACTTGGTAAAAACTGTGCAAACTATGTTACAGGATTATTCTAATTTACAAGCACTCTTTCAAAGTGATTTCCTTGTTTGTTTGTTTGTTTTAACTCCTTTCTTTATTTTATTTACTAATTTTCTTGTTTTTAGTTCTCTTTTTTACTGATTTTTTAAATTCTCTTTTAATTAATTAATTTATTAATTTCCTTGTTTTTAATTTTCTTTTTTTAAACTAATTTGTTTTTTAATTCTCTTTTTTAAACTAATTTTCTTGTTTTTAATTTTCTTTTCTTTCTTTTTTTTTACTAATTTCCTGCTGATATTTTGGGTCATTTCTTTCCTTGCTAATTGCCTTCTTTCCACGTTTTTTCTCTCTCTCTTTTTTTTTAAACCAATTTCTTGTTTTTTTTTATTTTCTTTTTTTAACTAATTTTCTTGTTTTTTTTTTTATTTTCTCTCTCTCTCTTTTTTTTCACTAATTTACTAATCTTGTTTTAAATTTTCTATTTTGACTAATTTCCTGCCAATTTTTGGGGTCATTTCTTCTTTCATTGCTCATTGCCTTCTTCCCATGTTTTTAAAAGAAATCAAGCCAATTTGCTCAGGTTTTCAAGGGTAAATTAAAGCTTGTCTTATATCTGATCACTAGAGTGTCAAAAATAGTGGTGATGTCTTCAACTTGTTTTGTCAAATGAACAGTCACTAAAGATTTTCACTAGATTATATTATAATTGGAGACGCTAAAGCCAGAGGATCTGGGCCATGTATGGTTGGAAAATTTACAACAATGATTTATGGCCGATTAAACTTGTAGCCAACGAATAACCTGTCAATCCAGTATTTATTTTATTTAAAGTTGACTCATCGCTTCAGCTCTACTTAATTTAAGTCAGTGTTTCACTTGGTGGCCAGAAAACGTAACCACACCCAGCTTTGTATACAAAACCATGAACTTTCTGAATCCAAATCTTTGACAAAGTGTGAATGTCTTCAATATGTTTCAACTAGTGTAACGAGTGTAAATCATCAAAGATAAAGAGATGCTCCCTTGTTGAATCCAGGGTTTGCATGAGATTATTTTTGGACACACACACAAAATCTTGTACTTCTATCTTTGTGAGGACCCTCATTGACATAATGCAATCCCTAGCCCCTAACACTGACCTTAACTATTACAACTAAATGCCTAACCCCAAGTCTAACCAAAACCTGATTGTACCCTGAACCCTAAATCAAAGTCTTAACCCTCGAACAGGCCTTTGAAGAAGTGAGGACCAGCCAAAATGTCCTCTCTATGTAGCATGTGCATGTACACACACACCCACCCTGTGGTCCATGGCTTTTACTGGAAGGTGGGCGGGACTGGGCACGTGGTCTGTTGGGAACTTTATCAAAGTACTTCAGTAATGTAATAAAGCATAATGCATTTACTGAAGAAGAAATAACGTGATTATTATGTCAATTATGAAAAATGTTTTCATGGGACAAAAGTCTACACTTGTTTTCTGAGATCATGAGATAGTAATCCATTTTATTCTCATGTGAAAGCATTATGCATGCATACTTTAGTGACATAATGACAGAATAAATCCCCTATTAATCTTTTATATAATAGCTGGGACACATGCACGGTGCGTTTGCAGGCTGGAGCAACAGTTATGCCCCCAGGTGTACTGACCTCAGCAACCAGGTCCGGAAGAATCCCATCTCTGGAAGGTGCAAGATGTCAGGATTGGACTCGCACATGTGCACGAAGCCCTTTAATTCTGCCACTTTCCGTGGGTCCATGTTGCCCTGTCACGCCCAGCACACAGCGCGCTGCAGGAGGAAGAAAACCATAAAAACAAGGAACAACTTAGCCAAGTCTGGCTTTGTTTACGTACGTGCTCACCTGCTACCGTTAATGCCCGCGCTCTGTTAAGCTAGCTATGCTAACGTGCACAGGTTCAATGACCGTGCGCTACAACATCACTTTACTCCCGCTTACAAATTAAGGGCTAGCAATGAAGTACGAATGTGAAACTACCGTTAACGGTTATCTCTATGGGCGCAAACCAGAAGTTTCTGGAAATGTGAGTCCAATGGGTGACGCGATAACAGTTTGACGCATGATAGCATCGTTAGCTAAGTTAGCTTCGACACGGGCCGTGGTTAATGAGAAACGCTTGGTAGCAGCAGCCTGTTAATGGCAGTTATCGAAGTGAGACGCACCTGATCGAAGCTGTACACCGTCCACACCCGAGAAGAAACCCCGCAGAGGAAGGCTGCAGCTGATTTATTTCTCCACAACTGGGCTTCACCGACAGTGTCGTCGCTCCCGTGTTTTCATTCAGGCGAGCTATCGGACAGACTGACAGGGCAGCGGTGAAATGTGTTACCCTGAGTCTGGTCTCTCAGGCACACACATCCGCAGACGATACATTACATGCATTGGGGTTGACACCAAAGGATTCAAAACAAGGCATTGTTTACTGGTAAAAATAATAATAATTAAAAAAAAAGGCATTTCCAGCATTACATTATTATTATGTTGTTTTTAAAATGATCACACAAGCACATTGAAATGATAATAAAATGAGAAAATACACATTATAAACTATACAAACCTTTATTTAATCATCTTAATCATCCTGAGTACATAAATAGCAGCATGAAATAAAACAATACATTTTTTTAAAAGTGCACTTTAAGTATATACAGAATTAGGTTTGGTACCAATGAATTAAATAAAAGCTTTAAAAAAATGCAAGTCTAAAAAGATTTTAGATTTAGGTTTTAAGATTGTGTTTGAAGCTGTCTACTGATTCAGAGAGTCTGACATCTTCTGGAAGGCTGTCCCAGAGACAAGGGTCTGAGACACAGAGCGCAGCATCACTGTACTTTTTAGTTATACTCTGGGGGACATTTTGTAGACCAGAGACAGCTGATCTTAGGGATCTGGAGGGAATGTATTTGACCACTATATCAGATAAATAGTCAGAAGCCAGTCCATTAAGAGATTTAAAATGAACAGAAAGCCAATGAAGAGACTTGTTTTGTCTTGCTGCATTTTGGATCATCTGTAGTTTATTTAAAGATTTATTTGAGAGGCCTGGGAACAAGGCATTACAGTAGTCAAGTCTGCTGGAAATAAAAGAAGTGCTACGGTGTCTTCTTTAGATAAAAGACTTTGCACTCTTGAGTGAGTGCCATAGATCTCTCTTTCTCTCTGATGCGCTGTCGGTCAAATTAATGGTTGATGATTGTGTATTATCTGAAACCTAATTTTTACACAACTAATATTCATGCTGGTGTAAATAAACAATTTGATTGTATTTGAGCAACAGTTTTAAATGAACAACAATGTTGTGTGAAAGGAATTAAAGGCCTGTCCCAAATACAGGCCGGCTGATTTCAGTAATTTTAGCAGATAATAGCTCAGGTCTTACTTTAAGTTTTATGGTAATTACTAATAATTCATGTATACTTATAGTTAAACCCTAAAAAGACATATAATGATGCCAGTGCTTGCACAGCATGTAGCCTCACAAACCAGTTTGATTAGTTTGCGTAATATTTTTGCAAATCCTGCACAAACCTGTACAGCTTTTTTTATCCTGAGACAACTATAATGCACATATTTGTTATGTTATGGTATTTTTAAAGTATCTTTGCTCTTTTATTTGAATTCCTCTATCCTGTATATATACTTTGCCTCACTTTTCCCCCCTCTTAATATGTTCACTGTATGTTTAATATATGCACAACAAAGCAACTTTCTTGTAAGTGGAAACCTACTTGGCAATAAATCCTTCTCTGATTTTGATTCTGACTCTGAAGTGTAGGCTGATAGTAAATACAGTGCTCCCTGAGAGACCAAATTCAGGGCAAAAAGAATTACCAGCCAAGCTGGTCGGGCCCGCTAAGGCTTTTCAGCCCAAAGTTTTGGCTCTCAGGAAGTTTCCCCAGACACTCACCGACAGCCTCCACCAATCAAATGGTTATGTTTTGGTTTCTCAAGTACTGGACTTCCAGAGCTGCCAATCATTTATAGCTCATTCAGATATATGATCATTCATATTTTTGTAAGCTGGATTATAGACAGTCATATGTAAATAAATATGAAAAACATTAGCAAGACTGCAACATGGAAATTATCCATTGTAAGCAAAAGAAAAATCCCCACTGTGACTGGTATACTGTTATATATCACAGGTCTGTTATTGGATTGTTATTAGTGATTTTACTGTACTTGGGGGAGGATTTACTGTGTATGATCCAGCAGTTTTCTCTGAAACCAGTTTGCCCATTGTCCATCTATTTTTTTTAAATGTCCACGTGTAAATTTTGGTCTGATATTCACAACTGTCTGTCGTTAAAAGTGGATAATATACCATTGTTTAGTAACATTGATATCATTGATACAGTTTATTTTATGGACAACTTGGATGCAAACATTTCAGATACCTTTAATCTGGTCATTATTTTGGGTAAATATCACATTTATACTTGTAAGTGGAAAGGATGTATTCCCTTTTCCACCGTGTTAAACAATAACTTTGCCAACTACCACAGGTCATAACAAAGGTTAGTTAGATAGAAGTGAAAAGTTTATTGAAGCTGAGGGTGGTGAGAAAAGGTATGGGGCCTAACTATGAAATTTCTACTGTATGACTATTTGTCTCTGTGTTATGTGAGATACATTGTTTAGTTTTTGTCTGCTGTTTTTTTTGTGATGATGTAGTGATGCTGTTTGTTTGTGTATTGGTTATGTTGTAGCTATATAATCACCACCTGCATACACTGAGCTCCACTTCTAAATGCAATAGAGTGGGGGGAAAAAGAAAAGAAAATGATAAATTATTAGTATCAATAATGAGGGCAAAAAATAAAAAGAAAAAAGAAAAGAAAAAAATAGAGAAAAATATCCCCACTAGTGGTAACAACAACAACAATAATAATAATAATGATAATAATAATAAAATAGTCTGTTGCCTTGCTCTCTTCTGCTCCTTTGTTGTTTATTGGATTTAATAGTATTTTTTTATTTATATATATTTTATTTGTTTGAACATTTAAGCATGAAAACATGTTCTAGCAGAAAAACGAAACACAATTATGGACCTGAAATTGAGCAGAATACGGGACCTTCAATAAAAAGAAAAAAAAGAAGAAGAATAGAATAGAATAGAAAAAAAATTTATATATCTCAAAGGAAAATTCAGCTGTCCAGCAGCGCATAAAAGACCAAAACACGATAAAATACATTAAATGAAGAAGAAGAAGAAGAAGAAGAAGAAGAAGAAGAAGAAGAAGAAGCAGCAGCCTTGGCTCTGCCAATCATAACAAAGGGGGCGTGGTTAAGCATCTCTGCCTGTGACGCCACACTCAGGGCAGCAAACTCCCGGTGTCCTCGAATGAATGCTGTTAGCTAACATGGGAGCATGAAGCTAACGAAGCTAACTGTCACCCACCGGGACGTTTAACAGTTGTAAGAGCCGGTTTTAACGTCGGTAAGTCCAAACAACATACCGTCACGTGTCTCCGTGAATATCCAGCGTTTGTTGACTACTTGTACGTCACTGACTGTTACCTCATGTCCGCAGCGGGACGACATGCTGTGACTGATCGGTGTCCTCCACTGAAGCAACAATGTTGCCCTCAACCAGCAGCCTGGTCCGGTCTGCTGTCAGGCTGCTGCCGCGGAGGAACTGGAGCCGAGGTGAGCCCAGTCTGACACTTTGGTCTTGTCTGTACTTAAGTACTGAATTAAGTTATCTATACTTTACCTGAGTATTTTAATTTTATGCTAGAATGAAACATTAAGCTGCTGCTCCACTACATACTCTAGACAGTTACTAGTTAGTTTTCATAACACCGCATAAGGGATTCAGGTTATCAGTATCGGCCAATATCGGCTTCAAAATGAGCTTACAGTAATCGGCCAACATGCTTTTTCTTACTTTGCATAATGAATGACTATTACATATATTGAAAACAATTGTATTTTATGTCTCCATCTGCTGGTGGGCCATCATGAGAAGATTATAAATGCATAATATGGTGTTAATTGCACCACAGAAGAGACCTGATGGTCACTAAAGTATCAAGGGCTGAAAGTCCATTTCATTGTCAAATTTAGTCAAATGTACTGTTGTAATACATATAAATGGAACCGGCATGGTCAAATGTATTTAATAATTAAGCATTAATAATGTTTAGAACAGCATCTCTTATCAATTCAGTAGCCCCTACATAAAAGTTTTCAATATGTTCCAGCTGAATTACCAAGAGTGACTTGTAAGTGACAGTGTACATTAAATATTTCAAACAATCAATCAATGAATTTTATTTATAAAGCCCAATATCACAAATCACAATTTGCCTCAGAGGGCTTTACAGCATACGACATCCCTCTGTCATTTGGACCCTCACAGCAGATAAGGAAAAACTCCCCACGAAACCCCTTTAACAGGAAAAATAAAATAAAATAAAAAATAAGTGTTACTCATTTTATCTCTGCTACAATGCTTCACAAGAATATAAATCTCTAAATAAATGCAAGTTTATAGGCAGAATAAATTCTTCAATGAACAACCCCACAAAATCAAACAAAAATATTTTACACAAAACATGTGTTTACTGTGGCTTCTCTCCAAACAAGTTGAGTAATTATGCCTCTGAATGTAGGAAAACTTAAATATACACACTACTATATACATTGAAATTATAAGTTGAAGGTGTACACATAAGATTAAATAGATATAAAGTTACCTGTACAGAAACTATACTGTATTGTGCAATATAACTTTTATTATAGCTGTGAACTACACTTAAACTAAAGCACAATGAACTGCGAAGTAATGATGTGAACTAAACGCTGTCTGTTTACAACTGGTTAAGTGTTTTATTCTGTTGAAAAGTAGAAGTAAATAAAGGTGTCCGACATGTCTCTTGTTTTAAGTGAACTTTTGCAAAGTAGTTATTTACTGGAGCTCAGTTTCCTCTACTCTGACACACTTGCACTGATCCACAGTCAGTCCTGCTGAGTGCTGCTGTGTGCTGGTGTATGCGGACATTGACCAAATCATCGTGAGATACATGAGGGGGGAGGATGCAATCTTTTTAAAGTTATTATGCATCGTGTTGTGCATGTTATTAGTTTTTTTTATTATTATATAGTTTAAAATTGTATAGTTTCCTGAAATTATATGTTGGGGGTGACAATTCCCAATTTTTCCAAAGAAGGGGGGTCTGGATTAAAAAAAAGCTGTTTGGCATTGGCACAGAAGATTTGGCGAATTTTTCATGGGTGCAACCCACATACTCAGCTCTGCTGCTCATCCCACAAATGCATATTCCTTACAAATGTGGCACCATTTAAAAGGAAAATAAACAGGCTTTCCAACAGTATAATATTTATTGACAAGAAGCATTGTTACAACAAAGAAATGATCGACCAAACACAAATTTCCTTACTTTTTGTGCTTAGTTTATATCATTTACAAGCCCATTCCAATATGCCATGACATATGGAATAGAGCAGCATCTTGTTGAAATAGGGCATGTATTGCTCTATTATTATTTTTTGGGGGGACATGGCGAGAAACAGATTTTTCCTACTGGGATGTCAGCCACATTGGGGAGTGGTACATTTTGAGTATATTTACTTTTTGTATCTGTTACTTTTACTAGTGAATGATCTCTATCTTAACTAAATATTTTATGAATAAATTATCATATATAACAATTACAGGATGGCAGAGTTCCCATGCTTAGATCAGGGGCTTTGTATTGGCAATAATCAAGCGATAAAATGATCATGATACAGGGGTTAGATTCAGTATATTGTGCTATATTGCAATACTGTTACCAATCGCCATATTGCGATTTGTAAAGCAATCAAATTTTAGGAAAACTGTCGTGGTAAAAAGAAGAAAATCAAATCAAGTTTATTTATATAGCACATTTAAAAACCACAGCAGGTGACCAAAGTGATGGACAAAACAAAACAAACGCACAATTCCCCAAATATATATAAAATTTAAATGGGTATAGACAGACCAAATATTGCCATAAATGGGTTTGAGACTATTATTTTGTCACAGATTAATGAGAAAACTTTAAGTATTGTGGTCCAGATGTTTAAAGAGACAACATACGGCACAAATATCCTGGTGACTGGTTGTTGTAGAGCAATAAACTCGTCCTCTTTGTCCTGTGTGTGCTGCGATTTCTTGTCAATAATCAGACAAGATAGGATTTGTTTGTTATAAAGCTAAAAGTGTCTAGTTGTGAAGTGTAATGGAAAATTACAATATAACTGTATAACTCATCACTTGTATTAACTTCGCCCTGCTTTTTGTAAGTTGCTCACTGATGGACCTCTCCAATGACTGTCTCCCATGTAATTTAAAAATGCTTACACAATCAAATACCATACAGGATTTGTTTCACATTGTTCTGATATTTTGTTCTGACATTTGTTCAAGGCTAAGTCGACTTGTTAACCACAGAACTGGTCCTAGCTGGTTGATGTCCCTGCACATGCACGTACCTTCTTATCAGTTTCCTCCCTAACTCGTCTATAAAGGAGTCCCAGCAAGGATACCTTTTGTCTCCACTCCGCAGACTGCCTGCCTCTCTATATGATCATCTGACCCTTTGCGCAAAGCATTAAAAGTTGAACGACATCTCTGGTGTTTCAGAAATCTTTATTTCATGCTCATTAAGTTCATATATTTTTGGAAAGCACAGTCTGGTGTCAGAAGTGGGATCCTTGGCTGACTGGACCTGGAACCTGAGATGGACGGTGACTGATCATCCTAGAAAACCAAAATCTTCCAGCGAAGCTCTGATCTGTTAAACATCGGCTGACTGCAGATGAAATAGATCTAATAGTTACAGCAGCTGCATACAGCATGGTAGGTGCCCAGTTCACAAATCTGTGTTGTGTTGCTGTCCGCAGGATCTGTCTGGTGCCCATGCAGAAACATTTCTGTGAAACCAGGAGGTTTGAAACCAAAGACAGTTCCACCTCGGTACCTGGGCCAGCCCAGCCCTTTCACCCATCCACACCTCATCAAACATGGTGAGTACTGTTGACAGTGAGTACTGTACAAGTACATTTACACTCACTGTGTCAGGATTCATGCTCTCTGTTGGAGCAGAAGGTTCTGTAAATCACTAATCGTTAATCTTATGGTTAAAACACTCAGTCATCACTCTACACTTTATGTGACGTAAAGAAATAAGAATACATCAAGGAGACGAACAGTAGTGCACAGTTAAAGTGTGGGCACTGAGCTGTTGTTTAACACTGAAACACCACATATGTGATCTCTGCTCCTCAGGTGAGGTGACCCCAGGCTTGAGCCAGACAGAGTACGAGCTCCGCAGACACAGGCTGGCCTCACTTATAGAGGCCCAGTCAGACAGGCTGGGACCCTCTGCCTCCTCCAGCACCCATGTGGTCATCGTTTTGTCCCATCCGACCCGCTACATGACCAATGACATCCCTTATCCCTTCCACCAGAACCAGGTGCATGTTTATATTCACTTTAAATCTTAAAGTTACAGTTTAAGACACATTATCTAACAAAAGGGAGAGGAATGTGCAGATAGAAACTTACAGTATAAAGGAGAGCTTGCTCTTACTTTGCAGTCTTACGTTTGTAATGTTTGTTAACAAGGCTTTCGTCAATTAACCTGGAGCTAAATGTTCTGCAGGATTTCCTCTACCTCAGTGGCGTCCTAGAGCCGGACAGTGCCCTGGTTCTTTATGGGAAAGGCCGACCAGACAAGGCCATCTTGTTTGTGCCCCGCAGAGACCCGGGGAGAGAACTGTGGGACGGGCCCCGGTCAGGGAAGGACGGGGCGGCTGCTTTGACCGGCATAGAGAGAGTTCATAGCACAGAAGAGCTGTGTGTTGTGCTCAAGAGCCTAAAAGGTGGGAGTGTGAGGGTGCATTACTTTTGTCACTGAATAAGTTATTTCATTGCTTGGTTTTACGCTGTTTGTTACGCCCCGCCCATCTTAGTTACTGTTGGTACACCTGTCAAGCCTTCTGATCTAGCGCTGCATGTGTGCAGTTTACAGCAATAACAGTGGCAGATTTACCACTCGACATTTGCAGTCATTTTTTAAATAATGTGTCTTCGATTCTCTCTGAAGCAGCGGTGTAAGGTAGTTACGCCGGACTCCAGTGCGTGCTATTTTGACAGACCCTAATGCACAGTAGTTACTAGTTATAAGGCGCACGCACACCACTGACAACTGTTCATGAAAAAGCCAAAGGAATCTAGTTTTGGGAGCTTTGCTACTTTTTCCTCCTGTTTGTTTCTCTCTTGTCCTTTCTTACTGACACTGTTATATTTGAAAGTTATGACTGCTCGTTGTGCTTGTAGATATGCTCAGCTTTTCAGTCTTGACAGATGTTGTGCCTAAACTCGCTACGGGATTGTATAATCTTGTCACGTGTTCAAATAGAGAATTGACATATGTTTATAGTTTTGGACAGAAAACACCAGCTGACATTCGACCACTAACTAATCGGGACTTTAACTTCACTGTTACTATGTTTTCTTTTCTTCCATCCTCTCTCAGGCAATGTGCTGTGGTACGACAGTTCTAAGCCCTGCCCACCCTCGCCTCCACCAGGCTCACGTGAGTCCTGTACTGGAGGCGGGGCCGATGCCGCACTCCGTCAGGCCCCTCATACACTCTCTTAGGGCCCTCAAGAGCTCAGCAGAGGTGGCGCTCATGCAAGAAGCAGGTCACATTACAGCACAGGTTGGTGTTTAAATCACTTAGAGTGTCAGTTTCTTTATAGTTTGCAAACAGGGCAACATTTTCATTTTTGTATTGTTTTGTGTCTCTTAACTCTTCTTACGATAGATGTACAGTGTAGTCCCTCTAACTCATAGCCTTGTGTTTCAGGCCTTCAAGAGGACAATGACTATGTCTCAAGGAGAAGTAGATGAAGCTGTGCTCTTTGCAAAGGTAACTGAAAATATCCAATGAATATCTGCTAAGTTTAGTCAGGGTATTTTTTTCTACATCATAATTGAATTAACAATAGCTACGGCATGGAATAACTAACTGTCTCACAAAGATGTCAGTTTATCAAAATCACCTATTTTATTTAGAGTTAACTGAAAAAATTTGTCCCTAGTTGTCTCACTAGATAGCTTTGCCTTGACACAGCTCTGTTGTTTCTCCATGGCAGATATTACAGTAACTGTGAGATCAGCTTCAAAAGCTCAGAGATTGCCAAGACAGAGTGAAGTTACTGAGGTTTAGTTATTATCACTCTGTTTTATTTTATTTTTTTTTTTACAGCAAATTAAGAAGCTGCTTTTTCAGAAATTACACATTATTATACCAGGGTGTTTTTTATATAGTAAAACCTTTTTGAATCTTTAGTCACTGCATTTTGATTTGTAGGATTTGCATAAATGACAGCAAACATGAAACTCTCATTAAAAAATTATCTTTTGTTAATCTTCCAGTTTGATTTTGAGAATCGGGTCCATGGCGCCAACTTCCTGGCCTATCCCCCTGTTGTTGCTGGAGGGAATCGAGCCAACACTCTGCACTACATAAATAACAACCAGATTATCAAGGTAAAGGAAAGTGTTGTTAGTGCATCTGTTCTGTCACATGAGGTGCAATGCACATCAACATTAAAGCCCAGTTTCCACATACTCCGTCGTGCAGCGCAGCGCCGTGCACTGTGTAGCAGATACGCTCCCATTCTAGTGAATAGCTTAATTTTCACAACGTGCGCAGCGTCTCTGGAGCATCCCAAAAGCGCCACAGCGCTCCGCTTTGTCGGAGATACACGCCAGGTCTATTTTTCAGCGAGTGTGCATCAAGCCATGTAGCTCAGATCGTACCAAACCGGAAACGGAACGCACACAGCATCCGGTAAATTTCAAAATACAACACAATGCACAGACTATGGATTGTAAACTCCCAATTTTTTAAAAATGACATCCTTCTGAATGAACGATTGTTTTGTTCTGGCTCACACTTTATCAGTTGCTTTTTATTGCGTGATTTCGCAGTTCCCACGTGAGCTTGTAGTTCTCCCGTGATCTTGTGATCTCGCGGTCAAAGCTGCTTGGGGCTCCGCTATGTGGCATGGCACCCCAGAAACGCATCCAGTAGGCGAGGGTACACGTTGTCGGTCGTGGCGCAGACAGACTATGTGGAATTTGCGGGAGCATTCTGGTGGTTACGTTTATAAAGTAGTGACTGAATAACTTAACCCACTCCTTACACTTACCTCCTCCCCTCCTCCATCAGGATGGTGAAATGGTTCTGCTCGATGGTGGTTGTGAATACTTCGGTTACGTCAGTGATATCACCCGAACATGGCCTGTGAATGGAAAGTAAGTCAGTAGTAAGTTGTGCTGCTTGAAAAGAAATAATATTGATACAGAATATCTGTGCACAAGTGCATTTTTATGTACAGACATGAAATGTACGCTACAAAGTCTTTACTGTGATTGTTTTCTAAATGCAGACCTTTACCTGTAATCCACCTGCTCTTTGTGTTAGTCCTCAGCTTTTGTTTCTTGATCATTACTCCTAGATGTTTTTCTCATTTGTTTATCCTGGACATTTTCAGGTAGTGTAACATCTTTTTAGCTTGTTGCATGATTTATTTTGAAATCCTGTCCTTACTTCCTTCCTGCCAGGTTCAGCCCCGCCCAGGCTGAGCTGTACGAAGCCGTCCTGGAGGTCCAGCGCGCCTGTTTGTCTCTGTGCTCCCCGGGCATCAGTCTGGATCACATCTACAGTACCATGCTGGCTCTGTTGGGACGACAACTCAAGCAGCTAGGCATCGTCAAGGCCAGCACCAGCGATGCTGATGTACTGAAGGTAATGACAATAGAAACAGAAGGAGGATGGGTTGCGATTGGTAGATGTTTCTGAGTTTTGTCCCACATGAAGAGCACTTTTGTGAAAACAAATAAGCTGCTCTTGGCTTTTAGAAAACAAAGTTGCTGTTGTGTAGAAACAGTGGACTTAATTAATATGAGCAAGGAAGGAAAAGCAGGCAGCAAGTTCCATTCAGACCAGAGCAGTAGTGTTTTCAAAGGCAGAATAGTTAAATGTTGAGAGTGTGTGTGTGTGTGTGTGTGTGTGTGTGTGTGTGTGTGTGTGTGTGTGTGTGTGTGTGTGTTTCTGTATAAGACCAGTGAGCCTCTCTGGAGGTCGTGCAGCAGGTCAGGCAGACTGGCGGAGCACCACTGGAGATCGGTAACGTGGACAAGTCACATCTGGGGAATGGCGATGTAGCCAATAAGACCTCATTGGTGGACGGACAAGACAACAAGACCCCATTGGAAGGTGGACAATGCCATTGTAGCCCAGTGGAAACAGAAAAGGTGACCGGACCCCATCGGAGGATGGACAAGGCAACAAAAGCCAACTGGAAGACAAAAAAGGTGACAGGACCCTACTGGAAGACAGCCACAGAGATGGGACCCCACTGGAAGACAGACAAGGTGACGGGACCCCCCCTAGAGGATGGACAAGGCAATGGGACCCCACTGGAAGACAGCCACAGAGATGTGACTCCACTGGAGGACAGCCACAGAGATGGGACCCCACTGGAGGACAGCCACAGAGATTGGACAAGGTGACAGGACCCCACTAGAGGATGGACAAGGCAACTGGAGCCCACTGGAAGACCGACAAGGTGACGGGACCCCACTAGAGGACGGACAAGGCAACGGGACCCCACTTGAAGACAGCCATAGAGTTGGGACCCCATTGGAGGATGGGCAAGGCAATTGGACCCCACTAGAGGATGGACAAGGCAACGGGACCCCACTGGAAGACAGCCACAGAGATGGAGCCCCACTGGAAGACGGCCAAGATGATTAGAACCCACTGGAACATGGTCTCTGGTTTTAAGGTTCTGAAAGGCAGCCAGTTAGTGATGACCTGGCTGTAAGTCAGCGGGATTCTTGTCACTGGACAGCAGAGCAGGACTGGGTGGGTGTTGGTGAGGGACACCTGACGAGGTTCGGAACAGCTGCACAGCATTGACAGCAAGGGTGAGAGGTGGCAGCTGTGACTCCAGTGGCAGTGGATATGAAAGGCGAGAAAACTAGTTTGGCATCTTCAAACTCTCTGCCCATCTGAGCTCGAGAAATCTGATAGGTTAAGAACACGTGTTCTCGTGCGGCCTTATGTCTTGGTTATCCAGTTTCCTGTAGACCTTCTCAGCTTCCATCTTCTCCAGTTGTTTCTGGATTTTTCCAACTCCTTCAGTTTCAGTTTCTCCTCTAACAAGGCAGACTGGAGGGGTCTTTGAGGAGGCTCTGCCTCTCAGAGAACCATATGATGTGTGGTTGTGGCATCCAGAGCAAGTAGAATAAGAATTGCTGGAGGAGCCACTTCTTGGGTTCTGTACAGCTCAGCTAGCAGTATTCTGTCCATGTTGAACACTCACTGAAGAGGTGATTTAGTCTTTGAGGTAGGCTGGTGGATGTCTTGGTTGCTGGGCTCTGCTCTTCCTGGTGGCATTGTTTTTGGCTTAGCTCCTAATTGTTGAGTCTGTGGTAGGTCAGGTAATCTCAGGCGATCTCTTTCTGGGGGCTTTCAACTGTTGCTGCGAGTTACAAGATTTCTCAAGATGAGTTGCAAGTTATTTTTCCATATAAGATGTTTCCAAGATCCAAATATTCAGCTGCTCCTTCAAATAAGATGAATAAAGGGTGTCTGATGAATAAGGAAGCCCAAGATCACACTTCACGTTATTAACATGCATCTCTGCTCACAGACACACACACTCACACAGTATTTTATAGTTTTTATGTTGTTAAACTAAATTGAAGTCTAGCCCTGCCTGTTGAGCATCAGTCAACCACACCAGAGGGGAAGATAATATCAGATTATCACCGTTAGCATGTCAGCAGGACATTGAATTTAAACATTTTTGTTAGAGTTTATTTATGCCCTCACTAGTGGTTTGCGGTGAGGAAATAGCCATAAGCTCCTCTGGCCAATGTAAATTATGAAATTACCAAATTACAGCCTCCATGAAACACAATACGCTTGGTAAACTTTGTGTAACAGAGGCATTCCTCTCCTGCAGTGGTTCTTTTCAGAGAAATAAAACAAGAAAGCCAAACTGAAGCTGAATGTATGTTTACTCAACGAATTTCTCTTAAAGGAAAAAGGAGAATTAAAACACTAAGAAAGGCCTGGGGTATGTTCAGTCTTAAAACAGTGTGCACCGCTTTGCTGCGGTTTCTAGGTTGAACTATGTCTCTCCTTGAAACGGTGTTAAACAGGCTTCAAGGATTTTTTTTGTCTTGTGTGGTGGGTGTGTCAGATGTTACCCAATCAGCAGTGATGTGTATATTAACCCTGCAGTATTAAAAAGCCAGTGTGCACAATAGATCCAACCAAATGCCTCCACCGCAGCTTGATTTATGAAGACATTAGAAGAAATGTTCATCATAAATATTTTATAGTAATTTTTTGAAACATAATTAGCTGTCTTATCAGCTGCCGTAGTTGCAATGCTTGTGTAACAAGGTGTTTAACGCACCACTGCTCTGTTTAAATAAACATTTTGATATGTTTTACTGGCTGAACGTGCCCCTAGAAAGCTTCAGGCCTCATCCTCTGCCTCTTTGGCTTTTTTATTGACTGACAAATTGAATTGTAATGTTTTTACCTTTAATTTTTTTGTTCAGATGCTCCTGGATTCAGCTGTGCTCTGTTACTGCACATAGGAAGTGATCTGATGATGCTCATTCACCAAAGTATTGACTACTTCTGGACCGCAAACTGGGATACGACTGCTTAAATCTTTAATTTTGTTTATGCTCACCCCAGGCTGCACGGCGGTACTGCCCCCACCATGTTGGCCATTACCTTGGCATGGACGTCCACGACACACCCGAGCTGTCCCGCTCACAACCGCTACAGCCAGGAATGGCCATCACAATAGAACCAGGTACAGACAAACTAGTCTTTTTTTGTATAGCCGTGGCTGTGCTAATCAAGACTGAGTGAAATCAGGTGTTTAAAATAACAAACTGTAGCACAGCCAATTACAACCGCCCTAGTTAGGGGTGTAACTGTACACAGAAGTCAGTTCAGTACAGCAGAGAAAAAACCCCAAATGCTTAAAGATACATTTCTTTTCATTTATATTGAACTAACAGTTGTGCAAGTATCAAAGACGGACAAAATATTCTTGCTGGAGACTGAGGGAACATTGTGCCAACTGGCGACTTAAGTATTTTCTATATAAAAAAAAAAACAGGAACATTTCAAACACTTCTGTAACACACTTTACAAATACTGAGCAAACACTTTCCCAAAAGGCAACAGGTCAGTGTATAAAACTGAAAAACAACTCTTATGCTATGACATTTAAAATACTAAATAAATACAATATTGAAAATAAAACTTGTGCATCAGGAGGAGTGTTACAGTTTGTTCCACCTTGTCTATATTTGATCATTCAAAGCACCCAAACACTGATGAGCATTAATGTGCATTATGTGTATTTTGTGTTTGCTTTCACTTAGTCTACTATGGTGCAGCAACGCCAGCACATCATCCTCGTCCTATTCATAACTCTCTCTCAGTTGCTGTTGTAGATGACTTGGAACCGGCAGATGGGTCTTCCAGCTTGAGGCAGCCAGTTAAAAAAACTTGTAGTCACAGCTCTTAATAGAATACAGGGCATTTTTGAGACGAACACTGACGACTTGTGGAGACTTTGCGCTTCATGCTAAATATGTAATGCGTCTTTTTTGGCTTGCGCACCCTCATGCCAGAAACATAACATTGAGCACAAACTTATGCAGCGGTATACCAGTTTTGAGGTATACCTTGATATTATAATTGATGGTTAAAAATACAGTGTACATTTTCTTATGTACGATATTGACAAAACAAATGCAACTGGACGACTATATTTTTTAGTTATTTTCAAAAGGTAGACTTTTTCCACAAACCTGCATTTAAAAAAAAAAAAAAAAAAAAACAGTTTCAAGTAGGGTTGCAGCCGTCAATCTCAACTTTATTTTACTTTTTACACATGCTTCCATTTATAGAATGGTTTCAACTTTCAATAATAGTAATAAAATGTTTAAGGCTTCTGTTTTAATTCCTTCGAGGGTCATTTTGTCTTAAAATAATAATTCTGTAATACCGTGATACCTATATTTTCTTAGATGGTTATCATATCGAGAAATTGTCATCCCGTTACAACCCTAGGACAAACCTAGCCTAATGAAGAGGAGTGATGTTGAGGCATTTTCAAAACAACAAAAATGGCTGCAGCTGATGTGGAACTTTATTTTAAAGTACTATTTTCAAATTCGGATGGCAAAAACGACACTAATTGTTCAGAGACGTATTGATACTACATGTCACAGCTCATCTCAGCATGCGTCAGTCTGTTTACACTCGTCCGTTGCTCAGCGCTACGTCACGTTTTGTTGCTCTGACTGGTTTTCAACCCATCCAATTGTGCACAGAGTCATTTTGATATGATTGATTTTGAGTACTGCTGTTGATAATGCTCCTAGGAAATCCAAAAAGTCGATGTCAGGCAACAATGTTCTTACTTAACAATTTTTTTCCTTCAGGGTTGTACATCTGCGAGGACAATGATCAGGCACCGGAGCGCTTCCGCGGCTTGGGAATCAGGATTGAGGACGACGTGGTGATCCGAGACAAGGGAGGCCCTCTGATTCTGTCCTCTGGGGCGCCAAAGACCATCGCTGACGTAGAGAAGGCCTGCGCCCAGAGATAGGGCAGGGAGAGACAGACAGGTGACCAAGTGAGCTGCGGCATCGATGGCAGGCAGTGTGCTGTGCTTTTCCAACCGTCTCCACAGTGATGACGTCATCAGGCTCAGGGCCCAGGTACATGAATGTCAGGTGGGAGCACACTGCAAGACTCTGGTTTAAGACTCAGCGAGGCCTCAAACATGTAGAAATGTGGTATGGAAGATCGTAGATTTTTGTGGGTGCTTTTGTTGTCTACCTAAATGTTTAAAGAATCTGGTTTCATGTTTGTACTCTCTAATAGTGGATGATTATGAAGAGCTCACCAACAGTAAGGGGTGGGTTTAGCTGTGTGTTAAGGGGCTACGGTGTAGCTTTGGAGCCTATGTGTATACCACACTGAAACTGCCATGGTCCTCCTCCAAAACTTATATACATGTTAGGACAACAGTAAAACCACACAGAGACTGTTCTTGATCATGTGTAATACATCCATCTTGTGTTGTGATGGTGCTATCAGTGGGTGAAATCCGACACTGAGCTATAAATAATAACCAAGAAACAACAGTTAACCTCTTCCATCAAGCATTCAGCTGAAGCCTCAACAACCACTCTTTGCTCCACACTATGTTTTTCAGAATTGCCACCATCACGGCACACCAGGATACAACTGTGTGCTTCTTGTCTCACTCAGAAACCATTTTTAAGCCTACATACACACACTTCCTCTGTCTCTTACACACACAAAAAAAGCAGAAGTCTTCCCCAGCTCATGCTACAGTACAAAAGATCAAAACATCAAATCGTTGAACATTCACCCACTGAGCTGCAGGAAGGTCAGAGAGACCCACAGCATGTCAAATAAACAGACTACTACGTTAATGCACACAGGTGATGAATAAAGATGTCTCACACAGCTGCTCCTGGTAAACCTGGAATGATGGTAATGATTATACCAATACACTGAAAAGGCTTATCAAGTGTACACTGAGAGTGGTTTGTGTGTCTGTTCAGCAGAGAAGTGTGATCTTTTTTAAAGACACTTGTGTTTATATGTATTAAAAAGATCTCCTTGTCTCATATTTAATGCAAATACATGACTTTTGTTTCATTTTTGGTGACGAAGCTGTACTGAATTTTACTCAAATACACATTTAAATTATAGCTTTTTCCATGTCACTGTGCAGCTCTACTCTATTACAATTCAGAGTTTAAATGTTGTACTTTTTACTCCTGGGTGTCACGCTGGTACAGTGGTTAGCACTGTTGTCTCACAGCAAGAGGGTTCTGGGTTCAAACTCGCCGGTTGGCTGGGGCCCGGCAGCTGCATGTTCTCCTTGTGGCAGGGCTTTTCTCAGGGCTCTCCGGAGAGAGTCCGGCCACAGTCCAAAGGCATGCAGGTTAGGTTCTTTGGTGACTTTAAATTGCTCATAGGTGTGAGTGTGAATGGTTGTCTGCGTGTGTCAGCCCTGTGATAGTCTGACGACCTGTCCAGGGTGTGCCCCACTGCCTCCTGCAGCCCTGAATAGGATAAGTATTTACAGATAATACATACTTTGTACTCCACTAAATTTATTGTAAAGTTACTTCCTAGATTAATATATAACAGCAGAACATATGAGAATATAAGACATGATGCATTCTCATAGATTAAACTACCCTATACTATTCGCCTGTCAACGTGTAAGCAGTAATATTGTGATAATCTAAATGTAACACTCACAGGGGTCATTTTATCTGCCTTGAGTATTTTTACTTCTAATACTTAAAGTACATTTTGCTGATGTTACTTGGGTATTTTTCAAGACTATTTTTATGGCATTTTTGTCTTTATCAGAAAGGATTGGATGAGCGTGAAAGGCAACATGAGGCAAAGGGTCACAGTTTGGAAACGAACCCATGGCCACTGCGGCAAGGATGGCCTTTGTATATGGGGTGCCCAGGTGAGCTACTGGGCACCCACTACATGGGTATTTTTATGCCTCTGCACTGGCAAGAGGTTTTTTTTTTTTTTTTCAGGTTATCTGTCTGTACGTCCATACATCCCACGCGATATCTCAGAAATGCCTTGAGAGAATTTCCTCAAATTTGGCACAAACATCCACCAGGATTCAAGGATAAACTGATTAGATTTTGTTGGTTAAAGCTCACTGTGACCCTCACAAAGCACATTTTTTGTCATAACTCAAGATTTTGTATGCTAATTCTTACACAAATGTCTAATAACATAAATTCACAAAGTGATGACACTTTATATCCAAAAGGTCAAAAGTCAGCTTCACTGTGACATCATAATTTTCTGCAAAAACACTTCTCTGGCCATTATTCAACACCATATCTCAAGAACAGAAGGGGAGACATTTGGTCAGACACTGAATTGGTGACACTAATCTTGACACTGTGCTGATTATATAGATCTTCTCTGCTGCCGGGTTGAAGATGCATGTGAAGCATCTTTTTAGAGCTTGTAGCTGATTTGCTGCAACATCCATAGTTGAAGCATTGTCTACTGTCATGGCTACATAAGACTCTGGACAGGCATGGGTGTAGATTGAAAAACGGCAATTCATTTATTTTATATACTGATAAATATTATTAATGTGGCCTCCTGTTATTTTTCAAAAGTGCTGGCCCTGTTTTAGATTTTTCTAATTCTGATATATATCTTTTTGTATTTTATCTTTATTGTGTAACTTTTGTATCTGTGCTATTTGAGCTGCTGTAACATGGGAACTTCACGGCTGTGGGATCAATTAAGTTTTATCTTACTGTGCCTAAATAATAATAATAATAATAATAACACCCCACCAGCCCTACCCTGCCAATCAAGCCAATTTACTCAAGTCTCAAAGGGTTGATAAAAATAATAATAATAATAAAAATAATAATAATGCAGTGGAGTATGAAGTAAAATATTATGCACTAAACTGTAGTGAAGTAAATGTGTAAAGTACCATAAAGAGTAAATAAAGTAAAATAAAAGTCCGTGAGAATCTGTACTTCTTACAGGAGTTGGGCCCACTGATTGCAGCTGTTATCACCGCTGTCTGAGTGATGAGGAGCAACATGGAGCGCCACTGTCCCCTACAGATTGAAATCGGAGACTGCCGACAGAGCACGGAACCGGTTTCCGGACAATCCCGAACACCTACGAAGACAACCTCCCCTCTTCTTCCCTTCCTCCCTCCCTCCTCCCCTTCACGCCTAATGTTGCTGTACCTCCAACCCTCCCCCCGTATCAGAGGAGTAGAAACAACAAGCCGCCATTTTGTTTGTGCGGACAGACCGTCAGAAACAGGAGGAGATAACCGAGAGAAGGAGCGACTCCGGCAACCGACGGCAGCCACTCCGGGAACCACCGGGGGGAAGAAAGAGTGGCGAAATCCTGTCCGTGTTACCGAGAGAGAGAAGCATCTCCGAAAAGATAAGACGTCAGTGGAGGGAAAACCGAGTCGGTGATATATATGTATGCATGAGAAGGAAATACTCCGAAAAATCCAAGGAAGGGGGTGTTTTGCGGAGCGGAGACAGAGAGGAGAGGCGGAAGAGGGCTATATATTATCATAACGAGGAAAAACCTGCGAAAAGGGGAAAACATCAACATGAAAAATCATTATGTGTCCGTCGCGGAGGAAGGAAAGAGTCCGCATAGACAATTATATAAATAAATTGCTGCCGGGCAGAAGGGAGAGGTGGAAAGAAAGACGGGTTTAAAGAGAAGGGGAAAATTGCCAGGATCAACACGAAGGGGGGCATTCTCCATCACAAAGAGTCAATGAGAGGATTTTGTCAGCCCAAAATATTTTAGGGGAGGGGGTGTCAACATTAGTGTGCCGATCTGAAGCTTTCCGCTTCCGAAATAGCCATAATTTCTGAGCGACCCAGCGTCATTTTTTATCACATTTTTCGCCTGTCGCCGTAGCTGTGCTCCGGATTTTTTTTGCTTAACATCTTTCTTTTTCCTCCTCACTTGCACGGCCACTTGGACATCCTGTAAGCAGTGACTGACAGGCATCGTTTCTGGGATATTTACCATTCTTTTGCATTGTCTCGAGGTTTCAAGTGCTCAGAAACCAAGCCACAAACCTGGAGGAGGAACCAAGATAAGTAACCCCACAGACCGTCCTCTGCAAAATAAAACTAATTGGATCAATCTGACTGCCCGCTGATTGGCAATTAGCGCTGTGATTGCCCTCAAGAACTGTACTGTCAAAGAAATAAACTCGATTGCACAAGGAGGGGGTGATTTTTTTTCTTTTTTTGTGGACAAGATTTTCTATTTTCAACCTTTGCCAACCCCTGACTGCTGACTGCAATAGGCATAATCGCGCAAAAGGGGGTTGCAACAACCAAATGTGCAATACGACTCTGCTCTTTTCTGACCCAGTGCCTTGCATGGTCAAACACTAAGTGCACATTTTAGTCGGCATCATGCAAAAGGAAAGTCGTGCATGGATATATACACGCGCAATATATTTTCTTTTTATCTGAGTAGCTGCAAGAGTGGGACTCCGGTGTTTCTTTCTGCAGAACTGTTGTACTATTTATTCAGTTGCTGTTCAAGCCAATGCAAGTTTCTTTTCTCAGTGCTGCACTCCAGAGAACCACTCACGCTTTAATTGTATTTGAGGACTACTGCTGGTGATCTGGAAACTCAAAGGAAGCTGTGGCAGCATAAGATGCCTGGTCAGGTGAGAGAAATGGTAAATGCAACCTAGGATCTCATAACTGTTGCATGAGTGCACAGCCTCCAGAAGTTAACACGAGGATACTCCTGGTTTGAGGTTTTTTTTTTTGGTAGTATTTTGGTGCCCTGACCGAGACTGTCCACTGGAGCGTTTCAGACCTGATACACGGGATTTCTGCGCCGACTATGGCGGACAGGACTGAGTGCAGCACGGAGGACGGATCCTGGGACAGTTTTTGTGTCGCAGAAGAGGCTACATGAGGTTGTCAGAGGGCCGCACGCTTGCCTTTTTTGCCGACTCCACCTTCCCACCTCCTCCTGTTCAAATCTGTGAAGAAACAAAATCTCCGACAGGGGAGGGGGACTGATATCTGCAGAGAGGGAGAACTGTGAGGGAAAGAGTTCAACATTGCTCTCTTCTCCCCTACCGTCCCCCCGAGCGGTGGGGGAACGATCACAAGCATTTCTTAAAGGGATAAGGAGACGCAAATAAAGGAAATACGTTTGCCCTCCGTGGATCTACAGCAAAATTGTTTAATTCGTCAAAAATATGGCCGATAATGTCCTGGAGTCCGGCCCGCCTTCAGCCAAGAGGCCCAAGCTGTCCTCTCCAGCTCTCTCGGTGTCTGCCAGTGATGGAAATGGTAAATATATTGCATGCATTACTTAGCCGATAGATAAAACATAAACTAGCTTCGACTGTTGGTGTATTAATTACAGCTCAGTCCTGGGAGCCCCAGCAGAGCTGCACTGCAACTTAGTTGGTCTCAGAGATGCTCCAAAACTAATGCTTTTAAACACGAATTTAAGTGTAGCATGGTTTAAAAAGTCTACACTAAGAGTTTGTGTCGCTAAAGAGAAAACGTGATGTGGTGCAGGCTGCTGGAGCAACTTTCCTGCAGGGATGTTTTGATGTGTTAGCCTCAACAGGCTAACTAGCTACTAACTATAAGATCCACCTCCAAACAATGGAAGAGTCGAGTCACCCCAGTTTGCTTCAAGTTGTCTTGCTCGTCGAAAAGTTAATCAAATTGAGGCTAGAGAGCACACACACGTGAAACAACAGCGTTCACAAATACTCTGTACACTTTAAGACACATTAATGTTAGCAAAACAGCTTTAGGAGAAAGTAACGGTAACCGAGCTAGCTAGCTAACTAGCTAGGTAGATAACCCCACCGGACCGGCTCAGCTGAGCTCGGTAGCTGGCTAGCAAAGAAAAACAGTGATTGTTAACTTGCTAACTTCATTTAGCACCGGAGCAACATTTTCCTGTGCTTATTAACCCCTTCTGTAGTTTCATTAAAATCATTTGGGGTCGTGAATTTGGCGTGCTTCACGTGTTGTTAGCCGACACCGTGTTTTTATTGAACTATTGTACACCTAGCTAGCCATTGTTCGACACTTCATTAAAGTTGCGCAAACCGTTGTCGCCTAGCGGAAGATGTTGCCGTGTGTCCGTTTTGACTGTGTTATCGTGTTTAAATGAAAGGGCAGCCCGTCTGTGAGATGTCCTCTTTCATGTCTTTTGTTCAGAGGCTTTTTGGTTTCTTAAATCCTGTCTCAATACCGACGAAGCCCATTCTTGTTCACCCTCCATTGTTTGAGTCTGCACGGTGACACCGCGCTGCACTTTTTGCAGTTTGTTTTCCCTCGGTGATTTAACACTTATCCCAAGCACATCACTTCAGTGCCTTTCAGTTTGATTGTGAATTAAAGTTAAATCAATTTACACAAATTTAGAAAGAATGTATAAACTCCTGGCATCATCTCCTTTTGCATCCTGTTGTAGTGAGATACAACCGCGATGATTTAGGTAATAGTTGACACTGTTTTCTCTTGGGGATCAAACAGCCATCATTTAAAGCATTAAAATAATTCTGATTTCACTAAAAACTTTATGTGAAGTGTGCAAACATTGGTGGCCAAACTATCAGCTTTCCAGCTGTGTCAAAAAATATGATGCATGTTTAATTTCCTTCAGTATCTGGGGTCACATTTATCAAACAATGCTGTAGGATCCATACTAAAAATGTACGTACAGACAAAAGCCAAATATGGCGTGTGCCAAAAAGTATGTGACAGTATCCACAAGCAGGCCTTCCACCATCCACCAGCTGCGTCGCCAGTTTCCCATCTCCAAAATGTTCATAATCACGGGGCAAAGTTTCTCCCATCAAGTCTGTTTGTATAGATCACAACTTTTGCATGGCAAGTGGCGTACGCCTCTTTCAGGCCTTGTTTTGTGTGTACGCAGTGTTTATAAATGAGACTCCTGGGCTCATAATGCCATGAGTAGTCTCATGGATGAAGTCAAACACTGGCACAGCATATCTACACAATAGCATTGATTTTTCAGAAGAATTTTGTGAGATGTTGTCATGCCAGAAGGCGTCATAATTGAAATCAAACATGTAGGTAATGTTTCTGTGGGGCCGTGTGATGGGACAACTTGGTTTGTCGTGTCAGAGCCTTTTCTCTCCTGTTGGATTAAAGGTCTGCTTATATAAAATTATTTTAATATATTTCATTATACTCTCAAACAGCTTTCCCTTTTCATTTGCCTTCCGTTGCAGCAGATATGACTCCTGATACCTTCGCTGCTTAATGCCCCTGCACCACATTACTGTAGATCCAATGCACACACCTACCTGGGCACTGTAGTGTTTACCCCTCTGCGGCTTCTCACCCTGACCCTACTGCGTTCACTCTACATGTTTGGCACCATATCAAACCACAAACTGATGCCCAGGAGAGAAATCCAGGCTGTGAGAGGCAGCTACCGCTCTTCCTGCCTACTGCCTATCAAGCTATGGGCTAATGGTTGATAGTTTTCAAACTAGAGTTGTACCACACCTATTTTAAATTAGTATTAAAAATATTGGATGTAGTGCACATCCTCAGTTCCCTGAGCTGTGAACTTAATCTGTGTTTTTCTAATTGTTAATTTTTTTTGTCTCACTCCTAGATTTTGGTTCACTCTTTGACCTGGAGCACGACCTCCCAGATGAGCTCATCAGTTCCTCGGACCTGGGGCTGACCAATGGAGGGGATGTCAACCAACTCCATACCAGTCTTAGCGGACTTGGAGGAGGGCTCGGTTTGGGAGGCCAGGATGCAGCTGCGAAACACAAACAGCTGTCTGAGCTCCTGCGCGCTGGAGCACCAGCACAGCAGGGTGGCCCCACTTCCAACAACACAGCACCCGGGGCTTCCATGGGGATGATGGGGGGTGTCAGCGTCTCCTCTGGTGGCCCTCAAGGCATGCCCCCCCAGGGCCAGCAGCAGCAGCCTGGATTAATGCAGCAGGTTGGGATGGTTGGAGGGGTGGCAGCGCTCAATCGGGCAGCTGCCATGATGGGTGCCCAGAAGGGCAACGCAGGACAGCAGCAGCAAGGCCTGATGGGGGGGCAGGTGATGAATGGTTCACCAAGAATGGGTTACCCTGGCAGTGCAGGCATGGGTAACAATAGTAATCTGTTAGCGGAAACCCTACAGCAGCAGCAGGGCAGGTCAGCAAATGGGACCCGGGGGTCAGGCAGGGATGAGGCCACAGCAGCCCGGAGCACTGAACAAGGTAAGCACACTGAACCCAGCAAGGCCACGCATCGCAGGCACGTAGGTTATCGGGCAGAAATAGACTTCTCAGTAGCAACTATTTGATAGCGATTTTGCAAAGTTTTGATAAGATGCAATCTTTAATTTAAGCTAATTCAAATGCTGGTCTAAAAAAAGTTGTTTTGGTGCTCTGCTGAATCCCACGCCTGTGTGTAGTGTGCCTTAAATAAAAAAAAAAAACGTTCCTAATTTTTACATAAAAGATGCTGTGGCATTGAATTGTTAAAAATAACTTAGGTGCAATCTTTCATATTAAGGACATTAAAAACAAAAATTGGATTTTAATTTTTTGTCAACATGTCATAGGTTTACCATGCCAATTTTGGAGTAGTGGGAACATGTATCTAAAATTGTTCAAGTTCGCACTGGGTGTCTGCAGGTCCTTAAAAATTCTTACAATGTCCTAAATTTGATTTTATAAATAAATATTAGTCCTTAAAAGTCATTAAATAATCTTGAATTAGAATCCATTAGGTCTTCATAGCCGTAAACATTTTCTTTTATCTTCTATTATCTTTGTGGCAGTTTGAGTCAAGCTCTTCTGCGGGAAAGTTTGCATATCTCATGGTCTAAATCTTTAAACCTACCACAAAACTACAGTCTTTTTTCTTTATACTTTCACTTAACCTGTTGGCAAAATTCAGATTAATCTAACCCACTCTTACTATCCATATCCCTACAAAAAAACCTACCTCCGCACGGCATCACATATATGCCACTTACCGTTATATTCACCTGCAGTGCTTAAATAATAAAAAAAAAATTAAATTAACAAATTATTTGTCCAAAAATCAGTCTTAAATTTGGTTAAAAATTATCTTGAAAAGGCCTCAAAAGCCTCAAATTTAAGAGTCTAATGTCTGTAGACACTTCCACTGTATGTTAAATATAGAATTTTAAAGTTACTACAAAAACATTGTGAAAATGTGATTGGTCTGGATGGAATTTCTTGCGACTCAAAACGACACATTCATGGTAATTTCACCCTAAAAGCTTTTAACACTCGAGTTTGTTACAGTTGGACAGTAGTTTCGGTTCACAGCATGAAACGCAGACGCATGGTTTCAGACCTAAGTGATGCTCTAGACTGAACCAGACCTGTAGTACTGTAGTCTCTGTTGTCTGACTGCTGAAGATGAGTTCTCCAGAGCAGCTGCAGACAGGAGTGTGGTTATGTGTTGGATTCACAGCCGCATCACTGTTCACTCTGTGGTATTGATGGTTAACCTCCCTGCTAGTCAATGCGCCACAGGACAGTTTTGACTGAATGTGTGAAATGAAAGCAGTAATGCAGAAAAACTTGGCGTAACTAGTAGCATCGCTCTCTTTGCTTCACTACTGTGGCGGTGCATCAGCAAACAGGATGTTTTTAGTAATGTCCTGTAGTTAAAATATGCATCAGCAAAGCGTGTGTGTTATCCGTGTTCAGTGCAGAGGAAATTGTGCAGGAGTTATTTTCTCAGATGTAGGGACGAACAGTTTCTGATTTACACTGATTTAGCTGAAAATACTGTAGGCTGGGTTTAAGACCATAGTTGGTTGTGACCTTGTTTCTAAAACGTAAACACTGATATTTAGACCAAGTCTGTGGTATTAATTAATTGTGAAAAATAAAGTAAGGTCAAGAGAAAGAGGAACTAATATTGTAACTGAACAGTCACCATGGAAGCTCATTATGAAGGACTAATTACCAGGATTAATTTGAAAGTGATACCATGTGGTTTCTGTAGCACCATTTCTTAGTTACAACTATTTTAAAACAGTCTAATGTAGTTTGATATGTATGTAGTATGCAGTGTCATGTAAGAATTCATTGTAATAACTCCCATATTTCTTCCTTGAATGTTTAAACATATGTAAGCATGATTTACGTAGCCAGAACATGTATCCAAAGTAATAAATCTGATCTCTAAACTTTTTATTTCCCTCTCTTCTATGAATGTCTGTCTGTCATCCCCCTTCTTGTCTCTCATCTTATCTTTCTCATCTCCCCTTTTTTACTTCCCCTTACCCTGCTCTCCAGATGAATATGATGGCCAATGCGGGCCCCTATGGCGGTCCGTACGGCCAGTCCGGCCAGGGGCTGCCTGGAGCAGGGCTGGGCCCACAGCTCCAGAATAAGGCTGGCCTGCCCAATAATATGGCCTCACAGTTTAACATGGACAAGAAGGCACCACCGGGTCAAGGCATGCCTGGGATGGTAAGATTTGTTTTGTTTTTCTTTCTTGTTTAAGTGGGTCAACTCTGCAACCATCATACATCTAGAAGCCTCTTATATTACTGCAGATTAAAGGTGGAGTCAGTGATTTAAGATTGATGATATCTAAACTCAACACCCAGACAAGTACACCCCTCTCATCAGTGCTTCTTCAGAAGCCTCGGTAATACTGCCAATGTTTTTTACTTTTAATTACTATCATGGTGTAGCACTTTTCCTTGTGGGCGACAACATGGAACAGTGAAGTGAGCCCAAAAAACTTTTGTGTAACGTTCCATGCGTTGATAAAGTTACTATCCTGGTGATTGCACACACAATATGTTTACATGCACGCAGTAGTCGAGCTAAGCTCATAGCTCGGCTAATAAGTCAAGTCGGATTTCTCGTCTTGTCTGAGTATACATGCAGAAGAGAAAATTGAACTGCACTGTGTCCTTTTTAATGTAGTGTGTATTGAACTAGAGAGGAATAATAAATCGAATAAATCCACATTTCGCATTTTCCTTCCATCCATAAACTTTGAAATGTTTAGCTCCTTTAGCTGTCGGAGCATGAATGTAGTTTCCTCGTCCATCCAGAAGTGTGTCTTCTGCTTCTCGGTCGCCTTGGTGTTTGTTTGTTTGTTTTTTTGGGAGTGAACTGCTGCTTCGTCATCTCCTTTTTCTTCCGGGTGAAAGCCTGCGAAAGAAAAAGTGGTGCAGTCCAGTCAGGCTAAGTGGATACATGCAGCAATAGTCTGATTTTCAATCAAATTATCTAGGTGTGTTAGTCGAGCTACGGATAGTCCAATTTCAGTCGGACTAAGCTGTTTACATGCATTTAAAATTCCAGTTTCAGTCGGACTAAGCCAATGATTCGATTTTCTCAAGTTGCATGTAAACATACTGACCATATGTGTGGAGGTTAAAATAAAAATAGGCAGAGAAGAACTTCTCTCATTCTTTTCCCCCAAGACTTTTAATGTGGCATTTTGCAACAGTTGTAAACACTTTTCCCTTCAGACATGAACTGACTAGATGTCATACAGACTAGTTTGTTTCGAGCATAACCCCGCCTCGACAGCCACAGGTCAAACAGTGACTGAATGATTTTATTGGCATGGTTTGTCACGCTACCAGGGTCTTAATGCAAGTCACAGTCCAGGTTACATCCTCTGTTACACCTGAGTTATCTTTATATCACTGGCTGTATAATATTTTACCGTCTATCTCCAAGCCTGTCACGTCCCCTTGACCGACCTTCCACTTAAATCATGGACCACTCTGTTTGTGCAAAATGTGTTTTGGCATTTAACTGCCTTTCAGACCTTTCCCTCTTTCTTTCTGTTACGGTACAGCTCTGTGATAACAGTGTTCACAAGTGTAGTCATTTGTTTTGGGGCCCTTAGTGCGGCTGACACTGATACAATTGTTATTTTGTCATCTGCTGAATCCTGACAGTTGGACTTAAAGGTTTACAGTACAAGGTTTACGCTTTAGTAACATTTTTGTGAATTGAACTCGTCCACAAACAGAGTGAACTAGGTACCATATACAGGGGTGTTGTTAATTAATGCTCATGTTCAAATCTCAGAAACGTGGAGCCACTCTTGTACAGGTGGCATTTATCAGGTTGAAACAAGCCATTTATGCAGTTAAAAAAAGTTTGACTCTGACTAGGTACACCTGAATTTAAGATAAAATTAGATTGTAACTCCTGCCCTAGGAGCTGTGGAAGGTAGACTTGCGATGGTAAGTTACACACTGATTACATTATTTGCCCACTGCCCCCACCGTTGTTTGGATTTTTCTTATCAATAATTTGTTGGACGACGGATGCTACAATTATAAACTGAAAGTGTCTGCTTCGTCCAGCAGCAGAGATAAGAGAGTGATAAGATTTCACTTATCACGCAACAGGAGTAAGGAGACTTGACTGACATGAGGATGGCAGAGTAATTAGTAACTGGTAGCTAAATTATCTGCAAATTACCTTTCATAGATGTTTAAGATGAACTCAGGCATCTCACATGGAAAGCAGTCCTATAGTGAATAGGAGAATGATCGTAGACATGTCTGTCTTGCATCGGATTATAGTGAAGGAGCATTACAATAATCTCACCTACCTCCGAGAAATTAAACCTTTTGAAGTAAGATTAACCAAACGCCCCAGAACTGTCAGATTGCGATGAGTCACTGTAGGTTATTAACTTCCCTGTTCAAGGCCGTAAATTGTATGTTAATGTACAAAGTGACTTTAAAGATGTTGCCCCTTATGTTTGCTTGCCGATTCAGACTCTGCTATCCATCAGTTTTTGCTTCTCTTGTGTCCCTCGCTCTGTCACATGCAACATCTTATATGCCAATGATTCAGATTAGAGCTAGACTGATATATCGGCCGGGCTGAGATTAGCTTATTGCAGATGTATTGGTATGGATGTATATGTCGGCTGAAGAGTTACACAACATTGCAGGACGGAAATGCTAAACTAGGTTTGAGGTAAATTAGAATCAGTGTCGCCGTTACGCAGTTTGTCCACCAGAGAGATACGTTGTTATCTGATTTTTTTTTTTTAACTCTTTAGACATCCCCAAAAATCTGATAGCTGTTGAGCTGTAATTTGAATAAAAGTTGGACATTAGGGAAGTATTGAATTAGAAGAATTAGGTGCCGATCATGTTTAGCCTATAGAAGAAATCAATAGTCAGCAGATTGACTTTGTTCATATGCACACCAATATTCCTCTATAATTCTGAATTTGATGCAGGTCATGTAAACAGCATATTCTGGTCGGATATTCCGAGTTAGACCTTTTTCCGAATTCATCATTTTCCAATTAAGACATGGGATATGCTGATATTATTCATGTTTAAGGAGCATTCTTTGGACATGTATACAGCACATTGGGAATATGCGTTTCGACTGGGGGCTCTTACCACAGCTTGTGACACACAGTCCTCCTGTCTGTTTCTGGTCAGCTCTGTGCGTTGTTTGTGTACGTAGAACTTTGTACACTAACTAATTGGCCAACGGTTTGCAGGACTGATGTAGAAATGCATGCATAAAAGAAAAGCTCGCATTTCTGGTCGGAAGGAGAAACACACCAACTTTTAAACATTATGAAAGACTTTGATATCAACTGTTTTTTTGGATCTGTACAAATATTTTCAAGAAGGTAGTTTAAAGAAGGAAAGAGGGAGGCTGTGATCGCATGGTTGAACGTGTCTGCCACCGATAGACAAATGTGAAAAAATCCCATTTTGATGCAAAGAAGCGAAATGACAAGCAGCTCCAGCTGTTTCCATATTTTGACGTGTTTAACAATATGTTAGGGCAGGTTAATTGGAGTATGCACAGCTCCATGTAAACTGTGGAATAGTCATTTTCATGAGCCATGTAGGAATTTTTGGGTGGATAGGGTCAAAAAACGGGCGTCTCAGTGCCTGTAAACGTACTCACTGGGTCAACTGCACTGTTGTCTTACAGGCATGCATTATTTCTTATGCTTATTGCGATTTGACTGTAATTAAACACAGGCTTTATTTATTTCAGCAGAGAACAGTCTCATTCATTCTTTAGGTGGTTTTCCTGATTTTCATTCCAGAATAGCTGGAAGCAAAGTTCTGAAATGGACTTTTTTTGCTTCATTATTCACAGAGCATTTTAGAGTGTTTAATCGCTGAATCACCCAACACAACTATTTTAAAGTATTGAAAGTTGCACAGCACTAAAGACACAGCCTTTGCTTCATTAACTAAAACTTTTACAAGTTCTTTCAACAGTTAACACCTTATCAATGATCCTTTTGACACTGCCTGCTTAAGGCAGAATGTGGCACCATTATTCCACTTTACTGTTCTGTACAAAACGTGGAGTCGCTGAATGGGCAGGGGACAGAGTTATCTTGCCTTAAAGGCGGCAGCAGAGGTAGCAACAGCACCTAATTGACATCTATGTAAAAGGGACAGTGAACGGGATGGGATGTGACGGGTGTGACATTTTCACAACGTGATATGTGTGCGAACTGCCAGGAGATTTAAAAAGCAGCTGAAAGCAGTTAGCAGCTAACTCAAGAAGAAAAACAGCATCTGAAAATGAGGTGAGGGAGCTCCTTACCCTCCGAACAGAGGACAGGATGACAACAGTCATATTCTACTGATGATAAATGGTTATTGCCATGTTATGCTGTTGTGATTGTTTAGAAAGCGCTGACTTGTACGTCATATGTCACACTAGAGGCTGATGCTGTTGTTTTACACGTCACGCTCATCACGCCTCTTTTGCTTCCAGAATGCCGACATGGCTGTCCAAAACCACACACTGGGGTGGCACCATGTCGACATTGTTTGGCTCTGTCGGCAAAATGAAGGGTCTTCGTCGCTGACCTATCGCGGGATCTCTGTGCTAAAAGGGATTCTGTCTATGTCTGAATCTTCTTGTGGTCAGACTAGTAATTTTGCTTCACTGTACATGTAACCACGTTGATTTCTTTTCCCCTCATGCTAGTCTACAATGTCAAGGAAAGATCGATCATTGAATTAATTTGTTAGCTGCCGAGCTGTTGCCAAGTCGGCCATTGCAAGTAGTCCTCATCGTTGCAGTCCTGATTCTCCAACACTCATCTGTTCCTCTCCTCTCCTGTCCCAAGGCCTCTCAGCAGCAGCAGCCCGGAGCAGTTGGTGGTGTGTCCGTTAGCGGAGCAGCAGCAGTAGGAGGGGCCCAGGTCGGGCTCAGTGCTGTAGGGGCGGGTCCCGGCACAGCGCCCCCTACCGCAGACCCCGAGAAACGGAAGCTGATTCAACAGCAGCTGGTCCTCTTGCTCCACGCGCACAAGTGCCAGCGCAGGGAGCAGGCCAACGGGGAGGTGCGGCAGTGCAACCTGCCCCACTGCCGCACCATGAAGAACGTGCTCAACCACATGACTCATTGCCAGGCTGGCAAGTCCTGCCAGGGTGAGTCTGTTGAATTATGCTGATTGCTAGTTTTATGGTGTGTGGTTTATATCATAAACACTAGGCAGTGTTTAAAGTTGTCATGTATCTGCAGTTCATTTTACCTTTTTTTCTGCTTGTTCTTGTATGTTGTTTATATCCCTCTTGGTTTGCCTCCCAGTTTTTTGTTGTACCAGAATGAGTTATTCTCTCTTTCTCTGGCCGTTCTACTGTATTTTTTCCTCTCTTCTCTCATCTGGACGTAGTTTTATTGTACTGAATGACTCATACAATAACTTTCTGAGTCTCTGGCTTCTCTCTCTTCCCCATGACTTTCCTGGCTTATTTTCCTCTTTCTCCCATCCTTTTCTTGTCTCATTATTCATCTTCCTCCTTCACTCTGTCACAATTTCTCCTTTCACTTGTTCTCCCTCTCAATCCCTCTTCTCTCTTTTTCACGTCTCTTCCCTTTTCTCAAACTTCTCTCCATTTCTGTCTCTTCTCCCCCCAGTGGCACACTGTGCCTCATCCAGACAGATCATCTCTCATTGGAAGAATTGCACACGACATGACTGTCCTGTATGCCTGCCACTGAAAAACGCTGGAGACAAGAGGAATCAACAGTGTGAGTGTTTCTCACTGTGTGTGTGTGTGTCTTAGAGCAGTCTACATGCTCATGGCTCTTATCATTGAATTATTACCCAGTGTTATCTACCATGAAGTGATTGACAATCCTGTAACTAAACGATAAAATGAATGACAGTCAGCTTCCACAGATGCACATCCTCTGCTACCTCCCGTCTCATCAGTCCTCTCCTCCCTCCCTCTTGTTCTCTTGACAGCTCTTGTTAACAGTGCAGGGGTTGGTTTGGTGAACTCCTTAGGTTCAGGGGTGCCTGGTGGACAGTCCAACACTCCAAACCTGAACCCTCCCAACCAGATCGACCCCAGCTCCATAGAGAGGGCCTATGCTGCACTAGGCCTCACTTACCAGGGCAACCAGATGCCACAGCAGCCACCACAGGCTAACATGCCAAACCAGGGGCTGCCGGGGCAGCCTGGGATGAGGACTCTGAACACCATGGGTTAGTTTATAATGTCATTGTGCACATCACAAATTATATTGCAATCTACTAGGACTGTCACTGAGCATCCATGTTCAGCTTGCTGACAGCATGTGTGACAAAATCAAATCAAAGGTCTGCATACCAGATGTTAAGCATCTCTAGGTTTTTATGAGAGAATGGGTGGCTCAGGTGTCATCATGGGACCTATGTGAGGAACTTAAAGGAATAGTTCACCCAAAAATTGTATACCCAAATTGTATACAATACTCACCTCCCTGGGCTCTCTTTGGTTGCAGAAAAAGTTTTCTATCAAATGGCGTTTAGAACAGTAGAGCATCCAAAAAATGAAAGCATATTGGTGCAAACAGACTCCGATTGGGGGTGAACGAAAGACAAAAAAGTTTTTAAACGTTCAGAAAATTCCTGTGCAACATTATCCAAGTGTCTTGTATCCATTTGTGCATTCATGGAAATCCACACACATCCGTTTTTCCTAAATGATTGTTAATCAAAGCATTTTTGAAGGATAATCTGAATATGCTTTGGTCTTGGCTGGATAGTGTTTGACATCAGATGTGGTCTCTTCATTTTTTGGTCTCTTTATTTCACTGGATAGGTTCACTGTTATGTGAAAGTACCAGTGAAACAGAAGTTGGAGCATCTTGAACTCCTGTACTGTGACATGTTTCCCAGTGAAATTGAATATTTGAGTGGTGTACAGTGACAAGAGGGATTTAAATCAAATCCTTTGCATTTGATTGGGCCGCTAAGAAGTGGGCGGGCTTAGAGTTTAGCATGGTACAAAGCTACAGCGCAGTTTGCTCCTGATCAGACTGTTGGCTCCGCAGACACCTTCCTCACTAAGGGCATGCTCAATCTGAAAATGGTGTGCACCGTTTTGCTCTGTGTTCTGGATTGAAAGACATGTTTCTTTGAAATGGTATGAAACACTGTGCAAACGGGCTGTGAGGTACGTTTTCTTGTGGGTGGTGGGTGTGTCAGAGGTGTTTCAAATCAGCAGCGATGTGTAAATAAACCCTGCTGTAGTAAAGGCAGTGCACTCGCATAACAAAACAGGTTGTTCAACGCTCCACCGCCCGTTTAATTAAACATTTTGCTGCATTTTGTCAGAGCTAAACATGCCTCTATTGTTAGATCAGGAGATGGACATGGGAGAGATGAATGAATTCGACCTCAGCCACATTGTTTTGGAAATGAAAGTTGAAGTTTTTGCCCACTGATATATAAACACACATCTCTTCTTATCTGTCTCCATATTGCTCTGTCAGCTACTACTACCCACAAATGGTAAAGTGTGGTTTTATATGACCGATGTGGGTAGTTGGTCGCACAAAGTCTCATTTAATTGGATGAACTTTTGTAAACACCCCTGAGTGCAGGATGAGTCATCAAACATTTGAGCTGATTTTACAGGAGGAGAAAAGACAGACTCTGATACAGATTTTTTTTTTTTCATTTTCGTCATAAAACAAGAGATAAATGAGCAATTAACATGGGGACACAGGATTAATTCATTTTACTGGGTCTTTGAGGAAGAAAATCTCCAGCTGAAGTTGAATCACTGAACTTCTGATTGGAAGATACATATTATATTATCACAACATATTGTTGTCAGCATTTCCCAATTAAAATCATAACCTTCAAACTCTATAACTCTTACTCTGTTACTATTTCCAGGTGGAAACTCCATGGGAGTGAATGGTGGTGTTGGGGTACAATCCCCCAACCAGCAGTCCAGCCTACTGCCAAATGCCCTGCTGCACGGCAACATGAATGCACAGAGGTACGACCGCTCTTCATTGGTTGGGCTGCTGTAATATAACTGACTTTAAGAAAGTCAAAATTAGCTCCGAACTGGCTAAAGTCTCACCACTTCCTTTACGTCTTGTCTGTCATTTCTCAGTTTGATGAATGATGGTGTGGGGAACCTGGGCTCCATGCCCACAGCAACTCCTCCTTCTGCTGCAGGCATGAGGAAGTCTTGGCATGAAGACATCACGCAGGACCTCCGCAACCACCTTGTCCATAAGCTGTGAGTCTGCTGTATCTTGCTAGCAGGAACTCTCACTATGGCTGGGAGCTGAAGAAATGAACTAGTGTAAATATCAGGTCATTTTCAGCGCTGGATGCCATTTGGGCGCCTTAACTGTATCTGTGTGTCCTTCTTGTTTGTGCATGTGTGAGAGCAGCGTGCAGGCCATCTTCCCCACTCCTGATCCAGCGGCCCTGAAGGACCGGCGGATGGAGAATCTGGTGGCTTACGCTCGAAAAGTAGAGGGGGACATGTATGAGTCAGCCAACAGTAGGGTAAGAAACCACCACGTGCAGACTGGAAAGTATTGTGGTATGACCTCCAGTTTGCAGTAATAACAGTGTAATTAATGCACTGTTCTGATGTATCCTGTAACATCCTCTCTGCCTCGTGGCGTTTCTGTTCTAGGCGGAGTACTACCACCTGCTGGCAGAGAAGATCTATAAAATCCAAAAGGAGCTGGAGGAGAAGAGGAGGACACGGCTCCAGAAGCAGGGCATGATGCCCGGCCAGCCTGGCATAGCCTCCCCAGGCCTCCCGCAGGTGCCTCCTAGCATGGGACAGCCTCCCATGGCCCCTGGGCAACCCCCAAGTACGTATATATTCTTTTTACCTCTCTTGCACACCTCTATGTGTATGTAGACAGGCATGAATGCATGCACACATGCTACTGACTATAGATCAGTCATGCTTGTGTTGCCTGTGTCTTTCTAAATTATACTAAACACTGATCATGGAAAAATTTGTTGTTTTAAAGCATTAAAAAAAAGGGCAAACACACTTGCAAACCACTGGTTTTTCATACTTTTTTCTCACCCTTTAAACATCTTTTACTCATCTGTGGCTTTACTGATATTCAAGGATCCTAAACACCAGATCTTTATTTCCTGTGACTCTTTCAGATGGTCCTCATGCCGATCCGTCCATGGTCCGGCCAACTGGACCCAATCAGATGGTCAACAGGATGCAGAACCCAGCAGGTGCGACTCTCTTTACTGTATATCACATTATTACAAAGGCCGGACTTTGCTTGCAGAAATGTAGTTTAGATAATGAGGCCAGATCCACCTGACGGCTTATTGGTTGCAGAAGACTAAACTTAATAGTGATCCAAGTTGCTGGAGATGTTTAAAGTGGTTACATTAAAGGTTTGGTTCACACAAATTATGAGACTTTTAATGTTATAAAGCCATGCAGATATTTTTATTATGTTTTGAGATATCTTTCCTTGAGGTTTCTGCTGCCGCCAAAATACAACAGACCAGTTCGCTGCATGTCACGGATTAACAGAAGGTCCTCATTGTTTATTTCCTGTTTTATTTGACTGCATACCAAAATAATTCTAGCGTCAGAGAAGGAAGGACACTGCTTAGCTTCATTGTGTGAAGGACATTCGTAGGGGGTGGTGGCAAGTGTTTGATAAAACTCTGTAAATCTGTTGTCAGCCCGCTAGCCATAATACCTCCTGCAGTTTATGCTTAGAAATAAATTTGGCCAGGTGACATCTTGTCAGACTGTCTCTCGTTTACTGTTTTTTCCGTCCAGTTCAAAAATGATTCTTTTTAGCAGGCTTGCTAGTTTTTCATGTTTTGCCTCCTCTAAGTTTACTGATAGAGAAGGAGGACATACAATGGATCAGACTGACCCACACTGGAGTACAGAGCACATCCTGTCATGCTTATCATGCTGTCATGCATCCCTAATGTGAACACATCAGGGTTACTTCTCTCTTTGACATGCCTCATTTCTGTCCTCCTTCCCTTCCAGGAATGAACCAGTTTGGTCAGATGGGGATGCAGCCGATGGGACAGAGGTCTCCTCTTCCTCTTAATGCGCCAATGAACCAGGTTGGCATCACTGTCACTGCCAGACCAGACCAGTGATACTCAATTTACAGCCCATGATAGGGTGCCGGGTGGCCTGCTGACCATTTTCTAACTTAAAATTAAAAAAAAAAAAAATGTATTCACACTGGGATTTTTTCTACTTTGGAGGTAAATAAGGTGCCAGAGTGCATTAGAAAATCCTAGAAATGCCCATGCATACATCCAACCTGTGCAGGGCTTCTGCAACTAGCCCCTGGTCTCATGTCATTTTGCATAGAAAGGGCTCCTGGCAAAGCAAGTTGAGTGTCCCTGGTTTGGACAATGTTGTTCTCCAAACGTAACCACTATTACCTCCACACTTTGACAGTAATCAAGTACATTTGCATAAAAAAATCATTTAATGCCCATTAAAAAGTAATTTTGACATGAATTTTTTAATATATTTTATGAGGTGTCATTTACCCAAGACTTCACTTACCCTTTGTTGTTTCATTTCCAGATGGGTATGGGAGCAACAAGGATGGGTCAGCCCAATGCCACACAGTTACAGAACCAGTACCTCCCTCCAGGCCAGTTTCCCGGGTCCAGTCCTGGACTTGGCTCTGGTCCTGTTGGCATGAACCAGCCAGGAGCACAGACCGCCGTGCCACCAGTAAGGATTAAGTGACAGAGTGACACTCTTTGTAACGTGATGATGAGTTTGATGGCAAAAGGAGGCAAAACTTCTTTGCAAAAGCAGAAAACATGATGTAATGAAATTCAAACATATCATCAGTTAGACGTGCAAATGAGGACAAACATAAGCATCAACTCTTCAAGTAGCTTAGCGGGAGCTGATGGATAGTGATGAACACTGTATAATTAACTGAACTGTCTTCAGGATTTTGGCATATAATTCATGACCGCTGTGAGAGATGGATTGCAGTTCTTTATTGGCTCTATCTGGAGGTTTTAAGACTGATTATTTGTGCTTTTTGGCAGTCTTCCCTGTTTAATTAATTCACTTTATAGGTTTCCAAGAGAGATTAGAAATGAAGTGTTGTGACTCAGAAGTTCCAGAGTTGTACCTGGTAAAACCTTGCGATATAATAAGTCAGACCCATGTTCTTAGTTGTTTCTCTTGTATTCTGGAGATCCATCTAAAGTTTCTATAAGAAAGATTTCTAACCCCAGTGTCCCTTCCTCTGTAGCCGAACCAGATGTCAACACCGCCTTCCCTCCCAGCCAGCAGCCCTGCAGCACAGTCTGCCTCCTCAGCTCCAGGCTCCGCAGCCCCTGTCGGCTCCATGGGGTCTGGTAGTGCCAGTGCTGCTGGGCCTCTGCCCAACCTGCCTCCATCTTCTACCCCCTCCCAGCCAAACTCCTACCCTCACTGCCCACCCATCCGAACAAACTCCCCCTCACCTGCGCGCAGCTTAACGCCTCAACCACATCAAACACCCCCAACGTTACCTCGCTCTCAGACCCCACAGCCACAGACTCCCAGCACACCGCAGCTGCCCCCTCCACAGCACCCGCAGCAACAACAACAACAACAAGCTTCACAGCAACAGCAGCAGCAGCAGCAGCAGCAGCCATCGGGACAGGCGGTGAACTCTGAGAAAGCCAATCAGCTTCCACAGCAGACACTTGGGGGTGCGGCTCCCTCAGGCCCCCAGACAGGTCAAGCTTCTTCGGTGCCTACCCAGAATGCTCATGTGCCATTGCAGCGACCGCAGACCCCAGTGAGTAGATCACCCTGCTTTCACTACTTTGCCCATTCCCTTCCCAACCCAGCTTGCCATTCCTAAAGTACGGGTAAAGCAAAAATAAATATGTGTGATGAGTTTGTCACACCACAAAAAATTATTATTAGCCATCTAGCCACATTTGAATGATAAAAAAAAAAATCGCCACGTATGTAAAATTAGTTTTCAAAATTGTGGAAATGAGCTGGAGGCACGTCTGCTGAAGGAGCTGAAACAAAGTTAAGCTGCTGGGAAGTGACAGATTCTTGTTGGCAGCTAGCTCAGGAGGACAAAGCACCTACACCCTGAGCCATGAGCCACCCTGAGCTTGTGGCATTTAAAAAGATGTTTATTCGTGTATTTGTTAGACTGAAAGAGCTGAGAGAATTTGTGAAACGTCAAGAAACTTTCCAGAGGGTGAACGAATCGACACTGATGCTGACACTACACATTACCAGTAACCTAACTTTTTTATAGTTGGGTATGGGTTATGTCAAGGATGTCTCCAGTGCATCATCGAGCCATGAATTCAGGCCCACTACAAATATCCTGAACCCAGAGATGGAGAAAAACAGTTTAACGGTGTACACTCCACAATACACTACTACACAATTTACCATATTTTCACATGTTTTCAACAAGTAATATCTGACATGTGTAATGTGTTGAGAAAGAAATCACTGATATTGCTTTACCCAGACTTAAAATCACCTTTAAGCCTTATTCAGTGATGCCCTTGGCTTCCTGCTCGCTCTGCTTCAGCGAGCCTTTGGTTATGAGTAGCATAGAGTCCTTTATCCCCGTTACTTCCATGCAGATTTAGATGTTCTCTAGTTTCCTCTTACTCGGGGTAAAAGTAAAAATGCAGTTTTCATGGAAAAGCCAGGAAAAATTTGTCAATTTAAAAAAAGACCACAAAGTTTAGGCTTTACAAAGAAATGGCTTGCTTGGAACGATATAACTTTCTTTAGAAAAATAAAATGAGTGTTAGATTAGATCAGAAAGTCCTTGAATTTGAGTACAATCAGTGGTAAGTGAGTTTGTGGACAACAAGTTTGTCCTTTCTGTGGATTCTAACTTGCCATTTCTAAACCTCACTCCGTCTCTTTTGCTGCAGCTATCTCCGAAGCCTTCTCTGACAGCAGACGGTCAGGTGTCCTCTCCAGGCTCGGTCAGCAGCAGTGCTGATCCCAGCTCCCAGGTCACCCTGGCGGACGGCCCCGCCCCCAGCCAGGAAGATGTCAAAATGGAGGTGAAGAAGCAGGAGGAGGAGGACGACGACGAAGGGGCTGACACCCAAGGAGAGGGCAAGGGGAAGATGGGCAAGGGTCATAATGACGTGAAGACGGAGGAGAAACCAGAGGTAGGACCGTCCATGTCGACTTACTGACACTCTGATCGAGGAGGCTGTTATTCTGACTCTTGAATCTTCCTCTCAGGTAAAGAAAGAGAAGCTGTCAGGAGATGGGTGTAAAGGCGAGCCCATGGATACATCTTCGTTCTCAACGTCGTCGTCAGCGCCAGCAGGCGAAGACAAGAAGCCAGAGGTGAAGAAGGAGCCCAAAGAGGAAGAGGAGGGGTCAGGGTCAACAGCCAACAACAGCTCTCCAGCCAGCACTCAGAGCAAGAAGAAAAGTAAGTGTGGGGTCTTCACTGTATCGCTGACTTAACAGCTACTATTACCTGCACATTAATGAGGGGGTAGAGTCGCCAAAAAGCACACTCAGGTAAAAGTACTATAACTAGCAAGAATTCAAGTAGAAGTAAATGTATGTTTTCTGTAGAGTCAGCTTTTACTAAACCTCCTCTGTCAGAGCTAAAACTGCCCCACAAGAGAGAAATGGTTCACAGACGGTTAAGAGACAAGGAAAGTACAAATGTGTCTTTTGACTTATTGTCAAGTTAGCAGACTCTTTATTTTCTCTTTTCAATCACTATTTATTGAATGAAATGGTGACCACTTGGTTGGTTATTGAGTTCATGTTTAGCTCGTCAAGTAGCCCCATGTGTAGTCACCATTAGAAGTCGTTACGGGCTCAAAACGATGGACTCAAAACCCTAATGGATCAAGGAAATTCATTCTGAAATCTATATACCCAACCCGTTGATGCCCAAGATATACAAGACCCGACCCGGTGCGTGTCCAAGAGGAGTGAGGTCCCGTATTGTGGACCTGACAAATCTGGTAGTTGAAATTGCTACTAAAAATGGTGTTGTACTGCTAGAAGCATTGTTATGTTATGTTTAATAATAATAATACCTCTGTTATAATATCAATAATTTATTTATTATTTAATTTTATTTTATTTTGTTGTCATTAATTTTGTTGTTGTGTTGTGAGCTGCTGTAATGCCTTAATTTCTCTGGTTCACTATCCATCTTTCCTCCACTCCACCTCCAGCTCTCTGGTGCTGCTGCTCGACATTTTTTTCACCTCACTTTTGCTCTTGTAATCTGATCCTAAGTCAGCCCAATCATCATGCCAGTTAAAAACACAGTGCTTGTGTGTTTCTCTCATGATCAGCGCTGATCTCGGGTCTTCTTAGATTAATTCGGGTATTACACATAATAATAATCAGACCTGGAATTCGACCACAATAATAAAATGTGAAGCCAGACCTGTACGGGTTCCAAATCGAGTCTCAGGTCCTAGGGTTGTGGTGCACATGAAAGCCTCTAGTTCAGTGGTTTCCAACTTGTGGGTCACGGTCTATTCTGAATGGACCGCAAGTGACTTAAAAGCATGTCAAGTTAGTAAAAAACACACTGTTTTTAAGTACAGTGACTTTTCGGCACATAGTTTATATTTTGAAGTGCTGTTTCCTGCTATTGAGTGAGTGAATAACAGACAGCTACTTGACAGAGAAAGTAAAGTAGCTCGATGACATGGCCAGCCTCAAGTATGGTGCTGAATTTATTCAACTCCATAGACCTTGAACTAATGACTGAGGAGAAATTTGGACCTGTGGCTGGGCCAGTTGGGAATCACTGCTCTAGTCACTATATCACCAAGCTTCTAGCCACATGGACGAGCTACTACTACGAGCTACTACTTAATATTTACAGTCTGTGTGTGATGCGTCTGACGTGTGCTATGGCCACATTGTTACTGGCTACATGATGGGGTCAGTGGAGTTTCACTGCTAGCCATCCTTAAACGCTGCAGAGAGGAGAGTCTTCTTCACAGTTTGTTTCCATGCTTCTTCCTCCTTCACCTTCCATCTTTAAATCTCTGTCATTCCTCATTTGTTTTTCCATCTTTTCCAGTCTTTAAGCCGGAGGAGCTGCGCCAGGCTCTGATGCCCACACTGGAAGCTTTGTACCGGCAGGACCCTGAGTCCCTTCCCTTCCGTCAGCCGGTGGACCCCCAGTTACTGGGAATACCCGTACGTATTCGAACTAGTAACAAAACTAACCTGGTAAGGGACTGCACTGGCTGCCATTTTGCTTCAACTCCTCTGAAAACGTAGCTCTTTTTGTTTGTTTGTTTTCCTTTTTCATCTTAAATATCATTTTGTCATAGTTGTAATGTTTTCTGAATTTATTTGATATATCTGCTTCTAGTTTGTTTAATCTTTTAGTTAAGTTTTTCTCCCATTGCATGTCAGAAGTTTAGAAAATGAGATTTGAAAGTGTGCGTGGGTGTGTGTTTATGTGTGTGTGTGTGTGTGTGTGTGTGTGTGGTCTCTTTTTTGAAACTTCTTGTCATTTGTAAATCAAAGCAACGACTCATATGAACATTTGTCTTTACTTTGATGGAGCTGTAGTGAAGGACAAATCAGATATAAAACAATTTTAAAGTTTGGCTGAACTGAAATTTTTGTGCTGACAGCTGATGTGTGATTGATCACCCCAAAATGATTACCTTAAAAAAGAGCTTCCATCAGAGTGTTATGCTTAATTAACAAATAGTTATATCCCTTTTATGGCACTCCAAATGACATAACGCTGGTTTCACTGGAAGCAGAAGTGCCGCAAAGCATGCCAGTTGTCCATGATGCGTGGCCTGCTTCCTTTCAGCGCCCATGTTAACCAGTTGGGCTGCTCACATATGACATGCCATGGCCCAGAGCCCCACGGCCAGCTCATGATCTGCAGCGATAGTTCCGCCGTCTGGTGTATTTTTTATGCAAGCAGCGAGCAAATCTGGCAATAAAACACACTGACAATCTATTATAAATGGTATAAAGGATACATTAGATATGATAAATGACAGAATATGCACTCCATGCTTCTACATATATGTCAGTTATGTCTAAACAGAGCGAGAGAGATGAGCAGACACACACAGACAAACAAACAGAGCAACACATGTGATTAGAAAAGAGCAGAGGAATAGAATCACTAGGTGATCGGCGCTTCTCGTGCGACAGTTGACGTATAAGGAACTTCTGCGTCCAGTGTGAACATGGCGTAAGCAGACAATAACGGAAACATGTCAGTGCTGTGTATTTTAATTAACAAAGTCCAAAGCAAGAGCATAATTTATTTTAAGCTCTAACAAAAGTTCATAAATGAGTTGCTTTTATTTATCACTTTAATTTGTTTGCCTTTGACATCAGATTTTAGGTTTTAATTTGAATCATCATTTTTCGTAGTTTTCATCCCAGTATTCCATCGCTAGCTTTCTAGTTCAGTTCCTCACCAGTAGTAGTGTGTTGGTGTTCAGGTGGGCAGTGTGTAGAGGTGGGACAATACCTTTACCCTCATTGCATCCAAATTAAGGATGTAAAGAGCACTTGATTCAGTACAAGACATAAAAATCATTATCGTATTGCAAACAGAGTGACAGTGTCCGTCCTCCCACTGCCTCATGCAATATGAAGTTGAATAAATGCTGTTTTTAGAGCAGTGATGAGCGAGCACCAGGCTATTGGCTCACCTCTCTACAGGGACCTCCACAGTCAAGTGATGCAACTTTCCACTGTTGCATAATTATGTAACACCATTTCCACATAAACATTCAGCCACTTATGGAAAATATAAGATGAAGGAATTGTACACTGTATTGTTCTGGTATACATTCGGCTCTGCAGATCGACATGGTTATATGCATCACTTGTTCGTTCATGTGAGTGGTTCCATTCAGAGACGAGGGTCTGTTTCCTAACTGTTGTTGCCATGGTGACACTGAGATGGACCCTGCTCTTTGAAACTCACACCTCCTCTTAATTTTTTTTTTTCTTTTTTTGGTTGAATCTCCAAAAAGGCTTTCTTTTCCTCGCCCTCTTCTCCGCTCTTTTCTCAAAATGGTGTTTTAGTTTGAGAAGAGGCAGAGGAGAGACGACGGGAAAAAGAAAAACCACTTGGAGACTCATCCGTCCCCCTTTACATTTGCTTCCCCTCTGCACCGTTGGCTTTAACTCTGCCATCGTATTGCCACTCATGCTGCTGGCGTTGTTAATGCCAACCACTTTGTTGCTAAAGACAGTGAACCTCTGTCTGCTTGTTGCTGTTGCCACTGCTCTGTTCTTCTTGGTTTTGCACCCTGATCGCTTTCTGGGCCTGAAAGCTTTGTTTGCTTTCAGACTTCAGCTGAGAACCATTCCCCCAGCTGTTGCACAACACCGTGTGACTGAATGAGCTACTTATTAAGACAAATTGATTCATAATCTTTTTCACCAAGCTTGGCTTCAGTTTCTATAGAGTGCCGCAGGGATGACTCTTTTTCGTAGGCCAGCTTGGAAGTTAGCATCGCCCTGGTTCCCTTGACAAAAAGCCAATGGGTTTTATTCCGCAATGTAATACTGACAAATAAGCACTTTTATGCAGGGTTCCTGCAGATCCTTAAAAAGTAAAAAACATGGACTTAGTTGCTTTTAGGGCTGCCCCTCAATAGTAGTCCAAACGTTAGTATACCAGGAAGGTTATTAGTCTGCAAGATTTTATTGGTCGCTTAGTTGCACACACAAAAAAAAAAGCGAACATGAAACACTATCAGGAGCTGCGCCTCGACAAAATAAATCAAAACCTACAAGACTGCACCATGTGGGAATTAAATTTTTAAGGGCAGACACAGGTTGAGGCCACGCTCAGCAGTCAGACAGGAGTCACGTTACAAACCAATCACAGCCGACAGATATCTTTCCCTTCTTCTGTAAATATTCAGTCTGATAAATACAGAAAAGTTGATCATGTTAGTGCAGGGCTATGCAGAGCTTTACATCTGTCCCACAGATGACAGGCCTACACACTTACAAACAGCGCCTGAAAGAAGATCAGCGCTGCACTCAGGGTTTCAGGTAAATAGGCTATGAGATGATTGCTTAGGTTGCTTAGCAACCTCATATGCAACCTGCCGCCGCGCTCTTGAGAGCTGGTACAACAAAGGCACAAAAGTAGCGCCCAGAACCCGACCTCGCATTTTCCAGGTGGTTAAAGATGCAGCATGTGTTCAGCCTCTAATTTCCAGGGCTGGTACCTGCAGTTATTCCACAGGCTACCTAATAACATGTCGGGCAGGAAATCCAAAGTGTGGGATTATTTTGAGAAGGTGAAGGACCAACCCAAGGTGATATGTAAACTCATCTTCATTGGTCGACTACAAACATGACGTATCATGTGAAACATGGAAGTAGCTACATGCCCATTAGCCCACAGCGTCATTAACAGGCGGCTCGCTCAGTGTGTGACGTGCACTTGTAGATAAAATATAGGCCTATATTAATGAAGGTTCATTAGTACGGTTTTGTATTTCTCTGTAATGTAGCACAGTGTTAACAATGTCACTGATACTATTCTTTCTCACACCTACAACTCAAACCATTGTGTTGCCCTGCCCAAAATATATCATTTAATGATTAAATTAATATCATAAACATGCAGGCGACTAGTAGACTAATGGCCCTAAATGACGACTCTTGGTCGACTAGGAAAAAATCTTTCAGAAGTCTTAAAAACGCTAAGACATGAGAAGTAGGATTTCAAGAAGTTGCATTGTAAAATCTCAGTAATTTTTAAAATAATTACCTGAATGCCTCTTGCATTATGTTACGCAGATTAGGATTGTGGAACCAGCAACACTTATACTTTGTTTCTGAACGGAATGCTTAGAGGATCCACTGTCCGCTAGCTAGTTGTTACTGTACTCTTGACGACATGAGAAAGTGTAAATTTAATGCAAATTTGTCTTCTAACCAAGATTTCGTGGCAGGTCTGAAAGCAGTACAAGGCAGTGCAAACAAGGTTCAGTATATTATAGACAGAGTTTTTCAAACAAGGCATCAATGCAGGGAAAGCTGACATGCAGAATGAGAAACAAAATCACCAAGAAAACCTGCCAACAATGCCAGGTGTTCCCCACTTCTGTTCTGCCCTAGTCTCTGCCATGAGACATAAAAATCATGTCTTATGTTATAATAAACATCTGGACAAAATTATGTCTAACCCTAAGTAGTTATTTGATGTCAGTCCTTGTTTTTTTTTTTTCCCCTTTTATTTTCTGTTATGGTAAAGCTCGTCTGGAAATTTCATTCTAAAAAGGCATTAAAGGGTCTTAAGAAGTCATAAAGCCAACTTGCCTTAAGGTGTAAGAACCCTGTCATGTTTTTTGAAGCGTAAATAGAATAACCCCAGTTAAAAATCTTAGGTTAGGCTTTAATGAGCTACACCACGGTTGCGTGACTTCAGTGTCACCACCACACCAAGGCTTTAAAGCAGCCTTTGTTGTAATGACGTCCTATAGTCGCTTTAGCCACTGGTTAGCAAATGGCTTTTGTAAGACACATTAAACTTTCATAATTCATGGGTAGGGTATTTAATGGTGTATTTTATGTCATGGAACAAAATGTGGAAGTCTCTTAACCTTGTGTCAGCCACAGACCTTATTTCAGGCACCAAACCAAAAGCCCATTGACTTCAGGAATCCAGAAGTGCAATCATGCTAACTCAATTCCAGGTTTTAGGACTCATTCCTGCACCACTCTATAGAAAAAGTAAAATGCAATCTCATCCCATCTGTAGCTAGTTTTTCCATTTTTGAGCGGCAGAGTACCAGACAGACTTGTGGCAGTCGCCTGGTCCCTGTACGCGGCACATAAAGGGACTTGACTTTAAATGTAGGGTGCAAAGCAGAGAGCTGGAGGGCAGAAGTTGTCATGTCTCTCTGTTTGCACGCGAACCTTCTTCTCTGCAGCGCTCAACAACATTGTCCCCCTGCACCCTCTTCTCTCCCTACTCTGGTCCCGCCTGGTCGACTGCGATGCCTTCATCACACCTTCATCTGACGACGTTGATGATGATGATGATGATCATACTCTTCCTCTCCATCTCTCACCTTGGTCCCTCAATTGACCAAACCCTTCGCCGACCCATCTCAACTTAACCTCAACCTGCCGCTTTAATCCGGATGGCGCCCTTCCCAAATCAGGACTACTTTGACATCGTGAAGAACCCCATGGATCTGTCGACCATCAAGCGGAAGCTGGACACGGGACAGTACCAAGAGCCTTGGCAGTACGTCGAGGATATCTGGCTGATGTTCAACAACGCCTGGCTGTACAACCGCAAGACGTCCCGCGTGTACAAGTACTGCTCCAAGCTGGCTGAGGTGTTTGAGGCGGAGATTGATCCTGTCATGCAGGGCCTGGGATACTGTTGTGGGAGGAAGGTGAGGCAGCGTGTTCTTTTGCTTTTGTTAACTCATGTGGTCACAGATGAGAAATATTTCCCTTAGTAAATACATTTTGCTTGTCTTTTGCTTTTTAGCTGATTTAGAGTCAGGATTAGGGTTTAAGAAATATCTATATTTGCTTTCAGGTGGAGAGTTAGAGAAGATTCATACCACCCTCATATGCACAGTAAATGTGAAGCTACAGCTAGTTAGCTTAGCTTAGCATAATGAGTGGAAACTGAGAGATACGTTGACAGCGCTTTTTAAAACTATAACAACAGCATAACATGACAATAACAGTCTTTTACCATCCCTGTTAAATGGTGGCTGATCCCTTCCTCTGCTTGGAGGGTAAGGAGCTCCCGGACGTCATAGTCTTCACAATTTGTGGACATTTTTGGTTGCTATTCCTCTTCTTAGAGTTTCTAACCGCTTTTTAAATCCCCCAATGGAAGGTCGCACACATAACATCACACCTGCCACGTCCATGGTCCTGCCGTCGCACATAGATGTTGATTTGGTACTGTTACTACCTGCAGGCTCAAAGGTGGAATAACTCTGTCCCCCCATTCCGTGTTTGTACTTTTAATACTGACCGGCAAGGTGGAATAACAGCGCAACCTTCTGGCCTTGAACAGGCACTGTATAAGGGGCTAGTGAGTTTTAAGGCCCAGACACACCCAGCTGTAATCAAAGAAGGGGCAGCAACGGTTGCTGACTGTTGCGTCACCTCACATTGCTTGTGTCTCAGCCAAAAAGTTGCACTTGAATGCACCGCAAAGACTTTAGCCAACGACTAACCAGCACGTACATTCTGCGTGAGAGGAAATAAATCTCCACACCAGCAAATGGCAGTAGCCTGTAATCGTCATTAAAAAAGGGAGTCTGCAAGACCATCTTAACGTTAGCTTGCCAGTTAGCACATTAACAACACGATCCAGTGTTTAAAAGAACAAAGCATGTTTTCCGTGTGTGTGTGTGTTTCTGCTAAAGAGCTCAATGGCCAGTGAAATTTTTTTTAACTCATGTAAAAAAATTGTTTTGTTTTCTTCTTCTTGTTGTTTTGTGCGTTGAGCTGAACTGCCAATCAGAGAAATTTCATTCACATACACACTCTGCAGTCTTCAACACTGATTCAACATGCTGAATCAGCTGTAAAAAGGGCCAGCAAAGGCCGACGAGGGCCAAGAGTGCAGGACACACTGCAAAGACTAAGGTGACAGTCACCAACACCAGGACGACAGGCGACTGTCGTCCTGGTGTTTCGGGGCCTTAAAAGGTGCTGGTAGTTGGATTTTGTAACCCTTGGACAGAGCCAGACCACCTGCTGCTCTTTGTTCTTAGTATTTATGCTAAGCTAACAGCTGCTGGCTGTTGCAGTCATGAATTTACCAATTATGAGAGTGGTATTGATCTTTTTATCTACAGCGTCTCTCCACCAGTGTAAGAGTATTTCCCCAAATCTGAAACTTTTTTAAAGGTAAAATTGAGGTATGTTCAAGCTTGGTGTGACCACATTAATGAGTCAGAAAAGTAATGCGAATATACAGGTGCGTTCTAAGCTATGAGTTTATTTTTGTGGATCCTCGTACGATATGCTTGTGTGAAAACTGTTTTCCTCTGAGTACAGTAAACAACCTGTTCTTTTTATCTCTTTGTTGTTGCAGTACGAGTTTTCCCCCCAAACTCTATGCTGCTATGGAAAACAATTATGCACCATCCAACGTGACGCTGCTTATTTTAGCTACCAGAACAGGTAAGGGCTTTCGACACATTGGAGCACAAGCACACACAGGTCACAGATAAATAAGTAGCCTTCAGGGCGTATTGTAGTCATTTAGACATGTTGCTGTGAACGTGCAGCCGATTAGATCAGCTTGTTATGTGTCTTGTTGTATTTTGCACATTGATTATATTTCCTACATGCAATCAGTGCAATCACAGATGAGTTTTAATTTGGCTTCAAATGGTTACCCTGGCACCATCTTCCATCCTCACAGTTCACCGTTTTAATTTTCATTATGTTCTCATTCATAAAGTGGGCTCCTGTCTTCTTCTGCAGTTATTCTTTATTTGTCGCACCATTGTTTCCCACTGAGTAAATTTACATGCACCACACATGACGGCTTGCATCTTCTGATATTTACTTGCATCAATAACTAAATAAAGGGGGAGGGGGTTATCCATTCTCACCACCAGAAGAAAGGGTCCCACTTTATAAATGAACTGAAAGGATGATGGGTCTCTGTTGCTTTATTTTTTCCTCATCCACCCTTTCATGTTGGGAGACTCGTATCCTCACCCCCCTCCTCCTCCACAGCTCCTAGTGGTCTCTCATGTTGCTGTAATGTTGTTGTTGTTTACCACTGGACGTCTGACGCTAATCTTTGCTTTGCCTTGGCTCTCTGTCCTCTGTTGGTTGTTGTTCACATCCTGTCCGTCCCTCCCTCCTCCATGTCCCCCCTCTCCCTCTCTGTCCCCTCCATTGTCTCCGTCTGACCTGTAACGATTTATTTCACGCTTTTTTAATATTCATTTTGACCTCCCCATCTCCCTCCCCCCTCCCTTTCCCTTCTCCCCTTCTCTCCCTCCTTTTTTAACGCTTGTGATGTCTGCATTGGCCTGTTTTGGTGTGACCAATCATCCACTCCAAAAATTTACGCGCAAAATCAAAACACCCGCCCACACAAAAACCCTGCATCACGATTGGCTGCTTCCTCCTGGCGACGACCTACCTTGCCCTCTGCCTCCTCCTGTGTGTCCGCCCCCTGGCCTGTCCTGCCCTGCCCTGATTGGCGGCTGCTTCTTCGTGCCCTCTCTGTGATTGGCTGTGCTGATGACGAACGGTGTAGTTCACCAAAATATGGGCTTCTTGCTGACAGGTACCACTTCTGCGAGAAGTGTTTCAACGAAATCCAGGGCGAGAGCGTTTCCTTGGGGGACGACCCCTCCCAGCCTCAGACGTGAGTACCATCACACTCCTGCCTTCCTCTCACACGCTGCAGAAAACAGCTCTCTCATCAGAAATTAGAGGTTCTCATGTGATGCTTGCCCAGATGAGCAGTTATGCAATTCTGGTGTTGGAAGCATCAAAGATTGAATGTAACCAGCTGTTAAAAACTCTCCATTTTTTGGATATCTACTCCCCCAAAAAGCTGTTTACAAGCATGAATTTAAGGTTAACCCTTTTACACCCTGTTTTACTCTTTCATTTTCCCCTTAAGTAGCTTTAGGGTTATAAAAATCATCTTATTCCACTGAAGGGATGGGCACTAAACCTGGTGTTAAACAGCCTGGGGCTAAATTATCATAGATTGTAGTATTGATCATTTTCAACGTTACTGTTTTTGCTCTCGGCATTGAAGAAATTAGAGACATTTAAAAAATAGATTTCCTATTTAATTGGGCTACATAAACATTACCTCGCACTTGTTATCTCACATTGGTCTAAGATGCATTTCGCTATTCCCAAGCAAAGCCTGTTGTATGTCCAAGTAATGGGGGGCAGCTCCCCCTGACCTCTCTTTTTCTCTCTCAGACACACACACTCACCCTGCTCCTTCAAATAATAACGTTCAAAAGTCTGGTTACACTTAACTAGAGTTGATGCTGATAATGCTTACATAACATTTTTGCATGCAACTTTTGAAACATGTAGCGAAGGTGCATCACATACAGGCAGAGAAATGCAGTTTTTGACTGCCTAGCTTGTTGGTTTTCTCTTGTTGCTCCATCAGTCGCAGGCCTGTAATGTATGCTAGCAGCCCAGAGCCCACGTGAAGTTAACTAAATTATATAAATATAGGTTAATGATTAAAGGTAAAGTGTTTGTAATTATATAAATATAATAACGTGTTCAAAAAAATGCTGTTGCTGAGAAAATAAAGCAATGTTAGTTCTGTTCTTCTTGTTTCATTTTTTCCTCTTTGAAAATAGTAGAGTCAATAAGAGTAACATTAAAGTACTGAATTAATAAGCAGTATTGGTAGAGGAGCAGTAGTACCGTTCTTAACAATACCCGTCCCTATCCCACAGTGTCTGACAGAATCACATATCTGTTCTGTATCATCTTATTCTAGTTGGTCATTGAAGCTGAGTGAAATATTTAACCCCAACACTGTTTTAATGACTGCACCACTTCATGACTTCATCATGGTTTCTTTAAAAAACATGGGAAGAAGGAAATGAGCAACGAAAGAAGAAGTGATAAAAAGTAAAATGTAAGAAAAGAAAATTAAAAACAAGAAAATTTGTAAGAAAAACAAAACAAACAAAAAAGTTAAAACAAATAAACAAACACAGAAGTGACCCTAGACTTTAGATCTTAAAAACTATAATTTTGTAACAAAATGTTAAATATATAATATAGTTTTTACCAAGCTTTTTAAAAAATAATTTCTAGATTTTATTTTTATAGAACAATCTGTTCATTTTTTTGCAGTTTTAAATACATAATAATATAAATGTCGTTTTCCCGAGCTTTTTAAAAATAGCTTCTAAATTAATTTTTTAAAACAATTTATCAATTATTTGCAAGTTTAGATATATAATATTATAAATATAGTTTTTCCCGAGCTTTTTAAAAATAATTTCTAAATTAATTTTTTTAAAACAATATATCAATTATTTGAAAGTTTAGATATATAATATTATAAATATAGTTTTTCCCGAGCTTTTTAAAAATAATTTCTACATTTAATCTTTAAAAATAATCTATAATTTTTTTGCAATTTGTGGGACGTATCTTAACAAGTTCCCCTCTTGTTTTTTAAAGAAGTTGCTCCAGTTTTGCTCAGGGTTTAAAGGTTTATTAAACAGTGGACATCTTGTGCGTCATTGTCTTAAAGCTCAGCCTTATATTTTTAGTACGTCTGAAGACCTTGGGGTCTCAGCTAGAATTTCAAGTAAAGTGAGAAAAAAAGTTGATGAATGGTGTTATTTGGCAACATTTTGATAACTGGTTGTCATTTTTTTAAGTAGAAGTGCCAAGCATTACCTAGTTTGAGCTTCTCCAATGTGAGAAATATTTGCCGCTTTTCTCTAAATTTATTCGATTAAAAAAACCTTCTAAGCTATTTACATTGCTAAAGAAAATGAATATCCCACCAATATTCCCATTTACATGCAGCCATGCTTATGCCGATTATCATGCCCCAACATGTGGCATCATTATAAGATGTTTTATAAGTTCACCACTGATGGTGGACTTGTTAGACCATGCAAACACTGCCTCCCTCTTTCATTCCTTTAACCACCTTCTTGAAAAGGTCAGCATTGTGATATTTGTCCAAAAACCTGTTGATTCAAGTCTTTCATAGTGTTTAAAAGTAGGTGTGTTTCCCCGTCTGACCAAAAACGTAGGCTTCACTTTTGGGCATGCGAAACTGTTTGTTGGTTTGTGTACAACGCACAGAGCTGATTGTCAAGAAGGCAAGAGGCTGTGTGTCACTTACTGCAGTAAAAACTTAAATTGACAACGGAGACAACGGAATATGGAGTTCATGTGACCCATATCCAATTCAGAATATTATCATATTTGGAATAATAATGGAATATTAGTTTGCATGTAAACATAGTCATCGTAAATTAAATGTCTTGGAGTGTTGGTTGATGCTCTGTGAAATATTGTGGTGGGCATTTTTCACTATTTTGTAACATTGTATAGACCAAATTGATAATGATAATGATCAATAAGGTTCTGTGAGGTTGAACAATGTTTGGCTGTGCAGTTATGTTTGAGCTGTAATGACCGATCAACAGGCACATCAGTGGTGTTAAGAGGTTGAAACTCTTGATATCTTCTCAGAGTTTTGAGTGGGGGCTGCCATTTAGTTTTAATGTATAAGCTAAATTCAGTAACATATTAAGGAAATTTCAGAGCCTCTTTTCTTATTGTGTGGTTTTATCTTGTCATATGACACATAATTCTGTCAGTATTTCACATTACAATCTTACAGAAACTATGTTAAGCGTAAAACTCTAACCCCTGACAAGAGTTTGGGTCTCTTATTTTACGGACAGGATCGATAATCAGTATAATATGTTGTCATATTTTGAATTTCTGTACACATTTTCTGATGTGAGGATAATTGATTCTGCATACACAGGGATTACCGTGTTGTGTCTCAGTGTTTTATTGTCTGATATTTTCCGCAGGTCCATCAACAAAGACCAGTTCCAGCGAAAGAAGAACGACACACTCGACCCTGAGTTGTACGTTCCCCTTCTCAAATAATTAACTCACATTTATAATAATTTCACACCCTTTCTTTGTTGATGTTTTTTAGTAAGCTACTAGAATTTCTAGCTTATATATAAATATTGATAATGTGATTAAGTAATTATCGTATCTGAATAATAACTTTGGATGTCACAACTGTACTTATTTGCTAAACGTACTTATTTAGCGACTTTGTAGCTCCTTCAGAGGAACAAACAGAGCATTTCTGTAACCCGTGGCACGTTGCCTTATTAACTTCGGATATTGTGTCTGTCTTTTGTCTCCTGCTCTCTCTCTGCTCAGACTTGTGGAATGTATTGACTGCGGTCGTAAAATGCACCAGATCTGCGTCCTGCATAATGATACCATATGGCCGTCGGGGTGAGCCAGCTTCTCTGTACATTCTGTTGCGTGACTGGAAAATTAATTTGGCCTTTTGTGGTCCTTGAAAAGCTTTAGATTCATCCAAAACATCAATAAAGGTGCTGGAAAAGTACCATGAAGACCCAACAAACACACAAATACACATTTTCATGTAGCTGTAGATGTGCTGTTCTAAACAAATTGTCAAAGAATACACAGTTCCAAGATTCTGAGGTGCAGTTTTGAAACTGAGAATATGTCGGAGCCTCAGGACAGAAAATGTCTGCCAGTGTGGCGGCAGCAGACACTCATACAAACAAAGTCCTGCAGCTCGAGTGCAGAGTGAGAGTCTCTCATTCCTCAGAGTTTGATCTGCCTTCATGTGTGGTCTGTTTGTAATTAAAAGACGTGAGCAATGTGAGCAGAGTCATTAAAGCTGTTTAAAGAAAGGAAGACTGACATGAAAGACCAAGTCATCTCCTGATTGAAGCCACTTAATCACTGTCATCGGCGCTGATTGTGACAGAGCTGACGGCAACCCACAAATTTAACCATTTGTTATTTACTTCCTCCTCAACCACAGCTTTGTGTGCGACAACTGCCTCAAAAAGGCCAACAAGACGCGAAAAGAGAACAAATACGCAGCCAAGAGTAAGTGCTGACGCTGAGCTACTGGCTCAGTCCATGTCTGTGTTTTATGACCTTGCCTGCCTCCTTTCCTTCATCCAGACTTTGTCATTGTGTTTTCATCCCTTTGTCCTTTTGCCTAAATACCAGCATTTCAAAACATGAGCTCTGCTGCTATCTTAGCAGTGGTTCCACTGGATCATTGTACATTTGATCATTGATCATTTGATTGTGCTTTTACTGGGATTTTTTTCCAATCATTCCACTCCCTAATACTTTAAACCCTTTCTTGGGGGACTAAGATCAGGCTACATCCACACTCACATGTTTTCCTTTTTAAACACATAAGTATTGCTGCATTTATGCCCAGTGTCCACACTACTCTGGTATTTTTCAACCCTTAAAATGGAGACTTTTAAAAATGCTGCTGACCCCGTTTTAGTTTGAAAACAATGATACAGACATTCATGTTCACTTCCAGATTCTGTCTTATCAGTCATCGGGTGTCAAGCCAAAACATTTTAATCTTTCTGTGTGGGTAATGTTAGTCCTTTCCCATTGCCATGGCTTCCCCTGGCAATGGATAATGCTTCCAGTACCTCTATAATATGTATATTCATGTTTTAATTCAGAAACAAGTTCAGGGTGTTAAACTGGCTATAGCTACAAGTGAAGTGAGCTTGGACACATCCTACCCTTCTCTGTATTCCACCTCTCACTCTTCATCCTCTGTTTTGTCTTTTGCAGGACTCCCTCAGACCAAGTTGGGGAACTTTTTGGAGACGCGAGTGAACGACTTCATCAAGCGGCAGAACCTCCCTGATTCTGGTGATGTCACCATCCGTGTGGTCCATGTGTCAGACAAGGTGGTAGAGGTCAAGCCAGGCATGAAGTCCAGGTAGGAGGTCGTATTTCACTGCAGCTGTAGGTTTTGAAAGATGGCTCGTTGATTAACTTTGATATTTGTCACTCATCGGTGCAGCAAACATTGAGTGTGATGGCAAACAAAATGGACACTGGACAAAGTTATCTATCATCATTTTATTTCAGGAAGAAGCGCAAACAACAAGCGTTCAAATCACTGCAATATTTACAACAGTATCTCATCTGTAATTGTTTTATTACAGACACAAAATCAGACAAGTATATCATAAATGTGGGCTTTATCATCCTCCCTAGTGTGTTGTATTGTGAAAAACAAACAAAGGAGCTGAACATTGAGCAGGTGTGTGTAGTGAAATAATCTCGATGATTACAGTCAGTCAAAAGAGTCATTCGTCCACAGTCGTCAAAAATAAAAACTCTGGCAACAGAGTAAAAGAATCTACAGCGACACAGAAAACTCATCTGTCTTCCTACAACTACTTTAAAGTATCCTCACTTCTCATTTCTGACTTTGCACATCCTCATTTCCTTTCCTTGCCTCCTGTCCTTGTGTCTGAGTCCCTCCCACCTTACATTTGAGCGGAGGAAGCAAGGAAGAGCCATGAGGAGAGGATTTGAGGCAACAGGCCTTTAACAAAATGAGACATGCGTGCTTTAGAGCTGTCAAAGTGACGTCAGTTACATATGACACACATGTGGCACAGCTGTACCATCTGTCCATTGTTTTGTTGTAGCCTAACGCTGTATTTTATGATCACTATCAGATGAGCGCAACAGTGTTCAGCGCACATTTGAAAATTTTAAATAACCACTAAAACAAAAGAAACACTTGATATTATGAGAGTCCTGCTCCCGCCATGGTTGTACATTCCAGCTGTGTGTCACGCCTCCTTAATACGTCACAGTGCTGAAAAGACCTCCGCAGAGGATACACCTGAGCACCCTTGTTCATAACTCCTCCGGCAAGCCTCATCTCTCCTCGAGATTCACTTTCATAATTGAGACATCTTGCGAGACACCGCACTGATATTGATTTTCAGTCACAGGCAGGTGATGAAGAGGTGCAGAGGCGTGCGTGTCCCTGAAAGTTTGTGACTGGTGTCCACAGGATTTCCCGCCATGTTTTACAGTGGAGGTGCCTCACCTCGCCTGAAATAAAGAGCACCTCCGCTTTAAATATAATGTTATGCTTAATGAGCTTTAGGATAAACAAGCTCTGCATCACACAACACTGTTAAAACTGTCATCTAGTAACCACACTGATAATGAGATCAGATTGCGTCGCAGTAATTAATTAGAGCGGTGCGTATCAGTGTTGGAGAGCCAGTCACAGTCAGATGCCAGTGAGTCCCACAGCAGGTCAGACATCACGCTGAATTTAGTTTGATACTCACCCGTCAGACTCACGTTAAACCCACAAGAGGCTGCGTCGAGCTGCGGTCAGTTTACGGTTTGCACTGACCATCGACGGCTGTGATCAGGCGAGGGCGAGGAGCAGAGCGAGGGGCATCGCTTCTCCAGGACCAGTCTCCAAGTGGCAGTTCCTCCACGGCCATGCAAAAAACAAAATGTGCAATGTGTTGTTGCTAGGCAACAGCTGGTTGGCCACGGTGCACAGTAGAGCACGTAACAGGCAAGTCTGTAACAAGTAACTGAATTTAGAGTTTGTTTACTAAAGTGTGGGAAATATTGTGAACACTGGTGGAGCATAAATGCACAGTGGGACACGTTTTTATCTCAGAGGCAACAAACTGATTTTAGTGCGACAGGCTGCTGATGAATTTTAGACCACCCGCTGCTACAGCAGTACAGTAAAGTTTGTGTGTTGTCTAGTTAATATAGTATTAATGCCACTTCTTAATCCGCTTGGGAAATCTCACCAGCTGGCGTTTTCCACAAAATGCCAACAGTTAAAGCACATCCCACACTAAATTTGCTAAGTCCATTCTGTGCTGTGGTTTTGTCCTGAGTCCTGGCTGATATTCAGTTAACCCTTTTGTGCCTGCAACGGAAATTTTTAATTTCCTTTGGAAGTGTTGTCTTGGCTCGTCTAAGGACGAATCTGAGGAGATTTTCAGAAGTGGTCAAACAGTTTCTGAGATACAGCCATTTTCTTATCAGTCTATATTTAGTATTTGGGCACATGGGGCTGTTCTTCCATATATTTCTATAGCTTTTAGGGAAAAACAGGGTCCCACGTGCCCAAAGACTAAATATAGTATGATAAGAAAATGGCTGTGGAGCACAGTCTGGTATTTTGCATCTATGAACTCATAACAAGTTCAATATTGAATCTATGCTCTCATATGCAGTGTGAAAATACTTAATATGGAAAACATCTAATAAACACAATTTAGCACTTTCATCATTTCTCAAAAAATCCTGATAACTATTGATAAAATTGTGATCTTTCATGTGATCTAAAAATGATCCAAAGATGTCCTTACCCAATCTCAAGACTTTAGACCAGTCAAAACAAATGTTGTGGCATTTTTTTATCATACTTAATATACTTTTTGGGCACAAATGGGTTAATATCCTTATGTTTTAAGACTGTAATGTGTTAATTTAAACATTACAGTCACTGGTTTACACGCTTGCACCTCTTCTGTTATCCACTCCCTTCGACCTTCAACACTACAACAGTTTTGACTCTCACATTTAAAGCATCGTACTGCAAGTGGGTTTGGTCCATATTTGCACACCTCCGCATGTTGTCATGTCGTTTTGTTTGACAGTTAAGAAAATGAAAGCAGTGTTTCTACTATATACATAAATGAATGGTGCCACTGCTACATGAGTGTGTCCCCATATTCATTAACTTGCCATTTCCGCTTTAAGCAGCCAGATTTGGGGATGAGCAGGGATTATGTATCAAACTCTCTCAGATAAGGGTGTTGTGATGGAATGCCCACCAATCATTATCGATGAGTAGAGCAGTCAGATGACACAAAACGCGCAAGAAAATTTCTCCATTCATGCAGCTAAAATGGCTTCACTGGTCGCACCGAACATTCACAGTTTCATGTAGGGTTTACTGCTAACCTGACACACAGCTCACCTGCCTGTCCCATGTGCAGACACACTGTTTCTATCTCCTTGCTCACCACACACACGCCACACTGACTGCGTCCTAGCTCCTTTTGTCTCTGCGACTGGAAACGCAGGGTTGATTAGTGAGGACCAGGGGCAGTTATAATGATTTTTGTTTTTCATGTCATTACTGAAAAACCTCGTGAACCTGCCCTGTTTGGTTCAGTTCAATCAATCTCAAGTTCGTTTGCCCCCTGAGTGCGGTTCATTTGGGCAGGTGTGAACACAGCAATCACACTCAGGTGCGCACCAAAACAACCAGACTGAGACCTTGAAGAGGTGGTCTCTGTCTGGTTACAAACGAACTGTAGCGTGGTTCGTTAGTGATGAGAACATGTTCCGATCTGGATCTGAACCAACTGCAGTCACATGACACATTGTTTGGGTTAAACATGAGCATGTTACAGTCCTGGAGGATTATTAATGTGTGCCTCCTCCTGTACTGCCTTAATATGCACATTCAGCACATCCAATGCATCAAAACATTGTTTTCTAGTTGGAGCCGCGCCTCGTTTTCAAACTGTATGCTTTGACTCAAATGAACAATGACAGCAATACAGTCCACGAGGAGCAGCGCTAAAATCAACCTGCGTAGTTGTCCCTCCATTGTGACATTAGAAAGTGTCACATTTATCTTGACAGTGTACTCTTCTTCAACGTTTTGTTTACTTCCTGGATTTTTCCCACATGGAAATTCTGACCAAGAGCAGCTTTCTCGCACAAGACATTTGATCTGGTCCGCTTGCAAATGCTGCCGTGAGAACACAAACAAACTCTAGGCTATTATGCAACTTGGTGATAAAATTAGTCCCTGATTCAGACCAAAGCAAGACAACTCTAGGCCTGACAGCATCCTTAGAGTCACAATATTGATTGAAACACTAAATGTCAAATGTTAGATCTGTCCCCATGTTCAGGAGTGATTGTTACAGCACATTGTGTATGGGAAGCATTTTATTAATCATAAGTTGACATCTACAACTGTTGGGGGACGCACTAAAACATCTTCCAGTGGTGCAAAATTGAACACACAATTAAGCACCACTGCTAAAAAAAAAAATCCCAGGGAAAACACTGGAAACATTACAGTTAAGTCACAGCAGGAAAGAGTTAATGATGATGCTGCTTTTCTCACCCTTTTCCCTCTTTCTTTCCCATCCAGGTTTGTTGACAATGGAGAGATGTCCGAGTCCTTCCCGTACAGGATGAAAGCCCTGTTTGCATTTGAGGACATCGATGGAGCAGATGTGTGTTTTTTCGGCATGCACGTTCAAGAGTACGGCTCGGACTGCCCGCCCCCCAATCAGAGACGGGTGTACATCTCTTACCTGGACAGTGTGCACTTCTTCCAGCCCCGAATCCTCAGAACTGCTGTCTACCACGAGATCCTGATAGGGTACCTGGAGTACGTCAGGAGGCAGGGGTAAGAGAAGAGTTTTGACTGTCTTAAAAAATATTACCTGCAACAGACCCCTCACTGAGCAGCTGAAATCAGTTAGGTGATTTCTTTAAATGAAAAACTTGAGCATTACAGCTACACAGGCGTTAAAATATGAGCTTATTATGCAGTTAGAAGTGTGTCATTAGGCTTTGTGTTCCAGGCGCTGCTGCAGACCGCTTTCAGTGCATGAAAATGAGCAGGCAGATGGAATAAAAGGAAATCAATTTACTTCTCTGCTAATGAATACACCGTCTGTGTCAGGTATACAACGGGCCATATCTGGGCCTGTCCACCCAGTGAAGGGGATGATTACATCTTCCATTGTCACCCAGCGGACCAGAAGATCCCCAAGCCAAAACGGCTGCAGGAGTGGTACAAAAAGATGCTGGACAAGGCTGTTGCCGAGCGCATCGTCCATGATTACAAGGTGAGACATGTTTTCTGATTAGTCATTGTGCCAACAGCATTAGGTAATGCTTTTATCACTGCAGAAAACAGGCAGGCCCCGAGACTCTGACTCATCCATAGTCCCAAACGTCTGACTTTATTTCTTGATTCACTTTCAGGTTAGCTTTAAAACGTATGATCCCATTCTCAGAAAATAATCTCACCACAAGTTCAATTAACAAGCTGTTTGGGAGCTTCTGATGATACTGCATGTAGATTTTCTTCCTTGTAATTGAAGCTGTTGTGCGGGACTTTTGTCTCTCCGTCTTGCAGTGAGAGTAATTACACAAACACGGGTGACGCATGTTTATGCCTGTAGGTGAGCTCCCTGCAGTCGATCACTTTATTTTTTAGACTTTCAGGGCACAGTCACACATCACATGAGCAAAATTAACATTGCATAATATTCCATTTTCCTTCCATTCATTACAAGCAAGGGAAAAAATAAAACATTTGCTCCCACTGGCAAAGCAAATTTACATCTTTGCTGTAGTTAAGTCACAGCCTCAACCAATAGCAAAGTGTGTAGAGGAGACATCGATTGTTGCCGTGTTTAACCAGCCAATATTGTATGATATATGCCATGAAAAAGACAAAGTGCCCCACATAAGAGATGCTACCTGGCTGGCAGCAGAGCCCTGATCAAGCTCAAACCATGGCAGCAATTTTGGGCCTGAGCCCAGTAATGAACCCGAGTTTCTGCTGTAGAAAAAAAATCTGAATATATGTTATATACTCTAATATTTTATTTTATTTTATTTATTTATTTTTATTTTTTATTTATTGTTATAATTTTTTAATTCAGGCCTATTACAAGCTAAGGGCTGACATGTTTCCTCGCACCTCTTCTCTTCTTTATTTCGATAGTCCATCGCCTCGTGCACGACAGGTCTGACAGAGCGGGCTACACCCCTTGGTGCATCTAGTGTGCACGACAGTCCACAACAATGCGGCGCACAAATGATGATCACCACTCTTGGCTGCATGCTACTCACATCTCTCCCACTCTCTCCACTCCTTCTCTCTCATGCGCGCACTGTCTCTCCCTCGGTTCTCACTATATTACTCCGTTGTTCCGTCATTTTACCTCTCTTAGTCACAACCCCCCTGTCTTTGTCAGTCTTCCCCTCTTGATTCAGTCCATTAAACCTCCTGCTATTTATGCACCAGAACTGCCAATTCATTAAAAAAAAACACAGATAAACTGGCAGAAACCCGACCAGATTCAAGCCCAGGGGGGATAATGAGAAATTGCAGCCTGGTGCAGCCCAAACTAGGCAGGTGAGGTCGGGTCCAGTCAGGCTTGGACAGAGAATCAGAGCTGTAGCCGGCAGTGAGACAGGAGACAGGCATGGGATGTAAGAAAATGGAAAATGTACCAGTAACATTATATTTCACAGAACATATTAGCAAGCTAGCTAACATTAGCTAGCAAGCTCTCGGTGTGCGTCTGAGTCAGCACTGCCTGTACTAAGCACGATCACTGCCTCTGCAAGTGACGGTCACTCACCTGAAGTCGCTCATATGTTACTGTGCCCTAATCCTTCCTCCGAACACTGAGTTTCTTCAGGAAACTTTCTTAGACCCCGATCACACATAGAAAGCATTTTGCAGGTTGTAAAACACGAAGCGTGCCGCACTGCCCTTTTTTTTTTTTTTTAAAGTCAATGCCACTAGTGAAAAAAAGATTACCTGCGCCTCTTTATTGTTGCCAGGCAACCATGGACTCACTTCCTTATTGTAAGCTTCCCGTGTAATCAATCTACTGTTAATTTATTTTAGTTATTTCACAGTAATTAGTATCTAGTTCCTCAAATGTTGAGGCAGAGGGTACTTGCTGTAGCTCTGGTTGAGGGTGAGAGGCTGTCAGCAAATAGTTTGTTGCACACAGGGAAACGGAGATCTGTGTGGGTACATGAGACTCTAAAAAAGAGGGTCGATCACGGGGAATACCACCACTTGGTCCAGGAGCTTTGCATCCATGATGGCCGTTTCCAGGCATATTTTAGGATGACTCGGGCTGTATAGCTCTGGGTATCTTGCAACTGCTACAACAAGTTTCTCCACCATTGTTTACCAACTGTACACTTGTTGTCATGACCACCACAGAAGGCCCGCCTCTCAAATCATCCGATTTGGGCAATGGGGAACAAAGATAATGAAAAAAAGAGATGATGTTGGGCGCTTCTCTGCTCTGAGTTAAAGTCTTTTCCAATTCGAGGAGTTCAGAGCGCAAGAATTTAAAAACACCAGGCACCTGGAGCGCAGAAACACAAGAAAAAAAGCTTCATTCTCATTAAAAACAATTACAAAAAGGCGCCTCCAGCTGCGAAAACAATTCCTGTGTGATCAGGGCCTAAGACACTTATTAGGATTTTCCACCGTAGCCTCCGCCGTACTCCTAGCTGCTGCCTTGTTGCTATGGTTTCACCCCCCTTCCTGCTCTCTTTAGCGCTTGCTGGTTGACGTAAAACACACTACTTCTGGTGCACCAGTGGAGGAAAATCACAACAGACACCAAACAACACAACTCCGGTATCCTGCGAAATACAAAGAGCCTTCCCTGGCAGCGAGAGGCTTAATCAGCATTTTGTGAATTTGTTCGGCAAAGGCTTGAATATAATAGACGTTGATTCATATGTAAAAGTCCCACCGTCCAGCTTTTAAATCAGAAACATTTAAATTTGATATCTACAATTCCGTGACAACTGATCTGCTGATAAGGATCATGTGATATGAAATCAAACACGTGGTGAGATTTTCTCAACTGCTGTTTTCCACGGTCGAGAGTAAACTCTGAACCTGGAGAGATGTTGAAAAGGCAAATAAGGACAGTAAAGGCATTACAAGCACTTGAACACTTATCTCTTTATCCCCTAGGACATCTTCAAGCAGGCAACAGAGGACCGGCTGACCAGTGCCAAGGAGCTGCCGTACTTTGAGGGCGATTTCTGGCCCAACGTGCTGGAGGAGAGTATCAAGGAGCTGGAACAGGAGGAGGAGGAGAGGAAGAGGGAGGAGAACAGCACCTCCAATGAGAGCACAGATGTGAGTAGATTAAGGGTCCACATGTAGTCCTCACTTTCAGGCTCATGTCTGTCACAAAATGTTTTAGTTTGTCACAGCAGTGCCACACAGATACAGTGAAACTCACATCAAAACATTTACAGGTCACAAAAGGAGACAGCAAGAACGCCAAAAAGAAGAACAATAAAAAGACAAGCAAGAACAAGAGCAGCATGAGCCGAGCCAATAAGAAGAAACCAGGGATGCCCAACGTGTCCAACGACCTCTCCCAGAAGCTCTACGCCACCATGGAGAAACATAAGGAGGTATGCAAGTCAAATTTGATTAGCTGCTCACTCTTTTATTGGATTACATGGCATAATTACAAGAACATTACGCTGACTTGTGTCTTCAGAGTTGTCATGCTAACTCCACTCTGTGAATGCAGATCATTAAAATTTTAGCATCTGTCACTGCTGCTGTTTTAAAATGTTTCTCAGTTTTATCACAGAGTAGGTACATCTTATACTACGGCAGCAAATGAGCATGGTAAAAACAATGTCCTTCACCTTACCTTTACTGACAGCAGGCAGATGCTGGATTAAAGTGGCAGTAGTCTGTATTTTCACATGACGACTATCACCATCTCTGCCGTTCCCGCCACCTCTACGGAGGGCTTCGTCATCTTTCAACTCATTGTTTTGATTTTATCGCCCATTATTGTAGCATTTTGACTCACTTTCACAGCTGCTACCAACGTCAGCAGGCAGCTGTTTTCAGCAGCAGCACAATACACATCCCTGCCACCAGTTTCACACCGTTCCGCTGATGATAAACCCCGTCCATAGATCATATCACTCCTGTTCTCCAGCAGCTTCACTGGCTTCCTGTTAAATAGCGCATCAATTTCAAGATTCTGCTTCTCACCTATAAGGCCCCCTTTAATCAAGCCCCATCCTACCCGTCTGAACTTAGATCCTCCTCTGCAACCCAGTTCACATCATCATCTGCCCGCTTGACTACCATGAGCCTTCAGCCTCTGAACCTCTTTCCAACGACATTCGCAGTGTCGACTCCCTATCCACTTTCAAATCCCGTCTGAAAACAAACCTTTTCAAGCTGGCATATTCAGTCTGATTTAATGGTGACACACATACTGACACCTGCACCGATGATCATTTTATGATCATGATATTTATACCTAATATGTATAATTAGGATTTTTGTGTAGTCATTTCATTAACTTTTATTGTATGTACGGAATTGTTTGATTTTATAATCCATGGATACAACGCTTGTTCTTTTACCTGTGTTTTTTAAAGTGTCCTTGAGTGCTTCGAAAGGCGCCTATAAATAAAATGCACAATTATTATCATAATACATTTCAAGCAAATGATGCCTACCGTACACATTAAGACTTAAAAGACTTCTTAAAGTCTAAAGAAAATATAAGTTTTTAGTCACACACTCTAAGATTTTGCAAAGACTGGGGATCTTGCAGGGTCACTATTTGCAAGACTACAACTAGATTCCTTTTGAAATTATTTCCCATCCTGCTTCTGGTGGAAAACATTACGCTAAAGTCCCTTTAAGAAAGGCGGCATATTACCCATTTCTTACATGTTTACATAAACACTAGAAACACAAGATAAAAGGCATCATATGTCACGTTATTCTTGTCAGTTTGACATCATGATAAACCAGATTTCCGTACAAACTTTATATTTTGAATGTTGTCGCCTCAGCGTCCCACCAGCCTCTGTTGGTTAGCTGTGCTGATTTAGTGGGAGGAGACCGTGGGAATGAGTGGCGAACTGTTTCAAAATTAAGATTTCTCACTAAAATAAGTGCCAGTTGGTGGATCACAACTCCATCAAGAGAACTGAGACTTGTTCACGTTCTAGCGCCTCCCTGGAGTCCTCTTCATTTTTACTGTGTACGCAGTTTGCTGCTTCTTGTTTAGTGCAGGGTAGAGTACAGCTATTTTTCACTATTTTCCTGAGCCAAGACAAAAAACTTGGGACAATATTATCAATAATAATATAATAATATATTTTATCAGAACATCAAGACAAAAATGGCCGACCTAAGACAGCTTGGCTTGAGTTTTATGACAATTTCACACCAAACAATCGAGATCCCAGGAGCACATTGTAACTCAAGAATGGACATATGTCTGTGACAGTGATATCGCTTTAAAAGTTTGGTAGAAGGGCGGTATAAAAATGAATACAACCAATGCACCATTTAAAAAAAAAACATATTTTGCTTTACAAAAGTTTTGTAATCAAGGAAATGCATTTGACATGTTTTGTTAAACCTGAGGGATGCACACATTGTTTTTGGTGAGTAACACTGAATGTAATCATAACTCCACAGGGCAGCTTCAACCTACAAACACTGGGGGGCGTAAGCATTTAATAAAACACTCAGATTTTTAGAACCTGAGTAAATCTTCTCACGTCACAAACCTTGTTTTACATTAACAGCTAACAGTGCCTGTTCATGACAGCTGAGTTTTCTAATTCACAAACTGATCTGCACTAAAACAAAAAGCAACTGCCTGACTATTGTTGAAACTCTCTCTTCACACAAAACAGGGTGGGCGTTCCTTGTTTCTAAAAGCTCTTACAAAATCACATTAAAGCTATTTATCTTTTTGTTTATATTTTGACATGACCGCCATTTAGACTTAAAGATGACACTCTGTTGTAAAGGGCCCTAAATCTAAACAATTATACAGTCATAAACTTAAAAGTGAGAATAAAGGAATCTTACTGTAGCACCTGTTTAGACTGGATCAAGCTGTTGCACAGGAGGGTTAAGGTTGTAATTATTTCTCTTCTTGAATGTATCTAATATCAAATTACTTTATAGCCTGTGTGTACGAGCAGGTCCTGAATCCCACGTCTAACAGCTGATCCTCTCCTACTCTTAATTCCAGGTCTTCTTCGTCATCCGCCTCATTGCTGGCCCCACTGCCAACTCGCTGCCCCCCATCACTGACCCGGACCCCCTCATGGCCTGTGACCTGATGGACGGCCGCGATGCCTTCCTGACTCTGGCCCGGGACAAGCATCTGGAGTTCAGCTCTCTTAGGAGGTCCAAGTGGAGCTCCATGTGTATGTTGGTGGAGCTGCACAACCAGAGCCAGGACCGCTTCGTCTACACCTGCAATGAGTGTAAACACCACGTGGAGACCCGGTTCCACTGCACCGTCTGCGAGGTGAGGATCGAGATCCAAATCTTGCTTTGCTCCATTTGAAGTTGACTGGAGATCGACCTGACCCTATGGATTTAGAGTTTTGGTGCTTACATGATAAAAATGTTTTTCCTTTTTGAGATTAGAGATTTTAAAAGGCTTTACAGCCATGATCACACCGTGCTGCATTTATGGTTATCAGACCAGTGATGGGATCTACGTTCATTGCTGTTTTCCTTGGTTAACAGACAGCATTTATGAGCTGTAATCAGATCACTGTCTTATACTTTTGTTGTTGTTGGATCTAAACAGAATAATCTGTCAATGAGTCCTCACAACAACAGCAATAATGGACGGCAAGATGCAACACGACAGTGGTTTAACCTGCTTAGACTAAGGCGACATCTGTGATAATATGTTTTCATTTTAAAACACATAACTATCACTACGTTTATTTCTATCATTAAACGAAGACCTTTGAAAACACTGCCCGTTTTAGTTTTTTAAATTCTTGAGTTAGGAAATAGAAACTTCCCGCCTGCATCTTATCAGTTACGACTTGTCAAGTCTACGTACCTCATGCGATTTCTTCCTTCTTGTGTTGGTACTGTCATGGCTTCCTCCGGCAGTGATGATGCTCCCCGTACCACTCTGATATGTTGCGGCATTTGCTTTGCAACCGCTCTCAGTCAATGTTTTCTGCTGCCTTGACTGTCTTAAACGCGGGTGTGACTTTCAGTAACAGTTCCACCTCTTCGTTGGTCTAAGCAAAGAAATCTCTGGTCTTAATTTTCACTATATTTGTAGTATTTATTAGTGTGGATGTCGCCTAAGAGTAAACGGGTGTCCCTGTCCTTACCAGATGTAATTTACAGGTTTTGCTGTTTTATTAACTGGAAGAGGAGAAAGAAAAACACATTCATCATTTTTTATTGCTTTGACATTTCAGAGTGAGTAACGTAAGGACCCAAGTGCTTGCAAACATTTATTAATGCATACAGCCTTTTCAAATTTATCCACCATGGTGTGGACATGGACCTCAAGAGGCACTGGGACACCTTTGCTGTTCCGTTGACCTGCACCATTTTTTCTCGCATCTTTGTTCCCAACAGAGCTACGAGCTGGGACATGAATTTTCTTTTCTGTTTTTGAATAATTTGTTAGCAAAAAAATTCTGATCACAGATTCTGTTTTTTGCCTCTGCTTCAGAGTCTGCTGAATAAATAAGGTCAGAGGTTTTAGTTGAAAGGAGACAACAGAAGTCTGGTGGTTTAACAGATGTGTTTTTACACTCCAATCCAATTTGAAACAGCTTATTCCATTGTACTGCTGTCATTGTCGCTGCCAGCTCCTCTGTGACCTTTGAGTCGGAGACAGTGTAGAAAGCCTTGTGCAACCTTCGGTACATATGGAGTTAGTAGCTGCCCTGGGCTCACCCCAGAGTCTTGACTTGAGCTGAGAAAGACCTGACTCCTCTCTGTCTTCCAACTAGCTGTGTGACACCTGCGAGCCAAAACAATAGTTCTTTTGGCCAAAGTGTTCATCCGTAGCATTCCCAGATAAAATTGTGGAAAACCAAGGTTATAAACACTCATTCCTATTGGTCTGACAATGATTAGCCAATATTTTGGTGTAGCCAGAGGATATTTGGTTAACAGATATCCATGCCAAGACTTCCTGTTCCATGCTCTGGTCATTGTTAACAGTCCGATCAGCAACTTGAGACATGAGAGTGGAGTTGGAGTTGAGAGTTGGAACGGATATCTGCCAAATTTCCTTCAGATAATAATAGATGAATTGCGAGATTGCATTTTGGCCACTTTGTTCTGCCTCTTTTGCTCTTCACACAGACTGTATGCAACCGAAACCCGCTCAAATGTGAATAGTCCGTACCACTCAGACTAGAAACAGAAACCAGAACGCCTCTGGTTGTCGCCAAAATGTTGTCCTGTTGCCTACAGATCCTGCATTCATTTGCAGACATCTGTTTATAGAGATTACACAACACCAAAATATTGCAAATAGGCTGCGTTGGTGTGAGCGCAGGTAAGAAGATGAAGGATAAAGCACACGATTTGAGACAGGACTGCACAAAATGTAGTGAGTGTTCAATGTGCTTAACACTGACAGTTTAAACATGTATTAATTAATCTAGTGCTTCACTCATTGATCTTCCCATCCTTCTTTTTTTTCTTCCTCCTCCAGGACTATGACTTGTGCATCACCTGTTACAATACTAAAGGTCACGAGCACAAGATGGACAAGCTGGGGCTTGGACTGGACGACGACAGCAACAACCAGGCGGCAGCAGCTACCCAGAGCCCTGGAGACTCTCGCCGCCTCAGCATCCAGCGCTGCATCCAGTCGCTGGTCCACGCGTGCCAGTGCCGCAACGCCAACTGCTCCCTGCCGTCCTGCCAGAAGATGAAGCGTGTTGTTCAGCACACGAAAGGCTGCAAGCGCAAAACAAACGGCGGCTGTCCGATCTGCAAGCAGCTCATTGCGCTGTGCTGCTACCATGCCAAACACTGTCAGGAGAACAAATGTCCCGTCCCGTTCTGTCTGAACATCAAGCAAAAGCTCCGGCAGCAGCAGCTGCAGCACAGGCTCCAGCAGGCCCAGATGTTGAGGAGGAGGATGGCCAGCATGCAGAGGGTGGGGCAGGCAGCCGGAGGGCCACCAGGAGGACCTGTCGTAGGACTTCCGTCACCAGGAACAATGGTACCACGGCGCCCAGCACGCCAACATCTGGTGGAACTCAACCTCCAACACCCCAGACGCCGACTCAGACAATGCCCCCGGTCACGCAGCAGGGAATGGGCCCTGGACCTGGAGCCCAGCAGCAGCAGCCGCCAGGTGGGATGCCCCCGCAAAGTGGCATGCCTCCTCAACATCCGCTTCACCACCAGTTCCAGCAGATGCCAGGTGGAGGAGGTGGGACTGGGGGAATGATGAGCTCTCCCCAACATCAGCAGCAGATGCTTCCTCAGGTCCAGCAGCAGCAGCAAAGTGGAGCAGGGACCAACGCTCAACAGCTCCAACAGCATCCCAACAACTTGCCTCCATATGCCAGCAGACCCCCGGGCTCCTCCCCAATCCATCAGTCCCAGGGCAAACCAGTCCTTGGCTCCGCAACACCTCCCCAGCAGCAGCAGCAGCAGCAACAGCCTGGTGGCGCTGTCATGCCTGGAAATGTTGGGGGGCAACAACCACCCAGCCAGCCCCCGGGCCAGCCTTCCCTTCCACAGCAGCAACAGCAGCCTCCGTCTGGCCCTCCACCGGCAGCAGTAGAAATTGCCATGAAGATCCAGCAGGTGGCCGACGCTCAGAGGAAGATGGCTCTGCAGAGACAAGCAGCCCAGGCAGCTGCGGGCTTGATGCCTCCTCACCCTCACCATCAGCAGGGTCAGGGTCAGCAGATGGGCATGGGACACCCAGGGGGAGTAGGGATGGTTGGCGCCCAGGGAATGCCCCCACAGACTCAAGCAGCAGTGGCAGCTGCTCGGGCACACATGGATCAACAACAGGGTGCTCCGCCAGGGATGATGGTTGGTGCTGGTGGGCCGATGCAGCAGCCCCCTCAGCAGGGTAACCTGCCCCAGGGCCAGCTGCCCCCTCAGGTACAGCTTCAGCAGCAGAGGATGGGTGCTCCACTTCAAAACCCTCAACAGCAGCAGCAGCAGTGGGCGGGCCAGGGGATGCCGCCTCAACAGAGGCAAGCTATGATGAACCAAATGGGCCATCCAGCCATGATGGCCGCTCAGCAGCAGCAGCAGCAACAGCAGCAGCACCAACAAGCTCAGGGCCATGCTGCCTTGATGAACATGGCACAGCAGCAGCAGCAGCAGCAAGGTGCTGGTGGCGGGATCCCAGGGGGGGCTGTCCCTGGAGCTGCTGGTGTCCCTGGGGCAGGTGTTGCTGGTGGGAACATCCCACAGGCAGCCCTTCAGGAGCTGTTACGGACTCTCCGCTCGCCGAGCTCACCACTCCAGCAACAGCAAGTCCTCAACATCCTGCGGTCAAACCCGCAGCTCATGGCTGCGTTTATCAAGCAGAGGGCCTCAAAATACAAGGGGGGTCAGGGGGGCCCCGGTGGACCAGGTGGTGTCCCTGGAGGGCCTGGTCCCACAGGGGGTCCTGTTGGGAATGTCATGGCAGGAGGCGGGCCCACAGGTGAACATGAATGCTGCAGGCGGCGGCCAGCCGGGCATGCACATGGGGGGTCAGGGAGGGACGAACGTCAACATGGCCACTATGGCTCAGCTACAGCAAGTACAGCAGCAACAACAGCTGCAGCAGCAACAGTTACAGCAGCAGCCGAGGCCGATGCTCAGCAGTTTACAACAACAGCAAGTGGCAGCTCTCCAGCAGCAACAACAACAGCAGCAAGGGGGAGGCAGGGGGATGCAGGGCCAGGGGCCACAGATGGGGAATCTCAACAGTCCCCAGTTCAGAGAGCTGCTCATGAGACGACATCTCCAGCAGCAGCAGCAACAACAACAACAGCAGCAGCAACAGATGGGGGTGAACCATGGTCAGTTCCAGCAGCCGCAGCCTCCACAGGGGCAGGGCTACATGGGACAGCCTGGGATGCAGCCTCCTACAGTGGGACAGGGGCCGCCTGGAGGTCCGCCTCTCGGCCCTCAGCAGCCTGGTGGTCCTCCAGGCCAGCAGGGGCAGGGTTACCCAGGGTCGGTGGCCCAGCAGCAGGCCACAGCTGCACTACAGCAGAGGCTCCAGCACCAGCACCACCTCCAGATGCAGCAGCAGAATGCCATGGCTGGTCTGCCAGGGGGCGATGCAGGGCCAGGTGGAGGGGGTGTAGGAGGTCCTCAACAGCCACCTCCAGGGCCCTCAGCCCAATCAGAGTGGCCCACCACCTTCGTCCTCTCAGGCTCTGCTCCAACAGGCCATCCATCAGAGGATGCTCCAGCAGCAGCAACATCTGGGCCCGGGGGGGTCACCGGCGCAGCACAGCAATCCCATGAGCCCTCAGCAGCCGCAGCAGATGGCCCAGTCCCCGCACCCACACCAACACCTGCAGGGCCAGGCACTGTCCACATCCCTCGCCAACCAGGTGCGATCCCCGCAGCCTTCGCCCAGACCTCAGTCCCAGCCGCCACACTCCAGCCCATCTCCGCGCATGCAGCCCCAGCCCTCCCCACATCACATCTCCCCGCAGATGCAGACAGGTTCGCCACACCCGGGCCACCTGAACCAGCACCACCCTGGCATGGTGGTCCCTCCACAGCAACAGCAACAGCCAACGACCCAGCAGCAGCAACAGAACTCTATGGAGCAGTTCGGGTCGGACCAGAGCGCCATGCTGTCTCAGCTGAGCGGCATGGCCGGTCTACACGGGCCGGGGGGCAACGGTCAGGACCCGCTGGGCCAGAACATGAATCACAACCCTTTAGACATCATGTAGGAATTCTACTTAACGTGTCAAGCTGAGCTGAAACGCTCCGTGATTCTTCGCACAAACTGCACTCACCCAGGACAGTGTTATTGTTATTACTTAGCCTTTCTTTTTTATACTATTATTAAATGTTATTTAAAATGTTTTCAATAAAGATGCATTGAACTGAACTTCCTATGGGAGATGAACAATAAATCAAGCAGTCGTTAAATAAATTAGAATAAATGAATTGTAAGTTATTGCTGTTAATATATTTTTTTGCCAATTGTGGACAAAGAGGGGGGGACGGTTTCTCTAGCGCCGCCCCCCTCACCTCCACCTCTCGCTGAATACAAGAAAGGTGATATTTTCGGGGGTTTTGGGAGGGGGGGAGGTGAATAGGAGTACTTGCCTTTTTTAAGAAATGTTTTTAAGATTTTAAAAGTGGTCGAGAATTAAAGAGGAAATGATTTAATGCAAAGAACTTTTTTATCGGTTTCCCCATCATTCAGTCTGTTTCTGTTCTGCAGAGTGATGTGGATTATTATTAATGTAAATCCAAACATGATGCATATCTTCTTTTTTTTAATGTTTGGGTTGCTTTATTTATTGTTTTCTTTATCGGGGGGGCGGGTGGGGGTGTTACGTACCCTGAGACTGCTACAATTCGTATAGAAATATATTTTTGTTATTGACTGTTAAGACGGGCGGGTTAGTGGAGATTTCATTTCACTTTCTTTAGTTGGGTCTGTCCAGGTGGGAATAATTACATGTCAGTGTTTTATTGCAGTGGTTGAGGGTCTGCTGTGAGTTTGACATGTTGAACGGACATATTGTGACGTCCCGGCCAGCTTCTGTATTGGACATCGGTCATGCTGGAAGGGACTCTTCCCTCGCGAACATGCAAGCCCTCTCCCTCGAATGTGTGTGCACTCCTTCCTTTAAAGACACTTAATACGGAGCAGTGGAGGCTTGGGGAGGGGGGGTGCATACCTGTGTGCCTGAAACATTTTGAGTACATGGGCTGGGATGTGAAAAACAAATGGGTGGGGTGGGCTCCTTTTAGTGTTTTTAGGATTCCGCTGTTTGGAGTAAACAGAGGATTTTGATCCAAATGAACTGTGTTGCACAGAAATGAGGTGAAAGGAGGAGACAGGAGCAGTCGGTCTCCGTCTCTTTCTGCCTCGTCCCCTTTGCTGCTCCCCTCGGACTTTAAATTCCCTCCCCCTCCTCCTCTCTCCTCTTCCTCTGGGGGAAGTTGCTCCCCCTCCCCTCCAACTCCATCCTCTTTATCTTTCTGCTAAGAACTTTGGGAGTTTAATTTAATATTTTTTACTGTACAAAGGAAACACAAACTGTGGACTCAAATACTGTTTTTTATAATAAAATGAAAATTACCAACCGTGATGTGTCCTGCATGTGGCTGTTTGTCGGAAGTAGAGATTTGGTGAACACAACAACGAATCACAACCGGGCTCACATGTAATTGAGGTGAATCACCATGGTAACCTGTTCTGGATAAGATAAAACCCTGCCAACAGCCCGGCCACTGACCAATCAGATCACTGCACAAACTGAGTCATCGTTCCTACAGGGACATGAGCACTGACTTGTAAGTGACAGGTAATAAAGGCTGTTCAGTTCTCTCATGTGTCCATGCTGGGTTTAAAGGGACAGTTCACCTCAAAACTTAAACTCTTACTTTCCCTCTTACCTGTCGAGCTGTTTATCAGTCTAGATTGTTTTGGTCTGAGGTGCTAAGTGTCGGAGATATCAGTCAGTAGAGATGTCTGCCTGTTCTCCAATATAATGGAACTAGATGGCACTCGGCTTGTGGTGCTCAGAGCGCCAAAAATATACATTTGAAGAATACAGCAGCAATGTCCATACATCCATCTTCATCTGCCTATCTGGGGCAGGGTAGCAGGGGCAGCAAGCCAAGCAAGGCGCCTAGGAAGCCTCCCGATCAGATGCCTGAACCACCTGGAGCAGCAGTTCTTCTCCGAGCTCCCCACCCCATCCCCAAAGCCGAGCCCAGCCACCCTATGGAGGGAGCCCCCCTGGCCACCTGCATCTGCAATCTCATTCCCCTGGTCACTACCCAGAGGTCATGACCATAAGGGAGGACTGGGGCGCAGATGGACCAGCAAATCGAAAGCTTCACCCTCCGGCCCAGGTCCCTCTTCATCACGATGCTCAAGCGCAGTGCCCACACTACCGCAGAAGCTGCACCAAACTGCCGATCCATCCCACACTTCACTCTACCCTCACACACGAGCAAGACCTTGAGATACCCAACTCCCTCACCTGAGGCAGCAACCCTGGAGGGGCCAATCCAGCGGTCTGGAGCTGGAGGGTGTAGTTCACTGTAAGCCACATTAACTCGCCGTATCTTAGGATAAGCCCTCCTCTCAGTTTGAGTACTGCCTCTCAGTCACATATGCCTATAACTGGCTCTCTTTGCTCCTCTGCCAGTTTGCATGAAGCCATGACCATAAACCAAGCCCATCAATGTGTGGGGTGCAATGAATGTGTATGCATGTGATTGGTTATCCTTTATTTTTTTAACCTTTTAAAAATATTTTGCTCCATACCTGTTTAATTGAACTGTGTTTTGTGATGTGTTTCACGATGACCTTGATGAAGGCTACCAGCCAACACGCCTTGGTCTGACAATACAGATACAAGCGGCTGAAATGAGTTTCCTCCGTAGGGTGTCTGGGCTCAGCCTTAGAGATAGGATAAGGAGCTTGGAGTAGAGCTGCTGCTCCTTCATGTTGAAAGGGGTCAGTTGAGGTGGTTTGGACATCTGATCAGGATGCCTCCTGTTGGAGTGTCCCACTGGTAGGAGGCCCCGGGGCAGACCCAGAACACGCTGGAGGGATTACATATCTCATCTGGCCTGGGAACGCCTTGGGGTCCACTAGGAGGAGCTGGAAAGCATTGCTGGAGAGAGGATCGTCTGGGATGCTTTGCTTGGCCTGCTGCCCTCGCGACCCGGCCCTGGATAAGCAGATGAAAATGGATGAATGGACGAAACTGTCCCGTTAAAACTGAACTCCTAACAAACAATGGGATAGTTTACTACTTCACAAACACGCTGAGTGACAGTTTCCCCACATTTAAGCTTTCTTCTTGATGGTTTTACACTCTTATTCCCAGCTGTGAATACAATGAAGCAACTTTCTGATGATAATTTGTAATAAAAAATAATCTTTTTATTTTCTTTTTTGTGGGAAAAGAGTCCACACACTGTGAATTAGCTCCCATGAAGCTATAAGTGAAACATTTGTGTCAGATGGACCTTATCATTTCTTTTCCTCTGCTTTAGCTGACAGTCTCAGTCTACTTTTAGCATTGTCAAGTTTATCACATATTCACCATGACATCTCTATACTATTGAACATGCTGAAAATGCCAAACTAAATCATAGCCACAGCCATGGGTAGGACTAGAGGGAAGGCACATATGATTGGCCAACATCTGGAGATGCAAAACGAACACAAAGACGTGATAAAAGACTTCAAACAACATGGCTGTTGTCTCTGTTGTTCTTTTGTGTCTTGCTTGTAAAAGTCTCTACAGTCTGTCCACAGCTTTTTCTCTGCTGCTGTAACTGGATTACACTGCAGGCATTAGTTGTGTTGATGTGGAGCACTGAACGTTAGCAGGACTATGTTATGAAGCAGGACTGCCAAGTTTCTAACTGCTGAGTAAAACTTTGATTCCCTTAAGATCTTTCAATGCACTTATATTTTTAAATTCAATTTAATGTAATTTAATTTATTTTATTTTTTAGTTATTTTATTTTATTTTATTTCATTTATTTTGTTCAATTTCATTTCATTTTATTTTATTTTGATTTATTTATCTATTTGTTTATTTATCTTTTTTTTTTTCAATTAAGACCAATAACTTAACAGCATATAGCAACACAGTACGTTAATTAATCTAAACATATAATACATAATTCATCATCAGCATAATAGTGTGGTCTCAGTGAGGCTGAGTCTGATCCAGCGGACACAGGGCCAGAGTGCTCTTATTTATAATTTAAAGGAATTCCCTTTTTTTTTTGTTGGAAAAAGCTTTAATTCGAACATTTACATTTGCAAATCCGTTGTATTTTTCTGTAAGAAAATTAGATTAGTTTTAGGTGGAAAAAAGGCCTAACCACTGGTATATACCTGTATATTGTGTTTGGATCCACTCCCCTGTGATCACAGCTGGTTTCTATTCCAAAGTCAAAAGAGGCTGAGCAGGAAAAGTACATGCCATTACTGACATGATGATGCTCACTGATCTTGTGATTTTGCAGGATAACGTGTAATTTTCCTTTTTCCAGCTCAACCACGATTCCAAATTCCACAGTAGCACGGTTAAATAAGAACTTTACGTCTTCTAAATGATGTTTCTTGTTAGTGACCCTCCTCCCACTCCCACTGCTGCACTCCAGACATACTGAGCCTATGATTCAGACACCATTAAACTTGTGCTTGATGGCGTCACTTTCAGTAATCTGTCTTTCCTGAGAACAACACGTCCTCTAGTGGTGGCACGTGGCAGCACGATAGCTTACTGTCAGGGCAGTTACAGTGAACGTATGAACACAGTCAGCGGTGGAAAGTGTTTACTGGAAAACTAACACGTAATTAGTGTTACACAGGCCACAGGATCCCAACCTGGCGGTCCCATCTCCCACTAGGGGCCGCCAAAGCTTGATTTTAAGGGGTGTAAGAAACTTTTTAAAACGTGCATCAGGCCCACATCTCAGCATTTCATTGAAGGACCCTAAATGAAACTGTTATTTCTAAAGTTTAGGTTATTATTCAAGATATATATATGCACTGTTATTGTTATGCACTGAATATAATATAATAATAATAATAATAATATATAATATAATATATATCACTGACGATTGTGGTAGTTTTTGTAAAGTGAGGGTATGCCAGAAAGTCAAAGGATAGTATATCAAAAAAATGTTATTGTATAGTATGTCGAAAAAAGTCATAAAAATGTCATAGTATAGTATGTCATTAAAAAGTCTTAGTATAGCATGCTGAAAAAAGTCATAAAAATGTCATAGTATAGTACGTTGGAAAAAAAGTCATAGTATAGTATGTCAAAAAAGTCATAAAATGTCATAGTATAGTATGTCATTAAAAAGTCATAGTATAGCATGCTGAAAAAAGTCATAAAAATGTCTTAGTATAGTATGTCAAAAAAAAGTCATAGTATAGTATGTTGAAAAAAAAGTCATAGTATAGTATGTCGAAAAAGTCATTAAAAAAAAGTCATAGTATAGTATGTAGAAAAAAAAGTCATAGTATAGTATGTTGAAAAAAGTCATTTAAAAAAAGTCATAGTATAGTATGTTGGAAAAAAATGTCATAGTAGACCCAGAACACGCTGGAGGGATTACATATCTCATCTGGCCTGGGAACGCCTTGGGGTCCACTAGGAGGAGCTGGAAAGCGTTGCTGGAGAGAGGGACGTCTGGGATGCTTTGCTTGGCCTGCTGCCCCTATAGCATGTTGAAAAAAGTCATTAAAAAGTCATAGTATAGCATGTCGAAAAAAGTCATAAAAATGTCATAGTATAGTATGTAGAAAAAAAAGTCATAGTATAGCATGTCAAAAAAAGTCATAAAAATGTCATAGTATAGTACGTTGGAAAAAAAGTCATAGTATAGTATGTCGAAAAAGTCATAAAATGTCATAGTATAGTATGTCATTAAAAAGTCATAGTATAGCATGCTGAAAAAAGTCATAAAAATGTCTTAGTATAGTATGTCAAAAAAAAGTCATAGTATAGTATGTTGAAAAAAAGTCATAGTATAGTATGTCGAAAAAGTCATTAAAAAAAAGTCATAGTATAGTATGTAGAAAAAAAAGTCATAGTATAGTATGTTGAAAAAAGTCATTTAAAAAAAGTCATAGTATAGTATGTTGAAAAAAGTCATTAAAAAAAGTCATAGTATAGTATGTCGAAAAAAAAGTCATAGTATAGTATGTTGAAAAAAGTCATAAAAAAAAGTCATAGTATAGTATGTCGAAAAAGTCATAAAATGTCATAGTATAGTATGTCGAAAAAAAAGTCATAGTATAGTATGTCGAAAAAGTCATTAAAAAAAGTCATAGTATAGTATGTAGAAAAAAAAAGTCATAGTATAGTATGTCGAAAAAAAGTCATAGTATAGTATGTTGAAAAAAATGTCATAGTATAGCATGTCGAAAAAAGTCATAAAAATGTCATAGTATAGTACGTTGGAAAAAAAAGTCATAGTATAGTATGTCGAAAAAAAAGTCATAGTATAGCATGTCATTAAAAAGTCATAGTATAGCATGTCGAAAAAAGTCATAAAAATGTCATAGTATAGTATGTTGAAAAAAAATGTCATAGTACAGTATGTTGAAAAAATGTCATAGTATAGCATGTCGAAAAAAGTCATAAAAATGTCATAGTATAGTACGTTGGAAAAAAAGTCATAGTATAGTATGTCGAAAAAGTCATAAAATGTCATAGTATAGTATGTCGAAAAAAAAGTCATAGTATAGTATGTCATTAAAAAGTCATAGTATAGCATGCTGAAAAAAGTCATAAAAATGTCTTAGTATAGTATGTCAAAAAAAAGTCATAGTATAGTATGTTGAAAAAAAAGTCATAGTATAGTATGTCGAAAAAGTCATAAAAAAAGTCATAGTATAGTATGTAGAAAAAAAAGTCATAGTATAGTATGTTGAAAAAAGTCATTAAAAAAAAGTCATAGTATAGTATGTTGAAAAAAGTCATTAAAAAAAGTCATAGTATAGTATGTCGAAAAAAAAGTCATAGTATAGTATGTTGAAAAAAGTCATAAAAAAAAGTCATAGTATAGTATGTCGAAAAAGTCATAAAATGTCATAGTATAGTATGTCGAAAAAAAAGTCATAGTATAGTATGTCGAAAAAGTCAAAAAAAAGTCATAGTATAGTATGTAGAAAAAAAAGTCATAGTATAGTATGTCGAAAAAAAGTCATAGTATAGCATGTCGAAAAAAGTCATAAAAATGTCATAGTATAGTACGTTGGAAAAAAAAGTCATAGTATAGTATGTCGAAAAAAAAGTCATAGTATAGTATGTCATTAAAAAGTCATAGTATAGCATGTCGAAAAAAGTCATAAAAATGTCATAGTATAGTATGTCGAAAAAATGTCATAGTATAGTATGTTGGAAAAAAAAGTCATAGTATAGCATGTTGAAAAAAGTCACAAAAATGTCTTAGTATAGTATGTCGAAAAAAAGTCATAGTACAGTATGTTGAAAAAATGTCATAGTATAGCATGTCGAAAAAAGTCATAAAAATGTCATAGTATAGTACGTTGGAAAAAAAGTCATAGTATAGTATGTCGAAAAAGTCATAAAATGTCATAGTATAGTATGTCGAAAAAAAAGTCATAGTATAGTATGTCATTAAAAAGTCATAGTATAGCATGCTGAAAAAAGTCATAAAAATGTCTTAGTATAGTATGTCAAAAAAAAGTCATAGTATAGTATGTTGAAAAAAAAGTCATAGTATAGTATGTCGAAAAAGTCATAAAAAAAGTCATAGTATAGTATGTAGAAAAAAAAGTCATAGTATAGTATGTCGAAAAAAAGTCATAGTATAGTATGTTGAAAAAAGTCATAAAAAAAGTCATAGTATAGTATGTTGAAAAAAGTCATTAAAAAAAGTCATAGTATAGTATGTCGAAAAAAAAGTCATAGTATAGTATGTTGAAAAAAGTCATAAAAAAAGTCATAGTATAGTATGTCGAAAAAGTCATAAAATGTCATAGTATAGTATGTCGAAAAAAAAGTCATAGTATAGTATGTCGAAAAAAAGTCATAGTATAGTATGTTGAAAAAAATGTCATAGTATAGCATGTCGAAAAAAGTCATAAAAATATAGTATAGTACGTTGGAAAAAAAAGTCATAGTATAGTATGTCGAAAAAGTCATAAAATGTCATAGTATAGTATGTCGAAAAAAAAAGTCATAGTATAGTATGTCATTAAAAAGTCATAGTATAGTATGTCGAAAAAAAGTCATAGTATAGCATGTTGAAAAAAGTCATAAAAATGTCTTAGTATAGTATGTCGAAAAAAAAGTCATAGTATAGTATGTCGAAAAAAAGTCATAGTATAGTATGTCGAAAAAAAGTCATAGTATAGTATGTTGAAAAAAGTCATAAAAAAAAGTCATAGTATAGTATGTCGAAAAAGTCATAAAATGTCATAGTATAGTACTTTGGGAAAAAAAGTCATAGTATAGTATGTCGAAAAAGTCATAAAAAAAAGTCATAGTATAGTATGTAGAAAAAAAGTCATAGTATAGTATGTCGAAAAAAAGTCATAGTATAGTATGTTGAAAAAAATGTCATAGTATAGCATGTCGAAAAAAGTCATAAAAATGTCTTAGTATAGTACGTTGGAAAAAAAGTCATAGTATAGTATGTCGAAAAAGTCATAAAATGTCATAGTATAGTATGTCGAAAAAAAAGTCATAGTATAGTATGTCATTAAAAAGTCATAGTATAGCATGCTGAAAAAAGTCATAAAAATGTCTTAGTATAGTATGTCAAAAACAAAGTCATAGTATAGTATGTTGATAGTATAGCATGTTGAAAAAAGTCATAAAAATGTCTTAGTATAGTATGTTGAAAAAAATGTCATAGTATAGCATGTTGAAAAAAGTCATAAAAATGTCTTAGTATAGTATGTCGAAAAAAAAGTCATAGTATAGTATGTCGAAAAAAAGTCATAGTATAGTATGTCGAAAAAAAAGTCATAGTATAGTATGTCATTAAAAAGTCATAGTATAGTATGTTGAAAAAAATGTCATAGTATAGCATGTTGAAAAAAGTCATAAAAATGTCTTAGTATAGTATGTTGAAAAAAATGTCATAGTATAGCATGTTGAAAAAAGTCATAAAAATGTCTTAGTATAGTATGCCGAAAAAAAGTCATAGTATAGTATGTTGAAAAAAATGTCATAGTATAGCATGTCGAAAAAAGTCATAGTATAGTATGTTGAAAAAAATGTCATAGTATAGCATGTCGAAAAAAGTCATAGTATAGTATGTTGAAAAAAATGTCATAGTATAGCATGTTGAAAAAAGTCATAAAAATGTCTTAGTATAGTATGTTGAAAAAAAGTCATAGTATAGCATGTCGAAAAAAGTCATAAAAAAGTCATAGTATGGTATGTCGAAAAAAGTCATTAAAAAAGTCATAGTATAGTATGTTGAAAAAAAAAGTCATAGTATACCATGTCGAAAAAAGTCATAAAAAAAGTCATAGTATAGTATGTTGGAAAAAAAAAGTCATAGTATAGCATGTCGAAAAAAGTCATAAAAAAAGTCATAGTATAGTATGTTGAAAAAAAAAGTCATAGTATAGCATGTCGAAAAAAGTCATAAAAAAAGTCATAGTATAGTATGTTGAAAAAAAAAAGTCATAGTATAGCATGTCGAAAAAAGTCATAAAAAAAGTCATAGTATAGTATGTTGGAAAAAAAAGTCATAGCATAGCATGTCGAAAAAAGTCATAAAAAAGTCATAGTATGGTATGTCGAAAAAAAGTCATAGTATAGTATGTTGAAAAAAAGTCATAAAAATGTCATAGTATGGTACGTTGGAAAAAAAAGTCATAGTATAGCATGTTGAAAAAAGTCATAGTATAGCATGTCGTAAACAATGTCACCAAAAAAGTCACAGTGTAATATGTCATTTAAAATTTCATTAAAAAATAAATATTATCGTATGTCAAAAAAGTCATAAATTCCCCTGGAGAATCAGGGTTGCAGAAGGTGTCCCCTAAAAATGGTCCTCCCCAAAGTTAAACAGGTGATTACAGCCCTGATCAGGACTGCCTTCATGCTTTCTGTATTTCAGTGCACTTTGTGTAAAGCAGAATCACTCAGCTTACAGTCTTTTATCAGGAAGACTGTCTTGAGGTTGTGCTGTGATGTGAGTTTTCTATGTGTTTTCCTCAACAATGTGATGCTTCCTGATATTCAATGTCCATAAAAAGTACTTGCAGTAATCCCACATGATAAATACGCTCCAGGAGACATTTAATTTTAGTACATATTTATTGGAAATGCAGTCAAAATAAAAATCAATTTTTTAGAGAGAAGACATATTTGACAGTTCAGCTTCAGAAAGACACACAGAAGTGACATAAGTTAGTTTAGCTTATACAAGTGACATGCAATAAATAATAGCTCACTACAGCCCGACCTATAACGTACATTTGCTTCCATTTGTACACAGCGAAACAGCGGCGGTGTAAACTGATATAGCCTCTTTTGAAACGCACAAAGGCTAGTGAAAAGAGTGGACTATCAATTGGTAATACAAAAATAGAACCAGGTAGCATTTCATACTTGAAAAGTAAAAGGACAGACAGACAGCAAACACAACTTCTTTTTGTGCATCCAGCCTCCTTGAAATGCAGAACTTCATCTAAGCGGCAGGCGTTAATTCTTTCTCTTTGTTTTTTTTTTTTTTGTGTGTGTTTTTTCTCTCTTTTGTGACAGAAATAAACCCCTTCAACAAACCACAGGACAGGGCTTTGTGCATGTGTGGCACAGACTGACAGGGCATGCAGTTATCTCTGTGCAAATACTGAAAAAGAGCGATTTACAAAACAGTATTTGTAAGAAAGAGGAGCGACTCAAACAGGCCCGGAGAACAGATCTGAGTGTGCGACCGATGTCTGGCTGGAAAGCACTGAGGACGATTGGAAAAATTAGCTGCATGGAAGTCGTATATGTACTGTTAGGTTTGCTGTCTCAGCATCTGTCTCCCACTCTCTGTAAACCCAGTGACCCCCTGGCAATTAAACCTGCCAGAGATCGTCTTAGTCCTCTGGATCCAAAGGATGCTTTGAGGACATTTTGGGGCCTCAGGCTTCCTATCACACCTAATAAATGAGCCACAATGATAAAATTACCACTCATTTATTTATTTAAAGGCAACAATGTCTCCATTGAACTCAGTAGGAAATGAGTGTAGCTTTGTAAACATGTGGAGTTACATAACATAAACAACTATTTACATATACAAAATGAGTGGCAAATCTAATTAAGGTTATTTAAATCTCTCTGTGTTGTCATTCAGTAGCCCTTAAAGAAGCCTTCAGCCACCGTCGCTTCCTTAAAAGTCACCGTCAGAGAGTTGATAGTCACTTTTGTAAAAATCACCTTCCCAGGATGTCCTGCTGCGGCGGGAGCGGGCTGACTGCCCGGTGTCGTCGTGGTAACGCTCTGATTGTCGCCACTCACTTCTCCCTCCTTGCTTGCCTCAGCGGTGGAGCAGTCGGCTGCCTTCTCGCTGCTCCCCTGAACGCTCACTATCACCGAGGTTTTGTTGTTGATGAGCTCTAATGTGGGACACTCCGGCTCCGCGCCCTTTTCACCTCCATCACAATCTGACCTGTTGCCCGTGGACACCGGATCCTCTGGTCTGGCCTCAGTCACCGCGGCACTGTCTTTTGATTGGTCGCACGCAAACATTTGGTCCTGCCTCTCTTCAGGTATCCCTCCGACTGGTCTGTCAATCCACGTTGCTATATCTGCTGCTGTCAGGTCGGCGTCCACCTTCTCCTCCACCTCCATCTCTAAGTCCTGTCGCTCCAGCATGGGCGGGGAGCTGCAGTCTGACTGACCTTAAAGTACGAAAAAAAGACATTCTGTTAATTCTTAAAGGTCAAAGGTCACGATCAAGCTGCTGAACTTTTGGTTAACTTGTCAAACAAACCATATAAACTGTCTTCGCGTCTCTCCTCTGTGGTGCATTCGGACTCCTGCTTCTCCTCTTCGCTGGTGCCGCCCCAGTCCTCCTCAACGGGCTCCTCCCTCTTCCTCAGCGGACGGATGGTTTTGTTCGGGGGTCCCTCTGGCCCCCGTTTGGACACCCTCTGCTTTCTCTTCCTCCTGGCTAAGCGACGGTAAAGGCTGGCCCGCTCGCCCTGGTCCACATCGGTGCTCATGGAGCGGGTGAGGGAGAGACGCAGTCGAGGAGGCGGCTTCTCCGAGACCTTGTGGGCGCTGCGGAGGTCCATGGCAAAGATGTTCTGGGGCAGAGAAAAGGTGACGCGTTAATACATGAATCGGAACTGTGTTCATTTTGAGTCCACAGCTACACAAAATGTATTTGCTGGACAACTCTGTGTCACAAAGGATGTTTAAAGGAAATGTACTTTTAAAGGTCTAGTGTTTAGAATTAAGTGCCATCTAGTGGTGACGATGCAGATTGCAACCAAACGGATGGCCTTATCTAGATCCAGTGTTTTATTTGTCCGTTCCGGGCTACTGTAGAAACAACATGGCGGACTCCATGGAAGAGGACCCGCTCCCCATGTAGATATAAACAGCTTATTCTAAGGTAACGAAAACACAACAATTCTTATTTTCACATGATTATAAACTAATGAAAACATAATTATTAATATTATATTATATTTCTGCCAATAAAGCCCCCAAAATCCTACACACTGGACCTTTAAAATATACACTGTGATATTCTGTATTATTCTTACTGCTCACAAATCCCATAAAAAGGCCAAAAGCAACAATTAATTGAGCCTACTAAGTATTGACCGTGTCTCAGAAGCCTGATTATAGCCTGGTCCTCTGTGCCATAGAGCTCCACTGTTGTTTTTGGACAACAGTAGTGATACTAGCGACCCAGGCTCAAATGTCCATGAGCTAGATGCTAACACCTTAGTATGCTAACAACCTCACAGTGACAATGCTAACATGCTGATATTAACCAGGTAATATTTACCGGATTAACCATCTTAGTTAGCCTGTTAGCATGCTAGCATTTGCTAAAAAGCACTGCAGCTGAGGCTGACGCTCATTAGTTTTGCAGGAATTAGGTCACAAATCATCGGTGTAGGGGTGCAACGGTATTAGCTTTTCACTGCGCGATAATCGTCTCAGAAAATATCTCAGTTTCACAGTATCATGATATTAAGCAAGCTGCATCAGCTGATCTTAAGCAGCCCAATCAACTGATGGCACCCTATTTAAACTGCTCTGACCTGTCTACTGTTGCTGCTTCCTCTGTGAGCTGCTTTCTAACCTGCCTCCACCCCAGCTCCTCCTTTTCATGCTGTGTCTGATTGATCAGTGTCATTTCTGTTTGTCACTGATGCTGCTCTGTTCTGTTCCCGGGGGTCTTTGCTGCTGCTCTCCCTGCCTTAGGCTTTCCATGTAGGCGCATGGAAGGGCAGGGAGGTGTGCTTTCTCTACCTCAAGCTTTCCTCATTTGCACGTGGAAGGGCAAAGAGGCACCAGAACAGAGCCATACCACGAAATATAATACTGCAAATGGAAATAAAGTTTTCTTTGACTAAAGTGTTCCTGACTGAAATAGTTTAAGCGAGCCTAATCTTCATCAGAAATACCAAGTTTAAAGTGAATAAACAGACCTGAAAAAAATTGTCAGTGTTGTGAATGAAGCTTCGAAGTTTCGTACTATCCAGTACAGCCCTAGCAAAATGTCTTCTGAGGATCTGGAGGCAGATTTCTAAAGAATATAACTCTACATTACCCTGCATTACAAACTGCAAATGTGCCGTTTGAAAGAAGGTGGGTATTACCAGGCAGGTATGGTCACATGAAAGATGCTATAGAGCTTGACCTGTAATAGGAACTAGAAGTCAGGATATCTCTGACCTTTGCTCCAGTTTTCACTCCTCTTGTTTTAAATACACTATAATTGCTCCACCTAAACCCCACCTGTCTTAGTGTTTATTCTAAGTTGTTCCTAATAGGGCTACATCCTCGACCAACAACGATCTGTCTTCATCAACAACTCCCTCACTGAGCAGTCAGCATTAACACAGAAAGCTACACAACAAAGGCTGGTGAGACAAGAGGAAAGGTAAGTGTCGCTACCCGCAGGACGAGCCTCCTGGGCCTGAGACCTTTCCTCCGATAGGCCAGAGCTCTGATCTTCTCCTGACTGTGAGAGAGAGAAGTAGAAACAGGAAACAGAGGGAACAGAGGGGAGGGAGAGGACAGAGACAAAGTGACAAAGAGAAACAGACTGTGAGCGGGAGAACAAGAAAAAAAAGTGCTTTGCAAGCATAAAAACCAAAAAACTCGCCAGGATTACTCACTTCTCTTCGTAGGCCAGAACCAGGCGCGGGTCCAAAATATTGTCCTCTGGTTCCCAAGTACTGTACCTGCCGACACAAAGACATTCAAATTATCTATCTATCTATCTATCTATCTATGTATGTGTCTTTACAGCGTGTGGCGCTCAGGTATCAAGAAGCACATTTTGAAAAGGTCACTGGGTTTATATTGAGGGGATGAGGTCACTGATGGTGACTCAAGGCTTACTCACTTCGGGGACCATCCTTGCCATTTGAGCAGATACTCCACGTTACCCTGAGGAGAGACAGAGAGAGACGGGGGGGGCGGTCAGAGGACATGCAGCAGAGACACATTCCCACAACCTGTGTTTTAAATCTGGTCCGGTGTGATGCAGAAACAGGCTGCTGGGAGCGCGTGAGTGCCAGAGGAAAGCAATGACTGTCACTTTAAAGTGTGGAGTGAGGAGGGAGGAGAGGGGAGGGGAGGAAGAGGAGAGAGGGGAGGGATGGAGGGAGGGTCATGGACATTTTTCTCCCTTTCAAATGATGTTTTTTTCTGAGGGATGACGTCAATGACAGCGGGGCTGGGCTGCCTCCAAACAGCAGCTTTTCTCCCTCGCATCGCGGTGACGTGACCGCGCATGGTTTCACCAGCCACTTTCGACAATGCACGAGATCCGTCGAGAACATTACACCGGCAGCTCTGATAGGTGGGGCCACGGGAACATGTAAACAACGTGGGGTTGCGCAACGTTCAACCAGCAGTGAGCCTGGGAGAATGATCACAGTCATCCAGAGAGGAAAAATAACTGTATCAGTCCCCGGAGAGCGCGAGCTGTTTATTTATGGGGACACCAGCCGCGCATGTAGTTTCAGAATTTCATTATGTAATTATAAACTTTATTGTAGCCCTTTATTATAATTAACATCATTGTTATTGTTGTTATTATTATTATTACGCGCAGGTGATGTCGCTCCGCACTTTGCCTTTATTTTGCACAACAGAACAAAATGTCTGTGCACATGCTGCGCCACATGCCGCTCAATTTCTCTCCTGTGGCGATAATCTGTTACGGTTATGAGTCAACATCTCCACTGTAAATCAATGGGTCACCATAACGCAGCATCCAGTGACATTACGCAGCAGTTTCACACCGATACTCCGCCGCTCGCTGCTGGCGTAACTTATATCAACTGCGCAGCTCCCCGCACACCGGACCCGTTTTCAGATACACACCCCCTTTTTGCATTTTACTACAGCTGCGTAGGCTCCCTCAAAAACACGTACATGCTGCAGCATCTCAGCTGCTGCACGGGAAGGTTACAGGATGCGACCCGCTGACAGGCTGAGGAACACTGGTAAACTTTGGCGCAGTTAATTTAAAGAACAGTCGGAGCATCTCTCTTGCGTAAAGTATAGGCAAAGTGCGTAGCCTAGTTTTGTTGTGCACGAGGACAGCGGACGGCACACTGAACATACTGTTCCGACCGGGTAAAAACACAGGAAAATAAGTTATGTAAGTTATATGAAGTGTATTACAAGTCGCACTTCTTACCTTCCTCACTCTCTTCTTTGTTATTGACTCAACAGCAAACACTTGGTCTCCTATAGATGACAGCTCCATCGCCGCGCGCTTACACACACGCTCCAAAACAAGACGCAAACTGGCTCTTTGCTGGTGTTGTCGAGATAAAAATTGTTTAAAAATAAAGAGCAGAGCGGACAAAATGAACTCGGAGTGTCCCTGCGGCTGCTGGATGTCCGTGTGAGCACTTGCTGTGAGCGCTGAGTCTCTGCGCTCCTCTCACTCCAAACTCCAAGCTACCTGCCTCCCTCACTTTTCTATTAAAATCTGCGACACATCAACACAGGACAACGCTGCTTTAAGTCGGGCGCGCCGCCTTTCCATTGCGTAGGGCCGAGCCCCCAGTGTGCGTGCCCGCGCCCGCGAGGACGCGCACGCAAATTGGAGCAGAGTGCAGAAGAGGGACAGAGGAGGAGGAGGGGGAGGGTCAAAGCGGCAAGGTTACGTGAAACTAAAGTTAGGGGAGGAAGTGGAGGCACATTATGAGCGATTTCACAACATTTCCTGAGAAAAACATTACAAGTTAAGATTTACTGCGCAGGATCTTCCTAAGAAAACAAACAATATGTTGACTCACGCAACAATAATCCCTCTCAGTCATCTCTAGATGTGTGTGATGGTGTCCGCTGCCTGAATTTTCTTATTTATTTACTATGATTCATTGATTTTTATTTGTGTCATGCCCACTGACATGTACCCAACCCTCAAGGATTTACAAGACACCATTACAATGACGCTGTGGTAACAACCCAAAGTACATACTATTTAACCACTCAGTCCAGAGACAGATCACGCTGACCTGGCTGAGGAATTCAGCCACAAAAAGGTTCCCTTTCTGAGACAAAACTCAAATTTCTCATGATCATGCAGCCGAAAAAATCAACATAGACAGAAGTCATATTACTGAAAAGTACATCCATTATGTCTTCATGTACAGGACAGTAAAACAAGATGTTCCTGAGCGCTGTGCACACAGGGATCTGTGTCTTTTGTTTAAATTATACCTCACATAAGGTTCCATACTGACGCTATTCTTTATGAAACAATAAGTTTGTAGTTTTGGTTTATATCATATATCAACAGATCATTAACTCTCTAAACATGCGACACATTTCACTCCTAATCTCCTGAATATCACAAGTTAACCTGCTCTGGAAAACATATTACGAGTTGTTCAAATAAAATAATGATTCCCATTAGCCCAGGGATGACAGTGGGAGATGTCCAAATTAAAAATATTTTTAGTGAGTCTCTAACTCTGATCTGTTTGGGATGTTCCTGGACACAGGTGAGGTCAGGACTTCATATAAAGGCAGCCACAAACTATAAGCAGCACACATCCAAGAGGTAAAAATGCAAGTACAGGTGAAATGCAGAGTGACAAAGCTTGTTTCAAAATGAGAGTGAATTTTGGAGTTGACTTTCTCTTTCACTTTTAGTGGTGAGTTTATTTACAGGCAAGCAGTAACTCTCTTTCAAAATAAACACACTACGCAGGTACAACACCACAAATTGATATTTTTTTCCCTTTGACACCACGCACGTGGTTGGGTTTAGGAAAAAAGAACAGGGTTTGGCTTTATAATCTTACAGGAAGTGAACACTGGCTGGGTGAAAGTTGGTGGTCTCACCTGCCTCACTTGGACTTTTTGGCCCCTTAACTTACCTTGTTGTCAAGCCGTGTTTGCCCCTGATGTCACTGGGCGCTATTACACAATGTTGACCAACTGTGTATCATGCTGATGTGAAAGGACGACTTTTTTCGTCTGCGTCTGACACCAGAAGCCACTGTTGAAAAAGCCAACTTTACAGCAGAAATTAATATGTTTACAGCCTTGTACAAAAAACGGTTTGGTCTTTACAGCTAGCCTAATTTTCCAATTCATGACAGCTGTACTGGGGGTGAAACTTTGAATAACCCACCCATTTAAATGTTTAAATTAAAGCTTACAATTATGAATAAATGAGGGCAGGGCCACTTTGAGTTTGTACAACGCCGCAGTCCATCCATCCTTAAATTTTTTTTTCCTGCTATCTTTTTCTTTCGGTCACTACCCAGAGCTCATGACCATAGGTGAGGGTTGGGACGTAGATGCCTTCTGGTGGTCTGGCCCAGCACTCACATCACTGCAGATGCCACACCAAACTGCCAATCCATCTCACGCTCCATTCTACCCTCACTCGTTAACAAGGCCCCGAGATACTTGAACTCCCTCACTTGAGGCAGTGACTCTCTCCCGACCCAGAGGGAGCAATCCACAGAGAACCATGGCCTCAGACTTGGAGGTGCCACTGCCACCGCAGTCTTTAAGTCAGATCCACCCCTTACTCCTTGACAGCTCGACCCTCTTGCCCAATCCTGGCTCCCAAAAAACAAGACAGTGATGGCCAGAATGGCAAACATGAGGCTTCAAAACCACAGTCTACAAACCAGTACTGGACTCAACACGGGTGTGACGTCATTCCTAACTTCAACCTCTGACTTCCAAGGCAAAAAGATCACAGCATAACTCTCTGCTAAATACCAAATACACTTGTCAGACTGTTCCTTTAACTCACAAAATAGCATCTCTCTCTAATCGCAGCCTAAAAATAGGGCATCTGCTCTTTCACAGGTGTAATACAGTCAATTAAATGAAGTTGTGCAGTTGAAACACTGAACTCCGGGCTGAGCGTGCAACAGAGTGTGAGCTGGTGTATTTTTATGTAACAGTAGTAAAGGCAGGAAAGATCAGAATCTGCAATGGAAATAAAAGCTTTGCTTCACTCTGTGGTGTAGATGTTCACCCCTCCAGCCGTGTTTGATCCAAATATGGAACTAAACAGCTAAACACGGACTGAAAGTCTTAATTTTACATCCTGAGTGCTAAGCAACATCTCTGCAGAGAATAGGGCTGGAAATAAAGTCGAGTACAACACAGAGGGAAGATCTCAGTGATGATAGTGACCGCTGATATGTTGCAGCCAACATTTATTCTATTATCATTACAGAGGACTGACTCTTGTTCAGTGGCATGGTCACAGCCTCTGATCTCACACACACACACACACACACACACACACACACACACACACACACACACACACACACTTACCTAACCTCATACCTGAGCGTGTACTCGTCCAGCCCCCAGGTGGGGACAGCTCATGAAGGTAAAGTGAGTGCTGTGGAAAAAAGGCCCAGAGCCAGTTTCCTATTATCTTTCATTGAGGCCGGTGTGGATCAGTTTACAGTAAAACTCTCTGTAACTACACACACACACACACACACACACACGCACACACACACACACACACACACACACACGGTCCACGGTCTCTCTGCACCTGGAACACTTGCATCACTTACGGGCATTGGGTGTCATGGCAACTGTTTCTAAGGCGACCACTGAAAAGCTGGATGATGATGATGATGAGACAGCAGGAAGAGTTGATGAACAGCTCAGAGAAGACGAGTGATCCACCTCAACTGACCCAGCTGTGACCTCTGACCTCCGAAATCTGAGATCATATAAACAGCCCAACCAGAAAACCCTGTAATAATTACATAACATTCTTAAGTTGATGAACAGTCTAGTATCTGAGGTATTTAGTAGAGTGTAATCATTTTATAGAGACCCAATGATGGTTGTGTCTGCAACTGGAATTTGGCCAGTTTATTTGAGTTCTAGGGCGAGTCTCAGCCGAGTCAGGTAACCAGACACAGCCTGACTTATTTCTTTCAGTGTAAGTTTGGGCTGATGTTGGGCAGGTTACGTTTGAGAACATCCCAGTGAAGGAAGTCGGTACATTTATACGCACAGTAAAGTCGATCTACGGTTATAGCTCATTTAATTGGACTACTGTCCTTGTCCCAGTTTACAATCACGGGAGGGGACTTATTGACCGAAGTATGTCAGACTCCGCTATGATAGCGATATGCCCCCTTTCAGCTTGTTAATCTTGGACCTTTTTCTGGTTGACCTATTCACAGACCAAACAATCGACAAGCTATGGTTAGCTAGCAGTAAATTGGTACCATGGTGGACAACTTTACAGCTCTGTACATTTGGTCCGTCCAGATATGCACAGCTGTGGATGTAGATTTCACCAGGTTGTAACTAGCTTGTTTTTCTGTTCTAGTCGACTTCTGGGTCAAAGCCCAGGGTGGAAACTGGGGAGCACGGGCTGAGCGCCTTCGCTAGTTTGGATCCGATTGAGAGTACTATGTACACGCAAGTGCAATTCGACTTCCAATGGCATTATCTGGGTGTGTTAGTCCAACTTTGAGAAATTCAGTGTAATATGACGTCAGTAAGACTAATATGTTTACATGTATTTTAAAAGTCTGGTTTTGGTCGGACTAACACAATAAATCGATTTTCTCTACTGTCAAGTAAACGTAACATGTAAAAGCCTTAATCTAGTTTATTTAGCCAGATTCTGGGGCATCATTATCTCAGGGCAACTAGACACAGCCTGACTTATTTCCTCTGACATTTTGGGTTTGGGCCAACTGCTGGGCCAGGTCATTGTGGCAACCAGGGGATTATGGGCTCTAAGAGTGCTTTCAGACCTAGAGTTGTCTTGCTTTGGTCTGAATCAGGGACTAATTTTGTTACAGAGTTGCATAATAGCCTAGAGTTGGTTCATGTTCTCACAGCAGCATTTACAAGCGGACCAGATCAAATGCCTTGTGTGAGAAAGCTGCTCTCGATTGGTCAGAATTTCCATGCGGGAAAAATCCAGGAAGTAAACAAAACGTTGAAGAAGAGTACACTGTCAAGATAAATGTGACACTTTCTAATGTCACAATGGAGGGACAACTACGCAGGTTGATTTTAGCGCTGCTCATCGTGGACTATATTGTTGTCATTGTTCATTTGAGTCAAAGCATACAGTTTGAAAACGAGGCGCGGCTCCAACTAGAAAACAATGTTTTGATGCATTGGATGTGCTGAATGTGCATATTAAGGCAGTACAGGAGGAGGCGCACATTAATAATCCTCCAGGACTGTAACATGCTCATGTTTAACCCAAACAATGTGTCATGTGACTGCAGTTGGTTCAGATCCAGGTCGGAACACGTTCTCACCACAAACGAACCGCACCAGAGTTCGTCTGTAACTGGACCGAGACCACCTCTTCAAGAAGGTCTCTGTCCGGTTGTTTTGGTGCGCACCTGAGTGTGATTGCTGTGTTCACACCTGCCCAAATGAACCGCACTTAGAGGGCAAACAAATCTGAGTTTGATTGAACTGAACCAAACAGGGCAGGTGTGAAAGCATCCTATGATTTTAAAAAATCTGGAGGCGTCTACACTTTATCACTCATTATCAATCTTCCAATTGCTTTCTCAAGTATTTGATAATTGTTTGGTGCACAAATGTCATAAAAAGAAATCCAAAACCATTGCATTTCAGCTCTTATTATCACAGAGTACCAAGAGAACCAGAAACACTAACACTATGTGAGAAGCTGTGATCAGCAGTCTGTCATTTGTGCTTTTATACATTGTTTATATTGCTTGTTGCTATTTATTGTCTCTTTACTGGTGTTCTCTATTTTTGCTATCCACTTTGCTGCTGTAATACTGGAAATTCCCCCACTGTGGGACTAATAAAAGAATATCTTATCTCATCTTATCTTAAAATAACTTTCAGTACTTCATAAACAAATGCATTTTCATTTTCATTTTCATTTAAACCTTATCAGTCAAAACTGAACTGAAAGTGAAACCACCTATGCTGTTTTCAAAAGTGCAAAAGTGCATGTGTGGAGAACACACAGCTGGTTAAAAGAGACTTGGATGGAAACAGATGTTTTGATGTAGTTTTGTTGTTCAACGTGGCCCACAATAAATCAAATAATCAATGTTCAGCGATTTACGTGGAGGCATGCAAGAACATGGTTATTTTGTGGGTGAAGTTTCCCTTTAAACCGATACACCAGTGATCCAGTCTGTCACTTCCAGAAAGTGGTTGGACTTGTAGAGGCAGATAACATAAAGTGATTCAGCACAGGCCAAGATATACTGGCTTTTAATCCCTGGAGTGGGTTAATCTCCAAAAACTACAAATCCTACATTTCCCGTAAGGAAACTGGATAGAGTCTTTCATTAGATCCTCCAAACCTTCTAGAACCCCCCATCTTTCAAACATCCGTCCTAGTCTCACTCTCAGGGAGTCAAAACACAGGGCTTGGTCTGTGGACTTCGGCGTAGATACATACGCACGATGCACCTTTTAACGTCTGTATGAGATGAGCTTGTAACCAACTCCAGTGTAAATCCATCCACGCCATTAATAGTCAGTCAAAGTGACAGACATGGTATAAAGGGTAAGAAAGTCTGCTTGGGGCTGGTGTAAGGTGTCCAACAAGCACAGGACTTTGACCCAGGAGACCAGTGTTTGTGAACCTAAAAATCAACATTGAGTTAATTTGCCATGTCAACCATCAGTCCTGTGGGTCAACTCTCATGACTAACATCAACCATGATCTTTTCCTAAACATAACCGCGACCCCCTACGTCAAAATACAACACAAAAGGCTGCCTGAGCATCAAAATATGACGAGTAGGGATGAGGTCACGTTGAAACTTCACACCTCTAGTCTGTAACACAGATTCTATGTTTTTTAAAGCTGCAATCCATTGCAAGACGGACATTCATTATTCTAAGTCGGTATATCCGACTTCCGATCTCGATGCGTCTCAGTGCAAGTGATGTTTGTATGCATGAGCTTCACAAGCATCAACAGAGGACCGGCATCAGTTACCGAAATCAAAAAGCAAGACCTGTGCTGTGTCTCAAATCACATACTTCTGTTAGTACACTTCCATTTAGTACACTATGTGCACTATGGACTTATTGGCATAGGGCACGAATTTCGACAGGGTAGTGTTGAAATGTGTAGTTGTTAGCTAGTTAGCAAACTAGCATTAGCATTCGCGTTATCGTTTGTGGTACCAAATCATTACAGACTGCTAAATTAACCCAATAAACATACTGCTGGCTTATATCCGACAACAGTATAGTGGTGCTTAGTGCAAAAAACACATGTATAACTTACATTTGTACAATGCAACAACGTTCACGGTTTGAAAAGTGGTCCCTCCCCTTCCGCTACGTAGCCAAGATGGCTACCATTGAGGGCGAGAAGTGTCCATAGCTCCACACTCAACTTCTTGACCATTTTGAGTGCACCATCCGGGTACTCATAGCGCACTGCATTTTTCCATACTTCTCAGTGTGAACGCACTTATGCACTAAAAATATTAAGTATAAGAACAGGAGTACGCGATCTGAGACACAGCACTGGAGACCTAGCTTACCCACACCTTTATAGTCTATTCACAGGACTATATAAAAAAAGCTCTTCAGCGACTGAAACGTATTCACAACACCGTTGCCAGGGTCTTGACGAAAACTAGGAAGTATGACCTTACACAAGTCACTGCCACACTCAGAGAACCAACTTCAAAATCTTGCTGCTCGTGCCTGTGCCAAATGAACCTTCCCAGTAACTCAAAGGACATCTGGCTAAAAAGCAAAAGACGTTCCTGTTTTCACTGCATACACTTTCAAATTTATTTACTTGTGCATCTAAATGTGGGAGTATTCAATGTGACCTTTTATTTATTTTATTTTCCCTTGACTTGAACTGCACAAGCTTACTTCTAAAATGTCGTACCTCTTGTATCACTTGCTTGTACTTTACACATTTTACATTATAAGTCTTTTATCCTTGCCGTGGTGTATGAAATGTGCCGCACAAATAAAAAATGGCCTTGCTTTACCACAGAAACTGCTTGTAAAATAAGTCAACATTTGCTCATCTTAGCACATTAAAATAAGGTGCAACAGCTGCCGAGCGTAATAACATAAACCACTACAGCCTATGGTATAAAGTTGTTTTCTCTGCAATGTCCTAAAACAGTTTTGTCTCGTCGCGAATCTTTGGTCTGAGCTGGACGTTAGTCTCAAGCCCAAACTGAGACAACCCTGATGACATCACTGTGACATCATCAGGGTTATTTTCTCTGATTTTTTAATTAAGCTGTCTACAAAAGCGTAAATACAAATGATGTCACAGGCTGAGATCTCATTTGGAGTAAACTGCACTCCATGTGTAAAACTGTCGGACTGCCCCTTTAAGTTTCTGCTGTAATACTTGTTTAATATTCTCCTGCAGCAGAGTTCAGTGATCTCATTGTGCACGGTGGTGTTTTAATATCCTTAAATATGTGATCATGGGCTGCATTGATTTTGCACAGTGTTGCAGTGTGACAGTGATCTGTTGTCTCCGGTACTGTCTCGTGCTGATCTCACTGTGTTTAATGGTGTATTTCTCCTGCATGGTGCTCCTATAGGGAGCTGCGTTACCGTATCACTTTAAAAACTGTAATACGGGAACAAAACGGCGCTTTTCCCGTAAGGAGGAGGTTATCGCAGCAATTCAGAAAAGAAACGGGGATCACATGACTCGTTATCTGCCCGGATACTAGTGTAGCGGAGTCGGGAGCCGAGGATGGAGCGGCAAAAACAACACGGCAGGACGATCGCTCCCACCCACATGTTATGACTCACGCATGACTCACCAAACGTGACGGTAAGAAGATCAGCGCCACTTCTCTGGAATAACAACAGAGGAAAAACACAGAGGGTAACTTGCAGCCGTGTACCGGGAATCCATGCGTTTCTGATTTACTTCCCTTTGTCCTAACCCTCTGCACCCCTCAGGGCTCCACTTCATTTGGTCCGCCTGTTATAGAGGCAGCTCTTCTGGGAAATATCAAACCCATCAGACCTGCAGTGAAACATGAAGCTGCACAAACTTTGTCTGACAGGAGCCTCCTAATGATCCACACATATTTTCTTTGGTAACATTTTATGCAACAGACATATTAAAGGGCAGCTGCGGTGTTTTTCAGCCTGGACATTATATTCCCATGTTTGGTGTCTAAAGCCCCGTTTCCACCAAACACTTTCAGTATGGTGCCTTTGAAACTCTTCAGACATGGTACCCAGACCCTAGTGTTTCCACCGCAAATAGTACCCTTTCATGTGGGCGGGGTCGTTGGCATTCACAGCTCCATCGACCCGCTGTATTTCCTTGTTATCGGTGACACAGAGGGAAGTCTGCACCTCGTTTATCGTCCACAGAACGAGGCTGCACACCAGCATTTTCAGAACAGGCTGCAGTGATCTCTCTATGGGATATTTTAAAAAGGCAGGTTTGTGCATTTAGTCCTTCTCAGGCAAGCTCAGGGGTTTAGTGTTGCTGTGGCCCACAGGAACAACGCTCTGCAACACTTTTTTTTTTCTCCAAGTGAGGGTCCTGTCAAAATTAATAGCCTCCTGAGGTGCTATTTCGATTTTTTTCCAAGCTATTTTGAATTAGTAGGACCTGATGAGAATAAAAACTAAACATTGTCAACAATAATTAATCCCTAGCGTCCTCAAATGCAACAATAATAAAGACCCAGGGTCCTCAGACTAGTACTTTATAATTAAGATAGTCTTAGGATGTTACTGTTGCAGCCATAACGTGATCAGATTTTGTCCACTTCTGTGTCGGGATCAGCTACAGACTGACTTTGCAGAGACGGCTGCCATCTTGTTTTTACATGGATTAGTGTATTGTGCTCTTACTACCACTAGACGAGACAAAAAGTGTCCATGAATGAGGTCTAAGTTAAGAAGAATGAAGTACAAGGTGCAGTAAACCCAATATATGATGTCCTTACATGAGGAAACAGGGTCTGTAACTATAAAATGAAAGGATGTTTTGCTGGGTCTTGCAGCAGCTGGAGTCAGAGAAAAAATAACTTAATTCACTGGGTGTACTTTCACCAACTTTTAAAGGTGGAATGTTAACCTGTCATGTTGGACTTCCAGTTATGGCGACGTACTGAGTAGTCCTCCACTGCTAAATCTGAAGTTAATACTACTTGAACAATCTCATTCTGCAAAAAAGTACCATGAAAGGTGTATCGACATGCTACAAGTGAATGTGCCAAAGAAAAGAAGCAAAGACCAAAATAAGACAACCAAAGGAGGGTTTAAGGAAGACAACATGCCAGGCTCAGATTTGGAAGAGGGGAAGAGTGACAACTTTGACCAAATATTAATTTCGGCTGGGACAGCATGTACTCTAATCCTCACTCGGAGAAAAAGAAAAAGCGTTGCTGAGTTTTGTTCCTGCGGGCTCCGGCAACACTAAACCCCCGAGCTTGCCTGAGATTTCGTTCTAAAAATGTCAACGCGCAGCCTCGTTCTGTGGACGATAAACGAGATGCAGACTTCCATGTCACCGGAAATACAATGAGTGCTGGACGGAGCAGTGAGGGACAACGATCATTCCCACCCACGTTATGACTCGTGCATGACTCACCAAACGTGATGGTAAGAAGATCACTGCCACTTGGACTCTGGAATAATAACAGAAGAAAAACAGAGGGGTAACTTGCAGCCGTGTACCGGGAATCCATGCGTTTCTGATTTACTTCCCTTTGTCCTAACCCTCTGCACCCCTCAGGGCTCCACTTCATTTGTTTAGCTGGTGCAGTGAGAAGTGAGTGACAACAACCCCGCCCACATTTAAGAGCACTGTTTGCAGTGGAAGCACTAGGGTCTAGGTACCATGTCTGAGGGTTACTGTTGGCTCCACAGGTACCATACTGAAAGTGTTTGGTGAAAACACGGTTTTTGAGTTTCCTCTGGAAACAGTGCCCTTAAATATGGGCGGGGTTGTTGTCACTCACTGATTCATCAAGCACCTGCTGTATTTCCCTATCACCGGTGAAAGTGAAGAAATCTGCACCTTGAAGAACGAGGCTGCACGCTGACATTTTCAGAGCAAAATAAAACAGGCTGCAGTGAGTCTCTCTCCATGGGATATTTAAAATAGCGGGTATTAACTCAATAAAACTACCACTAAAACTTCTCCATGACTTTTCAAGGACCTGTAAAAACAATTTCGAGTGCATTCACAGTGTATAAAAGAAACAGAACTGTATACGATACTTTACTCCAAATGTTAATGATCATTAACCAGCAACCTTTTCCAGCCTCTTAAAGTAGGTTATGTTCATATTCACTTTCAATACTACAAACTACAGGGCACAGTCATACAAACACCAACTGCATATCAGTCTGACAATGACTCTCAAGCATGAGGGAAACTGGAACTGATTATACTATCTCTGTATTCCTTATGCATTTGATTATAAACACATTTCCTGATGCAAGTGTGAAAAACACAGACTGAAGGCATGCGCTTATTAAGTCTTGGAAGTCGATGTGGAAGGTTATCTACAGAAGATTTCTGCAACAACTTTCAATGATTTTTACTTATCGCTTGACTTTTCCAGGCCTGGAAAATGAGATTGTGGCGTTCCATGACTTCTCGCTGATTAATGAAGAATCATAACATTTCATCCCATAAAAATTATGAGCAATAGAGTGGAATGACACAGGAAAAGAAGTATTTAACATGCTCACTGAGACTTGTTTAATACTAAGTGGAGAAGCTTTTGTGTGCAATACCAGCTTCAAGATTCTTTCTGTGTGAAGAAACTGATGTTTCACAATGTTCAGATGGGATTTCATTCTTCCACTCAGACAGTCTTTAAATCCTGAGGATTTTTTGGGGGGTGTTTGTGAGTCTTGTACATGAAATTACACGTTCAAACTGTCAACAGTTAGTGTCCTCAGCTCCCAAACTCTCACTGAGTGTTGTCAAAATAATATTGATGTAACACAGTGGCTGGTTTAATCCCAGGGGGAGCCCTTCTGTGCGGAGTTTACATGTTCTCCCCGTGTCAGCGTGGGTTTTCTCTGGGTACTACAGCTTCCTCCCACAGTCCAAAGACATGCAGGTTAACTGGTGACTCTAAATTGTCCGTAGGTGTGAATGTGAGTGTGAATGGTTGTCTGTCTCTATGTGTCAGCCCTGTGATAGTCTGGTGACCTGTCCAGGGTGTACCCTGCCTCTCGCCCAGTGTCAGCTGGGATAGGCTCCAGCCCTCCTGTGCCCCTCAAGAGGATAAGCGGTTATGAAAACTGATGATGGATGGATGGACAGTGGCCAACATGCCCCTCTCCCAACATATATAATATTGTGTCTTTGTGCTGTATTTAACTGAATGTAGATCAGCAAGGACTATCAAAGTGTAGCATTCTGTTTTACTTACATTTTACACAGCGTTTTTTTTAAATCAAGGTTTTACATATAAGTTATTAAAATCAATCCAATGTATATGCTTGACAATTTTATAGCTCTGCAATGCATTAAGAAAATTGCCTGCATCTAAATTGTACCTTGAAATAATAAAGTATGAAACAGTAAAGTCTCTGTAATCTATGGCCTTGTTGCTGTCTCAAGAAAATGTCTCTGTTCCTTTAGGAGAGTACTTTTCGAGTGTTTGTTGCTTTAGTGCAGCCTCTGCCTGAGTTACCTGAATTGCACTGATGATATATTATAGTTGCCTCTTCGTCTTTTACGCAGATTACATTAATAAATTACTCTTATTGGCCTCTTGGTTGCACTTGCAGATTCCTTGAGACAGGATCGGGACATCTCTGATTGATATCATGAGCGTCTTACAACGTTACGGAAAGGACCCTACAAAGAAATTCTGTGTTTTTCAGTACCTTTTGCTTGTTCTGTTTTTTTGTGTGCAAGTCTCGCAACCAAGACGTCTCATTCTGAAATCTCATGGTGGAAACGTTATTGACAGTTGGAGGAGTGCTGGTAATAGTTTGGTGCGTTGGAATATTGTGCGGTTTCAGAACGAGAATTCTTTTGCGAGACTTGGACACAAAATAGGACTGGATGCAAAAACGTTGAACACACTCGTGGTTTAGAAGTAGAGGGGGTCGTCCACCAATCAGAAGATGAGCGGTTTGATCCCCAGCTCCTCCTGTATGCATGTTGAAGTATCCTTGAGAAGGGTACTGAACCCCAAATTGCTCCTGGTGGCTGTTCTGTCGGTGTGTGAATGGGTGAAGGTGACTCATAGCGTAAAAAGCTTTGAGTGGTCATGTGACTAGAAAGGCGCTATACAAGTGCAGGCCCATCCATTTACAATCATACTAACAATCTGGGCCTGTTATGACAAAAACAAGCACTTTTAATGGACGTAAATTGACAGTGCGCTTTTGCCCTGAGTGGTTCTATGTAGCTTGCTTCGCTGCTACCAGCTGCAGCCCCCTCCTCACTACTGAACCAATTTCAAAAATTGTTTTCATATTAGTCACCTAAACACAAGAACATGGAAAATATGGTCAGGGTGAGAAACACCGGAGTTCCCCTTTAACATAAAACATTTGGTATCAGTTACACCCACACAGCGTGCACGTCTGCAGTCAATCAGTACCAGCGGTGGAAAGTTCTGAGGTATTCCCATTTATGCTAATTTGTACTTGAACTGCACTACAGTACATTTCACTCCACTGCACTTATTCCACAGCTGTGGTTACTGGTACGTTTGCAGATTATAATTGTACACACAAAACATTTGATTATTATATAAAATAGGTTAGAAACTGTTAATCAGTGGCAGCAATTTGCTCAGCTAGTGCAGTAAATTGCTGCTTAACAGTAACAACAGTGACATAATGTATAATAATACACCTCCTACATGGGACATGTCTTTACACAAGTACTTCTGCTAATGTGTTTGTACTTCTCAAGAAACATTTTCAATGCTGGACTTTAACTTGTAATGATGCATTTCTACAGTGTGGTATTGCTGATTTTACTTAAAGGGATAGTTCTGTTTTGTTTTTTTTTTAAATAGGGTTGTATGAGGTACTTATCCATAGACAGTATACTACAAACAGTAGTCAGTCAGCATGGCACCAGTTTGCAGAAGCTGCCTGGAGTCCGACACGGAAGCTAAGCAATGTACTGCTGTGGATGGGGGCCAGCCACAAAAGGTTTTTTTCCACCCACTTAAAAAAAAAAACCCAATATCAGTTAAGTATGGACTATATTGAGATAATTTTTCATTGCTCTAACTTTCCACCAGACAGGCAGTTTCAGCAGGATGACCGTTAACGGCTTCAGTTCCCCATCTGTGCTCACGTCAAAGCCACCAGACGCCATTGACAAAAATGGTGATTATACCTTGTTGAACACAGGAGCTGCTGGTCTACTGCTGCTTCGATAAGTTAGTTAGTTAGTTTTATTTTGTGACTTTGGTGAATCTGAATAAGCCTTTTAAACACCAACAGTCACACAACAACACAAACACAATAAATAAACAAGGCAGCGGTAGAGCAGTAGCTCCTGTGTTCAGTGATGTTAAATTACTGTTTTTCTTAATGGAGTCTGGCTTTGAAGAGAGCGATAGAACAGCATCATATTCTCATTGGAAATCAATGTCTGACATTTTAGACCTAGAGTTGTCTTGTGTTGGTCTGAATCAGGGACTAATTTTGTCACAAAGTTGCATAATTACCTAGAGTTGGTTTGTGTTCTCACAGCAGCATTTACAAGCGGACCAGATAAAATGCCTCGTGCAAGAAAGCTGCTCTTGATTGGTCAGAATTTCCATGTGGGAAAAATCCAGGAAGTAAAGAAAACGTTGAAGAAGAGTACACTTGCAAGATAAATGTGACACTTTCTAATGTGACAATGGAGGGACAACTACGCAGGTTGATTTTAGCGCTGCTCATCGTGGACTATATTGCTGTCATTGTTCATTTGAGTCAAAGCATACAGTTTGAAAACGAGGCGCGGCTCCAACTAGAAAACAATGTTTTGATGCATTGGATGTGCTGAATGTGCATATTAAGGCAGTACAGGAGGAGGCGCACATTAATAATCCTCCAGGACTGTAACATGCTCATGTTTAACCCAAACAATGTGTCATGTGACTGCAGTTGCTTCAGATCCAGGTCGGAACACGTTCTCACCACAAACAAACCGCACCAGAGTTTGTTTGTAACCAGACTGAGACCACCTCTTCAAGAAGGTCTCTGTCTGGTTGTTTTGATGCGCACCTGAGTGTGATTGCTGTGTTCACACCTGCCCAAATGAACCGCACTGAGGGGGCAAACGAACTTGAGTTTGATTAAACCAAACCGAACAGGGCAGGTGTGAAAGCACCCCCAGGTAAAGCAGTGAAATACTCTCAATACTTAAACTGACATTGAATTTTTTAGGTGGGACTTTTTTCATGTGGCCATCCAGCCTGTTTTCCAAACTGGGGGCGTGTCGAATGACATTGACTGTATTTAATGTACCAGTCTATGGATGAGTACCTCATACAGCCCCACTTCATAAAAACTTTATTATCCCTTTAAGTAAAGGATACAAGTTCTACTTCCACTACTGGTCAGGACAGAAAATATGGCTGTATAACCACTGTCTTTGCTCCATTATGCACAAATTAAATTCTTAAATCAACAATATAATGTGGTGTAACTGTTATTTTTACCTTAATATGCATAGACACATGCATTAGGGTTAAAGGTTTGTATTATAATCTCACTATTGGTTATGTAAGGTTTGTTTCTTTCCAAAGTTTAGCAGGCTCAAAGTTGAAGACTTGAGATAAAATCTAAATCTGTGAAACCAAAACTGGTAACATCAACCTCTGCCATGTCTGTAAAGATATAAATAACCACTGAAGGTTACAGCACTTCTATGTTTATTAGCATTCATCAATATTAATATAGAAATCTTTGATACTTACAACTCCACACACTATCAAGAGAGAGGACCTTGATGAATCAGTAAATGTAAATTACCTGGCTGCTGTTGGAGATACTTAGTGGTGGTGTAAATGATGGAAACCAAAGGTAAACATTTCAATACACACGATTAATCACACCATTTATTATTAAGAAACTGTGCAAATAGGTTTTATTTAAAATACATATTTAGTCATTAAAGGCAGCAGGGCTGATCTGAGTCAAGCTTTCGGGATTGTGAATACAGATAAACAGTAACCAAGGCATCAATTTGATCCGAGACCAGATAAGTGAATTTCCCATCAACTGTTGAGCACCTTCAGGTTACTGTGGTTACAAACACCTACATGTTTTAAAAGTGGTTCAACTTCTAGATGTACTCTGCTTTTCATCTGGCAGCAAAAGAGTTCAGAGTTTAAAGTACAGAGCCGACATCTGTTAATAAATGCTGCGCTATGCTTTAAAGGAACAGTTCGGCCCAAAAATAAACAATACGTATTTATGCTCTTACCTGTAGAGCTATTTATCGGCTGTAGAGATGCCAGCCTTCTCTCCAATATAAAGGAACCAGATGGCACTCGGCTCATGGTGCTCAAAAAGTCGAAAAATAGATTAAGAAAAAGTCAACAGCAATGTCTCTTCCCAGAAATCATGACCTGGTTAGGCCCAGATCACACAGAAAGTGTTGTGCAGGTTGCTTAACACAAGGGACGCCGCACTGCCTTGTTTAAAAAAAAAAACTGAATGCTACTAGTAAAAAAACAAACGCTTGCTGCGCCTTTTCATTGTTGCCAGGCAACCACCCCATCACATCCTAAATCTACCTTTTTTTTTTTTTTTATTAAAAATTGACAGTAATTAGTATCTAGCTCCTAAAATGTTGAGGCAGAGGGTACTTGGCTGTCAGCAAAAAGTTCTTTGGACACAGGGAAACAGAGATCTGTGTGGGTACATGAGACCCTAAATATGAGGGTGGATCACGGGGAGTATCACCAGTTGGTCCAGGAGCTTCTCCTCCATGATGGCTGTTTCCAGGCATGTTTTAAGATGACTTGGGGGCAGTTTGACAACCTGCTGTCTATTGTCGTGCCGTATAGCTCTAGGTATCCAGCACCAACTATGACAAGTTTCTCCTCCGTTTTTTACCAATTGTAAACTTGTTGTTGTGACCACCACAGAAGGCCCGCCTCTCAAATCAATCTCAAATCAAAGATGACAGAAAAAAAGAGATGACATGGGGCATTTTTCCACTCTGAGTTGAGGTTTTTTTCTGGCAAAAACACCAGGTACCTAGAGTGCAGAAACTCGAGGCCCACTGCAATGCAAAAACTGCATGCAAAAAGCTTTGTTCTCATTAAAAGCCATTACAAAAGCCGCCTCCAGCTGCTAATACGCTTACTGTGTGATCGGGGGTTCACTTGAGATAATCCACAGACCGTGTTGTGAGCAGTTTCATGTAGGAACTATTTTCTTTCTACTGTATTACACCTACTAACAGTATCACTGTGCAGAAGAGAGCGTGCATCCACTACTAGCTCACCTAGCAGCACTGAGCTAGCTACCATTACAGCTCAGCCGAGAAGGAGGCCATCAATGTTTACATCTTGTGCTGTAACAAGCACGAGCCCTTTCGTCCATGAGTAGATGCACGCTGTCTTATGTGCAGTGATAGTTCCCACATGAAACTGCTCACAACAAGGTCTGTGGATTATCTTGAGTAACCAAGTCGTGATCTTTACAAAGAGACATTGATGTTGAGTTTATCAAATGTTTTTTTTTTGGCACTTTGAGCACCACAAGCTGAGTGCCATCTAGTTCCATTATACTGGAGAGGAGGCAGACATCTCTACGGACGATATCTCCAACACTCAGCAGCTCACACCAAAACAATAAAAAGCACTACAGGTAAGAGGAGAAATGTGTATTTTTGATTTTTGGTGAACTGCCCCTTAAATTCAAAAGTCTCACATTTTGGGAATATACTGATCCCAAAAAGAGGCATTCATCCTGAAGAAGCACACTGCAGATCTGAGGAGACCTAATTTCTATTGATCTTAGTCACAAATTGTCTCGGTCATGCCCCCTTTTTTTTTATAACAGAGGTATCATTGTGCTGCACAAGTGTGTCTGGGAAATATAACTTCTGACTTTCTTAGTCATTTACATGACTTTGGTCTTGTGATCAAAGTTGTTTTTACCCTCTTGGAGCTGTCATCAAAATGTGACTTTACGGGAAGGACGAGTTCTCGGTTATATTCTGTTACACCAGAAGAAGAGATCCACCCCCTGTGAAGAGGTACTCACAGTCTGGGTTGCTTCATGTTTGAAAAATTAAATCTGACTTCACACTTTGAAGTCATAGACTTCACAAGCTTCACAGTGTCTTAAAGCAGCCGTCACCGCTGGGGACAGGTGACTCGGGTGTGTCCCGCCACGTGGCAGATGCCGCAGGTACGAGTTTTCTTAGCAGCTGGAGCTCTGTTAGCGGTGGCATCTCCCAGGATCTTCCTTCCCTTCCTCCCTCCGTCTCCACTGCCATTAAATCCACCACCAAACCCACCTGACACTGAAAACAAGAGGTCAAACACAGCATGAGGAGGTTACAGGTCGCTGCAGGAAAAAGCAGCAGCAGATTTCTCTGCGTACACTGGGACTGACAGCACCGTGTCAGCCTAGTAAGTGGATGCCTCAAGGTCTCAGTGGAAGTGTTTGTGAGTCGTGACAGCTTTTCTTTATCAGTAAGTTCACATTAAGGTGAGGCTGATCTCTCTCTCTCTCTCTGGTGTTTGATCTGAGTATACATCTTCTCTGTTTTGCTCGTATGAAGATGTTTTAAATAAACACAGTGTGTTTCACAAAGACTCCAGGCTCATGGTGTAAATTATTTGACAGCCAGATTAATGCGGTGAGACATTTAACTGTGAGGAATCAAATGAAATGCACTGCAAATATCTCTCTGTGATGTATATGTGAATGCATTAACCAATGTTTTTCTCCTTCGATATGACACACAGTCTGCTGGTGATGCAAGAGAAAGAGAAAGTAAATGGTGAAATGTCATGGTGTGATTACCACAGACTGAAACCAAAACACACTTAAAGGTGGATTTTCCCAAAATTCCCCTCTTGGTCCCAGATACATGTAACAGTACTGAAACTAACATTGTGTGCTTTGAAAGACAAATATCTTCCTTTATGCAAAAAAGGTGTTTCAGTGATCAGTTTGTAATAGTCAGAATGAGAGCCCCCCTTTTTTTTAACTCAGTGCAGCCGCTAACTACCAACAGAAACTAAAGACTGTTGTTTCACTGTTCTCCACTTCGGCTACTGGGGACAGAAACTGCAAAGAACTTGGGTACTTTTATCAATACCCTTAGGTAACTGGGGATAGCTACCGAAAGCTCCAAGGGGACACAAAAGCGCCACTGTATCCTCTTCCTATTTTGGGTGACGCGCTTCTTTTGTGCCGTAATTCAAGCCTTCATTTTCAAGGGAGGGTTGTACCCAGTGGCAAACAGAATTGCACAGTGAAAGTCAGGCTTTAAGGGAACCGATTTAAACAATGATGCAGGGTTTATGTTAGCTGGCGTATGCTGGATTTTTGACAGTATCACGTGGCATCTCTAATATCTTGTGACTTATAAAATACGTTGCCAAGACAACTTAAACATAACATTTAAGCTATGAACAGATCTATTTATCCACTGAACCAGTACAGAGTGCATCCCTGCCTCTTCAGAGCGGACGCCACATCCATGGCAGTCACGGTCTTCTCTTAGCGTGCTAGGTATAGTTAGGGTGACAGTACCACAGGTCATGTTCTCCAGGAGGACCTTTGACACACTGCGGGTCTCCTCGCAGAACAGACCGGGGATACGCTTCAATTCACCACAGCCAAACAGACAGTGAACAGCGAGGTTAGTGACTTATGGATGACGCTTGGTGCAGTGAGTCATTTCCTCCTTTGCCTCTGCCACTAAACATGTGATGAGTCACTCTGTTGATAGGCCGCTTCTTTATTTAGCCTAGCTTATTCCCGAGTTATACATGTATAAATGTCCATATTGGCCGTCAAAATAAAAGTCTGGCGTAAACCCTGCGCTGATGGTGTCATAATTCTACAGCCATTACACTGTGCAATAAACATTTACTTTATCATAAGTTAAAGCAAAAAAACTTGTCTATATCCACCATAAATGCTAACGTCAGCATGCTAACGTACGTAGGTTTAGCTGATATGATGTGTTAGCAAGCGTTGAGCACAAAGTACAGCTGACTGAAATTTTATTAGTTTTATAGGAATTAGGAATGTGCACTTTAAACAACTCACTAGTCGATATCCATGAAGAGTTATTTGACCATTCTTGGAAGAATTCCTGTTAGTATCATCTTTAAGGCAAGATGATGGTCGCATAAACTATTTGATATTTTGATTATTTATTGACTATTAAATAATACGGAAAAAACAAAATCATGACCCTGTCCCTAGCAGGAATTTTTTGGTCATAACCCAAACAAAAAGTTTTGGAGAAATCTGATGATGGCTCTAGACGAGAGTTAGAGGATCACCAGAGTTATTTCACTTCATCTTAAGTCGGGAATTGATGTCTGTACCAAAACTCATGGCAATCTATCTGATAGAGATGTGTATCTGGATGAAAGTGGTGGACGACCGGACTGATATTGCCATTCTTAAACCTGGTTTATATCAGAGCGATCGACACTTTTGATGACTGTTACTAAAAGGATGACATATTTTCGACAGCAAAAAGGGCCGCTTGACACTTTCCTTTCATGTCCCACACCTGGAGCATTTTGTTATGTCCCAAACACTGCCACATTTTGTTGAGCAGTGTGATAGGGTCACATATTCACCCTGTAGCTCTCTTGTTTGGTTTAATGGACACACTGACCATCTCCTTGTCTTGTGCCCTTGTTGTCCTCTCAGTAGAAGCAACTTTAAAAACCTCCTCCTCTTCAGACTCACTGATTTCATCAAATGGTTTCATTTTCAAGAAAGGAAAAAAGGCGGCTCAAATATAAATACAAAACAAACAGCTGTCAAAAGGATGATATGTAACTAAACAAGCCTGCTGGAGGATAGCGTATGGTTGCCACGGAGATGACTGAGACCTTCTGCTGAAGCATAAATTGTAAATACTGCACAGCTTTTTAATTTTTGTCGAGTGAGCACCCTACCAGAAATCAGGCTTCAGGCTCCACAGACAGTATATCTTAGAGACATCTTATTCATTTTGGGCCTCAGATAAATCACAAGAAGAACATTTGAAAAGCAGTGTTAAACTCTGTGTGTGTGTGTGTGTGTGTGTGTGTGTGTGTGTGTGTGTGTGTGTGTGTGTGTGTGTGCCTTACCTGGTGGAGGTGCGTTCTCATCAGCCCACTGGAAGAAGCCACACTGCTGGTCTCTTGGTTTCCCGCACGTGTGGAACATCCGGCCCTTGTTTGGCCCGTCCTTCTGCACCGTGCGCGTCACCGCTGCCTCGTTACAATTACACATTATCTGTCCTGCGTGTCCTCTTGCACCACCCTCCGGCCCTCTGCCTCCTCCAGGGGTGTTACTGAACCCCAGAGAGGGCCTCGGTGGTGCTTGCAGCGAAGGCGCCCGACTCTGCGGCGCCCCCTGCTGACTCGGCTGATCTGCCCACAGAAAAAAGTTGCAGCTCCCGGCGTTGCACTTGTAGAACTGGCGACCTTGGTTGGGGCCGTCTTTGCGCACGGTAAGGAGGAGCGCATCCTGACCACAGTTACAAACAATGACATCACTGTTGGTGTCAGTGCTGAGACCACCACCACCACCTGCTGGAGGTCGAGGCTGCGGAGTCCAGGAGGGGACAGGAGGAAGAGAAGGACGAGGATTTGAACGTGGGGCTCTGGGTGGCTCTGGTCTGGGGGGCCGTGGAGCTGGAGGACGAGGATCCTCTCCTCCTCCTCCTCCTCCTCCTCCTCCTCCTCCTCCTCCTGCTCGGAGGTACTTCAGGTCCAGCACCTCTCTGAGCGTCTCATCACATCCACCAATGCAGCCAACAAACTCCAAAGGCATCATGGGAGGGATGCTGCCCCTGCGGAACTTGAACTTCAACCTGAAGAATGCAGCAAACACAAGAGACGAATGTTTAAGAAGTCAACCTCAGTATACGCTCTGCGTGATGGAGCTGAGCCAACAGCAACAGAAAATAAAGAGCTGTGCTGCGCTGGGTCCAAATCCACCAGGTATTACAGGGCTTCGTTATTTGTATGTAAATCTAACTGAAATAGTTTGGAACCTTGAAAAATCGACTGTTAATACACAGAGGTTTGGATGTGGCTGAGTCTGATCGAGAACAGAAATTTTAAAGATAAGATTTTCAGATGAAACTGGTGTCAAAGCAAAGAAAAGTAAAGTCCTCACTGACTGTGTGAAGTTTGAAGGTAAATGTAACCAGTTTGAATGTGCTTATGTTTGCAGGATCTGTCGGCAACAGCACAACATTTTTGGCATCAAAAGTGTCCTGCTTTCCATTTGTTGTCCCTGTAGTATTGATCGATTACATCTGAGCAGCAGGTAAACAGTCTGTGTGGAGCTTTATTAGGGTCGTCACTTAAAAAAAAAAAACATTACATATTACTTGTTACTTTAAAAACAGAGTAATGCATTACTTTAGTTAAATACTCCCTGTAGAGAGTAATTCATTACACTACTTGTGACATTACTTTTGTGTTAGTCCACAGCATCGCGTCAGTTGCATTATGTTATGCGTTTGAATAACACAGTAAGCTGCTATGGCGACCACTGAGGCAGCCACGTCAAGAAATATGCCCCATTTACACCTGGTATTAAAATGTGTATCGCTGATCTGAACACAAGTGGACAGATGAGACATTTTGCTGTTTACACCTGTGTTTATCATGGGTCTCCAGCTGACCACTTGATCAGAGTTCGTTACTGCCTACGTTTGTTACACTAGAAGGTCAAAGGGCCCTGCACAGTTACTGCATCCATACTCGCTAGTAACGTAAGCAGTTGTGTAAATACAGCACGAGATATCAGCAGAATTCAACATGTCTGCAAAACGATGGACAGTTGCGCAACACTTCATCCAACTTGTCATTAAATAGGCAAATTATAAAGCGTTTGCGAGGTGTCACCAAAACAACTACCATGTCCTGCACTGATGACATAGTCCCTGTCTGCGATGCATCAGGACACATTAGCATTTAAACTACAAAAATATGTGGTCAAACGTGCCCTGGACCACCTTGGAAAGTGGTTTGAGTGACTGGACCACAATGCATCTTGGTGGTCTTTTACACTTGTTTTTAGACCTGCCCACTTGTGATAGGTTCACCCAGGATGCATCAGTACCAGCCTCACAGCTTATTACTGCATACATCTGCTGTTACCAGCATCTGAAGTTATCCAACAGGCTGAAACTCCTGGGAGAGATCTGACTTAAAAAAACTGTGATATTGTTTTAGAGTAAGTGCTGTAGTTCAACTTTGAGCTCTGTACCAGATTGGTTGCTATGGAAACAGATGCTGGTGTGGAGCACTTTGGCTCGATGCTCGCGAGCGTGCCCTATATTTGGACTGAGCTGAGGCACGTGCTCGAAGGGTTAACGCCCACTGTGTAAACAAGAAATTTGACAAGTTTTGTGCACTGCCGAAGTCACTGAGAGCTTCATCTGTGTTTGCTGTTGTGTTTGCACAACAAGCAGCGCCTACGTACACTTCTCATTAATCGGAGAAATGGAAGCTGTGTGTTCAAGGCAACACAGGGTCCTTGGAGTCGAAGCAAAATAGTGCGTTTAATTCAATGTTCAATACGTGTAGATGCTGTGGGTGTGAACTGTGCTGAGAGGAAGTTAACACAAAGTATTTATAACAGGGTGCACACAGTAAAACCAAACCAGCAGGGCAGCAATGGTTAAACCAATTTTAAAGACCAGAGCTGAAAAAAGGGGTAAACCAGTGAAAGGAAACTATCCAGGAGTATAATATCTAAATATCCTGGTTGTTTTCAGCTTTTAAACTTTATCAAAAACTCCATCTTTCAGTTCTCTTTTTGCTTAAAGGGGCTTTTCTGTAATTTAGTGTTGCATTTTATTTATTTAAAAGTGACCAAACCAGTGACCACTGGTGCATACAGATAAGCAATGCAACAGATGTTATGCATATACTGTATGGGCTCTAGCTGAAGCTAATATGCAGCCCTGGCCGCCCCCGGCTGGACTTTTAAATCTAGGTTAAAACAATCAAACAAGTAAGACCATAAAGTTAGGAGACTTGTGAGAGAAAAAATACTAGGGAAAAATACTAAGGGCCCTATCTTAGACCCAGCACAAAGCGGTGCACAGTGCAGAACAACTGTCATTACTAGCTTCACACCAATGCAGCTGTTACTTTCACTGCCAGTCCCCATGTTGTTCAAGTGTGCACCATAGGCGTGTAGGTCATAGCTCTTTAAGACTGACAGAAGTGCCCGCGATCCAATCTGCATATCTACTTTTAAACGCCGGTAGAATTGCAACCAAATAAGATAGAGCAAACATTCTTTTTGCATATAAAACCAGGCGAGTTACACCAACATATCATGCTTTCATCATATCCCAGAGCGCTGTTTTCCTTGCACTAACTGGATTTGTAGAAATCCAGTAAAAAGCGCACACAGCAAAAACATTATAATCCAGACCACAGGTATTCACAGCACTTCCTAAGTTGGAATAAGCGTCGTCACGTTGTGAGCATGAACTGACTTTCTTGCTTGTATTTAGAAAAATATGTGTAGAAGTTTATTGCACTTTTTAGCACTTTATTTCATTAGTATGGACATAAGTCCATAAATAATATTAAAAATTTGGGATATGAGGGTTGTATTGATGGATAGCATATTAAACTACTCCAAAATGACACTACAGCATGTAAATGCTCTAACCATCATGCATTAACCATCAGAAACCTGATCTGAAGTCAGAGTAGCGCAGTATTTTCCTGCTATTTAAAGGGTGCATTATCCAGATAGTAAGATGTGCCTAAATAGGTGGGTTCACTCTGCTTGGATGAGCTGATGGGTTGCAGGTCGGTGAAATAATACATGATTACTGAGGAAAATATTAATTGCATTCTCTAAAATGTGAACATAACAGAGAGCAGAGCAGAGCTGCTGATGCTGTGTGGATTTATGCACAAGGAGCAGCATAATTTCATTAACTATTTCAGTTTAGTTCCGTTTACAACTACATTTTTTAGCTTTAAGTGTCTCACAATATTTGCTGCAGTGACGTTACTGCTCTCACTGCATCACTCTTAGCAGAAAACTGCTCACTTCTCCAATTTTCTGAATCCGCTATGTAAGTAGCAGCACACCAGGTGCAGGCGCTGCTGGCTTTTACAGGGAGTAGGAGATGACGCTCTGATTGGTTGAAGTCATGTCACACCCAAAACACACCTATAATTGGATGGACCTGCACTTGTATAGCACCTTTTGAGTCTTCTGACCACTTCAAGGGATTCTGACGAGGCACATTCACCCACAAACACACATTCATACACTGGTGGCTGAGGCTACCATACAAGGTGCCCCCTGCTACTTAGTTTTTTAACACACACCTATGGAACAGCCATCTGGAGCAATTTGGGGCTCAGTATCTCGCTCAAGGATACTTCGACATGCGGACTGCAAGAGCTGGGATCGGACCACCAATCCACAGCTACTCTCATGATTGATTAAGGGACTAATTACCCAGATTGTGCACAGTTAATCTAGCAAAAGCAGAGTTGGACACACTGTAAATGCACATGCACCGTACACTTTACACTATCGATCGTTTTAACAGCGTCCTAAGAGTTTCTATGAAGTCTCTTAACGCTAGCATCTCTGTGAGGCTGTACTGTGACACAGTGATACTTTGACCCAAATGCTAATGACAACATGATAACATGCCCATGATGTTAAAATGCTGATGTAAAGTGAGCTGATGTAATGTTTACCATGTTCACTATCTTAGTTTAGCATGCTAACACTTGCTAGTTAGCACTAAACACAGTCCTGATAATGAGTTAATTGAACTCCATGTGTGAAATCTGTGAGTATCCAAATTACTTTGATATAATATTGAAATCTTAAACATTATATCTGACACTGCATGCATGTTGAACTGAATGAGCAACATCCAAATTTGCTCCTCTAATGTTTCACAATTCATATGCAAAATATCTGAGCACAAAATAATATGCAAAGCAGGTACGATGATGGGAACTGAAAAGTTTCAGTGGGAACTACTGGCAGTCTAAACTTATCAGGATCATAAACTATTTGCATGTTTTTCTGTGATACAGCTCTGTGAAATGAAATTAAACACAGTCCAGTATACAGTGAATACTTACATGTGAACAGGGTGTGGCTGACAGGTGGGACAAATGCTGTCGTCTCTGCTGACCTCCAGCACCATGTCAGGGAACCACACTGCTGTCTTACAGGCTGGGTAGCCCGTGCAGGACAGGTACTTACTGCAGGACGACAGAAAGAGTTAGTGAGGCAGAAAACATGAGGATAATTTTCCTCATTCCATTAAAGCAACTTTTTCAAAGCAGGCTAAAGTTTGTTGAATTACTTTCCTACAATTCAGGCAAACTTTGGATTCAGATGATTTTGGTACAATATGACGATCAACTTGCAAAGACTTGAAACAAGCTTGACTATTTACTCATCTTTGTTTTTTATAAAACTTATGTTACGTGCTTATAGGAACTCTTTTGAAAGCTAACTGGTGTGTTTATGGCCACCAAAAAACACTCAAAGAGAACTCAGACCCCTCTGAAGTCTGCAGCGCAGTTCTCTTAACCTGTGCCTTGTGAAGACAAAGCGCTACAGGTTCACTTTGCTCTTTGCCATTTTATTTAGCCCTCTAGATCTCTACATCTGCACTGGGACGCTTGGAAAAACACACAAAACCATGTCAGCCTGTAACACTTGCAGGGACACAGGATGAGGAGTAGTTTGGTCCACGGAAGATACTGCACATCCCCAGATGTGGAATGTAGAATACATCAACTGGCAACAGTCTGCAGCACAGAAACAAGAAGGGTTTCCTCCAATTTGAAGTTCACCTAAAATTGAGGGGCTTCATAACCACACTGCAGTGCCACGTCAAAGTAAAAACAAAACTGTATCAATATAATTATATATAGTGTGAACAGAAAGAGGACTGAGGCCCCATCAGAGCTGAAGTTGACCAGAGAGAGAACTGAGTCCTCTTTGAAATGAACTTAAAATGTGATCACAAAATGAACTGAGTCCCTTTTCTGTTGGTCCACCTTTTGGTGCACTTAAAGAGGACTGAGTTTGTTTTGTTTAAAAAGGACTATTTGCGAAAAACACCCTTGAAGGGAATGTTTTTAATACATTTCCAAGATAACTTTTAACCTCATTTAAGGCTGTTCTTTAACAAATCATCTTTTTCTTATTCAAGCATTGACAGTAAGCATAAACGTTCATGTAGTCTCTCGTAGAGAGACATGGCAACTGAAGTAATTTAGATTAATCTACATTTTACCAACAAGTTAAGTGCAAGTATAAAGTAAAAAGACAGTATTAGGTTCAGTGGAAGGTTTAGAGATTTGTAACATCAAAAATGTGGTCTTTGACGCAGAGGAGCTTGAATCATTTGACAAAAAGATGGATAAATTAAATAAGATAAAATGTTTGTGGCGATTAAGACCTCACATATTCAAGTTTAAGACTATCTGATGATGTTTAAGGTATATTATTTATAAAACTGAATTTAGGTCATTTTAACAGGGCGGCCACGGCTCCTTAAAAAGTCTTACATACACATTTACTAATAAAAGGCCTTGAAAAGTATTAAACTGTCTTAAATTCAGATTGGATTGTTTTCAGTGGTTTTTGATCACTTCAAGAATTTGCCGTGTTGGCGCTATGGGAAACATAGGTGTAGATTTCGGACAAATGCAGGGGGACACATCCCCCTCAGTATTTACTGTAGAAGATGTGTATTTGTCCTCCCAGTAAAAACAAGTAGCAGAGCAGTTATTTAGACATAATTAAAGATTTACAGCACAAATTAATGCAGAAAAATCACCAGAAAGCAGGAAATGTTTGATGCTCAAACTTTTATAGTGGAGTGCCCAGCTCAGAGAGTATCATCAGTATCATTTTACCTTCCTGTTCATTATAAGCTGACATCAGTATGTGGTGTGTATTTCAAAACCAAGTTTGGTCTGAAATCTTATTTAAAGTTCAAATAAAAATGTCACAAAAAGCCTTAAATTTAGCTAGTTATAGCTGTAGACACCCTGTTCAGACTTACTTGCGGACACCCTGTAAAAGTTGTGAGCTTTTGAGCCGTGTTGTCACATTTAGCAAACATGGATGTCTAAGAATAGCTCAGTGTGAATTTGATAGATTAAAGTAGAAAAGGTGCTGTTGTGGCAGCAACATAACACTGCATTACTGTGCAATTTCGAAATTTCAAGTCTCTGCAAAATGAGCTCATGACAAGCTACAAAAGTAAAGAATGAAACTAAGATTTACAGTTTAAGTGATAAAATATGCAAAACCATGGCATGACGTCTTTAATTGTGAGAAGTGAATGGGAGCATCTGTGCCACCTTTAGAGGGGTGTGAGGAGGTGAGCAGTCAGTAAATGCAGAACGCTTCTTTGCTTTGTGTCCCGTCTCACCTGTTACTCTCCCTCTTCTTCTTCAGCACCATGTCCCGCCCACAGTGAGGGCACTTCCTAACAGGCAGGGGGATCTCCATGTCCTGCTGCTCTGCTTCAGTGATCTCCTGAGCTGCACCCAGATATGGTGACAGGGCTTCATCCAACCTGAGACAACAACAGAAAAATTACTTCTTACCAGAGCCACAAAAACAACATCGTGCAGTGACTACAGGACAGGTGTTAGCATTACATCACTGTAAAATATGACACAGTTCTGCTCATTTGGGCAGATGGTGCATCAGAAATACACAAATCTACCCAGAGGTTAATTGTTACTAACTTCTTCGCCTTCCTGACGGACTCAATGAAGACAGTTTTGTATTTCTGGATGTGGTTCTGCAGCACGCTCCGTTTGTCCTTCCTGCCCTCAGACACCAGCTTGAGATCCGCTTCCAATTCAGCACGCAGGTTTGGTTTGGACATCTCATAGCCCATGGAGTTGTAACCTAAATAAACACACACACATTTGATAACAAACATATGTGAATGACAGGGACAACGACATAAAAGAGCCTAACAACATCTCTATGTGTTAAAACCTACTCTGTGTGTGTGTGTGTGTGTGTGTGTGTGTGTGTGTGTGTTTGTACATACCCTCCACCAGTCCCATGCCGAGCTCTCCAGGCAGAAACCTCTGATCAGCTGTCAGGCCCACATACATGCGACTCTTTATGGTCTCGATGTGCTCTGCATGGGTCGCATCTGTGCCTGTAATACACACAGTTTGTACACAAAACATTTAAACCTTTAACCTTTAACTTAAAGTCTGCCATACACTGGAACACTTTGAAAACATGTTTAAAGACTTAAGTCTGACACCCTCTCACATCTGAAGACAAGAGTTTGTTTGTCACACACTATAAGATTTTGCAAAGACTGGGGATCTTGCAGGGTCACTATTTGCTGGACTACAACAAAATTTCTTTTGAGGTTATTTCCCATCCTGCTCCCGGTGGAAAATATTGCGCTAAAGTCCCTTTAAGAAATATGACATGTTAACAATTTCTTAGGGTGTTCGCAAAAACACAAAGATCTAGAATCATGAGTACAGGGGTCATATGTCAGTGTCGTATTCTTGTCAATTAGGCATCAATATAATCTATAAAGATAAACTGTATTTGTGGACAAACTTTACATTTTGGATTTTGTCGCCTCAACTTGCAACCAGCCTCCATTGGTTAGTTGTACTGTTTCAGTGGTAGGAGACCGTGGAAATGTGAGGCAAGCAGTTTAAAAAATAAGTGTTCGCAGTAAAATAAGTGCTGGTTGGAGGATCAGATACAGGCTGAAATAAACACCAACTCTTGTTGCGCCTCCCTGCAGTCTCCTTTATCGTCTAACTGGTTTGCTGCTTCCTGTTTCATGCTGGAGAGATCACGATGATCATGATGTTCACGTAATTGAACTGAATTGAAGTATTTGCATGAGCCAAGACTAAAACATGTTTGAAGGGTGCCCAGTAGCTCATTGCGCAGATTGGGCATCTCATTTACAAAGGCAATGTCCTTGCTGCAGCAGCCACAGGTTTGATTCCGGCCTGTGGCCCTTTGCTGCATGTCATGCCCTCTCTGTCTCCCCCTTTCACACTTAACACTGTCCTGTCTAATAAAGGCAAAATCCAAATCTCAAACATCAAGATGAGAAAAAGATGCACTTTAGACAGCTTGACCGAGTTTTATGACCATCTTACACCAAACGATCAAGACCACAGGAGCAAACTGGAACTCTGGCAAAAAACTCTCATGAATTTTTCCCAACATTGGAAATTTGTCTGCAACAGTGAACTTAAAAAGTCAATTAGTGTATGGTTGACAGTGGTTGCAGTTTAAGTTAAGTTTGATTAGGTTTGCTAAAGTTAGGTGTTCATGCGCTCTAAGTGGAAAAATACTGTAGACTTAACATGGTGTAAACAGGTCAACAAACACTATGTGTACAGACTGAATGATGACTACATGCACTGAGATGATAGAAATGTATCAAGTAGTAGTGATGTTTCCACTGAGGTCAGTTTGTATTAGGCTGCAGTCTTGTGTGTGTGTGTGCGTGTGTCTGTGTGCACTGTACCGATGCCGTGCTTCTCCATCAGTGATATGAGGTCGGCTTCAGTGAGCAGCTGAGGAGGACTCGTCTGTCCGTCCACCATCTCAATAGCAGAGGGCTGGAACTGGGAGCCTTGCTCATACACTGGAATCACCTGGCACACAGATACAGAGCAGGTTTACTGGAAATATCATGTACACAAGGGGCAAGAGACAGCTGGCAACTGGAACCACAAACAACATGCTCTGAATTTTCTCTGAGTTTATTAAGTTTAGAAGATGAGACCGCTAATCGTTTGAGCTGACATTCATAGTCTGTTATCAACACACACACCATACCTTGGTGCTCCACCTGTCATACGGGTAAACGTCCAAGTAGTTCCTTGCAATGATCATGAGTCCCGAGGTGGAGAAGGTCTCCTTGGCGATGTCTATGTCCACCACAGTCTCCTGCCCTACAGCATCCTGGGACACACAAGCCAGGAAGTGCCGCACAATGAACTCATACACACGTCCTTCATTGCCCTGGACAAAGAAGAAACAGAAGCAATCCATGAAATCTTTGAGACGATTGTTCCCATCATGTTGTTGAAAATAAAAGAAACAGTTAAGGAGTATCACAAGAACTGGTTGAGCACAGAAAGACCTGCCACCAATTATCAACAGTGGATCTGTTTTATGAAGATTGTTTATTATAAGGATGCCACGAGAATCGATACCTCCGTACAAAGTCGATGCCAAAATTGTATCAATGCCATGGTGCTCATTTTTGTCGAGTTCTGAGGGTCCTGGGGATGAAATTCTCTCTGACATGACGGAGCAGCATATATGCCTTCAAGTACTCTAGTCTGCAGGTGAATGCCAAAGAAGAAGAAGCATCTACCAGCACGAAAGAACAACATGAAATGGAGCTGCAGTGACAGCTCCACCTTGTCTTGCTGAAAAGAAAAGGCCTGAAGCCAGTATAGTTTTTAATTGTTTGCAATTGGAGGGCCGCGTATTTACACTATGCTACAAACACTAGCAGCATGACGAGACACAGAGCGTCTTTTCTGCACTGAGCTGCTGCATGTTTGGCGTCTTTTTCTGGTTGCTGAGAGTGAACTGTTCAACTGTGATTAAAATGCTGCGCTCCTCACGGTCACTTTTTATTAGGGCTGCAACTAATAATTATTTTCACTGTCAATTAATGTGTGGATTATTCATTCATTCATTCGTTTCTGTAGCTGCTTATCCTGTTCAGGGCTGTGGGGTGCTGGAGCCTATCCCAGCTGACTTTGGGCGAGAGGCAGGGTACACCCTGGACAGGTCACCAGACTATCACAGGGCTGACACACAGAGACAGACAACCATTCACACTCACATTCACACCTATGGACAATTTAGAGTCACCAATTAACCTGCATGTCTTTGGACTGTGGGAGGAAGCTGGAGTACCTGGAGAAGACCCATGCTGACACAAGGTGAAAGGCTCCCACACCCTGGGTTCGAATCAGGAACGCTCTTACTGTGAGGCAACAATGCTAACCACTGCACCACCGTGCTGTCATGTGACACCATGTAATGTGTGGATTATTTTCTCAATGAATCGATGAGTCGATCGGTCTGTAAAATGTCAGAAAATGGTGAAAAATGTTGATTGGTGTTTCTCAGTATACTGTCACAGAGGAGGAAAGAAACCAGAGAGTATTCACATTTAAGAAGCTGGAATCTGAGAATTTGGACTTTTTTTCTCTTTAAAAAAATGATTCAGATTTATTAATCAATTATTCAATTAGTTGGTGATTAATTAAACGTTGACAACTAATCTCAGGTAACCCTGGTTTTAACAGGTCTGGCGAAAACTGAATTCTCCTACTCTGCACCTTGGACATGAAACAATCAACAAAAAGATCTAAAATTAGAAACACTTATATCCATTGATGAATTTAAGGGCATCACAAAGAATGTGGTGACAGAGACATGTGCTTGTTTCCCTTGAGAGGCCACTATGTTTAATAGTTGTTGTTTTATTGTGGATTTTTGTATTATGTGTTGCATTTGCTGCATTTTAAATGTGTTCTGATTGGCTGCTACCTCGGCCAGGTCTCTCTTGGAAAGAGGTTTTCAGTCTCAACGGGACTTCCTGGTTAAATAAAGGTTAAATAAAATAGAACAAATATTCACTGTAGCTCTACTTTTTACCCAGTAATCCATTCACAGTGGAGGAGGGGCGGGACAAATTGCCTACCACAAAGATCAAGTCACATCTTAACATGTAGAGTGCTGAAAAACTACAAAAGCGAAGGGAATAATATGTTAATATACAGTGAGGCTATATGTTAATGTATATTTCAATGCCAACCAAATCTCATGAACCCACACAGACTTTGCATTCAAGCGGCTCATCAGGGATTATAATAAACTTTTCAATTAAGCTCAACTTCAATGTTTCTACAAAATTAGTGTAAGTACATAAGATTTATTGTTTTGTTTTTGTTTTTACTGTGGTATTGGATTGGGTGAAGAAATTCACAGAATTTCAGTTGTTTTGATATTGACTACTAAAATTCCAATATGGGGCATGGTGGTAGTTTATTATGATTCAAAATATAAACAAGAACATTTTGGTAGCAAAAAAATTAGTTCATTCTTTCTTCTTTCCTCATGTGGGCAAAAATCTGAGGGGAAAAAAAGGAACATTTGCACAAACTGAGCTCTAGTTTCTGCAGATTTACCTGGAGCGCACCGGAGTACTTGGTGGGATGTATCGGGGGATGGGCTTGGTCAGATTTCTTGCCCTGTCTTGGATTTGGACCCCCAGGCTGGTCGAGCACCCTCTGGGCGAACGTCCCCCACACTGGGCTTTGTGTCTGCTGCTCCACCAGGGGGCTGAGACGCAGGTTTGCGGGGAAAATGTTTGTCTCTGTGCGGGGGTAGCTGATGTACCTGAGCAGAAAAAAACAGGTAGTCACACAGACAGACCAAGAGGGAACTGGAAATGTGACACTGCATGTAAACTCATCTATTAAAGAAAGGCACCACCCTGCCAGATGGTGTCTTTCCATGTGTAAAAATAGGCACGACTTTGAGGAGCTTTAACGACCTGGTAAACAATAAATACATTTGACACCACAAAGCTGCTAATAAAGTGGCTCACAGCCAGATATCTGACTGAAACACGTTCAAATAAAATATCAAATAAACAGTGTTGGATGATCAACTGAAAAGGGCATTCAGCATATGGCCGGACCAAGACAAAACTTTGCGATATGAATGTACATCACCAAACATGCACTCACCCTTGGGTATAGAGTTTCTCTGCAATTTTCATAGTCTCTTTGGCGTTTATTCTGAGCTTACGAGATGCAAGTTTCTCCAGTTCCTGTCGGTCATTTAAAAGTAGAGCATTGTTCAGACAGAGTGAGACAAAGCAGCAAGGGGGTATTAACACAAGGACACTGAAGCGGACAAACGCTACTCTCTTTGAAGTGCTGTGTGTGTGTGTGTGTGTGTGTGTGTGTGTGTGGACGTTTGACTTTGTATTCTTACCACAGTGTCCAAAGGCAGCGGTCTCCACTTGCTCTTGGGTTTGCTGGTTACTGAGGTGACTGTTGCTATGGGATCCTGGAAATGAGTGAAAAGGCCATTCTCGTGTGTACATTTTTACATGTGGCTTTTAGTCCACTTTTTTTTTCAGGCAGGTCGAAAACAACATGTCCAAATTTACTGCTGTGTCCTCATCACATAATAAGTGAAGGTGGGGGAGAGGTTACACATGTGTGGATGCACTGAGACCACAAAGTGGACACACACACACACACGCACACACACACACACACACACACACACACACACACACACACACACACACACAGGTGCCTTTCTAAGCAGGTAACATCACCCATCAGTGTATTTTATCTTTCATATTGATCAATCAGTCAAACACAACATACTTGTTGCCATGCTCCTGTTGTGTTTTTGTATAAATACATCTGGCATCTGTTATGCAACAGCAAATTTTTTTTTGGCATTTTGCCTGTGTGATAGCAACAGTTGGGATACAGACAGGAAACAAAGGAAAGGAGCTGGGTTTGACATGTTGTACCCTGGTGATGCTGCAGGTTATGCTGTATCTCTGACCCATTAAGCCAATAGACACCCTGACCTCAACCCATGTTTGGGATGCAGGAACATCATTGCAAAAGCCATTTAAAGGGATCATTTGTAAATTAATTATTCAGCCCTTGTTATACTGAATTTGAGAAGTCATAAGGGTCCACATTTAACAACAGGAAAACTATATCAAAACATGTGTTTACAGACTCTCACACAACTCGTGCAGTATAATTCAAGTCTCATTTATTCAGACGTATGCTCAGTACTTCCCAAACAAGCAGCCCTTTCTGTCAGGGAACTAAAGCCGCTATATTTAGGGCTGCTCCCGACTAAGAATTTTCCTCGTCGCTCAATAGTCGTCATTTAGGGCCATTAGTCAACTAGTCGCCCACATATTTTCGTATTAATTTAACTATTAAATGATATATTTTGGTGGTTTGAGTTGAAGGTGTGAGAAAGAATAGTCTCAGTAACATTGTTAACACTGTGCTACATTACGGAGAAATACAAACCGTACTAATGAACCTTCATTAATATAGGCCTATACTTTATCTACAAGTGCACGTCACACACTGAGCGAGCCGCCTGTTAATGACGCTGTGGGCTAATGGGCATGTAGCTACTTCCATGTTTCACATGATACGTCATGTTTGTAGTCGACCAATGAAGATGAGTTTACATATCACCTTGGGTTGGTCCTTCACCTTCTCAAAATGATCCCACACTTTGGATTTCCTGCCCGACATGTTATTAACTAGCCTGTGGAATAACCGCAGGTACCAGCCCTGGAGATTAACGTGACTCCTGTCTGACTGCTGAGTGTGGCCACTTCCTGTGTCTGTCCTTTCAAATTAAATTCCCACATGGTTCAGTCATATAGGTTTTGATTTATTTTGACAAGGTGCCGCTCCTAATACATTTTCATGTTTTGTTTTGTTTTTTCTTTTCTTCTGCGACTGAGTGGCCAATGAAATCTTGCCGACTAATGAACTTTCTTGTCGACTACAGTTTGGTCGACTTTTTGGGGGCAGCCCTAGTTATATTCATCTATGCTCTCTTCAAAGCCAGACTCCATTGGCTAAAACAGTAATTTTACATCATTGAACATGAGAGCTGCTGTTCTAGTGCTCCCTAAATCAGTTTTGTTTATGTCTGTGATTGCATGACTTTGGTGAACTTGAACTAACCCTTTAAAACACCAAAGTCAGACAATAACACCCTAACTGATCGAGGCAGCAGCTCTTGTGTTTAGCAAGGTAAAATTACAGCTTTGTCAATGAAGTCCAACTTTGAATAGAGTGATTTTGGTTTATTTGTTCACCATGATGGCATGCAAATAAAGAAAAAAAAAGTTTTCTTCACGAATTCATTGTAACATGCGTTGCATAACTGATATACAAATGATTACTTAGGGGGTGAAGTATTCCTTTTTAAAAAAAAAAAAAGCTACCGTCTGAGTTGGCAAAAGTTTTAAAACCCTTTCTACCAATCACATCTACCCAAAAATATAAAAAAAGATAATAAATAAATAAATATTAAATATATACAGATGGATATGATACAATTGTTTGAACTACTCTTTATTTGTTTATTCAATAATGTGTTTTTACACAAATTTTCATGATCATTCACTGAGATTTTACTGAATAAATGGAGTTATTACTCCATCAAACCAAACTAAACAAGTAACCAAAACGCTGAAAGCATAAGAACGTCAACGCTATATTCACAAACATAAACTAGTAACAAAGAACGTAACAAAACAAATCAATAACATGATATAACACAGGCTCTTACCTCCATGCAGATCTGGTAGAGCACCAGGCAAGCTGTGTGGTTGAAGAGACGGTTTCTTTTCCAACTGAACTCTACAGTGTCCTCCTCCACTTCGTGCAGCACTGAAACCAAGACAGACACAAAGAACAGAAGGCATGAAGAGGAGTGAGTATCAGTTGAGAACCTAAATACAACTGATCTGCGTGTCTGCGTACAGATGAGTTTGTACCTTTGATCTTGTAGAAAGTCTCAGGTATGAAAGCCTGGATGGCTTTAAAGCGCTCCACCACGAAGCCCAGAGTGGGAAACTGACAGCTGCCGTACGAAATCAGCTGATTGGCCAGCGACTCTGGAAAGATCTTCTGCAGGCGAAGCGTCTGGAATCGAGTGAATGACGCACCTGCAGGAGATGAGCACAGGAGAGAGGATGGGGACATATTAAAGCTGGAGGGTGGGACTTTTGTCTCCCCCTTCTGGCAATGAGCGTAATTACACAAACACTGTTGACGTGTGCGGGCTCCCTGCTGTCGATCGCTTTCATTTTTTTTAACTTAATCATTTCTCTGGACACCGCGTTTCTTTTTCAACTACAGTATGCATTCCAGAAAATTTTCCTAGACGTTCCTTAGGATTTTCCGCCACAGCTGCTGCTCTGTCACTGCGGTCTTTCCCTTGCTCCTGCCCCCTTTAGCTCTAGCTGGTTGACAAGAAATGCTTCTGGTGTGCGTGCTCGGTAACGTCACCACAGTCAAATCCAGTACAATGCAAAATACAGAAAGCTTTCCCTGGTGGTGATAGGCTCAATCAGCATTATGTGAACTCGTCTGTCAGGGCTTGAATGTAACAGATGTTCATTTTTATGTAAAAATTACTGTTTACTGATACTGTTGGGAAAAAAAAATCTCTGATGGGTGAAGTGACATTTAACCAAGGTCGCCAAATTGTAATTATGCTGTTATCTGTTGAGCCATCCCATAATCCTGAAAGAATCTCTTCCCTGTATTAGTGTGTCACTATGTGTCACCTTACCTATCCGCAGGTCCAGCTCCTGACGCACATCGACAGCATCGCTGACATTAGCATCTGGCTCCGTCAGAGTCTCACAAGCTCTCCGGATGGAGTTGGGGGTGATCTCAGAAAACTTTGCCCGAAAGACTTGTAAATTGGGCTTCACTAAAAACAACACACACACAAAGACACTATAATAAGGAGCCAACTGTGTACATACACACACAAAACACATAATTTTTACCTCACTAAACTGAACAGATTAAAGAAGTGAGATAAAACACACTTAGTAGGATTTTGTTTGTTGTTTGTTTGTTGTTTTACACTGAGCCAGGCTAGCTGTTTCCCCCTGCTTCCAGGCTACATGCTAAGCTAAGCTAACTGTAACCTGGCTCGAGTTTGTATTTACCGTACAGTGGTATCAATCTTGTCGTCTAACTCTCTGATGTCAAACTACTTCTTCAAAAAGGCTTTCACATACATGCTCACTTGTCTTGCGGTCACACAACAAATACAAAAACAACACACAGACATATAACTTTCATACCTGCTTTGCAGACATCTATGATTTCAAAGCCGATGTTTTCTCCCTCTCTGTCACAATCAGTCCAGATGATTAAGGCCTGGCACTGTCTCGCCTCTTTCTCTAGTGTCCTCTGGAGACAGAGAGGGAGGGAGAAAAGAAAGGACAGGAGAGAAGAGTGAGGGAATCTGCCAAGTGTATATCCATGAACCATAATCATCACTATTTCCTCTCAAAGAAAACTGTAACCTCCAACTATAGAGAGAGGGGAAAAGGCAGAAAAAGTACATCATCTGCTGCCAACTCCAAAAAACAAAACAGTATAGCTTATCGTGGATTCATAAATATAGAGTAATTCTGCAACAAAACAAACAAATAAACAAATTGGTGGAGAGTTGTGAGTAAATCCTGGTCCAAAGACAAACCAATCATCAAACATCACAGTAACACACATAATGTGGCTACAGAGACGAGTGACAGATGCCATCGCTTAATTTAAATGCAAATGAATATTTGTTTTTGTATATTAGTGTGGCCCCTGGGAGCATATGAGCATACCTTGATTTGTATCATGTTGTCTGGACAGTACTTCTCTACCTCAGCGTCAAATAACAGCACAGGATTACAACTGTGCCTATGGAGAGTAAAAGGTACAAATACAGTCAGTTGATTTACCACATTGTGATGCTGATTATACAAACAAACAAACACACAAACAAACACAAAAACACTGATGCTATTCCAACCTACCATTTCTGAAACTGTGCTTTAAACTCCAGACCCAGTAAATGACCTGATACTGACGTCATTGTTACTGTCACATTCTGGAGCGAGACACAGACAGAATGAAAACAGAAAAACAAGAGTAAATGTAAAACACAAAAGAGCAGACGTGAGTACGTGTGTAATTATTTCACTGTGTTTACTTACCTGACCAAAGAGATGATACTCATACTCATAGATTTTGTTAAACTTCGACATCCCCTCCCTCTGAAATGGAAAAGAAGACAGTCAGAGCTGGAGCAATGCGATGTTTCAAAGTCATAAATTACTTTGTTAGGTATATTTTTTTATATTTTTTTTGGATTAGCCAAAAACAGACATTCCCATCTTGTTTATTCACCTCTAAACAGCTTAATTTATTTGCAAAGGTTGCTATATGATAATATAAATCAATAATTACTAGAGCCTGACTGACATATCAGGCAGCTGGTTTTATCAGCTGATATTTGCCTCTCAGATGTATTGGTATCGGCGTATATGTTGTTTGTTACACCCAGATATGAAAAGTCTTCTTTTTTTTTACAAAACATAATCCCTAAAAAGATGCTAAGAGTAATTTAAATTCCCAGTTAAGTTTATGGTTTTAGTGCATTATTGTAATTTTAAAAAAATGAAGTCGTGGATAGCTGACTTTTAGGTCTCACATTTATATGGGGCAATAATGATTTGTATTCCAGTCTCTTACATGGCCCTTCAATTCATGCTGTCTGTTGTAATGCAAATCTATTGATACATACACAAGTCTTACCAAAATTTTGGCCTGAAATTCACCAAAAGCAACAGAAATCTGTATTCTCATCCGAGAAGCATGATTGGAAATCATTGAAGAACTAATCAGAGGTGGGAAATTTTTCACCTTGACAGCATATCTTGTCATTTTTAGAGAAAAGATCTTGTTTTACTCAGTAAGCTCTGTCCCTTCTCTCCACCAGGGATATCTGTGAGGCACTAAACTAGAGTCATTATTATCATTATTATTATTATTATTTGTGTGGCCGTTACTTGAGAAACCATTTTTGTAATGTGAGATTTATGTTAAAACACACATTAGGAGTTTCTGCAAAGACTCTGAAGTCAATATTTGAAGAAAGCAAACACTGATCTTGACATAACATTTTGTTTGACAACTATATTTTAGGGATAATTACATTGTATGGATAGATAGATAGATATGAACATATATAGATCAATATTTCTATGTTTTTCTTTTGTTACTCCCTAATATCAGTATCAGCCCTTAAACTCCAATATCGATCAGGCTCTAATAATTACTTTTACAGTAAATTTACAGATGCTGTAAATCATAACAAAGATTATTATCCATACTAGAGTGCAGCTAACAGTTAATTTCACTATTTATTAATCAGCAGATTATTTTCTTGCTCTTATTTATTTTTATTTTGTATTATCTTTTCTATTTTATACTTATCCTTTTGCACTGTCTGCACCATGGGTGAATTCAGAGTGAAATGATGTTTCAATCCTCTTTATCTTTCTACATAACTGTAGAATTGTCAATAAACCCTCTTGAATCTTGAATCATTTGGTCTATAAAATGTCAGTAAATAGTAAAAAAAAATCCCCTTCATTGGTTGCCATAGCTCAGGATGTCATATTAAACTTGTTTATGTTGTCCAACTAACAGTCGAAAACTGAACAATATTCAGTAAACCCTCATAGAGGACTAAGACAACCAGATAATATTGACATTTGAGAGGCTTTTAAAAAAATCAAACTAGGTGATACACTGACAAATCACTTGAGTTGGGGTGACAACGTTTGAGGGAGCATGTGACTCTGTGAACACCAGTGAAAGTGTGGTGGTTTCTGTTTCAGATAAATGTTGTATTAGTCTGAAATCTGGTGTCTAGCTGGATGTTGAATTATAGATTCACTATAATTAACCATTAGTAAAGGTGATCTTGCAAACCACTGTGGGGTGGGCCACAAACTGATCTCTGAACAGTAACATCATCTGACTTAGGGCTAGAATTAATGATTATTTTATTATTAATCGATCTACGTGATATTATAGCCAATAAAATGTCTTAAAATAGTCAAAAAAAATGCCATGACAAGTTCCCAGAGCCCAAGCTGGTGTGGTCATATTGCTTGTTTTGTCTGACCAACAGTCCAAAACCAAGAGATATTCAAGTTTATGTCATTTATAAAGGCAAAAAGCAGAGTTACAGATACATTTTTTGTCCACTTGCCACTGTGGGTGGTGGTTAATAGACTCAATCAGTTATCACTGGGTGTGTTTTGGCAAGTGAACGAGGCAGCTACTTGCATATTTGACCAGCATTGGGGCTGGTGCTAACTTCCAACCTCGTTTAGGCTGTGTTGCTTAAAAGAAGACTTAAACGATTAATCGACTATTAAGATTAATGCCGAGTCACTCTGACTAACCCTCCTGGACCTGCCGCTGGACATGATCTCTGAGATGCCTTTGGCCGCATCGTTCTTCTCGGCCACACAGAGGACCCGTTTGATCTGAGCCCGGCCCCGGATCATGTCTGCCTGCTGCGGTGTGTCCGGACACCGCTCACTCTGCGCCGCACAAAACCACCTCCGCTGGACCCCCGGCCGCTGTAGTCCGGATCGAAGCAAAGATCTCCCGAGGAGGTGAACTAGCATGCCTGGCTGCTCTCACATGAAGCAGCCGGTCCTCCAGGCAGCCTCACCGCTAACGCTGCTGTCTCCCCACTGGGTTAGCATGTTAGCTAACGCAGCTAGCTGAAGCCATGAACAAAACTTTGACAAAGTGTTTAAAAAGTGGTCACCGCTTTAAAAACTGCGCTCCCAACGAATTAAAATACGGAGAAAATGAGAAAAGTAATCACAGTCCATCAATAATTGCTGATTAAAAACTTTACGAGCAGCAACATCGACCTCTAGGAGTGAGGCTGTTAGCTCTGTTTACAAATTACGCGCCCGCCTGTCAAATACTGCCGTAAACAAGGTCGTAAAACTGTCGTAAAATCCAGGAACCAACAAAACGTCTAATAAAATAGGATTTTTAACAATAGCACAATAAATGCATTCAGATTGACTTTTGTTTACATGCGCCGCGTATTAGTATGAATATTAGGTTTTAATAATAATATTTGTAATGTAAATGTTAATATTACATTATGTCGACGTTAGACAGGAAATCCACCCTAAATCAGAATTTGTCTGAGATAATATCCTTGGTATTTTTCCAGGGAATTTGGGGTTTTAGCAGCTTTGGGTGATTTAAATTGTACATTTTAAATCGTGCACATTTTGTTTAAAATTTTAGTCACTGTATTTTTTTAGAGTCAGTGTGGCCAAATAAATTGATAGGCTTAAATGATTCAGCTTCACTGACAAAACTTAAGGAATTAAACACATGGACCTTAAAGCTATATTTGCAAATAGCTCTGAAATGTCGGTTTTAAAGCATGTCTTTAATTACCCAAAAAATACTGGATTTATAGAAAAGATATAAGCAGAGCTGTAGCACCAAATTCCAATTCTGCCCTTCCTTTCTTGAGCCATTTCTCTCTTACACACCTCTTTATTTTTTATTTACTAGGTTTTTGACAGCCAGTTCACCTTTTTCCCTTTTTCTATCTTTGTTTGCTTTTTTTGGACACCCAATTAGGGGATAGACGACAGTCTAAATTTGTGTTCCAGCAGCAAAAGCAGTCAATCATTTGACTCTACCTGCATTAAGAGACCTAGTGCAGGGTCAAACTAAACCATTTTGTGGTTATAAGGGATTTCAGGGGCCTCTAAGAGCTTCCACTATTTTATTTTTTATTTTTTCAAATAAAAGGTCAGTCTTTATACTGATTTATTCAGCCAATTTTAATTTACTCATGGAAATCATTACTTAGAAATAAGACACTGCAAACAAAACCAAACTTTTTATGTCAGTGTTTTTGAAGACCTGCCTCCCACTGGGGCCCCAGGGAATAGGTCCCACTTTTCTCCCACGATGCCCCTGGACATAAGGACACTGTAATATAACAGTTGATGGCGATAGCCTAATGCTCTGCCCGGTTGCAAGTAACCATTAAAAAGAAGGAGTATTACTTATAGTATGCCCCATATATACTAAGTATAGTATATATTTACTCCACCAAATTGTTATTCCTGGCAGTGTAAAGAAAGCTCTGAAAAAGGCCCCATTGTTAGGAAATATAACTCTCACATTTCATTTTACAGGTCCATAATTTTCTGATGATTTTGTAGAATGTTTCCTATAAAGAAATACAGCATGTAATGTAGGTAACATAGCTGGAGCTTTCAGAGTTTATAAACTAGAGGAATATCAGGACACATACAAATACTTGTCAAAAACCCAACTGATTAATAATTAATAAACAATCATGTGAAAAATCCAAATAAGAAAAGGTGTTGACGTTTGGGGGACTTGGTATTTCTTAGCATGGTTATGGCCCTGCTACAAACATTTTAAAAATCCTCCTAAACTGGAAAATTGACAATGAATGACTTTAATGGCTCATGAATTTTCTTTTGTGACCAAATTCTATTCAGCAGTTTGCATATATGATAATACAGTAGCACAGTGTCATGCTTTTCTTTCCAAACAGAAATATTAACCCCGCACAAAGTAGGTATATCAAGTAGTTTACTTAGTCACCATAATCTGTATGTTAAATTTCTGTTTTAAGGTGGAATTCCTCCAGATGGGGAGGTGGATTGGTCACCTGACGAGACTACGACCAGCTGGGTAAACATGGCGTCTGTGTCTGGATGTGAAAATTACATGTAGCGCTTCTGTCTGTTAATGGTGTCACTGTCGCACCAGCGTTCCGCGTTACAGCCCACAACACGGTAACGTGATGAAGAGGAGGCGAGGAGAGATGAAGGGGAGAAGGAGAGGAGCGCTTCACTGATGCTGCTGTAGATTTTTTTCTCCTTGCACAGCATGAATGGTCTGATGTCTGCCCGGACTCTGTGATTGGCGCAGGATAATTGCTTTTGTTAACAGAGGCAGTGATTTGTATTTCTGTGGAGGAGTCTGCTTTTATTTTATCTGACTAATATCAAGACTCTTGTTGTGTGGAGTCTCCTCAGCAGGGGCGCAGCTGGATTTTGGGCCCACCCTGCTCCAGGACCCCTACTTTTAAATTATATAATCAGCTTGATTTTTGTGTGGGGTCCTCTCCAGCTCTTTTAACCTCATTAATAAATGTGCAGCAGAATGGTCAGTGTGACTGCCCTCCACCGCTGTGCCCTGACCTCTGGTTTATGACTGGAAACTGTGCCGCGCTGTGTATTGTGTCTCTCATGCCTTGCTCAACAACACCACTATGATAGGCTCACCTGACGTGGTGGCTTTCACTAAAGACGATGACTACGGGCAGACGACTCCTGACCCGTGGGCTCTGCCCGAGGAGTTCTCCGTCCCTCTCCACCCGCTGGCTGACTCCAACCCCTGGGCTAAAACCTCCTATGCCAAGTTCACCAAAGACTTCATCCTCATCTCCGAGTTCTCTGAGCAGGTTGGCCCTCAGCCGCTCCTCACCATCCCCGATGACCCCAAAGTCTGCGGCACCTTCGATCTCAACTACTTCTCCCTGCGCATCATGTCAGTGGACTACCAGGCCTCCTTTGTGGGACACCCGCCTGGGACTGGCTACCCTAGGCTCAGCTTTGTGGAGGACTCAAGGGTGGTGCTGGGTGACTCAAAGGAAGGGGCGTTCGCCTACGTCCATCACCTTACACTGTACGACCTGGAGGCGAGGGGCTTTGTGCGACCGTTCTGTATGGCCTACGTCTCCGCGGATGAGAGGAAGATCATGCTGCAGTTTCAGGAGCTGTCCCTGCGCTTCTCACAGGCCTCAGAGTGTCTGAAAGCCGGGAACAGGAGAGCGTTTGCCAAGGAACTCCAGAGGAAGCTCCAAGACCTGGAGTAAGTACTTCAATATAACCTTTTAACTGCTAACATATATCTGATATTTTAATACGCATCCTGTCAAATCTTTTGTTGAATCATTTGGGTAAATAGTGGACAGAATAATCTGAGTTAAAGATGGTAACAGCATGGCTGGATTACACTTCCATCTGTTGCTAGCATGGCCAAAAACATGACTAGCTGATCAGAAGTGCTATATCATAGGCAACTGGACTTGCTTGAGTTTCTTGAAGACGTTTTGCCTCTCATCCAAGAGGCAACAACTCACATATGACCTTAACGACTTTGAATCTCAGAACTCACATGTGACCTCAACGACTCTGTTTGGGTTCACACCCACACAGAGTTTAAAGTCTGCAACTCTGCACCAGTCAGTTAGAGCTGAGGAAGCTTCTTGGATGAGAGGTGAAACATCTTCAAGAAACCTAGAGTAAGTCCAGTTGCCTACGATATAGCACTTAAGATTACCATGACCTGGATGACAGAGAATCTTCAACCGCATGACTGGCTAATGAACCCTGACCCCGATCTTCAGAGGTGGGACCAATTCAGTACGTCTCAAGTCTTTGCACTTAAGTCCCAAATCCAATCTAAAATCAAGACTGACCATTCTCAAACCAAGTCCCAAGTCCTAAACCTAGAGTTTTGAGTCCAAAACAAGCCATTATGTATTCTACCATTAATGTAGTCCCTTTTTAACAACATTCATTCATTTCCCGTAACCGCTTATCCTGTTAGAGGTCGCGGGGGGCTGGAGCATATCCCAGCTGACATTGGGCGAGAGGCAGGGTACACCCTGGACAGGTCACCAGACTATCACAGGGCTGACACATAGAGACAGACAACCATTCACACTCACATTCACACCTACGGACAATTTAGAGTCACCAATTAACCTGCATGTCTTTGGACTGTGTGAGGATGCTGGAGTACCCAGAGAAAACCCACGCTTACAAAGGGAGAACATGTAAACTCAACACCAATCCCCCATCCTCGATTCAAATGGGGAACCCTCTTGCTGTGAGGCGACAATGCTAACCACTGCACCACCGTGTTGCTTTTTAACAACAGAGCAGTAATATATAAAATTTACAAAAATCATGAAGGCATTTAAATTGTGAATTTGTTTGTTGAAACATGTTTTTTGGAAATTGTTGCATCTCTGGCTGTAATTCTTGACCCGTTTTTTTTTGTACACTGCAAGCTCTCTTTGGTCTTATTTTTCCAACCGTCATTCAGTAATGTAACATTAATTATTCATGGCTTTCTCCTGCAACTTGAGGGTTGACTTGCTGGAGTTGAATGCATTAATGTTAGTGGATTGAGGATCTTTGGGTTTGGGGGAAGGAATCACGTATTTTCAAGTAAAGTCATAGGTCACTGGTGTTAAAGTCCAAGTCAAGTTGCAAGTCTTTTTTGATTTTATTGAGTCTAAAGTAATCAAATTTGTGACTCAAGTCCATACCTCTGCTAATCTTACAGTTCATAATGTCACCTGCTGCAGGTTTTCAGTGTTTCTTGTGGTTTCTTGTTTACGCTGATGCTCCTCTTGAGGAAAAAGTAAAAACTGTATTCCTCTGTATGAACACCTGAACCAGTAGCTCTGTTCTCTTCCATTCAGGTACACTCACTCTGTGCTGCAGAAGGAGGAGGGCCTGCAGAGAGAGGCAGGGCCTCAGTGCATGTACTCCGCTCATGCCGTTGAGAAGGCCAACGAGCTTGCCAATGTGGAAAAGAGCATCTACGAACACAGAGACCTGCTGAGACAGATCAGCTCCTACCATCACCGCCCACGCCGAGATCCTCATGCTGTCACCTGCCAGAAGTGTGTCACTGAGTGTTTGAGCGAGTGCGAGCAGCTGTTAGAAAAATACGCCAAGCTTGCCAACCCCTTCAAATACACTGACAAAGAGGAGAAGGGGGAGGAAGGGCAGGGTCCAGTTGATGATGGAGGAGGTGAACAAGAAGTGGACGAGGATGAAGACGAAGTCATTAAACGCAGGCCGTCCTACACGCCGCAGCTGATCAAAGCTAAGTCTGCCAAGTGTTTCGACAAGCGCCTAAAGACGCTGCAAGAGCTGTGTGACGATACGTTCTACGAGGCCACCGTGGAGCTCCTGAAGGATACTGAGAGGAGTTTCCGGGGGGACCTGTGTTATCTGCACACACGTCGCCTGGAGAGGGCACTGTGCAGGAAACAGAGAGTCACCAACTTCTTGTTTGAGGAGGACCTCGGTGACAATGAAGAGGATGTAGGGGGAACACTACGACCTTTCTGTGCTGTGAACCATGCTGTAGATAACTTTACACTCTTAAATCCACCTCCTATTGTGCTGGGACCAGAACCTCTAGAGTTAGATGCCCTGGAGCCTCGAGACCATCTTGACCCAGCCTCCGAGACCAGCCATACTCAAGAGGGTGAGCTCGGGCTTGTGGACCATCTGGAGTCCTCCCCCTCAGACCAGACTCTGGAGACCCAGGAGAGCTCGGAGGAGACCAAAGGAAGCTTCAGCAGCGATAAAAGCGGAGTGGGTCCTGCAAAGAGGCCACAGAATCTGTCAAGTATGAAGTCAGACGCTCCCGATCCTGACTCTGACTTGACCCCTGACCCTGACCACAACACTGACCTGGAGAGGGAGAGCAGCAGTGAGGAGATGGAGACCACTGCTGGGGAGGATGACGGAGACGAGACACCTGTGTCTTTGTTGGAGGTGGTGTCTGAGCTGGAGGCCAGCAGGGAGGAGGAGTGTGACGGAGTAACTGACGGGGCTTGTGAGGAGGAGTCTGACTTGTTGGTTCCTTTAGATACAGCCTGCTGTATGGCCCAAGAGGGGTTCCTTTATGAGGCTTCTGCCCCGGAGGCGGTGCCTCGTCTTGGACAAAGCTCCCAACTGCAGCCCTGTGAAACCGAGGTGGTCAACCAGGAGCCCCAGGCCCTACTTCCACTACAGGACGACTACGCGGTGGGTTCTCCCTGCTCAGAAAGCCCTGCAGCTGGGCTCGAGCTGCCTGTTGGACCCCTTGGAGATGCGGTGTCCCGTACCTCAGTGGAGGATGGGTCAGACTGTACCATGAGTGCTTCTACAGGGTCTGATCGGGCTGCTTCTCCTCTTGGCTACGGGGGTGTGGTGACCCTGCGTCAGAGGAAGAAGGCTGGACAAGGAGCCTTGAGGTTTGTGCGACAGTACCCCTTTGCGATGCAAGCTCTGTGGTGTCTGCTGAGTGGAAGGACCCTGGTGGTGCTCGGGGCAGATGAGGGGAGAGTCCGCAGACTGGTTGCTGCTCTGGCCCTCTTTGTGCCTGGTCCTGGGAAGTGTGGAGAGAGGGTTCAAGCCTGGCTGTCCTGCTCCTTCACCCTCACTGACCTGCAGAGGTGGAAACTCATTGGATTGCAAAGGTATTTCAAATTTGCGTTTATATTTAAAGCCTGTAAGTTTAGGTAGGCAGTTTAATTCTGTCATCATTGCGCAAAAAATCCATAATAAACTTTGGGTATATCATAATTAGCCCTGATTCAATGATGGAGAATCCTGCAGAGAAAGTTGCTATTCTGGCAGTGGCATCAACAACCTACATTGCAAAATAACCCAGAACAGGAAGAGTGTTTCAGAGAAGGAGGGAAAATGTTGCTAATAATTTTAGGCTTAGCTCATGTTAGCTAGAGCTCCCATTGTAATGGGCCACCTCAACAGGAGGAGAGCTGTCAGCAGCTCCGCAGACAGACCCCTAGTCAGCTGCCACAGCAACCCGAATTCAGCCAGTGCAAACCCCAGCTTGCAGGGAACGGACAGCCCAGACTCTCCGCCAGACCCGCTAATAGGTTGGACCCAACGTTCCCTTTGACCACTAGCCTGCTGTGACAACTTGTGCTGGGTTTGCGTTGGCCGAGTTCAAGCCGCTACAGCCGCCGACCAATCTGTCTTCTGAGCTGCAGCGAGCTCACCTCCTGGTGAAGCACTCAGAAAGGGCAAGGGGTGTGGAGAGAGACGGAGTGACGACTTATGTTAGCTCGCTAATTCTTGTCTCATTTGTGGTCTGATAAACAGAGAGACAGAGAGTGGGGCAAGGAGAGGCTGAGTGAAAGTACAGTGTGTGTAACCCTACAATAAAATAAGATGAAATAAATAATGCATGGAAAACCCTGGGTTACTGTATGAAGCGCGTGCATATGCCCGTGGTCGTCTAGTAAGAGAGAGGACAGAGCTGCAGAAAGAAGGTAGATTTTCATCTGGATTTCCGCCTCCCCCAGTTTTAACTGACACTCTGATACAAATGATGGTGACGTATGATGTTACGTTTGCTAAAACATTGAGCTTTGTGCTTGAAAATCTTTAGAGATTCTCCATCAATGTCGGGTTTGAAAATTATGGTATATTTTTCTTTATAGTTTGTTTCACACACTACAGTCCTGTTACTCATTTGGTATGACTCAGCCATCAATGACTCACACAACCAACTATTCACCTATTAAACCTCCAGCCTCCATATGTCCTTGAACTTATTTTCCATTCGGACTCATCTTTCTTACGTCAGAATGGGCCTCAAAGTATTCATTGTTTTACATTTACAGAGGAGGCCATAGCTTCATAAACTCATTTCTTTGTTGAGACAGTTGGAGGCGTTTAGAGCGTCAGGAGCAGGGGCTGTGACGTGGTCTCTACATCTGTTCAGGGCACCTCTAGGTGTATTTATCATACTGTAGGTTTATACAACATTTATTGAATCGTGAAACCACTGTTACACATATTAAACTGGATTTTCTTCATCTTTACACCCCTGCCTTATTAAAATAAAGCATTTGTGCGGACACGTCTTTAGGTTACAATGGTAACCCCGGTTCTCTGATAACATGAGTGAGGTATCTCACTATGGGGTGCGCCCCCATGTGTATTCCTCAGAAGCTCAATACTGGCAGTCGTGACGACTGCATCAAGAGGAGAAACATCCTCTTCCCATAAAAGGGGGTGATGCAGCGTCACCAGCGCATTCAAAAAAAAACCTCTCCTCGCTTTTCACTCAGAAAACTAAATCTCTCGACACCAACGCTAACAGGACTATTAGTGCAACAGTCCACAGAATGAGCTAACCACTCGTTGGGTGCTAATTTTCCGTGATGTGGACTTAACATCTGATCAGGGCGCCCCTTGGTGTATTTATTATACTATTTCAGCAGATGGACGTAGGTGTATAAAACATATACTGAATTGTGAAACCACTGTTACACATATTAAACTGAAATTTTCTTCATCTTTACACCTCTGCCTTATTAACGTAAAGCACTTGTGCAGATAAATCTGTGTATGTATTAGCTAATTAGTTATATAACGCCTACAAAAAGGGTCAAAGCCAGCATTTCAATTTAAATTGCTGTACAGAATTCTAGACACAAAAATAGTGATGCATATCATTGGATTTTTGCTGATATTTTCCAACCCATTGTGGCCAATTGTCAGTACATACATACCGATTAGCCAAAATTTTTAAACAACTGGCTGATGAAGTGAATATCATTGATCATTTTGTCCCAATGCAATGCATCCTTTGGCCCGGGCTTTCATGTGAATGCCACATGACGTGCTCCAACCACCCAAACTCTCTTGAAGACCAAACACACCCCCTTATGGCAATGACACTCCCAGCTGGACAGTGAATCAAATGATACCATTAAAACTGCTCAGGAAAAGTCCAAGGAATGTGGCAAATGGCTTAAGGCGTGACCCTGGCATCCAGATTTCCCAGATTTCAATCTGATCAATCTGTGGGGTACCAGCACTTCCCATGGATGCTCGATTGGATCCAGATCTGGGGAATTTGGAGGCCAGGTTGACACCTTGAGCTCTTTGTCACATTTGTCAAGTCATATCTGAGCGGTGGTGTGACATGGTGCATTTCCCTGCTGGGAGGGGGGCACTATCATCAGCGAGAGCTGTTACTATGAGGGGGTGTTCTTGGTCTGCAACAGTGTTTGGGTGGGTGGAACGTGTCAAGTGGTATCCACGTGAATGCCAGGACCAAAGATTTCCCAGTAGAGCATTGTATTGGAATCTGGTGGCTTTGAAGAGAGCACAGATAATGGCTGTAGTTTCCTCTCGCAAAAGGCGGTTCTTGGTCTGTTTGGGTTGGTGTAACGTGTCAAGTGATATCCACATGAATGCCAGGACCAAAGATTTCCCAGTAGAGCGTTGTATTGGAATCTGGTGGCTTTGAAGAGAGCACAGATAATGGCTGTAGTTTCCTCTCGCAAAAGGCGGTTCTTGGTCTGTTTGGGTTGGTGTAACGTGTCAAGTGGCATCCACATGAATGCCAGGACCCAACAGAAAATGCACTTTGACAAAGTGATCAAAGTTATTCACTTCACCCACCGGTGCTTTTATTGTTTTGGCTGATTGGTGTGTACTATATATGGACGATTTTGAAACCCAAGTGGTGCTGAGCGTGATAATCCTCATTTAAAAAGATATTAATTTCAGTACAAACATGGGGAATAACTTACTGTTCATACTGAACAATTAGACTTTATGTGTGTGTACCATATACATAAGTTTGCATTTGCAAAGTAATAAACACTGGTGCTTGTCTGTGTGTCCCCCACAGAGTCGCATCCCCTGTAGGTTCCAGCATGCTTTACTCGCTGTCCCGCTACAGTCGCTACATCTCCATCCTGGATGCCGACCAGAAGACCTTGCGCTGTCCTCCATATCGTGGCCAACTCCTCGCCAACATAGCCGACCACCGCACCTACATCCGCCGTGGCTCCACTTACTTCCTTCACTTACAGAGCACGCTCTGTCACATGGCAGCCAGGGCCTTCCTGTTTACCTTCACCCACCACCTCCACCTGCCGGTCAGCTCCACGGAGGGGCCCGAGGTCGTGGAGGGCCGACGCCGCTGCTTCCTGCAGGAGCAGCTGGGGCTGGGAGAGGAGGACAGCCAAATACTGCTCTACCTCAGCCAGCTCATCACTCAGCAGTACCTACAGCCCGACACCGGGAGCAGTGCAGCGGCACCTTGTTTTAGTTTTAATTACACCACCAGCGTTTTATACAAAATCTGATACTGGGGCGAGGATTCCCACACACGTTTTAGCAGAATCATCTTTGACCCTTTGGTTTTTAAAGGTGATCTTATAAAGGTCTACGGCTATTTTAGTTTCAGGACAAACTCTGCACTGGTTATTGTTTTATCTGTGTAATCTCTCTCTGCCTTGCTGTCTATTTCTCTGGTCTTTCTCTTTCCTCTGTGCGCAGGAAAAAGGAGACAGAGTGAGTTGTGAATGTCAGTGAGTGGGTTCACTTTGCCTGTGTTTGGTTCACACGTTGACCCTCACAAACACACATAACAGAGCAGACGAAGGTCGGCTCTATTTGTTTTCACTTTGAGTCATTTGTGTGTTTTTCACCTCCACTGAAAAAATGTTACTTGCAATGGCTTGTTGAAAGGGATAGTTCAGATGTTTTGAAGTGGGTTTGTAAGAGGTACTCATCCATAGTCAGTGTACTACCTACAGTAGATGGCAGTCGACATGTCCCCAGTTTGGAGAAGCAGGCACGAGTCCCCCAGGGGATCTGAGCAATATACTGCTGTGGACGGGGGCAGCAACAGAATATATTTTAGCCACCTAAAAAAATGTATCACTTTAAGTGTACACTATGGTTAGAATATTTTCACTGCTTTACCTTGCCTTTTGTGACAGGAACCTAAAGTCATTATCTGCTTTCTTGAAAACCACCAGACTCCATTGAAAAATACAGTAATTTTATGTTGCAGAACACAGGAGTAACAACCCTACAGCTGCTTTGATCGGTTACTTTGTTTCTCTTATTGTGTGACTTTGTATAATCCACATTAACCCTTTAAAACACCAGTCACACAATAACACAAACAAAGTAACTGATCAAGGCAGCGGTAGACCAGCAACTCCCATGTTGTGTGAGGTAAAATCAGTTTTTTTCAAGAGAGTCTGGTGGCTTTGAAGAGAGTGTAAATAACGGCTTTAGATCCCTGTCAGAAATCGCTATTTATCGGCAAGGTAAAGCAGTAAAAAACCCTGACCACAGCAGCACATACACCAATCATGCACAACATTTAAACCACTGAAAGGTGAAGTGAATAACATTGATCATCTTGTTACAATGTTCTGCTGGGGAACCTTAAGTCCTGGCATTTGTGTGGATACCACTTGACACACTCCACCCTCCCAAACACCATTGCAGACAAAGTACGTCCCCTCATAGCAACAGTGGCCCCCTAGCAGGACAATGCACTATAACACACTGCAAAAACTGTTCAGGAATGGCCTGAGGAACGTGACAAAGAGCTCAAGACATTGACTTGGCCTTCAAATTAGCCAGATCCCAATGTGATCGAGCATATGTGGGACATGCTGGCTCCATGCAACCCACGGGACTCAAAGTTTTGCCACCAGCGCCTTGGTGCCAGAGGCCACAGGACGCCCCAGGACGGCATCTTTGGGAACTGCCATGTCTCAGGAATGCTCAATCAGATTGGGGTCTAGGGAATTTGGGGGGCAGGTCAACGCCTTGAGCACTTTGTCACATTCTTCAGGCCATTCCTGGGAAGTTTTTGCAGTGTGCCATGGTGCATTGTCAAGCTGAGGGGGGCATTGCCATAAAGGGGTGTTCTTGGTCTGCCATGGTGTTTGGGTGGATGGTGCGTATCAAATAGCACCCACATGAATGCCAGGACCAAAGGTTTCCTGGTTGAACATTGCATTGTAACAAGATGATCAGTGTTGTTCACTTTACCTGTCGGTGGTTTTCATGTTTGGCTGATTGGTGTAGTTTAGCTTCCGCATCAGTACTCCTGTCTGTTTCTTCAAAGTTGGAGTGTGCCAATTGTGATCTACTGTAGGTAATACACTGACTTTGGATAACTACCTCACACAACCCCACTTCAAAAAATCCAAACTATCCCTTTAAGGTCAGTCCCTCCACCCCGCCCCAAACACACACAAACAGAAACATGTCGTGTGACAAAACTCAATCCAACAAGGCTGTCTGAGTGTCATAATTGCTGGTCTGACCTCAGCTAGCACACTAACACCCACCAATCAGTGAGCAGTCTGTCAGCTATGACATCATCTCAGCTATATGTAAACATGTTTTTCAGGATTACTGTAACAAACATCACACATGCTGACATTTTCTGCCTGTGGAGAACACACGTCTCTGAATCTGTTTGTGAAACCTCAGCAGGCGGCTTGTTGCAGCTGGTTTTGTGACATGCCTCTTTCTGTGGAAACTACCACATACCTTCCAAAGGCCAAAACCTTCCTGAAGCCTATCCTTTTTTTTCTTCTAACCCTTTCTTGAATCAGTTTTAACGCACATTCCTGCATTAATGTCCATTTTGTTCCAAGTAGAGACACCATGTTGGATTTTAGCTGAGTAGATTTGACTTTTTGAGAGCATGGAGTAAACATTCCCAGCTTCCAGGCTGTGATGCATGAGGAAGTGTATTTGCTGTGTGAATTAGATCCAGTTGGTCCTCACGTGAGATATTTGCATGTGCAGAAATAACGTCATCACGAAACATACTCACCCATGCTGGGCAGCGGCAGCCAAAATCTGTCACTATTAGTGCTGGCGAGCATTTTCATGGATATTACTCACATGGTCAGGAACATTTTAACGCTACTTAACCTAAATGTATTGAATTTCACTGTTGTCTTAAAGTTGTGTGAGAGTGTTGTGGTGTCAGCATGAGACTGTCTTGTGCCAGGGTGAATCACCATATTGATAATATTTCTGTTTCGTTGTATTTGGATGAACTGACTTGGGAGACGATGCTGAACTGTTTAAGAAGATGTTGCTGAGGCGGTGATGTTGTGTTTGTATAGATTTTATTATGGGAGCAAAATTATTTCCTGTGCCATCAGAAGCAAAACTCTAACACTTGAATTAGGACAGTTGCCTGTTATTTATTTTCTTCAACAACCCTCGCTGGATGTGTGAACAAAACTCAACTGTTGTGTATTTATTGCTTTGGGACACAATTTGGATCATGACCATCATGCTGAGATTTTCTTTTTGGAGGATGCTGAAGAATTTCACAAGTATACAGAGTTTTTTTTTTTTATAGCGGCCAGTGCAACAATAATGAAGAGGTGTCTTTGATAGTATTTTAGATTTTACTGTTCCTAATTCTGTGGCGTCAGTGATGGAGCTGTAATTCTGTATCTAGAATGGTACATGTACTTGTGACTACATGGTCAGAGTTTTAATGTGAAAGGTCAAACAACGTGGGATCATGGCTGCTGTCCTTCCTGCTACGTACAAGACACATTTTGATTTTAAAGGAATACTTCACCCCAAAATGAACATCTTTATATCAGTTATTCAACCTGTGTTACATTGAATTCATGAAGGAAGCTTTGTTTTCCTCACATGCCTATATGATGAACGAAGAATCCAAAAGCGGAGAAAATTCTTGATGAATTGAAGTCATAGGGGTCCATGTTGAACAACAGCAAAACTACTTCAAAACATCTGTTTACAAACTCTCACACAACTCATGCTGTATAATCTAAAGCCCCATTTCCACCGAGCAGTACGGTACAGTGCAGTTCAGTGCGCTTTTTTCCCTGTCTCCACTGTGAAAAGTTGTGGATGGTACCAATGGAACCGCTCCGTACCGTCCCCATTTTTGGTCCCCCCTCTGTTGGGGTACCTAGCACACAGATCTGGTACTAAAAGGTGGAGCTGTGAACACTGCAGTCTGTTGATTGGTCAGTAGAGGACGGTCACTCTGCTCAGGGCTGAGTTGTGGCTGGTTTTGAGGCTTATGTAACCACTGTTCATACTGTGGAGAGTTTTATTAGTAAACTGTAACTATAAAATGAAAGGATGTTTTGCTGCCTCTCACAGCAGCTGGAGTCGGACTTCTGGCAACTTTTAAGGTGGAACATTAACTTGTTATGTTACTCAGTGTATTAGTTGACAATGTGAATCCATCAGCACACCTTAAATATTAAAAAAAAAAAGCATCGCAGAGCGTTGTTCCTGTGGGCTACAGCAACACTAAACCCCTGAGCTTGCCTGAGAAGGACTAAATCCACAAACCCGATATTTTAAATATCCCATGGAGAGAGACTCACGCTGCAGTCTGTTTTATTTTGAAAAATGACGGCACGCAGCTTCGTTCAGTGGACGATAAACAAGGTGCAGACTTCCCTCTGTGTCACCAGTTATGAGGAAATACAGTGAGTGCTGGACGGAGCAGTGAGTGATAACAACCCCACCCACATTTAAGTGTACTGTTTGCGGTGGAAATGCTAGGGTCAAGGTACCATGTCTGAAGGGTACTTTTGGTTCCAGAGGTACCATACCGGAAGTGAAAGCACCGTATGACTGGATATTTGAGACCTGGATTATACTGCATGAGTCATGTGGGAGTTTGTGAACAAATGTTTCAGTACAGTTTTACTGTTTTAAACACAGACCCTTGTAACTTGAATTCAGCAATAATTCTCTCTGTTTTTGAATTCTTCGTTCACAGTGTTCTTCAGAAATTCACGTCAACAGGTGGTACGTAACTGATGTACAAAGGATCATTTGGGGGATGAAGGATTCCTTTAAGGTACATGCTTCTAACTAACAGCAACCTCACATTTTTATTCCACCTAATGTATTATTTCAGTTTAATGCTTACTATTTCTTTTTTTGTTGCCACGTGGAGTTTTTTTAATGTTAAGTGCTTTTACTGCTAAGATGTTACAGCCACTCTTCTTTTTTAGGTTTTGTCCCTCTAATGCAAAAAGGTGAATGTAATCCGAATAAGCCATACCACAGTGTGCTTAACATGTCATCACTCAGTGTCCTTATGTTGCCATATCATGTCCACCTTTTGTATCTCATCAAGAGGGGATGTCGTGCTCACTTCGGCCCCGTGAGACGGCGTTGCTGCCAGTGATTTTAATAAAGCACGTTGTGAATGTCTAGAGGCTTTTATGTATATGTTGATGATATTCATTCACTCCATTAAATTATTTGAATCCATTTTCATTTTTGCGTGGATGCCTGGGTAACACAGTGAGCGTTGTGATCACGGTGAATCTCACTGTAAGATACTGGAAGAACAAACCAATGCATCCTACAGATCATCATTAAACGTCAAACACTCCAACAGACTCGTGTCTGTGTGACTTGCTTTAGCGATGACGGATGTGCGAGTGTTTGAGGTGTCATGAATAATAAATGCTCATCTGTGAAAACAACTAACTGCCCTGCTGGAGCAGTGGAAGGCAAGGTGGTGCTCTCAGGAAGAAAGTAGCAATAGATGAACGATACAGGAACAACACTGCTTGCTCTTTACAGTAACACTATTCTGCAGGGGCAGAGTGAGTGGGCAGCCGTGTGTGTATGTCATTACTTAATAGGAGGAGGTTATTATGCAGCTTCTTTGTCTGACAGGGCTGCACAGCAGGAGAGCTCACACACACAGCTGGCCTTGGCTCTGTATAGTTACAGCAGCACAGTGACATTCACATTTAGTTCGGACTAAAGATCATCTGCAATGTTTGTGCTTCAGATGAGACGACAAACTATTACAAATTCTATATCTGCAAATCCCCATTGGGAGGACTCATCCTATACTGTTACAACCTTTGCACTTCTTTTTGTCTTCAGCAGTTTTGGCCGTTGGTTGTGGCTACGAATCTGTAAGAATCTGCTTTGTGATGTGAGCTCAATTGTCTGTATATGATCACACAAAAACCATGGAAATGGTCACACAGAGTGTCTGTTTCTTAAAGTGGAAACAGACTTTTTAACCCTTTCTCCCCATTTCATTTCCAAGTGGTGTAATTATTGGCACTGCTGTCGCAAAGATGCCTTCCCACTTTCCTTAGAGCCTCTTTTTCTTTTGCCAGGTGGAGTTTTCACAGTTATTTTGGTTGTTCCACCATCTGTCATTTCCGCTACTGGGTATAGTAACTGCAAGGAGCTTACACTAATACTCTTTGGTAACTAGGGATAGCTGGTTGATGCGCTTCCATTGCGCACTAAATTAAAACCTACATTTTCCCGGGAAATCTCACCTGGTGGTCGATAGAATTGCACAGTGAAAGCGAGGCTAAAGACTGAGGTGCCATTTCCACTTGGGACAAGGGGACATGTCTTTTGAAAATCCCATTTGTGTCCCCCAACTTTCATAAAATGTTTTTTTTTTTACACCAAAGTCAAGCTCAACAAGCTTCTGTTTGGCCAGCTGTCAGATTCTGGCTGAGAATCTGAATTGAGCTGCTGATTTTGCACTGACGTGCTCCAAGAAGTGCCACAGACAAGTATTGTATTTAGCATATGAAGCAGAATTTAGCCTGATGACCAGCTTGAATATTTCCCAGATTTTGTTTTTGTTATCATAGTCTCTAAATATATGAAGAAATGCAGGAAATGGGATTCAAATTGCAGTTTTCTGTCTAGGGGAGACCCCCAGTCTTACCCTGTCCCATTTCTCAAATCAAAGTTACACCCATGCGAATAGGGAACCAGTCTAAATGCTGATGGTGTCATTATTCCATGGACATTGTGCAATCAACACTTACTTCATTGTGACAAGTTAAAGCAAAAAAAAAAAAAAAAAAAAAAAGACGTCTATTTCCTCTTTAAACTTCAATAGTAAACTGTGTTATTTTTAGGAAAAGGGGACCTGAACAATTGAATTTGGGAACATTAACCTTGTTTTTTTATTAAATTCAATGCAATTTTTCTTAAAAATAGTAGTAATAAAGCCAGAACTTAGACATAAAGAGCAAATCTTTTAGGCGAAACATACCATTGTCATAATTTGGGCCTTTTTCTCAAATACCTGAATCCAGAGACGAAGTGGAGCGTGTACGCAGACACACAGGGTATGCCCACCTCTTTTTCTGGCCGTTTGCAATAGACCCACCTACCATCCAAAACGCCATTACTCCTTGGTAACCTCCCCATCTACCTAGTAGTAAACCCACCTCATCAACTACCACAACACCTCTGCCTAAATCTCACCTTTATAAGGAGCTAACAGTGGCCACTTCCCAAATATCAAAACAGAAAAACAGACACATAAATAAAAAAATATTAAGGGGTTTAATCAAATGCTTAGTTAGAAAATAAGGCTAGGTGATATGGAGAAAATCTAACCTCATGATATTTTTGACCACATACCTCAATATGGATACTGCAACAATATTGTAGGGTTGACTATTGATGCTTCCTGAAAAATATTTACACTAGATTTTTGATAACCAAGTATCAGCAAGATTGGAAAGTGGGTGAGGGCAAATAATAGAAGAGCTAGAACTTAAAAAATGTATCTTGTCTTACATCACGATATTGATATAATGCCCAGTCCTGTGAGAAAATATTGTCCAACCTCCCAGTGATTTTTGCTACTTCAAGAAATGTATGTAACAGTTAAACTCTACAGTCAATAATAGGCTTTTTAAATTAATAAGATGAATTATGTCTAGAGATGAAGATCTATGACCTCTGAGTCTAAATTGGATCTTACACTTCCTCCATCATAAAATACAAAAAGTAAAAGAGTAGGTAAATCAGAATTGTTTTATTTAAAATTACAATACGAGAACAATGATGAAGAAAAAGTTTTAAGGTTTAAAATAATGACATTTCAAAACAAAACAAAACTTCCCTCCCAGCCCTTTGTAAATGAAACACATCAGAATTTAACATGACCTTCACAGTGGGTATGACTTAGCTGGAATGACAGGCCTGATTCAGAAACAGTTGACCTCAAGTCGAGGACTTCAGTTAGGTATTAAAAAAAAAAAAAAAACAGAAAAAAAAGTAAGTAGTACAATATGGCCCCTCTTGGTGTCTTCACCTTTGCTCCACTGTGTTCACAAGTAGAAGAGTCAATTGCTAACCCCTTAAGGGCACAACTGAAGATGATGGTGAAGATATCAGTTTCTGATGCAGGCCACTGAAATAAAGACGATGTTGCTTTGGGGCTTTGATAGTGCACAGATGGAGGCTGGGTGAGCCCTGATGCCCAATGGAAAACAAGCTGGATGTCCAAAAACTGCACTTAGCCAGAACATCCTCTGCATCCACAGTGGGTGCATTCAATGATCCTTCCCTGCAGAGAAGAGGAAAAAACAGCAGGATTTAGACCATGAGGAAACTCGGGAATGTACAAGACATCTTATGTGCCATAATGTCAGCGTTTAGAAAAGTAACTGAATAACGGTCATATTTTCCTTTTGGAAGAGTCCAATTTCAGTGCTGACACAATGACTGGCGAGCCCTCTGGTGTCACTCATCCAATCAAAGCACCAGAGTGAAAGATCTTTGAAAGCGTGCAGTGTTAAAGTGCTGTTGTTACTTGTTGTCTGGACTCATGTTTGCACAGATATTAGAAGGAGTTATGTAAAGCAGAGGGGGCAACCAAAGCCTTTAACACACGTTTAATACAAGCTCTCACTGGATTATTTTTCTAAATGATTTAAATAGACAACCTAAGTGAGGATCACTAACTACTTACGACTTCCAGCTTGCTCTTGGGGACTCTGCAGATGCAGTTGGTTCCAAAGTTGGTGTCTCGTGTTTGGATACAACGCAGGCAGCACAGGTTCTCGTAGCCCTGCTTCTTCCACTTGGCAATCAGGTTTTTGTCTGCATAGCCTTCCTTTATACAGTACTCATAGAGCTCTGTCAGGAAACACAGGAAGACAACACTGGTTTGGCATCTAGTACGCAGAGTGTAAATATGATTGGGTTTTATTTGTCTGGTCATGTGCAAGTACAAAAATAATACAAAAAAAGAAACGTAGTCTTAAAGAGTCTTAGAGACTCCGGAAATGTTGAATCCTGGAGCAATTGTTATTTGAGGAAGTATTACAGGTATTTACAGAAGATTTTGGTCATCTTAAACTTATCTAGTACACATAAAATGTTATTCAATCACAGGTTTATACAGATAGCAAATATGTCACACTGAAGTGTTAGTAAGGATTATATGAAATGCTTAAGTAGCCAGAAGAGTGAAGGTAAAAATGAAGAGGAAAGGGGAAACATTTCACATGAAGTAGTTCAATGGGTAGAAGAGAAATTTGTCTACCTCTGCTGATGGCTTTCCTTTTGTAGAAGAGGTCGTAGATGTATCGACTCCGCTGATGATGCAGCCTGAAAATTGGCCAAAGGGACTCCACCTTTCGCTTTCCCTCATGAGGCTCTGTTTCAGCTGGAATACAGAGGAAGATCAGGTAAGTTAGCTTTGAAAAGTAGAAATTGAAATCAACGGAGCACCTGCTTGAGTAATTAAAATGCCTCTCTGGGCTACGTGTGAATAGTTCCAAGGACAGTGGCATTGCATCTGATGCAACGCATTAATCTGCTGCATGTGAGTAAATTCCCAAAGGTGTTTGAAGATAGGGTTGATATCAGTGCTCTGTGCGCATCAGTCAAGTTATTCCACACTAGACTGGGAAAACCCATTTCTAAATAGACCAGTCTTTGTACTTTGGGGAATTTTCAAGCCGTACCCAAGCTGATGCTACAAAGTTGGAGCCAGCCTCTGTCTTAAAGGGGAACTTAACCCATTTTCAAAATTCATACAATTTATGCTTATTCATAATTTAGGTGGTGTCCCCAACACATGAGGAAGCGGCAGAGCCAAAATAAGTGGGCTGTGGACACTATATGATCACGCTGTTTTAGCAGAATTACAAACAACAAAAAAAATCACATTAAATTACATATATATTTAACACTTGCATCTGGCTGAACTACAGCTACTTCACCAGTAGCTAGTGTTTTGATTATTTATACACGTTTCCTACACTTGTGTTAAACAACTAGTGTATCCACTTCCAAAGTGTCACATTATTCAAGTGCAAAGAGTGGCGTTGTTAAGCCTGTGCATACAAGGCTTCAGCCCTACATGTTTCATGACTAGCCCCAGACCTAATAATCTATAACCTCTAAAGATAGACCTAATTCATTTTTTAAAAAGCCATTTCATATAATTTAAATGCTTTATTTACTGCTGGGTAGTTTAACAGACAACAACACATCATCACTTATATGGTAATTATAATTTGTATGCTCAATCTGAGTCTTTTAAGTAAATTAAGCAGAAATATAAATGAAGTGGAGCGATAGGTAAAATATTTCCCTCTGTAGAGGAGTGTAAGTATAAAGTAGCGTAAAATGGAAATACTCAAATTAAAGTACCTCAGAATTCTCTCATATTTTATAACAGCAGTTGCAAAGTATTTTGTTTCTTCTAAATGCTAGTTACTAACAACTGCTAACAATTCTTAATTGATCTGGAAAGTAGAGAAACTGTTTTTAAGGGTCGATAAGATGCCAGTGAGCATACAAAAAGCATGAAAACAGAGCTTGTTGATCCACAGTATTTCCTGGGTAGGATCCCCTGTACCCCCCTGCATAGGTCAGGGCTAAACCCCCGGTTCCCTAAAAACCTAGAACCTGGTTGTTCACTAAAACTAACTGGGGACTTCTGGAAATTAGAATAAAATGTGAAGTGAAGGCAGAATTTATTTTTCCACCACACACTGCGCGCTGTGGGGCCGAGTGTTTTGAGGAGCAGCGGTCTAATCATCTTCTACCGGCTTACCTTCTCTCATTTTCTGATCCAGCTCGTCCAAAGTGGGCTCAATGAGCTCCCAGCCGTCTGGAGGCGGCTTCCGACTCCTCTTTACTTTGGGCATTTTGCTCTGTTTTGTACAAATATAGAACAAAAGCTCTTGGTGTGTTGATTTTGCGAACTCGTCTCAGGCGCAACAAATTGACGTCATGCGAGGGGGTCCATATCCCCTTGTAGCCTCTCGAATGACGTCACGACGCCGAATATACATATTCCGATTTTCGGCATTTATTAACTTCATAAATCTTCTATCAGACTAACACACTATTAGTGTTTATGTTAACATTTATTTGCGTCAGTAAAAAGATGTTTGCTAGCTTTAAATAAACGTAGATAGCTTTCTATCGTTCCTGGCGTATTGCATCACTTTAGCATACTAGCAAACTGCCTGAACATAAATAACATAATCTAATATTGTATTTAATAAATCACGTAATTTTGTCTCATAACTTCACATTAAATGGAAATGTGTAAATCATTTAATTCATAGCAGCAATTTTGATCACGAAACACTTTAAATTTAACCCGTATTTAATATTTGTTTAAAGGCACATACTTGGACTACTCAAAGTATTTTGATACTCATCCCCACTGTGAGTTTAGCCAGCTGTCAGTTCGCACTGCTGTTTTTTGACACTTTGTGTCAGTGTATAGTTGTCAGGGAGTTTTTATCACAGGATTAAATTGTCAAAATGCCCAAAGGAGGTAAGACCGATCTTAAAACCCGCCACGCTGTGTTGATACCAGTTTTGTAAATGTGTCAACCTGCTGTTAGCCACCCAACACCAGGAGGCAGCGATCCAGGCGACATGCCTCTCTAACTTATATATCTGTGCTTTGCGTGGTGTTTTAAACATCCAGCAAGCACTGAGAGTCTTTATAAACTGATCTGCTTCAGCTGACACATGTCTGTTCGCTGTGGTTTGTCATAGGTGTATACTGTGTATGCAAATGTATGTGTGATGTCATGTTTCATTCAGGTAGGAAAGGTGGCACCCCGCCTGTCATTAAATGCAGAGATTACTGTAAAACATAAACATGTAATCATATTCAGAAACAGTTTTACACCTATTGTGGTGTTGTTCTCACACTAAGAAATCTGGAAAGACCATGGCACATTATCATATCTTAAAATACTTTACATCATCATGGGGAAATGTGATGTTTGGTTTATTCTAAAACCCAAGAAAAGAGTACATACATTGTTTTATAATAAATGTAATAATAATAATGATGATGATGATGACACATTTTTAAATGCGTCTTCCACCTGAAGGATGTTGAACCAAAAGTGAAACTAATTTAACTAACAAAAAAGGCTATCAACACACTTGATATCTGTAGTTTTTTTAAGTGTTCTGCTTGTATTCTATCACCAGCATGCTGAATCTGTATTTTGTCCTTTTGTTTAATTTTTTTAAAAAGGTAGGAAAAGTGGCCACAAGGGTCGCATGCGGACGTACACCAGCCCCGAGGAGATAGACGCCCAGATGAAGGCAGAGAAGGAGAGGAAAAAGGTTGGTGGCATCTACATCCAAAGACTGTTGAGTCTCGTCCCACACCGAGCAAATCACATCACTTTTCTTGCGCCAAATCCCATCACTTTTTTGTGCCGTTTTCAGACACCTTTTGCAAGTGTTTAATCCTTTAAAACCTGTGTAAATTAGTGCAATTTATTCAGAAACATGGGAAAAAAGGCAATGAGCAACTTGATAAGAAATGTCCCAAAAATTGCTTTAAAAAAAATAGGAAAAGAAGAAAAAGATGGGGGAAAACTATATATGTATAATTATTATTATTGTTAGTACATTTTAAAATTATGTTACAGAATTATTAGAATTTTTAAGCTCTCTTTATGGGTCTTTTCCTAGTTTGTTTTCTTTTAACTTTCTTCCTTTCTTTTTTATTATTATTTTTGTTTTTTTTTAGTAATTTTCTTGTTTTTAATTTTCTCTTTTTACTAATTTTTTGGGTTACTTCTTCTGTTTTTAAAAGAAATCAAGCCAATTTGCTCAGGTGTCAAAGGGTTAAAGGGAGGGATCAGATTTTTTGAAGTGGGGTTGTTTGTGATACTTATCCATAAACAGTATATTACATATAGAATATGTCAGTAGGCACACCCCCAGTTTGGGGACCAGACTGGAGTCTGACATGGAAGCTAAGCAATCTCCTGCTGTGGATGGGGGTCAGCAACAAAACATTTTAGCCACCACAAAAAAGTCCCACCTAAAATATTAATATCAGTTTAAGTGTATGCCATATTTAGAATATATTCTCTGTGTTACCTTAATGTCAGACAGTGATTTCCAACATGAAAATGAAGCTGTTAAATCGCTCTCTTCAAAGCCAAACACCAGCTGCCTCAAATGTGTTGGAGTTTAAAGTGGTTAGTTCAGATTCACCAACAGTCTTACAAGTCATACAATAACATAAACTGACTGTTGAAGGCGGTGGTAGACGAGTAGCTCCTGTGTTCTATGAACCAGAATTAGTTTTGGTAATGGTAAGTGGCGGCTTTTACGAGAGCACAGATGGGGAACTTGCTTCCCCATCAGAACGGGCTGGGATGGAAAGTTGAAGAGGTGAAAATACTCTTAACATATCATACACTTCAAGTGATATTGATTGGTTTAAGTGGGACTTTTCTTAGGTGGCTAAAATATGATTTGCTGTTGTCTCCATCCATAGCGGTATTGCTGAGCTTCCGTGTCGAACTCGTGCCTGCTTAAACTGACATTTACTTTGTGTAATACAGTGACTATGAATAAGAACCTCACACAACCCTACTTTAAAAAATCTACTATTTACCTGTAAGGTCAAGCTTTAAAAATGCTGTATCCCACACTTTTCAAAATGCAGTTCAACAGCATCTGTCCACTGGAAAGAGTAAACTATGAGTAAACTGATTGTGATACTTAACATTGCTGGAGTGTCCCTCTAAAAGACTCATAGGCACTCCACCAGCTAGAATGTAGAGGAAGTCATAGGTGAACAGCAGCTGCTTTGGCTTTTGAATGGAGTAAAAAGCTGCGTACATAGCTGTTCTGTATTCCCTGTTTTAAGTGCATGCCTTTGACTCAATGCACTGGTTCGATAACGTTCTCCCATGTGTTTTGCTCTCCTCATTTATGTGTACTAGCAAGAGCAGGAGGCAGAAGAGGCGGGGGGTGCAGCTCAGACTGACACGGCAGAGGAGAAGCTACCGGCATCAGGATCAGATGACAGCGATGATGAAGGCGCAGATGTACAGCCACACTGTTTCTGTCATTCCCTTGCTGTTATCAAACACATATTAACACAGTATGATCATTTGTTATTCATGTGCACCTTCGCTTCATACTGTCTGAGCTGTTGTGATGTGTTCGCAGAGGAGGAGAGCGGGTGTGGAGGGCTTGATAGAAATCGAGAATCCCAACAGAGTGGCTCAGAAGTCCAAGAAGGTGACGCAGATTGAGCTGGATGAGCCCAAGCAGTTATCAAGGAGAGAGAGGTGTGTCTGTTTGGTGTCGCATCACATCAACGCTAAATGGGAACTTCATTTTTAACATATAGTATTTATTAAAAACATATTAAAGGTCCAGTGTGTAGGATTTAGGGGGATGCTTTTGTAGAAATTATATATAGAAAACATAATATAATAAGTATGTTTTCGTGTCTATAAATGTTTACAATTAATGTCTATAAACTCCCAGTTCCCCGTGTTTAACAATGACTTTCCTTATGTCACTCTCTCCACCTTTACACACTTACACACACACACACACACACACACACACACACACACACTCTGGCACAGAGAGGAGATTGAGAAGCAGAAAGCGAAGGAGCGCTACATGAAGATGCACTTGGCAGGGAAGACAGACCAGGCCAAAGCCGACCTCGCTCGCCTCGCCATTATCAAGAAACAGAGAGAAGAGGCGGCAAGAAAGAAAGAGGAAGAGAAAAAAGGTGAGCATAACATTTATTCATGTAGTTACTATTATTATAGTGATGACAACATAACACAGAGTGTAAATATTAAGGAAAACACAACACGGAATATTACCCTGATGTGGCCATGGAAGCTTTTTGTCTATTATCTTGAAGAAACGGTGCTATTCTTCACAAAGTAGAGCAGGTCAGGTCAGCATGGACCGTTGACACAAGTTATCTTGTGATGTGTGCGAGTTCGACATTATCTGTCTTCAAAAGAAGGCTGAGAGCAGCAGAAGGAGTCAAAATGATATAAACGTACATGACTGGATTCTGGTCTACACAAACAATCACAAGCTGCTACATAAGTTTAAATATGTGATGATTCAGCTTATAGGATCCAGTATGGCTTATAAATGAACAGACCAGTGACTGAGCCTACAAAAGGTCAAACATGGCCAACCAGCCCTGGAGTAAAGCGTAAAGTGATTAGTAAAGGCTTTACAGTTTGCGTCAAATCTCAGTGCACTATGATATGCAGCATCTAACATGTGCAAACGATGTGCAGATGCATTCATGTTCAGCAAATCACCATAATCCAGAACCAGTGAAAACTCACATTTACATTTTGTCATTGAACTTATCATAGCATGACTATTTAGGGAGTTTTGCATGACTGATATTTTTTAAATTAACATTTAAAAAAAAAAAAAGAAAATCTTACGCACCCCCTGCAGTACTCCAAAGTACCCCTAGGAGTACCAATACCCCCATTTCATCAATACTCTTTGAGATTATATAATATCAGAAAAGTCAATGAATATGTGTATCTATGTCTGTTTTTAATTACATTGCAGCTGGTGAGGATACTGACTTTTTGTTTGGGTCATGCAGCTTCAGCCTCAGGGTTTTAGTCCAAACCCTTTACAGAGAGTAAACATTTTAAAACAACTCATGATGCTTACTTTAGCTAAATTAGCATAACAGCTGCAGGTGATTTCTAGCCGTGTCATTTCGGTCAACATAATCTATGGGAAGCCTGCTTTTGTCTGTCTTGGAAATCCAAAGCCCCACTGACTATAAAATGGCTACAAATTTTGAGTGGTCCATTTATCTCTATCAATATAGGGAAGACTTTTTTTGTAGGCCGACAAAGAAGTTAGTGTCGCCCGGTTCCCACGTCAAAAAAGTGAGTGGGATTTTTCTATTGGATTTTGGATTATTACAGAAAATCAGCTTGGTGGCAAACAAAAGTTTATGATACTTACACTTTCGTTCAGCAAGAAAATCCTCACAAATGAACACAACTTTTGTGATTTTTTGAAGTGTAAATGTAATTGCCAGAAGTAAAAAGCTAACGTTAGGCTATAAATGAACTACACCATGGCCTCATGACTTACTGTTGCCTTCACAGCACGGCTGTAAAGACGTGTTCGGCTTGATGATGCTCTGTAGTCTCATTTAGCCACTTGTTAGCAGCCAACTTTTTAAGACACCTAAAAGCTTCAAAATTCACAAGTATGTACGGATGTATTTTATGTCGGAGAAAAAGCTTGTGTTAACCACAGACCTTATTTCAGGCATCTAACCAAAAACCCATTCAAAAAACCCACTGACTTTGAGAAGAGGGAACCAGGAGTGTGAAAATGCTAATTAGTTTCCAGGTTTTAGGACTCATTCCTTTCTGCTCTATAGGAAAGGAATCTAGTGCCTATTTTTAGTGGGTTTTCCTGCTTTTAAAAACCTGTATATATGTGATAATTTGTGGTGAAAAAATGGTATATAAAAATGCAAACAGTAAGCATAAATCTAACCTCTGTGTTGTCCAAGTAAGCTGAGCAGTAAAACAAGGTTATAGTACGTTTAGAATGAAATTAGGGTCTGATCTTTCTTTTATATTATACTTAAAATACCGGGACTGACAAACTCTAGAAGACAGAACAAGGAAAGTGCTGTTTCTTTATTTCCATGTCTGACTTTTTTGTCTGGGACATGCAGCGTCGGTTTCAGTCTCTTAGTATGATACACTCATACAGCAGCCCCAGTCTCCACACTGCCACTGTTTTAGTTACATGTCCATGGTGTGTGTGAAGCTGATTGCATCTGTCTTTATTTTCTGCTCACAGCAAAAGACGCAGCGGCAGCAGCAGCGGCGGCGGCACGAGGAATAAACTCCCTCTCACTGAAATGATGCAGAGTATTTATCAGAGGCATTTTTACATGTTGACGGACTGGCGCAATATATATTTGACTATTTTTAAAGGAAGAGCTATGGTGTTGACATTACTGTAAACATATGACCATTTGGAAAATGGTTGCGGAGACACCAGTGGAGAGGGGGTGTGTATATTTTGGCATGGAATAATGGCCTCGCTGATCCCTCCAGGAAGTAAAGCTACAATTGAGAATACAACGGTCTTCACGTACACTTGGAATGAGCCCCAGCTAACCTATGATCTCGTACAAGATATTAATACTGGTATACTTGTCATTGTACAACTATGACTTTGCTAACTGAGCTTTGCCACTATGTCTTCTTGGGGGATCTTACCTTGTATATAACTGACCCATGGAAATATTTCAGATTAATATGATGAAACCAGTAAAATGTGTACATTTCTTTCTTTGCTTTATTCTTTTCCCCGTGAGAAAACTGTCACGGCCGGTTCAGAGCAGCTGTCACCAGACTCGGGTGCAAGAGTCCATGATGTGAACATCAGATGAGTCAATAGAGCAGATGTTTACCTTAGAACAGGAGAATCAGAATCTAGCCGTGCAGAGAAGGCCGTGCAGCAACATTTAGGGATATAAGATGTATATAGAATCTAACTGAACACTTACATCACTGAATTAATAAAAATAAATAAGGTAAGAATGAGTGACGGCCCTCTTGTGGGTTAATCTGGCCCTGACACCAGCAGCAAGTATGTTAAAGAAAAGAAATCTGGACCAGTGGAGTTAAAGATTGTAACAAGAATATCATGGATGCATCACACAGCCACAGAAACAAAGGGCCCAGCTGACCATCACCTGCAAAATGTTGCTCAAATTGAAACAAATTTACCAGGAAGAGACTTAAAAAGACCACAAAAAATGCAAAGGAAATGCAAAAAGGCACAAAATAACTACAAATTACAAAAATTACAAAGGGGTTAAATCCAAATATATGATACAACTCATTTGGCCGATAACCGATATCAATATAACCTCTTTTTTCCCCAGCAAATTTTAGGAATTAACATCATATAATGCATGCATACTCTTATCATGACGGCCCACAAGCAGATGGAGACATAAAATCGAGTGCTTTACTATGTACGTTATATTTATTCATTGTGCAAATTGAGACAAAGCATGTTTGCTGATTCTGATAGTTCACTTTAAAGCTGATATTGACGGATACAGATGATGTACTGATATTATTGTTCATCCCTAATGTAGAATATAATATTAAGTCTAGTGCTTTGCATCTTTTTGCTGAGCAGGAATGCCTTCTTTTGACATAGCAGGGTTAGACAATGTGTGGCTCTTGAGCAACATGCAGCTCTTTCGAGCTTCTTCAGTGGCTTTGACAAAGAAACCATATAGAAATTAATAACAGTTACTTTTTTTTTAACATTTTAATTTTAATTTATCATGGTTGTAGGCCTAAAGAAATTATACACCTATGCCCTAAATTTAAAAAACAAGTTCAAACATTTCATCAACCAAAATGTGCGTCAAACATCTACAGCCTGGTGCCTCTTCCTCCAAATTTTTGTCAAACCTCAAGAGCACTGGCTAGTCGTAAATCTCCCTAGCTAGGCTAGCTATGTGCTCTGAAATACAAAAAAGGAAAATTCTTGGGGGGTGAAGAGATAATGAAGTAGTGTGTGGACAGCTTCATTTGCTTTCATTGTCAACTCTGCAGAGTTAAAGTTCCAAATAATCATAAACAACCCACTGAAGAGTCGCCACCTTTTAGTAAAAAATCTTAATGAATGCTCATTTAGACCTATTAGTGATGTTGAGTGGCTAATTTAGCCTTTTTAATATGTTCAAATATGTTCTGTGGCCCCAGACAGATTTTTAAAATCTAGTTTTTGGTCATAGTAAAGGTTGCTGACCCCAAGCTTAGAGCTTTATTCTCCTGTTTTAAACATTTATGAGGATCATAAAGTGATCATAAAGTGATCATAAGTAATCAAATCTAAAAGGTTATTAAAATAGTTACATTACTTATTGCATTTTTAACAGAGTAACTTGTAATCTGTAACCAGTTACATTTCAAAAGTAACCTTCCCAACACTGGTTTATTCCATCACTAATGGTAGCTGTAATTTCCACACTTGACCAGAGGGTGGCGGTGATGTTCCGAACAGACTGGATAAAAATTAAAGGAAGAAGAAGAAGAAGCTGTGCGCTGATTGGTTGAAAGTTTCGCGGACTTTATCCTCTGGGGTTTTGTAGTTTGAGCTCGCGCTCTGACCTCAGTCCAGTCTCAGTAGTGTCAGCGGCGCGAGCCTCAATCAAACCGGTGAGTTAACTAGCTAAGTTAATATTTTATAGACGCGATGTAATGTATGAAAACACAGTGGAAACCAGTTCATGTTTGTGTTGGCAGGTAGAAATACGTCTTAAAGAAGAAGTACCGTTAGGTTTTGTATTTAAACGCCGTTTTTGGCACCATATGTCAATGTGTTTGCTTTGTTTCCCGCGGGCTGTACGTCAGCAGTGATGTGAGATAACAGACTTTATGCTAGTTTTCTTTCCACATTTACAAGCTAAAAGTGGGTAGTTATTCAGACTGTTTGCTTGTGGATATTTTTAGCACTAGAGATAAAGTTCACACAGCTCACACCACTCTATAAAGGTTTATGAAGCGTTTACACTTCACCAGTCGTCTGCTGCTAACTCTGTGTCAGTGGAGCAGAGCAGATAACAGTTTTTGAATGTCCTCCTCCTGTAAGCTTTTATTGCATTAGTTTACAATGATCTCAATATTTCTGGCCAGTATGTATCTGTAATACTGAAGATGTTACTTATCCATTTGAGGAGGAAAGAAGGTTGTATCATATACCCAGGGAGTGTGACATAACCTTTTGTGTACCTTTTTTGTAACATTTGGGTGATTGGGACAGGTCCTTTGGGACAGCACATCTTACCAGTCATTCAGGCAAGTGTATGCACATTTATTGCACAGTTAATTTCATACTTTGATATATTTTCGTTTGCCAATCACAATACATTTGGACTCTATGTTTCTGTTAAACTTGATCACTGAAATCTGTTCACAATTCATACAGTATAAAGCTGCCTTTCCTTACTGTCAGAACAACTCCCTCTGTCCCACATCCTCCCTTAATTCTCTCCCAAATTTCCTTGAACACATTTAATTGGGTTAAAAAAATATTTGAGGTTAAAAAAAAAAAAAAATAGTAACAATGATTGCACAGACTTCATTCGGGTAAAATATGCAATTTGATTTTCAAAGTTATGGCTCATAATTTTTTTTAACTTGTAAGGCGAGAAAATAAACCTTGTTCTGTCATACTGTCCAATCTGACTGTATGTCCCAATCACCTTTGATTCACCCTAACAAAAGTCATGCGTTCTTCTCGTCCGATGAGCAGCATTTGACTAATGCATAACTGACCTGCAGTTACTTTTACCTCTGCAGGCAGGACTAGGAGACTCAAATAAAGATTTGGCAAGTGTAAACACAACTGTAAACTTCAAGGAGTAGTGGACCTTTTATTTGAGTTACCTGATGCAACCTTTATTTAGACAGTCTCTGCAGTTCAGTTTTCTTATCAGTCTGTGAAGAGGTTCAAAGTTTAACGGGCGAGGCCATGTCAGCTGATGGTTGCAACACTGCTGCATGTGTCCTCCTTTGTCTGCGGCTTAGGACGGTTACAATGCATCTGTGACAGCCTGTTAGTCAGCAGCGTTCGCTGTATTCTACATTGTATTCATGCAAAATATTTTCTTAATGCAAGAGGTGGAAACATAGTGTTTTCATGCACTGCTCAGTTTTGAGATTTTGTGCTTTGTCTTCTTTCAGACTAGCTGAAGGAAAACATCCAAAATACACATTTAGGTGTTTGTTTTATTTCAGATGGCTGTTCTGACGTTAGAGGACACACCCACACACCAATGTAACTGGGCTAAAAGCCACAAAAAGCTCCAGGGGCTGAGATCATTGCGAAAATAGTCTATTTATTTAAGATATCAGTGCACAGAAAAGGAGCTTAAAGTGCATAAAAATGAGTAAAATCATCATCATCAGTGCTGACCGAAGTAGGCACAGTAGCCCTAAGAGATTGCTGTTCTGGAAATCTATGCAGAAAGCGTATATTTAATTAGATAACCACTCATTTGCATATTTAAATATTTATTTTAATTTATTGTCTCAGTGTAAGTAATCAACTGGGGGAGTTTCAGGGTGATATCTGTCAATTTAAGTTTCTACCTAGTGTCTTAATTTTTGTCTAAAAATGTTTGGAAGTTTACAAAACATATTTTGAATGATTCAAAATGACTTCTTCTCATACTCAAATTCAGGAATCTCCACTTAAGTAACATTTACATACACTAAACTTCTTTATTTTTACTCCTGTCTATATTCTTAAAGTTTTTACAGAGGATTTTGTTCATGAATCATTCTTAGCCTGATTTATATATTTTTTTTATTCTTAAAAACATGGTGAAATTTTTTTTTTTTTTTTTTTTAATGGCTTTTGACAATATTTTCTGATTTAAAGAGTGTTAAAAAGATGTCCAAAATTCTCTCAGTAAAACTTTAACTTTAATATGTCAACAAAATGAAACCTTTGAACCTGGCTTTATTGAATGTTCAGATTTTTTATCTGGGAATTTATGCAAAACAAAGCATATTTCATCAGATAATGCATCATTTGCATATTTGAACTTAAAATTTTAGAAAACCTGTTATATTAAAGATAATTTTCTTACTGTAAGTAATCAGCTGGGTAAGTTTCATAGTGATATCTCTTGGATGTCTGCCCCTAATACAACTCTGTGCCACAAAGATCACTCAGACATTGTTTTATGTTTTTATGATTGTTATTTAACGTTTGTCTCTAAGGGCAGCACGATATAAACCTCAGTGTTGCAATAACAATATTACTCGCAAAAAATGAACAGATACTAAAGTGTACTCCGTGTCTGCCTTTTTTCCAAATAGATTCAAGGAAGTCTATTTAAGATTGTACTGTAATTTTTCCTGTAGAAAACCATCATGCTTAAATCAGTAAATTAAATAAAAACAAGTGTTGACCCCTTCATGAGTTAATCTGGCCCTGACTCCAGCAGCAGATATGATGAAGAAAAACAAAAGATTTTAGGACTCTTGACATCGGTATGTTCAGAAAACTACATCTTGTCACTGCAATGCAGCCTTTAAACCAGGGAAAGGCAACACGTAGGATATCAGGATATCCCAAATCTAAGGCGACATCTAGTCTCATATGTAACAATATCGATATATTATTATTTTATGATTGATTAAATCTAGTCTCTAAATAAAAAATGATCTTCCTCTTTAGATTTCCACTTTGCACAACCAGCGAAACAGCTACCATGTCTTTGACAAACGGCCACACCGTGAGCAAAGAAACATGGGATTCCCACAACAAGATGATGCTGGAGCCTCTGTCCATCAGCGACTCTGAGGTTTGTGTTCAGTGGATTTCAATAGAAGGTCATACCTCTGGAGACTGGAGTGGTGACTCAGTGGGATCCGCAGTACTCGCAGCACTCTCAGAATATTGCTTGTTAAAAAAACAGATTTTTTGTTATCATTGAGTGCAATTATTGTGTTATTGTCCCCTGAATAACACAGTATTTGTGTTTCAGGTGTTCTCCATCATAAAAAAAGAGAAGCACAGGCAGACGTACGGTCTGGAGCTGATAGCGTCCGAGAACTTTGCCAGCAGAGCAGTTCTAGAGGCTTTGGGTTCCTGTATGAACAACAAATACTCTGAGGGATATCCTGGTCAGAGGTACAAGAGTTATTGAACTTATTTATCACATTCCAATGTTTGATTATATCCTATAATCCTATAATCATTCTGCTCTAGTCTTAATAACATTTAATAACAAATACAACAGTAATAGTATGATCGATGTGTTCAGGTACTATGGTGGTACAGAGCATGTTGACGAGCTGGAGCGACTGTGTCAGAAGAGGGCGCTGGAGACCTATTGTCTGGACTCAGAGAAATGGGGTGTCAACGTGCAGCCATACTCAGGTATCAGATAGTAATGAATCATAAACTCTGCAGCTGTTTGGTGTAGAGCCTGATTGATGTGATATGTACTTTCCATTTGTCATACTTTTGCTTGTGCTGCCCCGTAAGGTTCACCTGCCAACTTTGCTGTCTACACGGCTGTCGTGGAGCCCCATGGCAGGATCATGGGGCTGGACCTTCCTGACGGAGGTCACCTTACACACGGCTTCATGACTGAGAAGAAAAAAATCTCAGCAACGTCCATCTTCTTCGAGTCTATGCCATATAAGGTACGAAACATTCACCCAGGAAGTCCCAAAGTGGGGTACAAATTTCTGAAAGATATGAACAATAACTCTACACCAGGTAGTTCCCAGCTGGTGGGTCATGCGTCCATTCTGAATGGACCACAAGTGACTCACGAATGTGTCGTGTTAGTAAAAAACACACCTCATTTGGAAGTACAGTGAATTTCCAGCACAGTAGAGTGAATGAATAACAGACAGCTTCTTAACAGAGACAGCAAACTAGCTCAACAACATGGCCGAACACAAGTATGATGCTGAATATATTAAACTGTGTGGACCTTGAACATGATAACACAGGAGAAATCTGGACCCCGTGGCTGGATCAGTTAGGACACAATGCTTTTATTGTGGAGGTGTAAGTAGTAAAGGCATTTATTGACAATATCAAGAATTACTTCTTAGGACAGTGAGCCTCAACAAACCATTTTTTATCTGTGAGTGTCAAGAGTGTAATTTAAACAAGCAGTTTGTCTTTATTTCTTTGTTCTTCCTGGCTTTCTGAAACACATTTAAAGTTTGGAGTAGTTGGTATTTCTCGATTATGGAGTCCTGCTCCCAGGTTGAATAAGATTAGTCCTTATTAGTGCAAGTATGTGCACGTGGCTCTGGCCTGCAGCTCCTCGTGAGAGCTGGAAAAGTTAAACAAGAGGCTCCTAATTTGATGGAGTCAGGGAGTTAAAAACAGTGGAAATATTTTTAAAAAAGCACATTTTATTAAAGAGTTTGTTGATTTCTATAGGCAACTAATTTGTAATTGCAATTCATGTTAACTGACAACAGTGTAATGATGTTATAGTACAGAGAGTGGAGAACATGTAGAGTAGACAGGAGAGAGCATTTGACTGTGACACCAGAGAGCTATGTTCTGGCTTTGTCTCACACTAGAGGTTAGAGTTTGTTTTTGTAAATTTTAATTAAATGTTTCCTTGACCAACATGAGTAGTTTTAGTTGCCTTAATTTAATCATTCCTTAACCATGCTTCTGTTGCCACATGTGGATATTATAAGAAAATCTGTTGACAGTGAACATTTTGGTGAATGGACCTGCACTTGTATAGCGCCTTTCTAGTCATGTGACCACTCAAAGAGTCACATCAGCCCCTTTTCCACCAACATTTCCAGGAACTTTTATTTCCAGGAGTTTATTTACCTGGGTAAAAGTTTCCACTGCACCGGTACTTTTTTCAGGGAAAGTTCTTTTCCCTGGGTAATTTCAGTGGAAACGCACCATGGTTTTTCAATATCCTGGGTAAATGATAAAAGTTCCTGCGGTGGAAAACACACACTAGTGGGTGAATGTGCTACCTGCTACTGAGTTTTCAATACACTCACACACCGATGGAACAGCCATCAACAGCTAGTTTTTTATGCTAACAGGTCCTATTGATCCCAAATAGCTAGGAGAAATTAAAAATGCATACCAAACAAAAGTTTGGGTCTGTGTTTCTGAGTTGTGTCTATGACCTATACATCAAGTCTAGCTTGTTTTAATGTATTTGATTTGACACGGTCCTCTGATTTTAGGTGAATCCAGAAACTGGCTACATCGACTACGACAGACTGCAAGAAAACGCAAAGCTGTTCCACCCCAAGCTCATCATTGCAGGTACTTCTGCTGTTACTTGTTTACTATCACCCAACAAACAAATCATTTAGATTAGGAGGAGTGTATATCTAAAGGACCTGAAAACAGTCACATTCATCTACGCGTCTTTTTTCTTCTCCAGGAACAAGCTGCTATTCCCGTAACCTTGACTACGGCCGCCTGAAGCAGATCGCTAATGAGAATGGTGCATATCTGATGGGAGACATGGCTCACATCAGTGGACTGGTGGCCGCTGGAGTCGTGCCATCACCATTTGAGCACTGTGACATTGTTTCCACGACGACACACAAGACGCTGCGTGGCTGCCGCGCTGGACTCATCTTCTACAGAAAAGGTAGAAATGAAATATGATGTTTCTGCCAAGACAAACCACATGCCTTTTTAACTTTGTTAGCAGTGTTTCTTTTCTTTGTTGATTTCTCCAGCTTTACATTTTTCTTTCTTCTGTCTTTCTGTTTCCCTCCTCCAGGCGTGCGAAGCGTGGACGCCAAGGGGAAGGAGACTCTATACAACTTGGAGTCTTTGATCAACCAGGCTGTGTTTCCAGGGCTGCAGGGAGGACCACACAACCACGCTATCGCAGGTACACCTCTCATCATTTTTCTCCCTTCATACCATCTTGACTGTCATTCGAGTACGTCAGCATCGATCTCATTCAAGTTCATGTTTTTCACTGGCAGGTGTTGCTGTCGCTCTCAAACAAGCCATGACACCAGAGTTTAAGGCCTACCAGCTGCAGGTCCTCGCTAACTGCAAAGCCATGTCCAGTGCTCTTATTGACCACGGCTACAAGATTGTTACTGGTGAGTGCCACAGTGGAATCTACAAACACAAATGGAACTGAAACATATCTTCCATATCAGTTGCCATCACACAGAAGCAAATTGCATCAACCACAAAGAAAATTATGATAGAAACTGATTAAACTCACCTTTATACCATGTTTGATGTCTGCTTTTTAATTAAGTTGAAAAATGGGCTGTAGTAGCAGATTTCTGATAGCAGATAATGGCTTTATTACACTTTCTCTTCTCCTGTGTAGGCGGCTCTGACAACCATCTGATCCTGCTGGATCTGCGCAGCAAAGGAACTGATGGAGGACGAGCTGAGAAGGTTTTGGAAGCCTGTGCCATTGCTTGTAATAAGAACACCTGTCCAGGTAGGGTGTGTGTTTGATATGATTTTAAACATGCAGCTTTGTTTGCCTCTAGTGTGAGTACTCTTGTGGTAACTGTCCTTTGTCTCTGTGAACGTAGCTTTAGATGTGGCCATTGTTAACGATTTGTTTTACTAACACAGTGCTGGTCTTAATGTTGTTCCATACACATGTTTGTGCAGGGGATAAGAGTGCTCTGCGTCCAAGTGGTCTGAGGTTTGGCTCTCCAGCTCTGACCTCCAGAGGCCTGGTGGAGGAGGACTTCAAGAAGGTGGCCGAGTTCATCAACAGAGGTAAGCTTTTAAAAGCTTGATGGGTCAGTCCAGGTCAAATCAAAGGTTTTTCTTAACATTTTAGATTTTGTTTAAACTACATGTTTATGCTATTTGACACCAAAAAATAAATTCTGTTAATATTTTCGCTGAATTTTAAGAATTGCATAGTTGCTTGCCCCTGAGAGTTTTGTCATTACATCTACCTAAAGGAATGGGTTAGACAGGAAGCCATTTTAGGGTGCATTATCTTCAAATATAACTTTTAGAGTCACTAACTTTGGTAGTGGCTGAGACAAAACAGCGTACAAGAGATCTGAATATTTAAAAGGCATCGATGTTATCATATTTCTCATTACTGGATCTTAAAGGTCCAGTGTGTAGGATTTAGGGGGATATATTGGTAGAAATGGAATATAATTCAGTATGTTTGTTTTCTCCAGTGTATAATCACCTGAAAAGAAAAATCAAAGCGTTAGAATGAGCAGTTTATATTTACGTAGGGAGCCGGACTTCATCTACGGAGATCACTATGTTGCACCACCATATGTCTACAGTAGCCCAGAACGTAGTTAGCAGCCCCTGTGTCATGAGAATGTCAGAAAAACACTGATCTGAAGCTGCTTTATGCTGTGTTTTTACCAGTTAAATTCACCGTTTCAGTTTGTTTTGTAGAGGAGGAGATCTCTGCAGATAGTTCGACTTCCACATAAAACATCCGACTCAGGAGATGTTTCAGCTGGGGACAGTCTGCAGTCCTTAAAGCTAGATGCTACTAAATCCCCCTAAATCTTTTACACTGTTTCTTTTATATGGGGGGAAAAAGTGCACAATGGGTGGTTTCAGGGTCCCAGGCAGTCCCTCAAAGTGAGCACGGTCTCACTCCGAAGTCGTCGAAATCTGACGCTTGGGCAGTGACTTGTGGCGTCAGAAACCAATGAAAAAAGGCTTCCTTTAACGTCAGCATGATACACTGTTGCTGTTATAGTGTAACGGTGCCTGGTGGCATCAGGGGGAAATGTGGCTGGACAAGGACAAAAGTTAAGGCGTCGAAAGTCCGATTGGAGAGGGCAGGATGGGTGTTGGATGGGTCCAACAAACACCGACTTTCACCCAGAAAGCGGTGTTAAAGCCAAACCCTGTTTTTTTTTTCCGAAACCTAACCACGTGTTTTTGTTGTTGAAGGAAAAAAAAACTCAAATGGTGTACTGATGTAGTGTGTTTATTTTGAAAGAGACTGTGTGCAAACGTTAAATTTCCTGTAAAAATGGAAGTGTATTTTGAAAGAAGACAATGCATGTAACAGGCAGAACTTGACACGGCGTTCCAGAACGTCAACAACCAACGCACCCAGGATACCTTGCATGTCATATGTGGACGTGCAAAGTCCATGACCAAACGTCAATATATGACAAGGTTGGAGTGAGAATGTGTTATCAAAGTGTATCTATATGGATGTTTAAATTTTTCCTGCAAATGCACAGTGTTTGATTCATGCACCAAATTTCAAAGGCTCGAACATCATCAGAATCTGAGATATGGCAACTATGGTGAGCAATTTGTTGCTGTTTTAGGATGTCAAAATGTCAATGTGGACTCACTCTTAGGACCATGAAAATTTGTGTGAAAATGGGCCTATATGTGGGCATTTTATGTGCATAGTTAAATGTTTCTTCTATGTTTTCTTCAAGTTTAAATCAAACAAAATCTTTGGCTTAAAAAATAGATTTCACTTGAAGAAATTCTGTTATACATTCAGCATTTTTAACAGTTTCACAGTTACATTTTGGCCGTGTTTTGTTCTGAATTGCAATGATGAAACAATGTGAATTTGCTGAAGTTTTGAGTCCTGCCTCTGATCAGCTTCTTCTCCGTGGCTCAGGTAACTGAGCCTTAGAGCGACTGTAGTATTTAAAACCATCCACCAAAACAAACAAAACATGATGTCACATAATTGAACTTATTCTCCTTCCTCCTGCAGGTATCGAGCTGACCTTGGAGATACAGAGAAGCCTGGATCCCAAGGCCACTCTGAAGGAGTTTGTTCAGGCGCTGTCTCAGGGAGAGAAGTTCCAGAAGCGCGTATCAGAAATCAGGGTGGAGGTCGAGGCCTTCGCCGGTCAATTCCCCATGCCTGGTCTACCTGAGCTGTAGAGGGCAGCAGCTCAGACAGTGAAGGATGCTGGACTGACGATTGTAACATTACTGAGCCAAATATAATGGTGTGTTGTTTCATGTATTTGTTTTAAGTGTACACCTGTTAAAGCTGTCACAGCTCAAATCAAGACGCTTCCTCACGACTTCACAGCAGTTCAGTTTTAGTTTGAGCAGATTTGTTGATGGAAAGAAGGATTTGCAGACTTCATAGTTCTCCAGTGATGCTACTGTGCCTTTAAGCTTTAATCTGTCAGAAATCACTGTTTCTTTGGATTAAATTTAATATTCCAAAGTTTTCTAACAGACTACTACAAATCAAAACATGAAGGATGACTATTGGTTTCTTACATGGGCATTCTTTTATCATATACTGTATACTTAAATACAATTTGATAAATTATTGTTTGGTTCAATTAAAGAATCCATACTGACTGAAACAACTGCTTCTGTGTATGTTCTTTCAGTTTAACTGCAAAATGGTGCAGACTCCTTTTAAACCAAAATTTAATCTATGAAAAAAATAGATAGACAGATAGACATATATATAAAGATATATATATTTGTATATTGGTTTGTGTCTGTCCTGAGGGGGGTAAAGGTTGTTTGGGGAACTTATTACACTTTTTTTGTAACTTTCTCGGCAGCATGTAGAAAGTGACATTTAAATCGTCATGTAGGAAATTAAAATGTACGTGACAGTTAAATTAAAAAGACATAAAAAATTAAAAAAAAAACATGGGGAAAAAAAATCTGGATAATTTGAAGGACACGGAAATTTATTTTGATTTTTCTCTTTTTAGGGGTACAGATAGGGAGCTTATTGCACTTTTTTAAAACTTTCTCTGCAGCATGAAGAAAATAACATTTAGATTGTAATGTAAATTAAAATGTATATATTGGTTAATTTAATATTTAAAAAAAAAATCAAAAGACATCATGTAAAAATAGTCTTTGGTCCATTTGGCTTGGGGAACTTATTGGACTTTTTACTTTTTTATCTGTTTTTTTTAGATTGTTATGCAGGAATTTAAATAAATATTTAAAAAAAACATAAAAAAGACATAAAATGTCAAAAAACATTTTTGAAGAATATGAAAGAAAAATAATTTAAATAATTCGGGGGAAATGGAAATTTATTTTTGATATTTAGTCTTTTTTCTCGGGTAAATACTGAGGAACTTTGTGCAATTTTTTTTTGTGAACTTTCTCTGCAGCATGTAGAGAGTAACATAGATCATTATGTTGGAAATTAAAATGCATATTAAATATTTAAAAAAGACATCAAGCATCAAGAAACATTTGAAGAATATGAAAAAAATCTAAATAATTATTAAAAAGTTTATTTTAATCTTCATTTTGCTTGCTTTGCAGAGGCGTAAAGGTACTTACAACTTTTTTTTTTAACTTTCTCTGCAGCATGTAGAAAGTGACATTTAGCTCGTCATGTAGGAGATTAAAATATATTTAATGGTAATATATATATATATATATATATAAGACATTAAGAAATAAAATGTCAAAAAACATTAAAAAATTAAATAATTCGAAGGTAATGGAAATTTATTTTGATCTTTACTCCGTTTTTTTCTCAGGGGTAAAAATGAGGAACTTAATACACTTTTTTTTACACTCTTCAGCATGTAGAAAGTAACACAGATCGTCATGTTGGAAATTATATAATGCCTATAACGGTTAATTAAATATTTAAAAAAAAAAAACCCAATAAGACATCAAATGTCAAAAAACATATTTTAAGAATTTGAAAAAATAAAAAAATCTAAATAATTCGGGACCTTTTGTCCGTTTGGTTGTCAGAGGGGTAAAGGTTGTTAAGGAAACTTATTACACTTCATTTATTTATTTTATGTGGGAAATTTAAACGTATATATACATATATTTGAAAAAAAAAATACATTAAAAAGACATTAAATGTCAAAAACATATTTGAAGAATATGAAAAAAACAAAAAAATAAATCGGGAAAAAATTGATTCTGATTTTTAGTCCGTTTTGTTTTCAAAGGGGGTAAACGTTGTTTGGGAAACTTATTACACTTTTTATTTATTTATTTAAACTTTTTCTGGCAGCATGTAGAGAGTGACACGTCGTATTTAACGGTTAAATATTTTTAAAACAATAAAAAGATGATATGACAAAACATATTTGAATTACATGAAACAGGAATAAATAATTCGGAAAAAAACAATTATAATTTCTTCCTAATATAATGTTTATGCATTTGATTTTTATTTAAATTGATAAATCTAAACCAGTCAAATAAAGCTCATCATGTAATGAAGCGATGTGAGTTTATCGAGCCGCTCGGTGATCGTTTAGTCTTGCCTTAACTCCGTCAGGTCAGAGGTCAGTGTGCGCGCGCCCTCCATCAATCCACGGTAGAGAACAAGAAGCTGTTCGTGACAAACAAAAGTTACAGACCGACTAATGTCCGGAGGTTTTTCATTAAACAAGCCAATAAAGCTACAGACAACAGCGGCTACTGTGGTTTCTCATCAGTGAGCTCGCTGATCGGTGTTAGCTTATCGTGTAGTCTAGCTAGCCTCGTTAGCCACTTTAGCTGGCTGTTGGAGAAAGTTCCTGCTAGCTCCACCGCAAGCTAGCTAGCTAGCTAACGCACACTGCCATTTCTTCTTTGACTGGAGCGCAACAAACTATCGCAGACATGCAGGATATGCTGGCTAACGTGGATCACCTCAAGTTTGACCTGGAGCTCGCTGTGCAGCAGCAGCTAGGAGCGCAGCCGCTGCCCTTCCCCGGCATGGACAGTAAGTGCTCGGATGCTAGCATGTAGTTAGCCGTTGTAAGTTAGGTAAACAATAGTGAGAGCTAATGGTTTAAAAGTGATAGTAGCTAACAGCAGGTTGACAGTGACACCTGACCTGCGGTGACTGTTCATGTCAGCTTTGTGTTCCCATGTCTTTACTAAGGTTGTAATGTGTGTTTCTGCAGAGTCCGGGTCTGCTGTGTGCGAGTTCTTCATGAGAGCAGCTTGTCTGAAAGGTAAAAACACACCGTGACTACAGTCCAGCTCCTCAGTGCTTCACTTCCAGAAAGGCTGGGTACTCACAAGAGATGGATTTAAAGAAAGGTCAAAACTGAAACAGCAGAGTTATCTTTAATTTTAGTGTCCAATACATGTCAAGCTTTAAAATCACTACATTTCCCATAATGCACCCAATATCAATTTTACAGAATACCTTTCTATGTGAATTAGCCAAGCAAGGTTAACTTCTCATATTCAAATAAAAGCTGAGAGCCACTGCTCACAAATAAAATAAATAAAAGCCTACAGTAGCTTAGGGCTGCAGCGACTGGTTTAATTGTAAATTAAGCTGTCGATTAATTAATCAATTAGTTGTTAATAACATGTCGAAAAATGTTGATCAGTGTTTCCCAGAGCCCAAGGTGACAACCTCAAATGTCTTATTTGGGTGCCTGCTGTGCAACAGCAAGGCAACTACACATAATCTGTTGCATTTTATATTCTTCTTTGTCCCCTGTATACATTTCACCACGAGACATGTTTTGCAGCGTTGTCAACACAGCAAAATGTGTGGAATGATTGGAAATGATCACTGTGACTTTTCTTAGAGATTCACCCAGCTATTTTTACGAAAATCGCCAAAAACTGCGTAAAATTTCTCATTCCCATTATACTCAAACAGTGTTCAGTGCGTGTAGCATATATTGTATCTAATACATGTAGTATGCAGCACTTGCAGTAGGCAGTACTAATGGTAAATGTGTACATGTACTTGGTACTCAGTGGCAGGTGGCAGGCACCTGTCGAAATTTCTTGGGAAATTTTGTCTACAGCACAAATATATCCACTTCACTGTCACAGAGTAGAAAAGAAACCAGAAAATATTCACATTTAGAAAGGTGGAATCAGAGAATCTTAGCTGTAAGTTTTTTGTTTAAAAGCAATTAATCGATTATCAAAATGGTTGCTGAATCATTCAATGGTTGAAAACTAATAGATTAATCATTGCAGCTCTACAGTGGGTCAGGGTGCCATTTCTTCTTCTTCTAACATTCTTCTCTCCAACATTTCAAATTGAGGCACGGGGGTAAAAAACTGCTGAATATGTCCATTTCATGTGTAAACCAAGGCACAGTGAACAATGACTGTTTTTGTAAGCCTATGTTACAAATTTATAATTTATTTCCTGTAGTTGCTTCATAATAAAATCCACCAAAATCCTTATTTTTCATAAAGGTCAGCAATCAGTAAGACACTGGCTACTCCGTGGGCATGAACTGGGAAAGGTGTTACATCTGTTTTTGTTGCACTCTCAGGTGGGATGTGTCCGTTCCGTCACATCAGTGGAGAGAAGACGGTGGTGTGTAAGCACTGGCTCAGAGGACTGTGTAAGAAGGGAGACCAGTGCGAGTTTCTCCATGAGTACGACATGACCAAGATGCCTGAATGCTACTTCTACTCCAAGTTTGGTTCGTTGACTTTTCATAAAATCACACACATGAGCTTGATGACTGTATTTGCTGCTATTGTTGTATAAAGAGTCTGTTTGTTTGTGTCTTTAACTTGTGTGTTGCCCCTCACAGGTGAGTGTAGCAACAAGGAATGTCCATTCCTGCACATCGATCCAGAGTCCAAGATCAAAGACTGCCCCTGGTATGACCGAGGGCTTCTGCAAACACGGTACGTCCTGCTTGCATAAACACTCCAGCAGCACTGATACTAACACTCCCTAAGCACACAGTTTATACACAGTCCTCCCTTCTGATTTTATTTCCTCATCAGCAGCAAAACAGCCTCTTTATCTTCTGTTGTGGATCTTCTTCCTTCTTCCATCTTCCTGTCACAGGTCCCGACTGCAGACACAGACACACGAGAAGAGTGATCTGTGTGAATTACCTCGTGGGTTTCTGTCCAGAAGGAAAATCCTGTAAATTTATGCAGTATGTTATCCTTTTTTACAGCTTATAAAATAATATGTGTTAAGGTTGCAAGTAAAAGAAAAGACACCACTTATGAGTAGGGATGTCCCGATCAAGATTTTTCACCCCTGACCTGAGCCATTTAATAGTAAAACTTTATCAGTCCCTCCAGGATCTCACGACAAAAAAACCTTGAATTTGCAGCCAGTTTGGTCAAAAAATGTGATAAAATTGCAGCATTTTTGTGTTTTATTTAATTTTTTTTGCCGGAAATTGTGGCAAAGAAAAAAAGTGATTTTTTAAATTTTTTTTATTTATTTATTTTTTTTAAACTGCTGCCTCCAAAAAATAAGTCATGTAATCGCTTGCTATAATAATCATAGTGAATATTACAAAAACAGCTGCAAATGTTTCAGTTCTTCTTCAGTTTTATTGAATTAGTTTCAAAACATGGACTCCAGTAATGTTTTTAAAAAATCCTGAGTGAATATTGTAGCTCTCAAAGCAGACAATGTGACTGTAAAACAACATGTAAGCTACATCTTCTGTAAACATAACATCTGAATCAATTCAACACATATTGTATGCATTTAAACAAAGGGACAATTCTTATGTCAATACAGAGCGTTTCTCCATACTGCAATGCCATTAGCGCCATTTGATGATGCGTCTGATGATGTTTCAAATGACGCTGCATGTGTGACGACTTCCAGTCAGCCAGAAAATGCGAAAAAAATTGGGGGCTTTTGAAATATTGCATGCCCCTGCAAATATGCCTGGCCAGCTCACTCAGTCTAAAAGTCCATAGTACAGGCAAGCAGTCCAAACATGCATCCGAGGCACTCTGACTGTAGTTAAAATCCTTTATTAGTACATGTATACAGATGAGTAGAGACAAAGAACAATAAAGGATTTTTAACTACAGTCAGAGTGCCCCGGATGAATTTTTGGACAGCCTGCCTATACTACGGACTTTTGGCCGAGTGAGTTGGCCAGTCGTTGTTTTTAATCTTTAAGTGACTCTTTTGCTCTTGAAGAGCACCAGATATTTTTTTACAACTAACCACACAGAGCCTTAACTCAGTGCAGCACTCTCTTTTCTTTTCCTCAGTCCAATGTATATGTATGATAATTAAATGGCTCTGCAGTGCATCAAGGGAAACACTCTGCATCCAAGCTGTTCCTTTATGTTTTTTTAATTTTATTTTTTACAGCTGTCTCAAGGGAGTTTCTGTTACCCTTTGAGAGAGTGCTCCCCAGTATTTGTTGCTTTGATGCAGCCTTTTGTTGCTTAATGAACTGTATCTCATCGAATGAGTGTTTTTTCCGCACCAATAAGATTAATAAATTAGCCGACTCTAACTGGCGCTTTGCTTGCGGGGCTTTAGTTGTACTTGCAGTGATCAAGAGTAGACAAATCAACACTATACCCAATTAGCAATAACACAAGAAACACAAAAAGATAAATGAATAAATAACATACACTAAAAATATCTCTGCAGAAATGCAAATCAGCAAATCGTGTTATTCAGTATCAGCTCTGGCTTTATCTGCCACAGTGGTGTGTTGAGTGTGACAGACTGCTGTTTGTCTCCTCTTCACTTGTGGTGAAACGCCATGCGCCAGAGATGACAGTAAAACATGAGAGACTTAGACTGAGCCGAAACAAGCGCTCCTAACTTAGGTAAATAACATTAATATACATTTTTTACTGTCGTTTATAGCGTGTGATATTAGAGCTGATGATGGCTGCACTTGTGTTGCTGTGCATGAAACTTCTACCAAGCTGACGTCAAACTAAGAATCAGATCAGGCTCAGTGTAGCCAATTCCAGTCGGAGTAACCCTGATACCAATCTCTGAGGATCAGGGACATCCCTACTTATGATTTGTTTTAGCGTTTGGTTTGTTATTTTGAATCATACATGTCTAGTAAAATATTAGCTCACCTTTCAGCCACGTAGATTTAACAGTGAGATGTTCTTCTACAGCCCTCGCTTTGAACTGCCTATGGGAGCTTCTGAACAGCCTCCTCTACCACAGCAAATCCAGAACCAGACGAAGGTAAGAGGGCTCATACAAAAACACCCAAATACACGCACCTGTTGAAGCCTCACCTCTGTGCACTGCTCCATGTTATTAACCTGATCATTTGTGGCTGAACAGCAGAGTAAATAATGATTTGTCTTCTTGTGTTTTTCCTGCTGCAGCCTGTGCCCACCATCGGCCGCTCATCGCTCTCTCTAATCCAACTGACCAACTCCAGTCCAGGCCTGCGGCCGCAGAACCACACGGCGATGGCTGCTCCTCAGCAAAATAACATGACTGGCAACAGAGGGCCTCGGCCCCTGGATCAGGTCACCTGCTACAAGGTGAGTCATCTCATCATTTATCTGCTCATGAGTCCGTTTTAGACATAATACCTAATGTCTCATACCCTGTAACAATAGTTTGGCATTGTAGGGAATCCGTCAGGTGATTTCTTGCCAAGAGTTAGAGAAGCTCAACAGCACTCTCATGTCTGTACAGTAAATATGAAGCTACTGCCAGCAGCTGTTTATTTTTTCTCATTTAAAAGTAAAGTGTGTAAGATTTAGGGGGATTTAGTGGCATCTATTGGTGAGGTTTGCAGATTGCAACAAGCTGAAATTCCTTCAGTGTTCATCATTCAGGAGGTTTTTAGAGTCAGATTATCCACAGAGGCCTCTTCCTCTCTAAAACAAACAGATTAGGAGATAAACACAGGTAAAAACACAGAATAAAGCAGTTTCACAGCACACATGAGTGTTTCTCCCACGCTGTTCAGCCTGTTGGAGACAGGCTGCTAACCCAGCACTGACTAGTGTGTGGTCATTTTTTTACTCTGATCATTGAAGATCCAGACATTCAGAAGGCTTTCACCAGGACCTGAATTAGACTTTCATGATTTTTTTTCGACATACTGTACGATGAATTTTTAATAACTTTTATGACATACTATTTTATGGCATTTTTTGATGTACTATACTATGAATTTTCATGACTTTTTTCGACATACTATACTGACATTTTAATGACATTTTTATGACATACTATAACATGACTTTTTTTCCAACCTACTTTACCATGACTTTTTTCAACACACTATATACTATGACTTTTTTATGTCTTTTTTCGATATACTATACTATGACTTTTTATGACACACCATGACTTTTTTTTTTCATACTATGACATTTTATGACTTTTGACATACTATACTATGACTTTTTTGTGACTTTTTTCAACATACTATATACTATTACTTGTCTTTTTTCGATATACTATACTATGACTTTTTATGACACACTTTGACTTTTTTTTTTTTACATGCTATGACTTTTTAATGACTTTGTATGACATACTATACTATGACATTTTTATGATTTTTTTGACATACTATACTATGACTTTTTTCAACATACTATACTGACATTTTTATGACTTTTTTGACATACTATACTATGACTTTTTTAATGACTTTTTTCGACATACTATACTATGACTTTTTATGACTTTTTTCAACATACTATACTATGACTTTTTAATGGCTTTTTTCAACATACTATACTATGACTTTTTATGACATACTATACTATGACTTTTTTAATGACTTTTTATGACATACTATACTATGACATTTTTATGATTTTTTTGACATACTATGACTTTTTTCGACATACTAAACTATGACTTTTTTTATGACTTTTTATGACACACTATGACTTTTTTTTTTTTACATACTATGACTTTTTTATGCCTTTTTTCAATGTACTATACTATGACATTTTTGACTTTTGGCATACTATACTATGACTTTTTTTTATGACTTTTTTCAACATACTATATACTATGACTTTTTAGTCTTTTTTCGATATACTATACTATGACTTTTTATGACACACTATGACTTTTTTTTTACATACTATGACTTTTTAATGACTTTTTCAACGTACTATACTATGACTTTTTTTTATGACTGTGTGACATACTATACTATGACTTTTTTATGACTTTTTTCAGCATACTATACTATGACTTTTTTGACTTTTTTCAACATACTATACTATGACATTTTTATGACTTTTTTGACATACTATACTATGACTTTTTTATGACTGTTTTCAACATACTATACTATGACTTTTTTATGACTTTTTTCAACATATTATACTATGACTTTTTTATGACTTTTTTCAACATACTATACTATGACTTTTTTAATGACTTTTTTCGACATACTATACTATGACTTTTTTATGACTGTTTTCAACATACTATACTATGACTTTTTTATGACTTTTTTCAACATATTATACTATGACTTTTTTATGACTTTTTATAACATACTATATGACATTTTATGACTTTTTTCAACATACTATACTATGACTTTTTTATGACTTTGTATGACATACAATACTATGACTTTTTTGACATACTATACTATGACATACTATGACTTTTTTCAACATACTATACTATGACTTTTTTATGACTTTGTATGACATACTATACTATGACTTTTTGCGACATACTATACTATGACTTTTTTATGACTTTTTTCAACATACTATACTATGACTTTTTTATGACTTTTTTCGACATACTATACTATGACTTTTTTCGACATACTATACTATGACTTTTTTATGACTTTGTATGACATACTATACTATGACTTTTTTCGACATACTATACTGACTTTTTTTACTTTTTTCAACATACTATACCATGACTTTGTATGACATACAATACTATGACTTTTTTGACATACTATACTATGACATTTTATGACTTTTTTCAACATACTATACTATGACTTTTTTCAACATACTATACTATGACTTTTTTCGACATACTATACTATGACTTTTTTATGACTTTGTATGACATACTATACTATGACTTTTTTATGACTTTTTTCAACATACTGTACTATGACTTTTTTATGACTTTTTTCAACATACTATACTATGACTTTTTTAATGACTTTTTTCAACATACTATACTTACTACTTTTTATGACATACTATACTATGGCTTTTTTATGACTTTTTTGACATACTATACTATGACTTTTTTGACATACTATACTATGACTTTTTTATGACTTTGTATGACATACTATACTATGACTTTTTTATGACTTTTTTCAACATACTATACTATGGCTTTTTTATGACTTTTTATGACATACTATACTATGACTTTTTTATGACTTTTTTCAACATACTATACTATGACTTTTTAATGGCTTTTTTCAACATACTATACTATGACTTTTTATGACATACTATACTATGACTTTTTTAATGACTTTTTATGACATACTATACTATGACATTTTTATGATTTTTTTGACATACTATACTATGACTTTTTTCGACATACTAAACTATGACTTTTTTTATGACTTTTTATGACACACTATGACTTTTTTTTTTTTACATACTATGACTTTTTTATGCCTTTTTTCAATGTACTATACTATGACATTTTTGACTTTTGGCATACTATACTATGACTTTTTTTATGACTTTTTTCAACATACTATATACTATGACTTTTTAGTCTTTTTTCTATATACTATACTATGACTTTTTATGACATACTATGACTTTTTTTTTTACATACTATGACTTTTTAATGACTTTTTCAACGTACTATACTATGACTTTTTTTTATGACTTTGTGTGACATACTATACTATGACTTTTTTATGACTTTTTTCAGCATGCTATACTGACTTTTTTATGACTTTTTTCAACATACTATACTATGACATTTTTATGACTTTTTTGACATACTATACTATGACTTTTTTATGACTGTTTTCAACATACTATACTATGACTTTTTTATGACTTTTTTCAACATATTATACTATGACTTTTTTATGACTTTTTTCAACATACTATACTATGACTTTTTTAATGACTTTTTTCGACATACTATACTATGACTTTTTTATGACTGTTTTCAACATACTATACTATGACTTTTTTATGACTTTTTTCAACATATTATACTATGACTTTTTTATGACTTTTTATAACATACTATACTATGATATTTTATGACTTTTTTCAACATACTATACTATGACTTTTTTATGACTTTGTATGACATACTATACTATGACTTTTTTCGACATACTATACTATGACATACTATGACTTTTTTCAACATACTATACTATGACTTTTTTATGACTTTGTATGACATACTATACTATGACTTTTTGCGACATACTATACTATGACTTTTTTGACTTTTTTCAACATACTATACTATGACTTTTTTATGACTTTTTTCGACATACTATACTATGACTTTTTTCGACATACTATACTATGACTTTTTTATGACTTTGTATGACATACTATACTATGACTTTTTTCGACATACTATACTGACTTTTTTTACTTTTTTCAACATACTATACCATGACTTTGTATGACATACAATACTATGACTTTTTTGACATACTATACTATGACATTTTATGACTTTTTTCAACATACTATACTATGACTTTTTTCAACATACTATACTATGACTTTTTTCGACATACTATACTATGACTTTTTTATGACTTTGTATGACATACTATACTATGACTTTTTTATGACTTTTTTCAACATACTATACTATGACTTTTTTATGACTTTTTTCAACATACTATACTATGACTTTTTTAATGACTTTTTTCAACATACTATACTTACTACTTTTTATGACATACTATACTATGGCTTTTTTATGACTTTTTTATGACTTTTTTGACATACTATACTATGACTTTTTTATGACTTTGTATGACATACTATACTATGACTTTTTTATGACTTTTTTCAACATACTATACTATGGCTTTTTTATGACTTTTTATGACATACTATACTATGACTTTTTTATGACTTTTTTCAACATACTATATTATGACTTTTTTATGACTTTTTATGACATACTATACTATGACTTTTTTATGACTTTTTTGACATACTATACTATGACTTTTTTGACATACTATACTATGACTTTTTTATGACTTTGTATGACATACTATACTATGACTTTTTTATGACTTTTTTCAACATACTATACTATGGCTTTTTTATGACTTTTTATGACATACTATACTATGACTTTTTTATGACTTTTTTCAACATACTATACTATGACTTTTTTATGACTTTTTATGACATACTATACTGACATTTTATGACTTTTTTCAACATACTATACTATGACTTTTTTCGACATACTATACTATGACTTTTTTATGACTTTGTATGACATACTATACTATGACTTTTTTCGACATACTATACTATGACTTTTTTATGACTTTTTTCGACATACTATACTATGACTTTTTTCGACATACTATACTATGACTTTTTTATGACTTTGTATGACATACTATACTATGACTTTTTTCGACATACTATACTATGACTTTTTTCGACATACTATACTATGACTTTTTTCGACATACTATACTATGACTTTTTTATGAGTTTGTATGACATACTATACTATGACTTTTTTTTATGACTTTTTTCGACATACTATACTATGGCTTTTTTATGACTTTGTATGACATACTATACTATGACTTTTTTTTTTTACTTTTTTCGACATACTATACTATGACTTTTTTATGAGTTTGTATGACATACTATACTGTGACTTTTATGACATACTATACTATGACTTTTTTATGACTTTTTTCAACATACTATACTATGACTTTTTTATGACTTTTTATGACATACTATACTGATATTTTATGACTTTTTTCAACATACTATACTATGACTTTTTTCGACATACTATACTATGACTTTTTTATGACTTTGTATGACATACTATACTATGACTTTTTTCGACATACTATACTATGACTTTTTTATGACTTTTTTCGACATACTATACTATGAGTTTTTTATGACTTTGTATGACATACTACACTATGACTTTTTTGGACATACTATACTATGACTTTTTTGACTTTTTTCAACATACTATACTATGACTTTTTTCGACATACTATACTATGACTTTTTTATGACTTTTTTGGACATACTATACTATGACTTTTTTAATGACTTTTTGACATACTATACTATGACTTTTTTATGACTTTGTATGACATACTATACTATGACTTTTTTAATGACTGTTTTCAACATACTATACTATGACTTTTTTATGACTTTTTTCAACATACTATACTATGACATTTTATTACTTTTTTCAACATACTATACTATGACTTTTTTCGACATACTATACTATGACTTTGTATGACATACTATACTATGACTTTTTTATAACTTTGTGTGACATACTATACTATGACTTTTTTCGACATACTATACTATGACTTTTTTCGACATACTATACTATGACTTTTTTATGACTGTATGACATACTATACTATGAATTTTTTGACATACTATACTATGACTTTTTTATGACTTTGACATACTATACTATGACTTTTTTCGACATACTATACTATGACTTTTTTAATGACTTTTTTCAACATACTATACTATGGCTTTTTTATGACTTTTTATGACATACTATACTATGACTTTTTTATGACTTTTTTCAACATACTATACTATGACTTTTTTATGACTTTTTATGACATACTATACTATGACTTTTTTATGACTTTTTTCAACATACTATACTATGACTTTTTTCGACATACTATACTATGACTTTTTTATGACTTTTTTCAACATACTATACTATGACATTTTATTACTTTTTTCAACATACTATACTATGACTTTTTTCGACATACTATACTATGACTTTGTATGACATACTATACTATGACTTTTTATGACATACTATACTATGACATTTAAAAGTATGCATAATGGTTCTTAAAATGAGCCATCTTAGACTTTGGGATCATATGGAATCAAGAGAGAAATTTCCAACTCATCTGGTAAATCTCAATTTTGAGAATTTGCTCCTCGTGTTTACTTCTGTGCAATAATAAGTATGCATACACTCTATCTTGTCTCTGCCATATCCATCACCTTTTTGTTGCTTTTAATAAGGAGTCATTCATGTCTTCTTACTGTATCTCCCCCCGTTTCTGCAGTGTGGTGAGAAAGGCCACTATGCCAACAAATGCACTAAAGGCCATCTTGCTTTCCTGAGTGGACAGTGATCTTCAGCCTTGAGGTCATCATGGTGCTGTAGCTCAGTCCTCCTGATGTGAGCAGAGGAAGACCCTTTGCTCCGCAGACTGAAGATAATAAGACTTTGACTGCCACTGTTGAGTGTGTCACGTGTCACAGACGCAGAAAGGAGGAAAGATAAACAAGCTATTTCTACTCTTTGCGGATACACGAACATATCCAAGAACACCAGAGAAGCAGTCACAGTCTGAGTGGCTGAATGACTTGTGTGCAAGTCTCCAAGTTTTCTACAAAGTTTGTACTGTAAAGCACACTGAGTATTTATAGACCTCACACCCAGGGTCCAACAGAGTTGCAGTGCTGTGACATGTTGCTGCATCAGTATATACATTTCCTTGGGTCCAGACCAGTCTTTCTATTCTTATAGTCAATCTGACAGTGTAAATGCAATAAAAAACAAATGTGATCATTGCCAATAGGAATGTAAATGAATGCCATTTGTACTTGAACTGCTGTAATTAACCGTAGCCCAAATTCACCCTGCAATGGTTTGTTTTGTATTTGAAACACCACCTGAAATCTTCCAGCTTCCCACACGCCATGTTACACTTGTCAGATTTTAGACTTTCTAATGGAAACCTCACATTTGTGGACTTTTTTTGCAAACATTTTAAATCCTGGGATACAGTTAAGTATTCACCAGTTGTGTGTGGAGATCTTGTGTTGTTTGATCTGAGTTCAAGAGCATTCAATTTTACCCAAGAGGATATGTGGGGCTACAGCAGTTTGGTTCCTGGTCTCTCAGAGGACGAACTTCATCATTGTGTTGAAAGTCTGAACATCTCAATCTGTACAGTGTGTAGAAATAAATGTTCTTGTTACAGACTGACTTGTTGTACTTGCATCACCTCACTACAACAGTAAGGTAGATAAACTATCTTTTACAAGGATTTTTCCTCTTACTTGTGGTTTTGTATCAATCTTATTGTTTTGGTGTTTCCGAGTGTTTGAGATATCAGAAATAGAGATGTCTGCCTTCTCTCCAATATAACGGAACTAAATGGCACTTATCTTTACAGCCAGTATCGCCAACAATCGGCATCTCGCCCCAAACCAAACTACATTGATAAACAGTACTAAGAGGTAAATTATGCATTTCATTTAGGGGTGTACTGTCCCTTTAATACAGCTAGACTATAGGTGCAGCTTTATCACTGGACACTAAACTCACACAGACACAATCTCCAACAATAAATCTTTAGTATTGTTTATTGGTCACAACAGTCACAAATTCAACACAGACAGCTGAAGGTAGAAAGAGGAGGGGGAACAAAAAGATTCAAGTTCAACCCCTGGAGGTCTGGCGGCTGCTGAAGGAGCTTAGTGGTACTTCCTCCAGCGATCATGCTCTGGAAGAGAAGATGGAGAGAAGGATGATTCAATTTAAAAGTAAAAGGGTAAAACATAAAACGGGAGGTCAAGGAGTGTATGTGTCTCTTACTGATGTGGTCGTACTGCCACACGTAGCTCGCTACCACATAGGCCGTCAGCAACATGGCCACACCGCCGATGCCTCCCCTCTTCACGTCAATGTACTTGCTGTAGTATCTGTCATGGCCTGGAGGAGAGAGAAATGACATATTATACTATGACTTTTTTTTTTTTTTTTTTTTTTTACATATTGACGACATACTATACTATGACTGTTTTTCATGATTTTCAACAACATACTATGCTATGACTGTTTTTTGAGATTTTTGACGACATACTATACTATGACTGTTTTTGAGATTTTTGACGACATACTATACTATGACTGTTTTTCATGGTTTTTGACGACATACTATACTATGACTGTTTTTCATGGATTTTTACGACATACTATACTATGACTATTTTCTTGAGATTTTTGACGACATGCTATACTATGACTGTTTTTTGAGATTTTTGACAACATACTATACTATGACTGTTTTACATGGTTTTTGACGACATACTATACTATGACTGTTTTTCATGGTTTTTGACGACATACTATACTATGACTGTTTTTCATGGATTTTGACGACATACTATACTATGACTGTTTTTCATGGATTTTGACGACATACTATACTATGACTGTTATTTGAGATTTTTGACGACATACTATACTATGACTGTTTTTCATGGTTTTTGACGACATACTATACTATGACTGTTTTTCATGGATTTTGACGACATACTATACTATGACTGTTTTTTGAGATTTTTGACGACATACTATACTATGACTGTTTTACATGGTTTTTGACGACATACTATACTATGACTGTTTTTCATGGTTTTTGACGACATGCTATACTATGACTGTTTTTCATGGTTTTTGACGACATACTATACTATGACTGTTTTTCATGGATTTTGACGACATACTATACTATGACTGTTTTTCATGGATTTTGACGACATACTATACTATGACTGTTATTTGAGATTTTTGACGACATACTATACTATGACTGTTTTTCATGGTTTTTGACGACATACTATACTATGACTGTTTTTCATGGATTTTGACGACATACTATACTATGACTGTTTTTCATGGTTTTTGACGATATAATATACTATGACTGTTTTTCATGGATTTTGACGACATACTATACTATGACTGTTTTTGAGATTTTTGACGACATACTATACTATGACTGTTTTTCATGGTTTTTGACGACATACTATACTATGACTGTTTTTCATGGATTTTGACGACATACTATACTATGACTATTTTCTTGAGATTTTTGACGACATGCTATACTATGACTGTTTTTTGAGATTTTTGACGACATACTATACTATGACTGTTTTTTGAGATTTTTGACGACATACTATACTATGACTGTTTTACATGGTTTTTGACGACATACTATACTATGACTGTTTTTCATGGTTTTTGACGACATACTATACTATGACTGTTTTTCATGGTTTTTGACGACATACTATACTATGACTGTTTTTCATGGTTTTTGACGACATACTATACTATGACTATTTTCTTGAGATTTTTGACGACATACTATACTATGACTGTTATTTGAGATTTTTGACGACATACTATACTATGACTGTTTTACATGGTTTTTGACGACATGCTATACTATGACTGTTTTTCATGGTTTTTGACGACATACTATACTATGACTGTTTTTTGAGATTTTTGACGACATGCTATACTATGACTGTTTTTCATGGTTTTTGACGACATACTATGACTGTTTTTCATGGTTTTTGACGACATACTATACTATGACTGTTTTTTGAGATTTTTGACGACATACTATACTATGACTGTTTTACATGGTTTTTGACGACATACTATACTATGACTGTTTTTCATGGTTTTTGACGACATGCTATACTATGACTGTTTTTCATGGTTTTTGACGACATACTATACTATGACTGTTTTTCATGGTTTTTGACGACATACTATACTATGACTGTTTTTTGAGATTTTTGACGACATGCTATACTATGACTGTTTTTCATGGTTTTTGACGACATACTATACTATGACTGTTTTTTGAGATTTTTGACGACATACTATACTATGACTGTTTTTAATGGTTTTTGACGACATACTATGCTATGACTGTTTTTTGAGATTTTTGACGACATACTATACTATGACTGTTTTTCATGGTTTTTGACGATATAATATACTATGACTGTTTTTCATGGATTTTTGACGACATACTATACTATGACTGTTTTTCATGGTTTTTGACGACATACTATACTATGACTGTTTTTTGAGATTTTTGACGATATAATATACTATGACTGTTTTTCATGGATTTTGACGACATACTATACTATGACTGTTTTTGAGATTTTTGACGACATGCTATACTATGACTGTTTTTCATGGATTTTTACGACATACTATACTATGACTGTTTTTCATGGTTTTTGACGACATACTATACTATGACTGTTTTTCATGGATTTTTACGACATACTATACTATGACTATTTTCTTGAGATTTTTGACGACATGCTATACTATGACTGTTTTTTGAGATTTTTGACAACATACTATACTATGACTGTTTTACATGGTTTTTGACGACATACTATACTATGACTGTTTTTCATGGTTTTTGATGACATACTATACTATGACTGTTTTTCATGGTTTTTGACGACATACTATACTATGACTGTTTTTCATGGATTTTGACGACATGCTATACTATGACTGTTTTTTGAGATTTTTGACGACATACTATACTATGACTGTTTTACATGGTTTTTGACGACATACTATACTATGACTGTTTTTCATGGTTTTTGACGACATGCTATACTATGACTGTTTTTCATGGTTTTTGACGACATGCTATACTATGACTGTTTTTTGAGATTTTTGACGACATGCTATACTATGACTGTTTTTCATGGTTTTTGACGACATACTATGACTGTTTTTCATGGTTTTTGACGACATACTATACTATGACTGTTTTTTGAGATTTTTGACGACATACTATACTATGACTGTTTTACATGGTTTTTGACGACATACTATACTATGACTGTTTTTCATGGTTTTTGACGACATGCTATACTATGACTGTTTTTCATGGTTTTTGACGACATACTATACTATGACTGTTTTTCATGGTTTTTGACGACATACTATACTATGACTGTTTTTTGAGATTTTTGACGACATGCTATACTATGACTGTTTTTCATGGTTTTTGACGACATACTATACTATGACTGTTTTTTGAGATTTTTGACGACATACTATACTATGACTGTTTTTCATGGTTTTTGACGACATACTATGCTATGACTGTTTTTTGAGATTTTTGACGACATACTATACTATGACTGTTTTTCATGGTTTTTGACGATATAATATACTATGACTGTTTTTCATGGATTTTTGACGACATACTATACTATGACTGTTTTTCATGGTTTTTGACGACATACTATACTATGACTGTTTTTTGAGATTTTTGACGACATACTATACTATGACTGTTTTTGAGATTTTTGACGACATACTATACTATGACTGTTTTTCATGGTTTTTGACGACATACTATACTATGACTGTTTTTCATGGATTTTTACGACATACTATACTATGACTATTTTCTTGAGATTTTTGACGACATGCTATACTATGACTGTTTTTTGAGATTTTTGACGACATACTATACTATGACTGTTTTACATGGTTTTTGACGACATACTATACTATGACTGTTTTTCATGGTTTTTGACGACATACTATACTATGACTGTTTTTCATGGTTTTTGACGACATACTATACTATGACTGTTTTTCATGGATTTTGACGACATACTATACTATGACTGTTATTTGAGATTTTTGACGACATACTATACTATGACTGTTTTTCATGGTTTTTGACGACATACTATACTATGACTGTTTTTTGAGATTTTTGACGACATACTATACTATGACTGTTTTTCATGGTTTTTGACGATATAATATACTATGACTGTTTTTCATGGATTTTGACGACATACTATACTATGACTGTTTTTGAGATTTTTGACGACATACTATACTATGACTGTTTTTCATGGTTTTTGACGACATACTATACTATGACTGTTTTTCATGGATTTTTACGACATACTATACTATGACTATTTTCTTGAGATTTTTGACGACATGCTATACTATGACTGTTTTTTGAGATTTTTGACGACATACTATACTATGACTGTTTTTTGAGATTTTTGACGACATACTATACTATGACTGTTTTTCATGGTTTTTGACGACATACTATACTATGACTGTTTTTCATGGTTTTTGACGACATACTATACTATGACTGTTTTTCATGGTTTTTGACGACATACTATACTATGACTATTTTCTTGAGATTTTTGACGACATACTATACTATGACTGTTATTTGAGATTTTTGACGACATACTATACTATGACTGTTTTACATGGTTTTTGACGACATGCTATACTATGACTGTTTTTCATGGTTTTTGACGACATACTATACTATGACTGTTTTTTGAGATTTTTGACGACATGCTATACTATGACTGTTTTTCATGGTTTTTGACGACATACTATGACTGTTTTTCATGGTTTTTGACGACATACTATACTATGACTGTTTTTTGAGATTTTTGACGACATACTATACTATGACTGTTTTACATGGTTTTTGACGACATACTATACTATGACTGTTTTTCATGGTTTTTGACGACATGCTATACTATGACTGTTTTTCATGGTTTTTGACGACATACTATACTATGACTGTTTTTCATGGTTTATGACGACATACTATACTATGACTGTTTTTTGAGATTTTTGACGACATGCTATACTATGACTGTTTTTCATGGTTTTTGACGACATACTATACTATGACTTTTTTGAGATTTTTGACGACATCCTATACTATGACTGTTTTTCATGGTTTTTGACGACATACTATACTATGACTGTTTTTCATGATTTTTGACGACATACTATACTATGACTGTTTTTTGAGATTTTTGACGACATGCTATACTATGACTGTTTTTCATGGTTTTTGATGACATACTATACTATGACTGTTTTTCATGGTTTTTGATGACATACTATACTATGACTGTTTTTCATGGTTTTTGATGACATACTATACTATGACTGTTTTTCATGGTTTTTGACGACATACTATACTATGACTGTTTTTCATGGATTTTGACGACATGCTATACTATGACTGTTTTTTGAGATTTTTGACGACATACTATACTATGACTGTTTTACATGGTTTTTGACGACATACTATACTATGACTGTTTTTCATGGTTTTTGACGACATGCTATACTATGACTGTTTTTCATGGATTTTTACGACATGCTATACTATGACTGTTTTTTGAGATTTTTGACGACATGCTATACTATGACTGTTTTTCATGGTTTTTGACGACATACTATGACTGTTTTTCATGGTTTTTGACGACATACTATACTATGACTGTTTTTTGAGATTTTTGACGACATACTATACTATGACTGTTTTACATGGTTTTTGACGACATACTATACTATGACTGTTTTTCATGGTTTTTGACGATATAATATACTATGACTGTTTTTCATGGATTTTTGACGACATACTATACTATGACTGTTTTTCATGGTTTTTGACGACATACTATACTATGACTGTTTTTTGAGATTTTTGACGACATACTATACTATGACTGTTTTTGAGATTTTTGACGACATACTATACTATGACTGTTTTTCATGGTTTTTGACGACATACTATACTATGACTGTTTTTCATGGATTTTTACGACATACTATACTATGACTATTTTCTTGAGATTTTTGACGACATGCTATACTATGACTGTTTTTTGAGATTTTTGACGACATACTATACTATGACTGTTTTACATGGTTTTTGACGACATACTATACTATGACTGTTTTTCATGGTTTTTGACGACATACTATACTATGACTGTTTTTCATGGTTTTTGACGACATACTATACTATGACTGTTTTTCATGGATTTTGACGACATACTATACTATGACTGTTATTTGAGATTTTTGACGACATACTATACTATGACTGTTTTTCATGGTTTTTGACGACATACTATACTATGACTGTTTTTTGAGATTTTTGACGACATACTATACTATGACTGTTTTTCATGGTTTTTGACGATATAATATACTATGACTGTTTTTCATGGATTTTGACGACATACTATACTATGACTGTTTTTGAGATTTTTGACGACATACTATACTATGACTGTTTTTCATGGTTTTTGACGACATACTATACTATGACTGTTTTTCATGGATTTTTACGACATACTATACTATGACTATTTTCTTGAGATTTTTGACGACATGCTATACTATGACTGTTTTTTGAGATTTTTGACGACATACTATACTATGACTGTTTTTTGAGATTTTTGACGACATACTATACTATGACTGTTTTTCATGGTTTTTGACGACATACTATACTATGACTGTTTTTCATGGTTTTTGACGACATACTATACTATGACTGTTTTTCATGGTTTTTGACGACATACTATACTATGACTATTTTCTTGAGATTTTTGACGACATACTATACTATGACTGTTATTTGAGATTTTTGACGACATACTATACTATGACTGTTTTACATGGTTTTTGACGACATGCTATACTATGACTGTTTTTCATGGTTTTTGACGACATACTATACTATGACTGTTTTTTGAGATTTTTGACGACATGCTATACTATGACTGTTTTTCATGGTTTTTGACGACATACTATGACTGTTTTTCATGGTTTTTGACGACATACTATACTATGACTGTTTTTTGAGATTTTTGACGACATACTATACTATGACTGTTTTACATGGTTTTTGACGACATACTATACTATGACTGTTTTTCATGGTTTTTGACGACATGCTATACTATGACTGTTTTTCATGGTTTTTGACGACATACTATACTATGACTGTTTTTCATGGTTTATGACGACATACTATACTATGACTGTTTTTTGAGATTTTTGACGACATGCTATACTATGACTGTTTTTCATGGTTTTTGACGACATACTATACTATGACTTTTTTGAGATTTTTGACGACATACTATACTATGACTGTTTTTCATGGTTTTTGACGACATACTATACTATGACTGTTTTTCATGATTTTTGACGACATACTATACTATGACTGTTTTTTGAGATTTTTGACGACATGCTATACTATGACTGTTTTTCATGGTTTTTGATGACATACTATACTATGACTGTTTTTCATGGTTTTTGATGACATACTATACTATGACTGTTTTTCATGGTTTTTGATGACATACTATACTATGACTGTTTTTCATGGTTTTTGACGACATACTATACTATGACTGTTTTTCATGGATTTTGACGACATGCTATACTATGACTGTTTTTTGAGATTTTTGACGACATACTATACTATGACTGTTTTACATGGTTTTTGACGACATACTATACTATGACTGTTTTTCATGGTTTTTGACGACATGCTATACTATGACTGTTTTTCATGGTTTTTGACGACATACTATACTATGACTGTTTTTTGAGATTTTTGACGACATGCTATACTATGACTGTTTTTCATGGTTTTTGGCGACATACTATGACTGTTTTTCATGGTTTTTGACGACATACTATACTATGACTGTTTTTTGAGATTTTTGACGACATACTATACTATGACTGTTTTACATGGTTTTTGACGACATACTATACTATGACTGTTTTTCATGGTTTTTGACGACATGCTATACTATGACTGTTTTTCATGGTTTTTGACGACATACTATACTATGACTGTTTTTCATGGTTTTTGACGACATACTATACTATGACTGTTTTTTGAGATTTTTGACGACATGCTATACTATGACTGTTTTTCATGGTTTTTGACGACATACTATACTATGACTGTTTTTTGAGATTTTTGACGACATACTATACTATGACTGTTTTTCATGGTTTTTGACGACATACTATGCTATGACTGTTTTTTGAGATTTTTGACGACATACTATACTATGACTGTTTTTCATGGTTTTTGACGATATAATATACTATGACCGTTTTTCATGGATTTTTGACGACATACTATACTATGACTGTTTTTCATGGTTTTTGACGACATACTATACTATGACTGTTTTTTGAGATTTTTGACGACATACTATACTATGACTGTTTTTCATGGTTTTTGACGATATAATATACTATGACTGTTTTTCATGGATTTTGACGACATACTATACTATGACTGTTTTTGAGATTTTTGACGACATACTATACTATGACTGTTTTTCATGGTTTTTGACGACATACTATACTATGACTGTTTTTCATGGATTTTTACGACATACTATACTATGACTATTTTCTTGAGATTTTTGACGACATGCTATACTATGACTGTTTTTTGAGATTTTTGACGACATACTATACTATGACTGTTTTACATGGTTTTTGACGACATACTATACTATGACTGTTTTTCATGGTTTTTGACGACATACTATACTATGACTGTTTTTCATGGATTTTGACGACATACTATACTATGACTGTTATTTGAGATTTTTGACGACATACTATACTATGACTGTTTTTCATGGTTTTTGACGACATACTATACTATGACTGTTTTTTGAGATTTTTGACGACATACTATACTATGACTGTTTTTCATGGTTTTTGACGATATAATATACTATGACTGTTTTTCATGGATTTTGACGACATACTATACTATGACTGTTTTTGAGATTTTTGACGACATACTATACTATGACTGTTTTTCATGGTTTTTGACGACATACTATACTATGACTGTTTTTCATGGATTTTTACGACATACTATACTATGACTATTTTCTTGAGATTTTTGACGACATGCTATACTATGACTGTTTTTTGAGATTTTTGACGACATACTATACTATGACTGTTTTTTGAGATTTTTGACGACATACTATACTATGACTGTTTTTCATGGTTTTTGACGACATACTATACTATGACTGTTTTTCATGGTTTTTGACGACATACTATACTATGACTGTTTTTCATGGTTTTTGACGACATACTATACTATGACTGTTTTTCATGGTTTTTGACGACATACTATACTATGACTATTTTCTTGAGATTTTTGACGACATACTATACTATGACTGTTATTTGAGATTTTTGACGACATACTATACTATGACTGTTTTACATGGTTTTTGACGACATGCTATACTATGACTGTTTTTCATGGTTTTTGACGACATACTATACTATGACTGTTTTTTGAGATTTTTGACGACATGCTATACTATGACTGTTTTTCATGGTTTTTGACGACATACTATGACTGTTTTTCATGGTTTTTGACGACATACTATACTATGACTGTTTTTTGAGATTTTTGACGACATACTATACTATGACTGTTTTACATGGTTTTTGACGACATACTATACTATGACTGTTTTTCATGGTTTTTGACGACATGCTATACTATGACTGTTTTTCATGGTTTTTGACGACATACTATACTATGACTGTTTTTCATGGTTTTTGACGACATACTATACTATGACTGTTTTTTGAGATTTTTGACGACATGCTATACTATGACTGTTTTTCATGGTTTTTGACGACATACTATACTATGACTGTTTTTTGAGATTTTTGACGACATACTATACTATGACTGTTTTTCATGGTTTTTGACGACATACTATACTATGACTGTTTTTCATGATTTTTGACGACATACTATACTATGACTGTTTTTTGAGATTTTTGACGACATGCTATACTATGACTGTTTTTCATGGTTTTTGATGACATACTATACTATGACTGTTTTTCATGGTTTTTGACGACATACTATACTATGACTGTTTTTCATGGTTTTTGACGACATACTATACTATGACTGTTTTTCATGGATTTTTACGACATACTATACTATGACTATTTTCTTGAGATTTTTGACATACTATACTATGACTGTTTTTCATGGATTTTGACAACATACTATACTATGACTGTTTTTTGAGATTTTTGACGACATGCTATACTATGACTATTTTCTTGAGATTTTTGACGACATACTATACTATGACTATTTTCTTGAGATTTTTGACAACATACTATACTATGACTGTTTTTCATGGTTTTTGACGACATGCTATACTATGACTGTTTTTTCAGATTTTTGACGACATACTATACTATGACTATTTTCTTGAGATTTTTGACATACTATACTATGACTGTTTTTCATGGATTTTGACAACATACTATACTATGACTGTTTGAGATTTTTGACGACATGCTATACTATGACTATTTTGAGATTTTTGACGACATACTATACTATGACTATTTTCTTGAGATTTTTGACATACTATACTATGACTGTTTTTCATGGATTTTGACAACATACTATACTATGACTGTTTTCTTGAGATTTATGACTGTTTTTCATAGTTTTTGACGACATACTATACTATGACTATTTTCTTGAGATTTTTGACAATATACTATACTCTGACTGGTTTTCATGGTTTTTTGACGATATACTATACTATGACTGTTTGTCATGGTTTTTGACGACATGCTATACTATAACTGTTTTTCATGGTTTTTGACGACATACTATACTATGACTGGTTTTCATGGTTTTTGATGACATACTATACTATGACTGTTTTTCAAGATTTTTGACGACATACTATACTGTGACTATTTTCTTGAGATTCATGACTGTTTTTCATGGTTTTTGACGACATACTATACCTTGACTGTTTTTTGAGATTTTTGACGACATACTATACTATGACTATTTTCTTGACATTTTTGACAACATACTATACTATGACTGTTTTTCATGGTTTTTGACGACATGCTATACTATGACTGTTTTTTCAGATTTTTGACGACATACTATACTATGACTATTTTCTTGAGATTTTTGACGACATACTATACTATGACTTTTTTTCATGGATTTTGACAACATACTATACTATGACTGTTTTTTGAGATTTTTGACGACATGCTATACTATGACTGTTTTTCATGGATTTTGACAACATACTATACTATGACTGTTTTTTGAGATTTTTGACGACATGCTATACTACGACTATTTTCTTGAGATTTTTGACAACATACTATACTATGACTGTTTTCCATGGCTTTTGACGACATGCTATACTATGACTGTTTTTTGAGATTTTTGACGACATACTATACTATTACTGTTTTTCATGGTTATTGACGACATGCTATACTATGACTATTTTCTTGAGATTCATGACTGTTTTTCATGGTTTTTGACGACATACTATACTATGACTGTTTTTTCAGATTTTTGACGACATACTATACTATGACTGTTTTCCATGGCTTTTGACGATATGCTATACTATGACTGTTTTTTGAGATTTTTGACGACATACTATACTATTACTGTTTTTCATGGTTATTGACGACATGCTATACTATGACTATTTTCTTGAGATTCATGACTGTTTTTCATGGCTTTTGACGACATGCTATACTATGACTGTTTTTTGAGATTTTTGACGACATACTATACTATGACTATTTTCTTGAGATTTATGACTGTTTTTCATAGTTTTTGACGACATACTATACTATGACTATTTTCTTGAGATTTGACGACATGCTATACTATGACTATTTTCTTGAGATTTTTGACGACATACTATACTATGACTATTTTCTTGAGATTTTTGACAACATACTATACTATGACTGTTTTTCATGGTTTTTGACGACATGCTATACTATGACTATTTTCTTGAGATTTTTGACATACTATACTATGACTGTTTTTCATGGATTTTGACAACATACTATACTATGACTGTTTGAGATTTTTGACGACATGCTATACTATGACTATTTTGAGATTTTTGACGACATACTATACTATGACTATTTTCTTGAGATTTTTGACATACTATACTATGACTGTTTTTCATGGATTTTGACAACATACTATACTATGACTGTTTTCTTGAGATTTATGACTGTTTTTCATAGTTTTTGACGACATACTATACTATGACTATTTTCTTGAGATTTTTGACAATATACTATACTCTGACTGGTTTTCATGGTTTTTTGACGATATACTATACTATGACTGTTTGTTGAGATTTTTGACGACATGCTATACTATAACTGTTTTTCATGGTTTTTGACGACATACTATACTATGACTGGTTTTCATGGTTTTTGATGACATACTATACTATGACTGTTTTTCAAGATTTTTGACGACATACTATACTGTGACTATTTTCTTGAGATTCATGACTGTTTTTCATGGTTTTTGACGACATACTATACCTTGACTGTTTTTTGAGATTTTTGACGACATACTATACTATGACTATTTTCTTGACATTTTTGACAACATACTATACTATGACTGTTTTTCATGGTTTTTGACGACATGCTATACTATGACTGTTTTTTCAGATTTTTGACGACATACTATACTATGACTATTTTCTTGAGATTTTTGACGACATACTATACTATGACTTTTTTTCATGGATTTTGACAACATACTATACTATGACTGTTTTTTGAGATTTTTGACGACATGCTATACTATGACTGTTTTTCATGGATTTTGACAACATACTATACTATGACTTTTTTTCATGGATTTTGACAACATACTATACTATGACTGTTTTTTGAGATTTTTGACGACATGCTATACTATGACTATTTTCTTGAGATTTTTGACAACATACTATACTATGACTGTTTTCCATGGCTTTTGACGACATGCTATACTATGACTGTTTTTTGAGATTTTTGACGACATACTATACTATTACTGTTTTTCATGGTTATTGACGACATGCTATACTATGACTATTTTCTTGAGATTCATGACTGTTTTTCATGGTTTTTGACGACATACTATACTATGACTGTTTTTTCAGATTTTTGACGACATACTATACTATGACTGTTTTCCATGGCTTTTGACGATATGCTATACTATGACTGTTTTTTGAGATTTTTGACGACATACTATACTATTACTGTTTTTCATGGTTATTGACGACATGCTATACTATGACTATTTTCTTGAGATTCATGACTGTTTTTCATGGCTTTTGACGACATGCTATACTATGACTGTTTTTTGAGATTTTTGACGACATGCTATACTATGACTGTTTTTCATGGATTTTGACAACATACTATACTATGACTTTTTTTCATGGATTTTGACAACATACTATACTATGACTGTTTTTTGAGATTTTTGACGACATGCTATACTATGACTATTTTCTTGAGATTTTTGACAACATACTATACTATGACTGTTTTACATGGCTTTTGACGACATGCTATACTATGACTGTTTTTTGAGATTTTTGACGACATACTATACTATTACTGTTTTTCATGGTTATTGACGACATGCTATACTATGACTATTTTCTTGAGATTCATGACTGTTTTTCATGGTTTTTGACGACATACTATACTATGACTGTTTTTTCAGATTTTTGACGACATACTATACTATGACTGTTTTCCATGGCTTTTGACGATATGCTATACTATGACTGTTTTTTGAGATTTTTGACGACATACTATACTATTACTGTTTTTCATGGTTATTGACGACATGCTATACTATGACTATTTTCTTGAGATTCATGACTGTTTTTCATGGCTTTTGACGACATGCTATACTATGACTGTTTTTTGAGATTTTTGACGACATACTATACTATGACTATTTTCTTGAGATTTATGACTGTTTTTCATAGTTTTTGACGACATACTATACTATGACTATTTTCTTGAGATTTGACGACATCCTATACTATGACTGTTTTTCATGGTTTTTGACAACATACTATACTATGACTTTTTTTTTTTACATATTGATGACATAGTATACTATAACTTTTTTTTTTACATATTGACATCATACTATGACTGTTTTTTTTTTACATACTGACGACATACTATACTATGATTTTTTTTTTTTTTTTTTACATATTTACGACATACTATACTATGACTTTTTTTACATATTGACGACATACTAAACTATGACTTTTTTTTTTTTTTTACATATTGACAACATCCTATTGTATGACTTTTTTAAATCATATTTACGACATACCACACTGAGTTTTTTTTACATATTGACAACATACTATACTATGACTTTTGTTTTCACATTTTGACGACGTACTATACTATGACTTTTTTTACATATTAATGACATACTATAGTATGACTTTTTTTTTATATATTGACGACATACTCTACTATGACTTTTTTTTTTTACATATTGATGACATACTATACTATGACTTTTTTTTTTTTTTACATATTGATGACATACTATACTATTACTTTTTTTTTTACATATTGATGGCATACTATACTATGACTTTTTCTTTTTACATATTGATGACATACTATACTGACTTTTTTTTTTACGTATTGATGACATACTATACTATGACTGTTTTATGACTATTTTCAACATACTTTACTATGACTTTTTTGACATAGTATACTATGACATTTTTAGACATACTATTTTATGACTTATGACACTATGACATTTTTATGACTTTTTAAGACATATGGCATTTAGGACTTTAATGAAATATTAAATTCTGACTTCTTCATGACATACTACACTGAGTTTTTTTTTTTTAATTAATTTTGTAATGACATACTACACATTTTTATGACTTTTTTGACATACAATGACAAGATTTTATGATTTCTTATGACATACTATGCTATGATTTTATGACTTTTATGACATCCGATACTAGAACATGTTTATGATTTTTTTTCAACATACTATACTATGACCTTTTTCGACATTCTATTTTACGACTTTTTATGACATATTATGGAATCTATGACTTTATGAAATATTAAACTATGATTTCTTCGTGGCATACTATACTATCGCTTTTTAAAATGAATTTTGTTATGAAATTTTTATGATTTTTTTATGACATACTGTGACATTTTTATGAATTTTTATGACATACTTTACTAACATTATGACATTTGACATACTATACTATGACTTTTTTTTAATAATGTATTATGATTTCTTTTATTTTTACATTTTCATGGCATATAACATTATTACTTTTTAATTAAATTTGTTTCATGGCATACAGCATTTTTATGACATTTAGGACATACTATACTATGACTGTTTAAATGACATTTTTTGACCTATGTCCAAAACTGTAATGTGTTGCAACAAATGAGTTGCCTTTTCTTTTTAAATATATAATTAACCCAACATTCTTTAATGAATAAATGGAATTTATGGTGCTGTTAGACTGCTGCTACACCACTCTGTTGTTAGAGATTCATGCATCCCTTTGTGTGCAAGCAAGAGAGCAAACAGGTTTTGACCATCAAAATTTTGTTTTAAACAGACCACGTGCACAAATAATTTTCACTTGGTTTACATTACGAGATGCGATGGTGAAGTCTGCACTCTCCGTGCTTCCTTTTAATTTTATGATGTGATTTCTTGTGAACTGTGCTGCTCAAAAACAGATTTAGTCATCTTTAACAACTGAAGATTTAAAGACTTCACATCTACAAAGCTTCAACTTCCCATATCTAATCTGCAGTCAGGTTTGCTTTCTCACTGGACAATGATAATTTGGACAAGGAGGTAAGTTAAGTTTCTGTATCACCATATTCCTTTCTGTGATACTCAATTCTTCCTGCTGCTGTTTTATTTAAAAATGGTAACTGGTTTTCCAAATAACCTCTAACAAAGCCTTTTTGTGATAAAATGTTTGTGATAGCTCCTCTATTTGAAAAAGTTTTGGTCAGAACAGGTTTCCTCACCCCTGCGGACGGCTGACATGAGGCCCATGGGAGTGAAGTTTCGACCTCCAAGCCAGGTTCCCAGCTCACCCAGTTTCACGTCCAACAGTCTCTTCTCAACTACGGGAACTGGTCACAAATGGAAACAGCAGAGAGAGTTTGATTACACAGTTATCCATACTGAGCAAAACAGAGTGCGCTCTGATTTAAGCAGGGAGTAAATTAACACTTCATTTGTTTTAGAAGTATTCTTCAAAAATTTTGATATCGTCATCAACCAAAAATGGCAGAACATTTCCAGATGTCAACGTGACAGAACTGAGGCTTTTCTTAAGTGTTGTTTAATATCTTTGTGTTCTGCACTTTTGGTCAGACAAAACAGGTATAGTGAAATGTCACCTTGGACTCTTGAGGACTTATGATGGGCGTTTTAAACCAATTTCCGACATTTTATCAGGGCTGATTATTGTCACTGTCAATAAATGTGTTGATTATTTTCTTGATAAATGGATTAGTTGTCTATAAAATGTTGGAAAATGCTCAAAGGTATAAATCAGTGTTTCCCAAAGCCCAAGATGATGTCCTTTCATGTACTGATTTGTCCACAACTTGAAGACAGTCATGTGGGAGTACAGAAATCTCCAAATATTCACATTTAAGAGGCTGAAATCAGAGAATTTTGATTCTTTTCTTCTTTAAAAAAATTACTTAAACCAATTGATTATCAAGTTAGTTAGCGATTAATTCAGTAGTTGACAACTAAACAATAAAATGTTTCAGCTCTAAGGTCGCTAAAGCTTCACAGAGGGTCATGAGGCCTTCTTGATTTTGAGACATGTATGGAAACTTTTAAAAAATATATACAATTAGCCTATATCTCAGCATTTCAATCATGTCTGTGATGAAAACCAAATTAAATTATTTTTAAATTTAAGACTATTATTCAAGATATAAAATTCCACCCTGTTGGACAATAAAGATTTATTCTATCCTAAACTTAAAAAGATTCTCGCAGAATAATGGCATGGTGGGGACCTGATCACAAGCTAAAGTCTCAAAGCCTTTCCACACGCTGCAAAACAGTGTTGTCCTGCATTAGGTAACAATGGTCAAATGTCAGGGAGAATCACTAACTAAAACGCCAAATTTGTCAAAAAAAGAAGCCTTTTGTGTTTGTATAATTATAAAAAATAAAATAAATAATACAGAGAATTATAAAAAGTTTCTAACAAGTATCAGGAAAAATCTGATGCAGTATTCACAGTAAATAATCTCCTCAAAATGTATCCAAATTTCTCCTTTTAATCTAACTTCCTGCACTTATTGCATTCAGCATTTGTTTTAATTGTGTAGTTTATCATTTGTTCTGTATTGTTATTGGTATGCATAGAATGTAATATGAAAGCCATAACATATCTCGGGGGTGAGGAGTTTACTCAATAATAAAAAAGGGTCCCTTAAGGGGAAAAAGGTTGGGGAGCACTGTTATAGACAAAACTAAGATAAGATTTTCATTTGCCTTTTGTACATCTGCTCGCAGTCTGGGTACATAAGAATTGTTGTGCGCTTAGAGTCAAGTCAGAAATAGACAAGTAATAAATAAAAAAGATTAAGTGCACAACACAAGGTATAAGAAAGTATAATAAATACAAATGTATATGCTCCACCTGCAGGATATTCAGAAAGATAAATTATTCAAGATACTAATGGACAGACTAATTGATACAGGAAACACTAATTTGTTGTAAGTAATCAATAACTGCATCCTCTGAAGCTACTATGAGTTAAATATTCTTAACCCACTGTCTAAAACCCCACTGTATGGCAAAGCATAATCCTTTCGTGTTTGATTTAAAAGTGAACTGCTTTTATGATTACATTTCATGCAAATTTTCTGCAGTTATTGCGTTCATTAATTGTGTTAATTGTACAGTTTATTATTTGCTCTATATTGTTGTTGGTGTGCACTGAATATGATAAAATATCCATAAAATAACTGAAGGGTGATGAGTTTACTTGATACTGACAAAGACAAAACTATTATTAAAGATACTTTGGGCGGACTAATCAATACAGGAAACACTTGTTTTTTGCAAGTAATCAGTAATCGACAACTGCATCTTCTTAAAAATTGTCAAGCAAAAGTATTCAGTCCATAAATACACAAATAAAGTTGCAGTGTCTCAAATTTACACTCAAATACACTACATTACTCGAGCTAACTTGTGATACATTTGACATTTAACAGGTGTATAGCTGTACGACAGCTACTATGAATGAAGTACTTTTAGCACACTGTTTAAAACACCATTATAAAGCAAAGCAAGATTATTACGCGTTTCATTTTTTAACGGTGAATCTATTTTAGGATCAAATTAAACCACAGAGAACATAAGAGTTTGGAGTAACGTTAGTCACTGGGTGTTTGCAAGCTACCGTCCAAGCTAGCCAAAAGAAACGGTTACATAATGATAATGTGCAAAAACATCTAAATTATGACAGCTTTGTCTTAACACTAAGTTATATCTAAAGCTTCTCATCACCGTGCATGAAGGTTAAATGTCCAAATGAGACTAATGAATGACTTTAAACTGCAAAACACCGACAATGACACGGAAAGTCCTTGACGTGACTTAACGGACTCAGCGCGGCCTTCAGTCGGATTAAAACATTTAAATGACTCATTAACGGTCTGTGTGATAATAAAACACACGCAGCCAGTGAGAAGGTAAAAATATGTAAAAGACTAAACACATAACAGAGGAAATTTGTGGTTATTTCTAGCAGAGGACACGCTGTTTTACCTGGTCTGTCCGCCATCTTGACTGGTGCGAAAGGATGGCAGCGGGGAATGATGGGAATAAAACGGCGCAGTGCATTATGGGAGACGGTGTAGTTTTTTATTGTATCCGCTAGAGGGCGGCAGAAGAAACGAAACCAGGAGTCCCATAATTAGACCAAAAGGTTTTACAAACACAACACGTTACACAGACCGACGACCATCTGGTGCAAAAACAAACACGGTGCGTTTAAAGATCCCCTGCAGACATGTTTCAGGGACACACACTTAGCTGGCAGTTTATCACTGAGGTGTTTTAAAACACATCATCGGTAGAAGAAGCAATGCCACAGTGACAAAATACTCCATTACAAGCAATTGTCCTGCATTCAAAACTTTACTCAAGTAAAAGTACAAAAGCATTAGGATCAAAATACACTCACTGGCCACTTTATTAGGTACACCTGTTCAAGTGTTCGTTAATGCAAATGGATAATCAGCCAATCATGCGGCAGCAACTCAATGCATTTAGGCGCATGTAGACATGGTCAAGACGACCTGCTGAAGTTCAAACTGAGCATCAGAACAGGGAAGAAAGGTGATTTAAGTGACTTTGAACGTGCCATGGTTGTTGGTGCGAGACGGGCTGGTCTGTCAGAAACTGCGGATCTACTGGGATTTTCACACACAACCATCTCTAGGGTTTACAGAGGATGGTCCAAAAAAGAGAAAGTTCTCTCTGGGTGAAAATGCCTTGTTGATGCCAGAGGTCAGAGGAGAATGGTCAGACTGGTTCAAGATGATAGAAAGGCAACAGTAACTCAAATAACCACTGGTCACAACCAAGGTGTGCAGAAGACCATCTCTGAACCAACAACACGTCCAACCTTGAAGCAGATGGGCTACAGCAGCAGAAGACCACACCAGGTGCCACTCCTGTCAGCTAACAACAGGAAACTGAGGCTACAGTTCACACAGGCTCACCAAAACTGGACAATAGAAGATTGGAAAAACGTTGCCTGGTCTGATGAGTCTGGATTTCTGCTGCCACATTCAGATGGTAGGCTCAGAATTTGGTGTAAACAACATGAAAGCATGGATCCATCCTGCCTTGTATCAACGGTTCAGGCTGCTGGTGGTGGTGTAATGGTGTGGGGGAGATTTTCTTAGTACCAACTGAGCATGGTTTAAACACCACAGCCTACCTGAGTATTGTTGCTGACCGTGTCCATCCCTTTATGACCACAGTGTACCCATCTTCTGATGGCTACTTCCAGCAGGATAACGCACCATGTCACAAAGCTCAAATCATCTCAAACTGGTTTCTTGAACATGACAATGAGTTCACTGTACTCCAATGGCCTCCACAGTCACCAGATCTCAGTCCAATAGAGCACCTTTGGGATGTGGTGGAACGGGAGATTCTCATCATAGATGTGCAGCCGACAAATCTGCAGCAACTGTGTGATGCTATCATGTCAATATGGACCAAAATCTCTGAGGAATGTTTCCAGCACCTTGTTGAATCTATGACACCAAGAATTAAGGCAGCTCTGAAGGCAAAAGGGTCCAACCTGGTGCTAGCAAGGTGTACCTAATAAAGTGGTCAGTGCGTGTATACTTAAAGTACCAAAAGTAAAAGCACATATTATGCAGAATGTAGCAGAAAAAAAACAACTTTAGTCTCCAGTTAGTTAGAATCTCAGTAGTTAGGCTATAATCCCTGTTGGACACTCAATAGAGGAGTGTGTGTTCGGCTTTCATGAACTGAATTAATTACTCAGTGAAAAAATTAATCATCATCATTAGGAGTTTTAAAAACTCATACTTGTCAAGCATGGATTTGACTAATTTCCTTATTTAAGGGTCCAATGTGCACAATTTAGGGAGAATTAGTGGCATCCAGCAGCGAGGGTTGCAGATTACAACTAGCTAGGTAAAATTCCTCCAGTGTCCATTGTTCAGGAGGTTTTTAACAGGAGCCTAATTATTTGTGAGGTCTCTTCCTCTCCAAAACAAACTGGACCAGGTGATTTAACCCTGGTAAAAACACTGAACAAAGCAGTTTCATGTTACAAATCAGTGTTTCTTTAATGCTGTTTGGCATGTCGGAGACAGGATGCTCGCCCAGTGTTAGCTACTGTGTGCTCACCTTTTTTCTCTGATAACTTGTTGTGTCCTCACAGTTTTTCTGATCCAGACGTTCAGGAGGAATTTTCTGCAGAGGTTTACATTTTTTTTTTCTTTTTTTCTTTTTGTAGTTTAGTTTATTTGCACATACATGGATAAAAAAATACAGAAAAAAAGAAATTAAAAGATAAAACACTGTGAAGGAGAGGTTAGAAGCCAAAAATGGTTTATTAAGATACTTCCCCTATTATCTAACAACAATCATACATAAAAATAAAAGGTTAAAAATGAAGGTTGCATAATTGAACAAGAGTTTCAGACTAAGAAGTAATACAACATTATTAGAGATGTCCAATTTACAAAAAACAAACAAACAAATTACAAATGAATCAATGAAGTGTTAAGTGTGTGTTTGCAAATTAGATTGATAAATTAAATTTTTTTTGAATAACGATATTGTAGACAATGATTGAAGATAATGTTGAAGGTTGTTCCAAAGAGATGGTCCTCTGTATTTCAGTGAATATTAATCCAGAGGAGTTCAACAACATTTAAAATATTTAAAACAGATGCACCAGGTGGTTTAAATCAGTAAAAACACTGCAGTCATCCATCCACTTTCATCCGCTTATCTGAGGCCAGGTCGTGGCCAAGCAAAGCACCCCAGACGTCCCTCTCCTCAGCAACGCTTTCCAGCTCCTACTGGAGGACCCCAAGGCATTCCCAGGCCAGATGAGATATGTAATGCCTCCGGTGCGTTCTGGGTCTGCCCTGGGGCCTCCTACCAGTGGGACATTCCTGAAACACCTCTAACAGGAGGCATCCTGATCAGATGCCCAAACCACCTCAACTGACCCCTTTCGACATGAAGGAGCAGCGGCTCTACTCCGAGCTCCCTCTGGATGTCCGAGCTCCTTACCCTATCTCTAAGGCTGAGCCCAGACACCCCACGCAGGAAATGTGGTCATAAGCCTTCTCCAAGTCCACGAAGTACATGCAGACTGGAAGGTCAAACTCATACGACCCCTCCAGAAGCCCCGCAAGGGTAAAGAGATGGTTCACTGTTCCATGGCCAGGACGGAATCTGCATTGCTCCTCCTGAATCCAAGGTTCGACAATCATTCGGAGCCTCCTCTCCAGCACCCTGAAGTTAACTTTACCCAGGAGGCTGAGGGGTGTGATACCCTGATAAACACCCAAAAACTGCAGTTTCATGTTAAAAAAACGTGTTTTTCTGATGCTGCTTGCCATGGAGAGGTTTCTAACTACAGTGGCAGATGCGAAAATGCAAATGCCCTATCTAGAGCCAGTGTTTGGTTTGTCTGCTCCGGGCCTCTGTAGAAACATGGCGGTGCAACATGGTGATCTCCATAGACGAGGACCCACTCCCTGTCTAGATATAAACAGCTCATTCTATTTTTATATTCTTATGTTCAGGTAATTATACTTTTAAGAAATCATTCCTGGTATATTCTCCTGAATCCTCCTCACTGGACCTTTAAAAGTGAGTCAGATCTCATGTTCTCTGAAATAGTGACCTGAAGGTTTGAGCACACTCGTGTCTCCTGACACTCCATCAGAGGAATCAATTTTTCAAAAGAGAAAGCAGCCGATCAATGAGCAGCACTACGGCCAGCAGCACTGGTACACATAATGTACCTGAAGATATAGAGAAGGTCTTATTGTGTTTGTGTGTGTGTGAGTGGCAGAGGTGGTGCTGTGGTGGTTCAGGTCCCTTCTCAACACACCCACTGATCAATACACCCCTCTCTATATCTATCTCATCTCTCTCTCTGTCCCTCACACACACACACACACACACACACACACACACACACACACACACACACACACACACACAGTGAGTGAATTAGGGTGTGTAGTTGTGGTTTTGGCCTTCATCCAAGACTGAGCAGCAACCTCTTTCCTTTATTTGACTGATTTTGCTGCTTCGCTCTAATGACTTTCATTAGATGAAGGACTCATAAAGATGTCCAACATCCACCCTGCTTTCCCTCTTTATCTTCTCTCTGCTGCTCTCTCCTCATTCACCACACACACACACACACACACGTATATACACAATATATTCATGTATCCACCTACCTGGTACGTAGGTGGATACATGACTAATTGTGTGTTGAACATGGATGAATCTTTACCAGGTTTTAGTCTTTGATGTTGATGATTCAGCTCTCTCCACTGGATGTTGACCTAAATGTCTCTTCTCTTATTCCTCTCCTCTCCTCTCCTCTCCTCTCCTCTCCTCTCCTCTCCTCTCCTCTCCTCTCTAATGTGATTAGACTGGCACCAAGTAGCCCAATCACAGCCCTCAACCCGCCCAACTGCCATTACAGTTTTTACCACAATTACCGTGACTCATTTCTTTAAACCTTCCACCTTTTCCCAAAACTGTGAACACAAAACCAAATCTATAAACGACATTTACAGAACCAAAAAAACAATGCCTTGCAATGCTCTCAGATCATACATACAGCTTGTCATACATACAGTAACCTAGTGTTTCCTATACCCTGATTTATTTATTCTTATGTAATTGTACAGTTGAATCTCATTCACTCAGCCCCTCCTTTTCCTCCCTGATCTCTCTTTGTTTGTCAGAGACCAGACCAGAGACCTCTGTTTATCAGACCATAATTGAGATAAGAATTAGCTGCTAGCTAACCCTCGGTCCATCTGTCTCACTCCGCCCCAATGTGGATTGCTTCTCTGGGAGGAGAGCTGGCAGCAGCTCGGGAGGCTGACCTTTAGTCGGCGGCCAAAGCAGCCCAAATTCGGCTACTGCAAACACCCCAGGGTGTCACAGCAGACTGGTGGGTCCAAACCTGTGTACCAGCAGTAACAGAAAGTTTGCTGATTCGGCAGGGAATCGAAGCTTTATTTGAGTTGCTGCAGCCGCAGGTGAGGTGGTGTGTAGCCTTGGGGAGTGAGGCGGAGGTTAATATTTCTTCAATTGAGAACTTAAACGCATGCTGTGCACCCGAGTGGGTATGTGGGAAACTTCTTAAAAATGTGTCTTTAATAACGAACTTAAATTTTTTTCATGCCTACAGAGAGATAAAAAAGTCTTGATTGAGGTAGTCATAATTCGGGCATTAAAGGGTTAATACAGAAATATTAGCACAGCTTTAAAGTTGTGTCAGGCTGACCACAGAGACAGTGTCCCTGTACATCTCTGTACTAATTCAAATGCAGCTAATGAATCCAAAAAGTGGACCATATAATCACAAGCTGCACAAAACCATTTTTACAGGCCTCTCCTCTCCTCTCCTCTCCTCTCCTCTCCTCTCCTCTCCTCTCCATGAAGGTCACACTCAGTCACACACTTGGTTGAACCAACATCTTGCGTCTCTCTGATTTACACACACAGTGCGGGCCAGAAACTCTAATCCAATCTCATTCGGTGCCGTTCAGAAGCCAGCACACGCCCCCAGAGGTGGCAGATTCCCAAATGCACTCATCGAACACCCACACACACACACACACATGCACATACACACAGATGCAAACATACAGAGATGTAAACACACCGTGACAGAATGACACACTCGGCAACGATGCAGAGATAGACGCAAGCACACAAATTTCATTTGGGTTGTAAAGGTTACCGGCAGCACTGTAACATAATCTAATTCAGAGAGTAAACCCGTACGCAGAGATGACCCTCTGGTCCAGGTTCACCTGCTTGTTCACTGGTTTTGTTTGTTTGTTATAGTTCTGCCCAGGGCCTCGCTGCACATCAGAGGAGTGTGTACCAGCTACACACACACACACACACACAGACAAAAGCACAAGGGGACGGACGATTTTATTCCACCTCAAGAGGCAGGTGCCCTCGAGGTCTGCCACAGAGACAGCTCTTTGAAGCTGATGGAGAGAGATAGAGGGAGAAAGAACGAGAGATGGAGGGAGGGAGGCGGGGAGGGAGTTTGCGCGGCGGTGAAGAATAGACAGACAGTGAGAGCAGACAGGGATGAAAGAGGATGAGGGTAGAAAAGAGATGAAGACTGTAAGTACAAAAGGGGAAGCTGGCAGCAGGAAGAGGATGATGGAGGGAGATGAAGGATAAAGGAGAGAAAAGAGGAGGGGACTGAGCCCATGTCTCTGCACACGGCTCTCTAATACACATGACCTTTAAACAGCCACTCTCCCAGTCACTCCCTGTTCATCCATCCTTCATGCTCCACATCCTCTTTCATTTCATTTTCTACACTTCCCCTTGTTTTTTCTTGAAAACCTCCACTTCTCAGTCCTTGCCAGCGATTTCTCTTCTCCCTGTCTGTAACTATCTCACTCTTCTCTCTCTCCCACATTGATTTCTCTCCTCTCTGTTCCTGCTCTTTTGCCCTCTGAGTCTCTCTTCTCTTTTTCCCCCTCTTAACTGGCTCCTTGTCATGACTGCCATCTCCTCCTTCTCCTCCTCTCAGTGACCTCTGTGTTTCCTTTTCCTCTTCTCTGTCTGGTCGAGGGCTCACAGGTGGAGAGACAAGCAAAAATGAGACAAACAGATAGAGAGGCGGGCAGGTAGGAGGGATGGGTTGTGGGTAATGGGGTTTATCAACCCTCCTATTACTACGATAATCTCATTAGAGATATGGAGATCACCGGGGGAGCTGCTAAAAGGAGCTCACTGGCCTGATGACGGTCCCAGTGGAAACCTATGTGTGTGTGGTGTGTGAGAGACAGCCATAGATGAATAAAGAGACAGAGAAAGAGGATACTACATGTGCAGAAAGGCTCCATGGGGACCGTTTCATTGCTCACAGCGATAATAGCTTTAGCCACTAAATCAAAGTTTCCCATTCACATTCACTTGCGCACTTAAATGTAATGGGCGCTAATGGCACATTGACTAATCGAAGCTACACTTCTACTGAATACGAAACAGCACAGTGCTAGAAAGACCTTCAGTAGGCTACACCTCCTTTTTACTTTTTAATTTTATCTAAATTTGCTCATGAAGAAAGAGTATAAACCATAAAACTGTAAGATGTGTCCATAAAAAGGGGAAAAATAGTACTTTCCTTACATAATAAGAGCCACACATGTGGATGTTAAATGATGTTATTGTGTGCATCAATCCGCTTTATACTCAGTGTCCCCAGTTCAGACATTTGTCCACAGTTTTTATCTATTTAAAGGAGCAGCCTGTGAGATTTAGAGGGATTTCGGGTGCTTTCAGACTTAGAGTTGTCTTGCTTTGGTCTGAATCAGGGACTCATTTTGTCACAAAGTTGTATAATTGTCTAGAGTTGGTTCTTGCTCTCACGGCAGCATTTACAAGCGGACCAGATCAAATGCCTTGTGTGAGAAAGCTGCTCTTGATTGGTCAGAATTTCCATGTGGGAAAAATCCAGGAAGTAAACAAAACATTGAAGAAGAGTACACTGTCAAGATAAATGTGACACTTTCTAATGTCACAATGGAGGGACAACTACGCAGGTTGATTTTAGCGCTGCTCATCGTGGACTATATTGCTGTCATTGTTCATTTGAGTCAAAGCATACAGTTTGAAAACGAGGCGCGGCTCCAACTAGAAAACAATGTTTTGATGCATTGGATGTGCTGAATGTGCATATTAAGGCAGTACAGGAGGAGGCGCACATTAATAATCCTCCAGGACTGTAACATGCTCATGTTTAACCCAAACAATGTGTCATGTGACTGCAGTTGGTTCAGATCCAGGTCGGAACACATTCTCACCACAAACAAACCACACCAGAGTTTGTCTATAACCAGACCGAGACCACCTCTCGGTTCGGTTGTTTTGGTGCACACCCGAGTGTGATTGCTGTGTTCACACCTGCCCAAACAAACTGCACTTAGGGGGCAAACGAACTTGAGTCTGATCCAACCAAACCAAACAGGGCAGGTTTGAAAGCACCCTTAGTGGTGTCAGCTGAAACTTCTCCCAATTAGAAATCCTTTAGTGTTCATCATTCAGGAGGTTCTTACCAGGAGCCAAATTATCCACAAGGGGTCTCTTCCTCTCCAAAACAAGCAGCACCGATTATTTAAAAAGTTGTTTAGGAGGCATTTTGCCCTCAGGTTTTCTCCAGAGTTGATCCAAGAACATTACCAGGAGTAATTACTCCACTTTGCTATATATTTATCGCCAGCATGGATAATAAAAGTAATATTGCAAGGTAGCATGCCAGAGCTCTGACAAAACGTGGCTTCTCAGATGCTTGCATTACAGGACGTTTTCTCCCAGTTACAATTCCATCAGAGTCCATTGTTAAGGAGGTTTTTACCAGGAGCCGAATTATCTGTTGAGGTCTCTTCCTCTACAAAACAAATGGACCAGGTGATTTAACACAGCCAAGTTCTTTAACAAGAGCCAAATTATCCACAGAGGTCTCTTCCTCTCCAGAACAAACAGACGGTGATTTAAACCCATGGTCCTACTTTTCACCATCTCATATTTTCTGTAACTAAGCAACCAGCTGCTGAGTAGACAGTTTGCTTCCTGTTTTTATGGGCACATGCATGGCCAGTGTACGGAAATGTGATGTGTGTTTTCAGGCCTATTAGTATGGACAGAGATTATTTCTGAAACAGTGCTAAAGCCCCACGTAGAAGATTAGATAGATAGATAGATAGATAGATAGATAGATAGAGAAAGCGGCAGATGAAGGAGAGAAATCTTCTTTCATGGTTGAGATAATTCTATTCATAGTTCTTCTCTGTTTTGCTGTTTCCCTTTCAAATCTGATCCGCGCTCTCTGGAGAGGTTTGTCTGTGTGTGTGTGTGTGTGAGTGAGTGTGTGTTTTTGTTTGTGTGCATGTGTGTGCTTTCTCTCTCAGTCACTTCAAGCTTTTAGAGCTTTGTTACACACACTGTACCCTCACACACACACACACACACACACGTCCTTAACAAATCCCTGCTCCGAAGCTCAACGCCGTGTAACCAAAGCTCAGAGACACTCAGAGAACCAGAGTTCAATTACTCCTCTCCCGCTCCGTGTCTCTCATTATCATCGTCTCCATCTTGCAGCTGTTGTTTATTAAAGGTTGCTATGTAACAACCATCCCCTTTACCATTTCAATTACACAGCCCTGCTTGTGTGCGCGCGTTTGTGTCCTCCGCGCGTGTGTGTGTTTTTGTGTGTGTGCTGAATTTATTTTTCTCTGTCCTCAGCTGCAGTATTTCACAGTAAAGCAATAGGACCAATCTGTGTCTAATCTGCCGCAGAGGCTTAAGGCCAGGTCGACTTCACCTTCCCCTGCCATGCAGAGACAACACTGTCACCACTTCATTTTGTCCTGCAGTGGTCAGTTAGGAGACAAGTAACAGTGCTACAGAGTTTTAGAGGGATTTGAGTTAAAAGAAAAAGAGGATTCTACAGCCGTGCTGGCAGCTCCGTGACGATGTACCTAGATGCAGCAGGGCTTTGTGCTAAATGTTAGTGTGACAACATGATCACAATGACAGTGGTTAAATGCTCATGTTCAGCAGGTATCAAAAGATAAAGTCAGTTTTCTGATCCTGTTTAATTTTTAGCATGACTAACATATGTTCGTCAGTTTAAAAAGATTTTGTAAGTCAAGATATAACGCCTTCTCCTTACATACAGTGAGCGCGCAAACTCTGGCTGGTGGAGTGTTAAGATATATCATGAGCGACGACAATATTTAGGAAGCCATCAAGCCCTGAGCAAAACTTTCTGTTGCTCTAAAAAAAGGTTAGAGGTGCGCGATGCTTTGTCAAAATAGAGCCAGAGAGAGCGGAATTACAAACATGCAACACACTGTTTGGCCTGTTCGCTGATGCTCAGAGCAGGTTAGGACGTTTTTATTGGGACACTGAAACAATCTGGGATGCACTCACACAATCAATGGGTCTTCCTCCTTCTTTCGCTCCCTGGCTGATAAAAAGACCAGGAGTCTCTGGATAAAAAACATCAGGTTAAGTTAACATTACATTTGTACGTGGAACTTAGCTAAGGTCCCAAGTTCGTTAGCTAGGTGGTGTTTGTGACGTAAATTCATGAGCTGTTCCACACAAAACCAAATGGTACTACAAGTAACCTACGACAAACCGCGACTCTCTTAATCTGCGGAACTATCTTTTTTTTTCAAAGATTATTGTTTTGCTTTTTGCCTTTATGAGAGAGGACAGTCTAAAGCCCTTTTTACATAGGAATTATGCAAATTTGCAGGAAAGCCCAATCCCTCTTCTTTCAGCATTGGCAGTATAAAAACAAAATCGGGAAGTGCAGCAAAATGCCGCCTGCCTACTTTTGTTTATACAGAACGTGCCTTTTTTGGGGCAATGGGGGGCGTGAGCAAGTAACAAAACGTGTGACGTAAACAGTGACGTACCGAGGAAAGCCATGGCTGGTCAGTCCTTCAGTGATTCTCTCATACATCGGCCCGTCCTTCACGTTCCCGTCATCTGACGGTTAATGGCCTCCTCGTTAGCGAGGGCAAGGAGGGTGCGCAATTCTTTATCTCCCTAGTTGCTCATCTTCTGCTTTGCGTCTCCTTAGTGCTGCTAGATACTCATTCCTGCTATCAGCTGTTTCCGGGTTTGAAGTCCACGCCAGTGGGTCGAACATGCGACGTCTTCAACAGCCCCTCCCACAAGTCATCAACAGACCCTCCCAAGGCGGAAAGCCGCCTCGCTCTGTTTATACTAAAACTGTTCCGCCAATATGACTACCCTACGAGGCGGAAAATTGGGCACCTCGGATCAACTCGCCAATCCGGCTCTGTGTGTCTAAATGCTCGCAGCTTGCAGGCAAAACAGGCCGAACATTCGCAGAAAATCTGACAGTGTAAAAGGGGCTTAAGTGTGAAGGGAGGAGAGAGGGGATGACATGCAACAGGGGGGCACAGGGTCAAATCCAAACCGCGGCCGCTGCGGCAACGACGTTGTCTTTGTATATGGGACACCTGCTCTACACAAAAAGCCACCGGGTGTCTTTTTAACTGACAAACATCATATGTTTAATTCGTGGCACAATTCAGATGGGATCACAACATTATTTGTCTCTTGTAGTCGACTACCTAACATATTTTTTCCAAAATAAAGTCCGATGGGGTTGCACCGGAAGGGGAGGTCTCTCTAAAAGGTTTATCATGTTCAGCATCTTAGTTCAGTATGTCAGAGTACACAAACACAAAGTACAGCTGAGGCTGATGAAAGTGTCATTAGTTTTGCTAGTATTTGGTCATAAACCAAAGTACTGGACAAACTGGAATTTTGACCTAATTGTGGCACTAGAGGAGAGTTATGGGATCACCAAGGAAATCACAATCAATCCTGAGGGAGACACGAATGTCTGAAACCAAATTCCATGGCAATCCATACAAGAGCTGTCAAAGCATTTCACTCAAAACCACAAATGTACGCTTCATGGTGGCACTAGAGAAAACGCCAAGGATCACAGAAGTCATCAGGATTTATCATCCGCAGATAATGGAAATCCATCCAGTAGTTATCAACATATATCTGTCGATATATCTGGACCAAATTGGTGGACTGACTGATAGAGTGACATTGTCGTCGTTGGAGCTACAGTGATACTGTGGCAAAAGAAAGAGCATGAATGCTAATAAAAACAGAGGGTGTAAGTTGTTTTAAATTCAGCACAGCTGGCAGAAGAAAATGTTAGATTTCTGCAAACCATGAACACATAGGTGTGAAGTGATGTCATACATAGGCTGACTTTTGGGTGGAGTGGGTGGTGGATGGAGTGTCCATTAGGCAAGACACCTGCCAAGCTGCAGACCACTGCTCGAAACCAACAGCACCCGTTGTTTTTCAGCGACCTTTTGCAGCATTTCCCGGGGAGCCTTTGGGCCACCATACCCGTTTTTTTTTTTACAGCAACACATCACTGCATTTCCCAGCAGCATTTGTGCCACCAAATGTGGTCGTTTTGAGCCAAAACTTTTCTTTTCATGAGCATAACCAAGTGGTTTTGTCCCTAAACCTAACCACACCTTCACACCTGCATAAATGTATCCCTGGTTTGCAAAAAACATATAATTCCAGGTATAAAGAACTTTTTTCAGATCATTTAGGAATAGGGCTTTGAAAATATTTCCATCTAAACAAATAAGCAAACAGAACCTACACACTGTGTTAATCTGACAGATTTACACAGAAGCTTGCATCTTGCAGCTCCTGGCCTTGAATAAAAATCTGCTACATCCAGCTCTTTATCTACTGGCTTGTGCAGTTCCGTTTTATAGGGACATATAACTGCATCATTGCAGTAACAATGAAGATTTATGTGAGGTTCGGGAAATAATAGGGCAAAGTGGAGGAGAAATGGAGGACAGTGTTCGGCCAAAGACGCTACAGGCAGTTTCTGCTCAGGGTGAGCATGAGCGGGTCAGATCGACTGAGACTCTTCACTGTGGAGGAGAGTAAAAAACATGTTCCAGAGACAAACTCCACTTCACAAGTCATCACATAAAGAGGCATAATCTATGGTGTGGATGTCTGTACTGAGATCTAGGTCAGCAACAAAAGATATCTGCTTTTCTCTCACAGCAGGAGAAAAGGGCAGCGGACACAGGCTTCTTTGTGCATGTGTGCTTTTTAAAACAAGACTGGAAAAACATCAGTGGCTAAAGAATAACTGATTAAAAATAGCTCTATCAGCAACTTTCAGGCTCGGATACATCAGGAAACTTTATCATGTGTCTGTGGTGAACAAATCCATCTATCAAGGGCTTCAACATTTCCTTTCATTTCCTTTCTTGTGCAGTTAGATGAGAAGATGACCACTCATGTCAGTACTGTAAAGAAGAAGCTACAGCCCGCAGCCGGTTATCTTAGTTTATCACAAAGATTAACATTACTCACATTTTATATCTCAATATTATGAATAAAGGAAATTTCGATATACACAGTTAAACATCGAGGTTTAGGAGGGCAGGTATGTGGGTTTTGTTATCTTTGGACAAAGCCAGGTCATCTCATTTTCAGGGCGTCAATTACTGCTGCTTTGTCACGCCCCTTGGCATTTGATATTGACGGCAACAATCCAGTCTCACTCAGAAGTCGCTGAAAACGGGTTGTTTAATGACTTCTGGTGTCAGACACTGATGAAAAAGGCTGTCCTTTAACGTAGGCTTGATATGCAGCTGGTCGCCGTTATAGTTTAACAGCACTTGGGAGCGTCAGGGGGAAATACAGTGGGACAAGGACGAAAGGTAAGGCGGTGAAAGTCTGAATAGGGCAGGCAGGTGGGGTGGTGGATGGGTCCAACAAACACCGACTTTCACTTAGGAGAGCGGTGTTTGCGTCCTGTAAGATTATAGAGCCAAACCCTGTTCTTCTTTCCTAAACCCAACCATGTGCGTTTGTTGTTGGCGGAAAAACATCACTTTGTGATGTTGTACCCACATAGTGCTTTTATTTTGAAAGAGATTAAATTTCCTGTGAAAACTGAAGTGTATTTTGAAAGAAGACAATGCATGTAACAGGCAGAACTTGACATGGTGTCCCAGAACGCCAACAACCAACGCACCCAGGGTACCTTTCACGTCATATGTGGACGTGGAAAGTCCATGATCAAATGTCAATATGTGACGAGGTCACAGTGAGAATGTGTTGATGCCAAAGGCAGCCTTCGGTGTCTTCATGAGAGACACCGGGCTTTTAAGTAAGCCATCCATGGCAATACTTGATGCTGAGAGCAACTGACATGGTACAAAGAGTGTGAAAGTCCACGTAGGGCAGGTGGGAGGGTCGGTTGATGAGTCAAACAAAACTGGACCTTCATCCAGGAAACAGTTCGTGTCCTGTGTGAAACCAGCTCAGTGTTGTTTTAAGTTAACGTTACATCACTTACGCACCTACATCTAGTGTGAAACCAAAAGTCAGAGCTGTTTAATTTAATGTTACACAATTTACATACAAGCGTAGCACACTGATGTCACATTATGTTAAAATGTAGTTATTTTATGGGTTAATTGGTTTAACATACCTAACCAAGCAGTTTTGTTGCCTAACCTAACTGTCAGTATGTTAACATGCACAGGTAAGAGGAGCTACAGTTATAGCTCAACTAGGCCATTTAATTAGTTTTTACAAGCTGCCGAACTGAAAAACTGAGCTTCTAAACAATTAGATGGGAAGCATCAGCAGGAGGATATGGGAAATCTGTGAGATCCTGATACTCAGTATGCCTACATGCAGCAAGTGTTTAGCTAATCTGGCCAAACAGTAGAGGTTGAAGCTAACTAAGCTAGGCAGTGCAAAGTATGTCATTACTGGCCATTCAGTGGGATCATTTCTTCGAGATAAGTGAAGTAAAGGGAAGGGACACTGAAACAGAACAACAATATTGACTTTGTCGATGTAACTTTTCCTCTCTGGTGGACACAAGGTGCTGAAATGATCCTTTGACATGCTGATATCTAATGTTTTTGGCTAGCTACAGGCATTTTATTAGCATTTTAGTTGCATATTGTGGTGCTGTTAGGGACCTAGCAGTGAGGCAACAAGGACACGTGAGTTGTCATCATGTCAAAATCATGGGTTTTTATCTACCCAAAAAAGGCATGAAAAATTACAAACCAAGAAATGAACAACTAGGCTTTATAAAAGAGGTCAGCATAACATAACTATACTCAATATGATAACTAAACAAGATGTTAACTGAACAAACCAAAAGACATTGAATAAGTCTATTTCCCAAAATGTTACAGTTTTGCTTTCAGAGACATTTAAGGTCAATGTTAGTATAACATTTGGGTATAGAGTTAGTTTTGGGATGAATAGGGTCATATAAGAATACATGACCTGGCTGTGTTGTTAAAATGCACCTGCATGTTATGTACAGTTTGTGTGTTTGTGTGTCACACAGAGAAAAAGACGGAGAGAGAGACGTTGTGCTGCGCCCCTGTCGTCATGTAATTCCAGCCGAGAACAGATCACAGCCAAACATAACAATGGTGTGGATTTACAGCAAGTGCTTTCCAAGTGCTCAAGGCGCTTTCCAGTTTTCACGGCTACTTAGAGCGCAAGTATGTGTGTGTGTGTGTGTGTGTGTGTGTGTGTGTGTGTGTGTACAAGACAGTGTGCAAAGTCTGTTTGAGTGTGTTTGCATTTTTATGCCCGTCCTGGGAGAGAAAAAGATACAGAGATAATTTGCGGAGCAGTGAGAGATTATGTGCCAGTGTGTGTGAATCTGTGCAGCCTGCAGAAATAAAAAGAAAGTGTGTGCAAGTGTGTGTGTGTGTGTGTGTGTGTGCCTGCACACATCATTAAAGCTCACTCATTAACAGGATATATACAGTGTCTGTAATCCGTAAACAATCAATGAGCTTTTGACATGCTGGTTGGTAGATTTTCTCACCTATGGACGGCTCCCCTGTTTCAATCTTTGTGCTACGCTAAGCTAACTGGCTGTAGCACTATATTTAACAGAGGGACACAAAGACATTAGGACAACATGTTGACTGTGTAGCCCTTTACAACAGTAAATCAACGTTGTCACCATATTGGACGAAGCAAGAAATGCAAAGAAAAAAAAAGAAATCAGAGGAGCGGCAGTTTTTCTGGATAAAAAGCACTAATGTTTACATTTCTAGTCTGATTTCAATTTATTTGTTTTTTAATATATATTTATTGGTTTATGATTTTTGTGGGGAAAAAAGTTGTCAGTTGTCAGTTAATTAGAATCTCAATGTTTAGGCTATAATCACTGTGTGACTCTCAAGAGAGGAGTGTGTGTGGACAGAGACATAAATATCTGAATTTTAACAGCCACTAAATACTTACTATTGAAGTTAAAACTAAAACTTTACTTTGAAAGTATGTATCTGGACTGATTAGTTCTGAATTTACCTCTTTGAAATTTAAATATGAATATTCTCCATTTGCAGTTTGAAAAGGTGAAATTTATTTATTTTTTCAATGTTCACAACTTCAGATCCAAAAATTCAAGTTTCAAAATTTCAAAGAAGAAAATAAATACATTTAAAAAAAAGAGTAAGGTTTCTTCAATTTGATTGGTCAAACTCAGATCCAAAAATTTAAATTTCAAAATTTCAAAGAGAAAAATAAACAAACAAACAAGTAAATAAATAAAAATAAAAAATAGAGTGAGTTTCTTGAATTTGATTGGTCAAATTCAGATCTAAAAAGTCAACTTGAAATCCGATTGGTCAAAACATTCAGGCTCGATTGCCTATCCTTAGCTTGGATGTTGCAATATGGATTTTTTTTCTTCTTTCAATTTAAAGATTGAATCCAGGCAGTCAAATTTGAGCAACCTTAATCTTTTTTTGACACTGCAACTTGATTTTTTTTTTACCTTTATATAAGGAAAATAAGCCACATCCATGTTTAACAAATGTGAGTTCTCACAATTGACCTTTTGCTCAGCCCCGCCCCTTTGTGATGGTGTGAACCACGGAGCCCACACTGTGACTAACTGCACTCCCTGAAGAAATATTATCATATTTTTGGGAAAATGAAACAGTGATTCCAGAGAGAAGCAGACAGAGGGGTCTACAGTCTGTGTTTGAAGGATATATCCAGGATGTCAAACTGACTCAGCAGCAACAACAGGTTAAAAAGACAAAGATAGTTAGAAGCTAAAGCCCAACTATAGGCTACAGATCACAGTGTAAAAGTGAACCACCACATCACTGCTGATCCACACAGAAGACAATGAATATAAAGGGAAACTTTGCTGACACTGAACCAGCTGTGTGGCATCACAGTGTGTGCAGATGAACGGTGTTTGACTTTGCTCCCCGTGCCTGCTGCCAGCAAGTGGACCTCCGCCGCCAGACGGTCAGGGATCTGGTGGAACATCAGCAAAGTTTCCCTGCTTCCCTTCACTGGTTCCTGTACAGCAGGGTCGGTCTTTGTTTCACTGTTATCATCATTACAAAGCAAAAGCAGCATGTGTATACATTCAGTAGGCTATATCTTCAGTAGCTAGCTAGCTAACCCTACACTTTTCAGGGTTTGATTTTGGTTTTGGAACAGGGAAGAAACGAGTATCATTAATACACGACGTGCCCCAGGCACAACATTTAGCTCCACAAAACCACCCTGAAACGGCTGCATTAGAGTCAGTGGAGCACAGCTGTGTTGTTGTTGGACCCTGGTCTGAGCTGGCCTGATGCTACGATATGATTGCTAATGTCAACGAGGCAACTATGTGTCTGTATCTCTGGAAATGACAGTGTTAATCCTCTTATCTCACTCTTGGTGCAAACAGTATTTCTCCAAATTTTGAAATAGTCTTATATGCTATGGAATAGTTTGGCTAGATTCCCAATAAGGTCACAGATTCTGAGGGGTCACAGAATTTGGTGTAACACCTGCAGCAGTGACTCAGTCGTGACCTCCCTCTCCAGTCCACAGTGCTCCAGTGCATGCCAGATGAAATATCTCTCTCTGTCACATCTCAGTAGAGTCTCAGTGTCTCACACTGTCTCTCTCTGACTCTTCCTCCCTCGATGTACCTGTTCCCTCCTCCTCTGTACGCCTCTTTGCTTTCATTTCCCTCCAAATCCGCTCGGCTACATCGCACACCGACAGAGTACACTCTGCTCTTTCGCTACAGAAAACCCTGCAGTCTGTTTCAGCTTTCTCTTCTTGCTCTTGTGTGAACTCTCTTTCTCCTTTTTTCCTCCCCTGGAATCTCTTTCCTCCTCTCTTCCCTCGGTCTCTTCATCTCTAAGGAACTCATTTCTCCTCTTTCCTCAGACGCTGCTGCTTTTTTTTTTACTCTCTATTTTACTTTCTGTCTGTGTCTTCATCCCTTCTGTCCCTGTATCTTCATCCCAGCTCTTTTTTTTTTATCTTCATTACCCCTTCTCTCTGTCTCCATCTGTCCTCATCCCCCGGATCCCTCTGCCTCTGCGTTTACACCTGTCTCTTTCCTTTCATCCCTCCTCTTCTTCACCTGCCTGCCTCGCACATCATTACCCCCTTTTCTTCCTCCTGGTGCCTATTTCTCTCTCTTCCTCCTTTCTTCCTCTAACTGTGTGACAGGATTAAGGCCCCGTCTGACTGTCATTTTTTCTCTTTTTCTAGTGGCTTTGCTCTCATTTTCTCGTCATCATTTCTTTAATTTGCCCATTTCCCCGCCTCTCTCCGTCTTTCTTTATCTCTTTCTCCAGAGGTGAGCCGAGGTGGCAATAGGCGGTAGTACTATCAGTATGCAGAGTCATGGCGCTGTGGCTCTGCCGTCATTGATTGAACCAGCAGCTAAATATAGACACTGTTGAGGCTCAGCATCTTTACCAGCCAGGAAGGAGGGATGGATGAGCGGATGGAGGGATAGACACACACACACACACCTACACACACACGCAACTGTAAGCTAGAGAGTAAATAGTGGATATACATGCAATAAATCAGTGTTAATGAATGCACACACACAGCAGCAGCCAAACACACATGCACAAGAATATTCACATTGATAAAAAGGTTCAAATGAAGCACACACACACACACACACACACACACACACACACACACACACACAGACTTACAGACACTTGAGTCAGCACAGTCCCGCAGGGTGTTGGTTGTACAAAAAAATAATTCCGTTTGAGTGAAGAAGGCGTAACACGGTCTGACCTTTTTACACATTCATAACAGAGCTGCTGAGAAAAATATTTACTGGACACACACACACACACACACACACACACACACCCCAACAACTGAACGTTAACTCATTCTTTCTGGACAGATTGCTGTGGGCTAAAACAACATGACAAACCATTACTATTCAACACGCAGCATAAATCCAGAGCTGCGAGCCTTCCCACAAGCTGAGCAGGGAGAAAGACAAAGCCACAGACAGACAGACAGACAGAGAGAGAGGCAGGCACACGGCCAAACGGAGAGCTCGACAGGCAGAGAGACACAAATTCGGCAACTCAATGTAACCCACGCTGACAGGTAAAGTGAGAGGCAGACAGGTAAACAAACAGCCAGCTAAAGAGATAAGCAGGCAGACAACCAGAAAACAACGCCCTCGTGATCCAGAGGATTTCACGCAGATTAAATTCATCTCAAGAACGTGTTTCTGGACTGGCGTCAAAATGCCTGCTGTGCCACACGATATGTTTGTGTGCCTCATAAAGAACAGTTTGCTTGATAAATCACAGATTAGTGTTGTTTCATTGTCCGCACAGAGCTGCTTCCAATGCAGTTGGCATTTCTAAGTATTTCTTTGGCTTTCAGTGCTGCGGTTTTGTATCTTTTTGTCACTGTCACTGTAGATTGTGTTTTTATTTCCTTGGATAGCAGAGTGGAACTGAAAAGAATTTGGAAATAGAGTATAATTTGTCTGTTAATATTCACTTTTCATGAATATCTAGGCCTGGTTTGACCAAAGGTGAACTCACATGGTGTGATACACAGTCCTGCCAGTGGTTTTACACACTGATTGGTGCCGATAACACACCAAGATTGGCAGCAAAGCATCAACAAAGAAGGGTATGAAGAAGATGGCAAGCTTGTAGAAGTGAATAGAAACAATGCTGGATTTAAAATATTTAAAAAATTGGCTTTGCAAATGCACTCATACCATTTTTAGAGCTCAAAGATACACAAAAAGCATTTCAGTCAGGAACACTTTAGTCAAAGACTTTATTTACATTTGCAGTATTATACTTGGTGGTATGTCTCTGTTCTGGGGCCTCTCCACCTTTTCTCGGGCCTGCGCAGAAAGCCATAAGGCAGGCCCTTCCATGCGCCTACATGTAAAGCCTAAGGCAGGGAGAGCAGCAGCAAAGACCCCCAGGAACAGAACAGAGCAGCATCAATGACAAACAGAAATGACATTGATAAGTCAGACACAGCATGAAAAGGAGGAGCTGGGGTGGAGGCAGGTTGGAAAGAGGCTTGTAGAGGAAGCAGCAACAGTAGGCAGGTCAGAGCAGTTTAAATAGGGCACCCTGAATGTGATTTGCCAATTGGTTGCATAGAAAGGAATCATGTGATCTATCAGCTGACTCCCTTCATCAGTCAGCTGCTCCATCAGTTGATCAGGCTGTTTGAGATCAGCTGATGTAGCTGGGATGTGAGCTGAGCTTGACATCATGTCCTGCCTGAACTAATGCTGTGCTCAATTTTTGATGACTAACACTGACTGTAAGCATTCCTCACATGGCAGCTTTAAATCATCCATGTATATATATACTTTTTTTAACAAAATACAATCAGTGAGCAAACATCTCAGTCTTTTTTTTATGTATTTCTCTTCCTAACTCAACCACCAGCACAACAAACCATACCTTCTTTAACTCAGAATTTAAACTAGAAGAACTTTAAAACCTCATACAGCCTAAATGAGACTAAAAGTTTACTGCCATGTTGGCACAGCGGTTGAGCTAAATGCTTACTGAGACAGTGGATTTCCGAATTGCCACTTGACACAAAGTTTAGCTGAAGCGAACAGAAATTTCATCAGCTTTGGTTATGAACTAAGGCATTTTTAAAAACTTTTTTTCCCAATGATGGAGTTACATAAAAAGTCAGAAACACCAAAGTTATTCCAATTCATCCTGGGGGAGACATGAATCCATCCAAAAGTTGCTGAAATATTTAAGTCTGAAGCAAAGAGCTGTGCCGCTAGCATGGCTAAAAACAGGCAGAGCACAATTTGCTGTAACTAGTTTTGTTCTAAATCTGCCAAACCCAGGGAAAATTCAGCCTGAAGTATCGGCAGATAGAAGAGTGAGACTAACAACTATGAAGGATGGAGCTGTTCTACACTGAGAGGCAGCGATCACATCGAGGTCTCAGGAGCAGGAAGGTCCAGTACAGTCAGTAAAGTGTCTGTTGACTCTCTAAAGCTGTGACTGCTTTGGGAAAAAACCTTAGTGTTCTGGTTATAAATAAGCTTTGTCTTTTGCAATAGCCAAAAATAATGTTGGTATTGCAATGAATATGTCACATTTGTACCTTATTATGCAGCGGATATGTTAAAACTTTACATTTCTACAGCACGGTGGTTAACGTGTGGTTATTTAGGCACAAAACCACTTGGTTTTGGTCAGTAAAAGATCATGTTTTGGCTTAGAGTACCTGCTTTTGGTGGGACAATCCTAGCTGGAAATGCAGCATGTCTCTGTAACAGCTTTTCATGGCACTATCTCGCAGGAAACTCAGCGATGTCTTGGCAAAATTTGGCTGCTTTTTGTGGGACTATCCTGGCAGAAAATGTGGTGATGTCTCAGTAAAAACCAATCACTTTCCATGGCACTATCACAGTAGAAAATGCGGAGATATCTCTGTAAAAAATATCTGTTTTTTGTGGCTCTGTCCTAGCAGGAAACTGAGCAATGTCTTGGTTAAATTTGGACACTTTTCAAAGCATTATCCTGGCAGGAAATGCAGCGAAGTCTCTGTAAAAAACAACCTCTTTTTGTGCCACTATCCTGGCAGGAAATGCAGTGATGTCCTGGTAGAAACAAATTGCCTTTCATGGTACTATCACAGCAGGAACTGCAGCCATGTCTCAGTGCAAAACACCTGTTTTTTTGTGGCACTATGCAGGCAGGAAATGCAGCATTGTTATAGTAAAAAAAAACAGCTTTTCGTAGCATTGTCACAGCAGAAAATGCAGTGATGTCTCCGTAAAGAACAACTGCTTTTTGTGGCACCACTCCAGGAGGAAATGCAGCAATGTCTCAGTAAAAACCAATCGCTTTTTGGGGCACTATCACAGCAGAAAACGTGGAGATATCTCTGTAAGAAATATCTGTTTTTTGTGGCTCTGTCCTGGCAGGAAACTGAGCAATGTCTCGGTAAAATCTGGATGCTTTTCATGGCACTATCCTGGCAGGAAATGCGGTGATGTCTCAGTTAAAAAGTACTGCTTTTTGTGCCACTATCCCGGAAGGGAACTGAGCAATGTCTTGGTAAAACCCGATCATTTTTTGTGCCACTATCCTGGCAGGAAATGCAGCGATGTCGTTTTACCAAGACATTGCTTGGTAAAAAACAATCCTTTTTTTGTGGGACTATCCCAGCAGGAAAAACAGTGATGTCTGGGTAGAAACCAATTGCTTTTCGTGGCACTACCACAGCCATGTCTCAGTAAAAAAAAGTTTTTTTTGTGGCACTAATCCGGCAGGAAATGCAGCACTGTCTTAGTCCATCATAACAGCTTTTCATGGCACTATCACAGGAAGAAATGCAGCAATGTCTCTATAAAAAGAAACACTTTTCATGGCATTGTCACGGCAGGAAATGCAGTGATGTCTCAGTAAAGAACAACTGCTTTTTGTGGCACTATCACAGCAGAAAACGTGGAGATATCGCTGTAAGAAATATCTGTTTTTTGTGGCTCTATCCTGGCAGGAAACTGAGCAATGTCTCGGTAAAATCTGGATGCTTTTCATGGCATTATCCTGGCAGGAAAATGCAGTGATGTCTCAGTTAAAAACCACTGCATTTTGTGCCGCTATCCTGGAACAAAATGCAGCAGTATCTCAGTAAAAAACAATCCTTTTTGCGGCACTATCCTGACAGGAAAAACAACCATGTCTCAGTAAAAAAAGTTATTTTTTGTGGCACTATCACAGGAGGAAATGCAGCAATGTCTCTATAAAAAGAAACACTTTTCACGGCATTATCACGGCAGGAAATGCAGTGATGTCTCAGTAAAGAACAACTGCTTTTTGTAGCACTATCTCAGCAGGAACTGCAGCCATGACTCAGTAAAAAAGTACAGGTTTTTGTGCCACTATCCCGGCAGGAAATGCAGCAGCAGCTCACTAAAAAACAAGCATGTTTTGTTGTTTGTTGGTTTCCAACAGTGGTCTGCAGCTGATGGGCGTCTCACCTCGGTGACTGTACATCTACCATCCCCTCCACCTCCTGATGAAGTCAACTCATACTGTATACTACATCAGTTTAGAAATGTTGATATGATTCGTATAAAAACATGCTTTGCCAACATTTCCCTCTGGTGTCTGGCCCGAGTCAAAACATCTGTCTTCTTTTAGAAAGAGACGTTAAAGACAGGATTTAAACCCACAACCTCACACCCTGCAATGCAGCTTCAGCAGCAGGTCCTGGGTCTGTTTTGGGCTACTGCACACCCCAAAAAGACAACTACACCATTTAGCTAATTCCCATCTGGCTCTTGCTCCTCTATGGCAGCAGTGGGGGTGTGCAATATGACGGAGGCCCTGCCAATAATAAAGCATTAGCATATTGAACTGAACTGATAAAACTGTCAATCACACACAGGCTCCAGTGCCAGTGTGTGTGTGTGTGTGTGTGTGTGTGTGTGTGTGTGAATGTGACTTTCCCTCTATTGTTCTTTCTCCTTTCATTTCCACTGTTTTCTTATCTACATGCTTTAGCAACACATTCTTTACACGCCGTGACAATAAAGGCAAATAAAACTGAAGAAATTGAGAAAAGAGAAGGAAAGAAGAAACATTAAACATTAAAAAAGAACAAATTTATAATGCTCTTTATTTGACATATTGCTGTAAAGTAAGGGTTTCTGTCTGTGGTGCACAGGCTGGATTATAACACTGTAGCTGCTGCTGTTAAGTTGTAATAAAATATTAAAAAATGTCATGCATTTTGTCTTTTTCCTCCCTGTCTAATCCCAGTTTACTTCCTGTGGTGTGTACAAAAACACTCTTAATAATTTACAGCACGCCTGAAACGGTATGCAAAGTGTTTTCTAAAGGAAGAAAAAAGTTATTAAACATGCATTTGGATGGTTTCATCCTCCTCTCTAATAGCGCGTTTGAAAAGACTGATTGCAAAAGATGAACAGCCAGAGGCAACAACCCCCCCTTCTCCTCCTCCTTCTCCACCTCCTCCTCCCTCACCCCCTCCTCCTCTCTCCTCCTCCTCCCCCCCCCTCCGCTCTCCTCATCCATCCATCCACGCTTCCTTTTCTCTGCTGCTGGATGGTGCGTTAGGAGCGCACGCAGGACGGCACCGGGGGCTTCCCTTGTGTCTGATGGAGACGGGCTGAGGAGGGGGACCAGGTCCGGCCGGCACCTCGAGGATCCCGCAGGAAAAGGACTCCGCTCCTGCTGCTGTGAAAGCCGCGGGGAGCGGGCACGAACCAGGGCAGCGAGAGGGGAGACACCGGAGGTAAAGGGGCCATTAATAACCTGTTGTTTGTGTGTTTTTGTTTTTCCTCTGAGGCGGAAAGCGCGCACACAAACACCAGGATGGATTTGAAAGCGACATTTAAACCTTGTTGGACTTGATTGGCATCGTTTTAATGATGATTTGGGGAAAAGAAGAAGCGGAATAACTGAGAGAGAATCTGTGTGTGTGCGTGTGCGTGTGTGTGTGTCCTCCACTGCTTAGCCGTCGTCTTTTTGCCTTTGATTAAACACAATTTCTCATGTTCACACGCGCCTCTATAGGAGCCTAACAAGCAAAACACGTGAGCTTAATTGATTTTCAGTTAAAAGGCGTTTAACTCAAATATCCACCTCCCAGGTTGGCTGCTTCAGGAGCAGGATGAAGTGCTTTTGCTCACTCTTGATGCTCATTTTATTATCATACATGTAAACAATAGAAACTGCAGCGTGATATTAGACTGCAATTCAATTATAGTCGCAGGCTGGAGCCTTTTAATCTAATGGAGGAAGGCTGAGAGCGCCGCCTCAAGTCTGCAAACGGACACTGCACACGGCTGTGTGTGTGAGACGCAAGTGAATTGGCATCATTTTTAGATTTTTAAAACAAGCTCACATGCCTCTCTCAATGAGCTTTCACCGTCCAGGAGAGGCAGCCACTATTCAATCACACCTCTCCCTGTTCCTCTGCATCTGCACCGGAGGCCAGGATGAGCCCAAATTACAGAGATGATAACCGTCTTACATCATCAGATCCTGACACTTTCTGCAGACAGCTGGGGTTTTAAAATAGGATCTCACCCTAAAGACAAAAGCAGTTTCCAGGAGTGAGCGGCTTCATTTGGTGATGCAGGGCATCAGAGGCCGCGGGGATGATGTGTGGTGATGACAGAGCTGGATTGTGTGCGTGTCCTGGTGTGTTTGTGTGACCACACAGGTGTGCAGGTAGATGAGCCTCTGTGCTTCTAAGTGTTTGCATATGGAACATAGTGTCAATACTCACTTATATTGATCCAGCCTGTAACAATAGCAGCTCCCTGTTGACCCAGAGTGAATGAAAGCAGGTTATTGTGCCTCGCTTCAGCTGCTACAGAGACCTTATGAGAGGTGTTTGCATTAGGCCCTACACCCTCAGCTGTGTTTGATAGAGGGTGGAGATGTTGCATGATTGAGCTGAACGTTTAGTTGATCGACAGAAAATTTAAAGGTCCAGTGTGCAGGATTTAGGGGGATTTAGTGGCATCGCAAGGTGAGGACTGCAGATTGCAACCAGCTGAAACTTCCTCTGGTTAGATTTCCTGCAGTGTTGATTGTTCAGGAGGTTTTCACCAGGAGCTGAATCATCCTCAGAGGTCTCCTCCTCTCCAAAACAAACGGACCCAGTGATTTAAACCACTAAAAATACTGAATAAAGGAGTTTCATGTCTCAAATAAATGTTGGTCCGACGCTGTTTGGCATGTTGGAGACAAGCACAATGTGCCAATGTGTGCTCACCTTTTTTTCTTATCTAGACGTTGAGAAGGTTTTTACTGGGAGCCGAATTATCTGCAGAGGTCTCCTCCTCTCCAAAACAAATGGACTAAGTGATTTAAACCAGTAAAAACACTGAATAAAGGAGTTTCAGGTTAAAGAAAGATCTGCATCTCTCTGAAGCTATGCGACATGTTGAAGTCAGGCCTCTAGCCCAGCACTTGCTAATGTTTGCTCACCTTATTTCTCTGATAACTTAAGATTCAGACATTCAAGAAGTTTTTACAGAGAGTCAAATTATCTACAGAGATATCTTCCTTTCCAAAACAAACAGACCAGGGCTCTCATTTATAAAACAATGTGTAGGATGCATACTAAAGATGTACGTACGAGAAACAGCCAAAGATGGTGTTTTCTAAAGAATGTATGACCATTTTTACAATCAGGCCTCCAGCTCACCGTCTGGGTCGCCAATTCCCCATCTACAAAATGTTTCTATGCATGGCTCAAAGTTTCTCCCATCAAGTCTGTTTTTATAGATCACAACTTTTGTGTAGGAAGTGGCGTACGCCTCTTTCAGGCCTCATTTTGTGCACACACGGTGTTTACAAATGAGACCCCTGGTGATTTAAATCAGTAAAAACATTGAATGAAGCAGTTTTACATAGAGCCAGTGTTTGGTTTGTCCGTTCTAGGCGACTGTAGAAACATGGTGGTGCAACATGGTGTTCTCCATAGAGAAGGACCTGCTCCCTGTGTAGATATAAACGGCTCATTCTTAGGTAACAAAAACACAACGATTTTTATTTTCAAGGTATTATACACTTAAAAAAACATACTTATTATATTATGAAGCATCTCTGCCAATATATCCTCCTAAATCGTGCACACTGGACCTTTAAAGGACGCTGTTTGTTTGACGTTAAGGACAGGCAAAGTAGTTGAGCTTTGATTGTGATTTGCTTTTACAATAAAAGAATCTGGAGTTGGAGTATGAGTGGAAGTGAACTTTCATCTTAACTGATAAGGTGTTTTTCGTCACTGTAAACAGAATATCTTTTGGGTTTTGGACTGCTGATGGGACAAAACAAACATTACAGAGACGTTAACTTGGGCTTTAGGAAATTGTGATGTGCATCTCGTTCCATTTTCTCATGTTGTACAGACCAAATGATTAATCAAGTAATCAAGACAACATTATAATGATTGCCAGATAAATTAATAATGAAAGTAATCATGATTTGCAGCCACAGTGCGTGATAAAAAATGCAGAGATGTACCCGTTTGTTCCTCGCCTACTTTCAAACCCTTATTATTTTTCAACCACACAAATTGTGCTCTAAGTCCCAGTGACACAGAATCTTTACCGTCTGTACTCTGTGGTTACAAGAGGGATTTAAATAAAATCCTTCTCATTGATTGGGCTGCTCAAAGTGGGCAGGGTTTGTGTTCAGCAGAGCTACAGCAGACTGCTAGCTCCACACACACTTCCTCCACCATTAGATCAGTAAGACGAGGGAGAGATGAATGAATGAATGAATTAGATTAATGAATGAACGAATCAGACCTCAGCCACATTGTGTTTGAAAATGAAAACAAAGGTTTGATTGTTGAAGAGGGGGCGTGTTGTAACAGCGAGGCCTCAACAGTGTAACACTGATAGGATAGTATAGCCATCAGGGACAGAGAGACGAAGCACGTTGCATGCTCCGTGTAATGTTGGTTACTAAAACAGTAGACTGTAAAACACCTTGCACATAATCTGGATCTGTCACAAATAACACTTTCCATAAGTGAATAAATTCTAGCTCATAACCACGGTTATTTTGGGGAAACGAAGACACCACGCTGTTGCTAGCTAGCAAACTAGCTCTGTGCAGCTAAAAGTTTCAGATTGATTGACGGATGGATTGAAACTGGTTGGTACTATCTGACGTAAGCACGTCATATTTCTGAAACTTTAAATTTTAAGAAACAACCGAAGAGCCATCTTTTCAAAATGGCTTTTGTCCCACACTAAACTGTCTCGTGCTTGTTCCCAGGTGAGTTTCTTTTTGGGTCCTCAATAGCCTGTATTAGCTCTGTGTTTTAGTTTCTTTTTGCTGCTTTGTTTTAATTGATACATCGGCCTTTCTTTTAAGTATATCAAGTACATTTATTATTTAAAAACATAAGCCTCTGCACACTGAACTGAATTACTGTGATTTTATTAAGAGCGAACCATGCCTTTCGCCCGTGGCTTCTTCAGGTTCGCTCAAGAAGCCACAGGCGAAACGTGTTGTTCACTCTTAATAAAATCACAGTAATTCAGTTCAGTGAGCGATGGTTTATGTTTATGATTTTATCTGAGATGTTCCTGTGGCCGACCAGCACCTGATGCTTGAGCCTGACTGCGCAGAGAGAGTTCTGTTTACATTTATTATCTATTCTTTTTTTGTTGCACTGGAGGAAAACATGACTGGATTTAACTGGATATAAGAAAATGAGGAAATGCAAATTATTTATTTATTTATTTGGCATATACTCTTAAAATGTTGAAAAAAATGTCAGAGGATGAAATTTAAAAGGGATAAAAAGACAATTTGATTTTATTTTAACTTTAATACGCTACTATTTTGCCAGCTGTCAGATTCTGGCTGAGAATATGAATTAAACTGCTGATTTTGTTCTGAAATACTCCCCAAAAAGCCCCAAATATACAAAGCAATTTTATTTCTGTGAAAGGTGCTACATCAAATACATTTATTATTTATTATTTTGTTTTACAGGAGGAAAACATGATTGGATTTTAATGTAAGAATATGAGGATATGCATTTTTAATTTATTTTTTTGGCTTAAAACATTGGAAAAAAATGTCCCAGTATGTAATTTTAAAAGTGATAAAAAAAGATATTTTAATTTTATTTGGACTTTAATACACTACTGTTTGGCCAGCCGTCAGATTCAGGCTGATTTTGCCTGAATTGAACTTCTGATTTTGCTCTGAAATACTCCCAAAAAAGCCCCTAAATGTTTGAAGCAATGCAGGAAATGATTTTTAAATCGCACATTTTACCCCAGACGCCACCTTTTATTGTGCCCCTCCCTCCAATCTCAAACCAAAGTTATGCCCTTGGATAAATGTAATAAATAACAGCAGCCCTTTGCACTTGCTGGTGTTTTAGTCTTAATTGGTGACTTCACTTTGAATGTCCTGGAATTCATTAGCTAATTAAGACGCTTTATGTCAGACAATTTATTTTAAGCAATTTGTTCTGGCTTGTTGTCCTGTTAAACAATAAATCTTCGTTAAACAGATAACTTATATAAAGCGCTGCAGCTACAATTATCTTCATTATGGAATGACTGATTGATTTTTTTTCTCAGTTAATTGAGTCATCAATCAATTAGTCTATAAAATAGTCAATTAGTCTCTAAAATGTCAGAAGAGAGTAGAAAGAGGCCTGTCACAATTCCCCCAACCCCAGAATGATGTCTTCAGGATGCTGGTTTTGTCTGATTGCAGTCAAAACTCCAAAAACTATCTACAATACAAAGTTATAAAACAGAGAAAAGTAGCTAATTATCAAATCTGAGAAGCTTGAGCCAGAGACGGTTTGGTATTTTCTGCTTAATTGTTCATCAAAATTGAGACTGATTCATTTTGTGTCACTCTCTTTTCTTGTCGTACAATAACAGATATCGCAGCGCCTGTTTATTGAATGCAGAGCTGCGTTTTTGCTCACCTTGTCTGTCTCCCATGCATCCTTTGTCACTCTTATTTAATATGCCTCTCACACATTCACACACACACACAAACACACAGCAAACTGAGTTTCTTTGGAGTGTCTAACCTTGACTCTTGTCACTTTCAGCACGGCGCTGACAGATTGTTTTTTTCTTTATATTCCATCTCTGCCTCTTCTTTTACATTTTAATTCTGTTTCTGTCTCCTGTTGTTTCCCCCCGCAGATCCTCCATCATCTGAAGGTCTCCTGCCTCTCTTCCAGGGCGTGTCTCGGGGATTCTGTCTAACATGCACGCTCTCAAGAGTGTGTAGCCTGTAGAGTCAAGAGGAGTGTTAAGTGTGTGTGTGTTTGTGTGTGTGAGTGTGTATACTTGAAGCGCAGACATGGGCTCTGTGGGAGCGGAGCGCCGCAGGCCCACACCGGCCCAGACGCCCGAGGAGAGAGATGTGTGGAGGGATGGAGGGAGAGCTGGATGGAGGGATGGAGGCAGGGAGGGGTGGAGGGAGGGCAGAGAGAGCGGCGTGGTGCAGAGCTACAGCTTCGACTCGTACCAGCTGGAGGAGGAGGAGATCAGTAAAGACGCCCCGGAGCGAGGTGTGCTGGCTCTGTCCGAGCCCGGTGAGGGAGTTTCTGTTCTTTCTATCTGTGTGTGTGTGTGTGTGTGTGTGTGTGTGTGTGTGTGTGTGTGTGTGTGTGTGTGTGTGCTGGTTTATAAATAGGCAGACAAGGAACAAGGAAAGAGATCGATGTATCAGCAACACCAATTTATCAAAGTGAAAAAAGAAAACCACACCAACATCCTTCTTATGCTTCAAAACAACAGGAAAAACAAAGTGTTTGGATATTAATCTGATCAATTTTCACAGCTCCGTCTCACAATATGCTGAGTGGAGCAAAATATGCTTCCATTATCCGCTGTATGTAGATATACAGGAGGTGGACAGAGTATCATGAACATATGTGCAGTGATATTATTCATATTCACTGCCAGAGTCCCTCGATAGTTTCAAAGAATGAGGTGAATCGATGGTGGTTTTACACATATCTGGCCTTATTATATGCAAGTAACACCCTTGTTGGAGGGTAATGAAGATAGAGGCTGATGACGCACAGCCATTTTTCCATTTTCAAAGAAATCCCTGTGTTACATGTTTGTAAAATAAATCTGTTTATTTCCTGAGAGGCAAGAAAGGAAGAGAGGAGATAGATTTATGAGTGATAAACATGGATGTATAAAGAGAACTGGATACAGCGTTGAAGTTGGGGCCCCGTTCAGTCCTATGAAAGTTGCTCAGTGGCGCTTGAAGCAAAAAGTTTGACTTCCTGGGTGTAAAATTACATCATTGGGCCCAAAAAGCAAGCACACAAGACTTTGGTGGACCAATTACCTAACTTCTGGTTTGGCCCTCTGCTAACTGTGGCGGCGAAAAGGCCTAGAAATATTTGACCCCTAAGGTCGAGGAAGAAGCAAAACATGTTTACTAAAATTGAGCAACCCTGAAGGAGGAGAAGTCTTAGAGCAGAGTGACCTGGCAAACATTGTGATGGAGAAACATTGTGATGGGGAAATAGATGTCGTTGGAAGAACAAAGTGTGGTAGAATGCCAAGTATGGCAGGAAATCACACACACATGGAAAGTTAGGTATCTGAGGAGGAGTGTAAGAATGTTCGGTGAACTGCTGTACGGGGCCGTCTCATTGTTGCGGTATTTGAAGCTATATTTTGTGTCTTCAATAAATAACCCTCGAGGCTGCAAGACCGACCTCCAGTCATAGAGTCTTTTTGTAACATAACTTCAATAGGGCTAAAATGATTTAATCTTTCGTCTCTTCTCGACTTTTGAAATGTTTATTTCGCAGTTATTTCGAGGGTTGTGACAACAAAAAAAATTAATCTACTGATTTACCGATGTTTCTCTCACAATGTAAGCCTATTAAGCTTTTTCCATTGTCACTCTTGGCCGCTCCAAGTAAAGCCATGCCATACCGACTTTTGTTTCCATTGTCAGTTTAGATACACCCATGAAAAAGAGTCAGCTAACGCTAGCTAGCCCCCCATCTTTTGTATAAGGCACAACAAACACAGTGCACTGATCGAGAAACGAAATTTCGTTCTCTTGTGTATGAAAATGCACAGTGAAAATGACAATAAAAATCTTTGACCTTTGACCTTTGAACAAACACAGTGCAGAAGCTGCCAGTGACTCAACAAGTGTTGAACTAACATGAACATCTCAGCTAGTGGAGAAACAGTGCTAACATTAGCATGCTAAGCTAACTAGGTTCCACTTTCAAGGTAGAGGCTTGTTAGCCCAGCTAGCTTCATCTTCCTGAGTGGACAGGGACTGCTAATGAACATACAACATGACACATAAAGAGCGCTCGTTGTGCTTGTTGAAGAAGGAGAAAAAGCATCTTGTAGTTGACAGTGCGTCTCCAAGCAACACCCACGCTTAAATGTCAGTCAGCCACCCGCAGGTTTGAAGCCACTGTTTCCACAAATACCTCAGAGAAAGGTTTTATCCTCTGTTGAGAAATTATGCACAACAGCTGCAGCATCGTTATAAACCCTCACACTAAAAGTGAGGAGAATTTAAATTTTAGTCCCATTTTAAAAATACTCCAAAACTGCAGTGAGAACGAGTCACCTTGTTGGCATATGTCTTTGATTTTTACGCTCTGTGAGACTGAACTGAATGTAAAACGTGTGTGTGCATGTGTTTTCTAGATGATTGTGCAGGATGAGGGAATAAAAGCAGTGACACAGACAGAGAACAGTGTAGAAAAAACTGTTTGTCAAAAACAGGATGCAGGCCTGTTAACAGAAAATTGCTGTGTTGCCTGGTTACTCAGGTTGCATAAAGGGCACATTAATCAGATCACAAATGACCAAGGATACACAGCGAGGGGCCGAGATTATCAGCAACAGCTCTCTCTTCTCTCTCTTTCTCCTGCAGCTGTCAGTCTCCATATCTCAGTCAGTGTACGGCCAACAAAATACACGAGTAAGCAGTCTGCCTTTTCCCTTTAAAAGAGAGCGGTTTGGAAAAGACTCAAAGACTGAATTAATTTTAGCCTGTCATCACAGTCCTGCACCTACTCTACAATCTGTGGTTCTACTAAGGGACTATAGGAAAGTTATCAGGGGGTGAGAGGGGGTCAGAAAACGGGAGGGTTGTGTAATTTTTCTTTTGGCTGAAGCGATAGCTCTACTTTTTAGGATAGCAGGAGAGGGTATTTTATTATTTATATCTTATTTCAGCCTTCCTTTGTGTTATAGTTACATAAACAAGTTACAAAAATAAAGCTTTTACTTGCACTGTACACCGAGGATAACAATTCTGTCTCTGTATCAGGGTTTTATTCATGTGTAAGTTGGTTTTAGATATTAGGGTTTAGACCCTTTTAGGGACGACGTCACAATGACATCAGTTTACCTGCCTCGCCACCACAATGTGGTCTTGTTGTGTTATTGGGAGCCAGAATAGGAGTCATGGCTCAAAACTTAAATTTTATCACATACCAGCCGCCACTGTCCGTCAACAACAAAAACAAAGACAGCTATGGTTAAATGTGATAAGACGAAAGGACTGGAAGAAGGCTCATATCAGCTTAGAGAAAAACTATTTCCTGTTGTAGGGATAGGTTATGTGTATTAAGGGTCATCTTGTCCACCTACTCAGAAATTGGGAAGGTATTGAGAGGAATATTGGATTTCTCTGTAGCGCATTAGCTAATGTTAGCTTTGATAGCAAAACAAACTGGAGGAAACTGTTCAAGTGTCGTCCTCCTTTGTGAGATTGGCCCAGTAATCAACCACAAAGCTTCCTGTGACATCATCCGTCCACTGAGTGGGAGCATACGGGTCTGTCTGGTCCCGTTGGTCAGTGTTTACTTTTTGAAGTAACAATGGCGGTCCTGGAGAATGAGTGACCTGACATGGTGAGTTCGTAAATTCAGTCTGACGCTCTACACTAAAATGAGAGACCTGTTGGTCAAAGATATGGAGCGTTATATGTTAATATGAATTAACCAACGGCTAAATTAATCACACATGCACTCTGCTGGGCGCTCTGCTGCTCCGTCTCCTCAGACAGAGTGCCTAGAGTGTGCTCTGACACTTTGAGAGTGCCGTGCTTTGGATAACTGAGCGGTACATTCAGACATCGCGCTGAATTCCCACAGTCCAGTTTGTGCCAGAGTACGCTCTGGCACTTGGTATGAGTATTTCTGAATGCACCACTGGCATCATGTTCCTCCATTTTCTAAAACAAGCCAACAGAACGTGCTAGCTGGCACTAGCTAATATCTGTGGAGAATTGTTTTACCTCCAGCTAAGCCTCGCCCACCAAAAAAACATCATACTGTTTACTAACAGTAAAAGGGTCTATTGGATACACTATAAAAGGTGCAACGTGTGAGATATGGACAGAATTCTAAACATTGTTAAAATGAAATAACATTACCAATAAAAAATGAAAAAGAAACAGACTTGACATTAAAGTTGTCTGTGTATTGTGTTGCAGAGATATCTCCTGAAATTAGCATGCTAACCAGTTAGCCTCGGACCATCCCATCTTATAATACTTGTATCTCCAGAAGCGATAGTCAGTATGTTTACATGACATTAGGGAAGATTGAATTATTATGATAGTCTGACTAAAACCAGACTTTAAAAATACATGTAAACATGTTAGTCTGACTGAAATTGTACTAAATGGAATTCCTCACAGTCTAACACACCCAGATAATGTGACTGGGAGAGGAATTCCTCCTGTATGTATACAGTCAATTGGACCTGAACTGGCCCTAGGCACTCTGTGCATGCTCCACAGTTTGTGCCTCGGGCTTCGACCCTGAAGTCGAAAGCATTAAATGTGTGATGAGATGGCCCCCCAAGCCACCTCAGCACATAGTAACCAGGGTACTCTCTGGGTCAGAGTACCAGCACCCTGGAAGCTTTAACTTTGTCTGAGCTTTTAGACAGGAGAAGGGGAGAAAGGTTCAAGGTCTACCACTTCCCAGCTCGTTATCCAGCTTAAACAAAGCACCAGGCCTATGAATGGCATTTTTTTGTCAGACTGAGGATGGAAACACAGTGTAATGAGTTGACAGTTCTGTCTGACATCCGGCAGCCTCCATCACTCATTAGACCTGTTGGTGAGAAATATGCCTAAGAAAGTGCAATTTCTTTTACTGTATTCAATCAAACCCAAACTGGCCTAGGCGCTCTGCGCGTGCTCCACAGTTTCCACTCTGGGCTTTGACCCGGAAATCAAATAGCGTTCAATGCATAGCAGAATAAAAAGCAGGTAAAAAACATGGTAAAATAGACATCCAGAGCTGTGCATTTTTGGTAGACGAGGAGACATAGTTCATACTGTGTCAGCTGAAAGAGTTTAATATTTTAAAATACATGGGAGGATAACATGGAATAGCGACCAGTTCAGAAAAGTGGAAGAACAGCTAGACGATGCTCGATTGTTTGGTCTTTGACGTTATAGGTCAACTGGAAAAAGGTACAATACTAACAAACTCAAAGGACGCATCTCTGCACCAATTGTAGCATCGGACATACTTCGGTCAATAAATCGATTCCCCTCCCTCGCTTGTAAACTGGGACAAGGACAGTAGTCAAATTAAATGGCCTAGTTGACCTGTAACTGTAGCTCGGCTTAACTGTGCATGTAAATGTACTGAGTGAGCCCCTGTAGCGTCCAGTCTGCCCTCAGTCCAACACGGGAGGACAAAAAAGTCAAGTCCACTAATAGTTGTTTTGAGATGCTGAGATACCTGATCTCGGTCCCAAAATAAGGTTCAGCAATCTTTTTGCCTCCCCTACTCTTTCATGATTTGAAAAGCTGTCTTATTCCTGCCTAGCTTGCTCAGTGCAGTAAGAAGGGTACACAGTTGACCAAATGGTGTCTGCAGAAATTACACAGAGTTCACAGTTTCTCCCTGAATCAGCACGGCCAGGGCACAGCCAAGCCAAGCCAAGCAGGCCAGGTCAAGCTAGCCAGCAGGCTCACCAGCCCTGTTTGGTCAAGGTCCGAACGATCCAGGCAAGACCAAGAATATGTCACAGTTCAGACAATCCAAGATCTGAAATCTATGATGCTGGTTTGTTTCAGACTGGTATACAGCCAAGCTAGCTTGGCATGCGTTGCTGTTTTAAGTCTGTAATCTTAACTTGTCTCAAGCCAGGCAAAATATCCAGATCATCCAAAATCCAAACCATTGTTTTTAGTCATCAAAATAAGCCGCTTGTCCCCGACACCATCTGTGCGAGATGCACGGGGCTTTCCACCAATTCCCAATATAAACCCATCCATGTCATTATTAGACACTCAAAGCCACTAAAGTAGTTTACAGAGCGTGAAAGTCCCGTCAGCGTGGGTGGGTCAAACAAACACCGGACTTTGACCAGAAGACCAACAAACAACGAAATCAGTTGTGGTGTTTGAGCCACTCAAAGCCCTGAGCTTTTAGTGACATCTGCAATCTCTTCCAAACCACAGCTAAGTAGTTTAGTTGCCTAAACTCAACCGCCGACCCTTTCTTACAATAACTTTTATGCCTCTCAAAGCCGGGTATTTTTTAGTCACATCTGCTATCTTGTGCTAACCATAACCAAGTTCTTTTCTTGCCAGAACCTAACCACTGACTCCTTGGTCCTGCCAGCCCCTTCCGCATGAAGATACAATGCAAAAGGCTATCCCCACCATCATTTTAGTAATGCCAGGGCTTCTGCCCAAGCGGTAAAATATGACGAGTAGGGATGAGATCACATTGCAAAGACTGTTGAAAAGCCGAGATACATGAAGACAGTGCATGTATTTTTTTTACGACGTCCACCCCTCACCACTTAAATCATTGTCATACAGTGCCTAAATATGATCATTAGAAAGGGTAAATCCGCCATAAAAGACTTCCATATTGTCAGTTTCTGCACTGAAATGTCAGTCACACAGTGTGGGCTGTGCCGCGGTGTCTTCTTCATTGGATTTTCTGTTAATGAGGTTTGAGTTTCTGCAGGCAGTGATCTTTTCTTCTGTCTGTGCAGTCATGGTGATGCTCACTGCTCATTCGAACTGCACAGTTAATGCAAGGCGTTTTTATTTTACCCCAGAAACAACAAACCTTACAGAACAGCAGGAATGGAAAAGCTCCCAGAAGCTGTTTACTTTGAATTGCATATAGGTATTGAAATAGCCATTTATTTATGAGAAAATAATGTAGATTAGTCAGGAGCTATATGCAGGTCCTAGATATCAGAAAACAAGTTACATAAAATATTAAGAAGGAAAATAAATTGTCTCAGATTCGTGTTTTTACCCCCTGTAGTGAGCTGTAAAATGTAAATGCTCAGAAATGGTTTGGAGCAGTTAATAGTAGGCTCACAGGATTAGGAGGGGATTATGAGCAGTTATATAAAGAACCTGCACATCACACTTTAACCATGAAATGAATCAGCTGCAAAACACAAAAGTCCAGTCCTTAGCAGAAACTACTCGGCCGCTCGTCCATGATCAGCACTTCCTCTGATCAATCTCTCAGCAGCACAGGAGGAACGAGGTCCTCTGCTGCATTAGCTGCTCCATCAGTGGAGCGGAGGCGTTACTGCTGCTGCTGCGCCTTCATTCATCCTGATTAGCTTTAATGAAGATCGAGTGCGTTGGCTCGAGACCTAATTCAGATGTTTTGAAGTCATTTTTATCCCTGCTGTTGGAGTGTGATTTCATACTCTTTTAATTCTCTAACCCTTGACTCCTTCCTTCCCGCTCAGACTTTGAGGAGCCGATCCCTGACGACCGTTACCATGGCATCTACTTTGCAATGCTATTGGCTGGCGTGGGTTTCCTGCTTCCCTACAACAGTTTCATCACTGATGTGGACTACCTGCACCACAAGTTTGAAGGTATAAATATGCATGAACTGCACCTATAGAGAATGCATGAATTTTACAGACACACCGGGGGCCAGGTGCATAAAACTCAGTGTGGATTCATGACTAAGACTGTGCGCGCACAGAGGCAGAAATATGTATGCCCATTCTTTTTGTAAGACTTATATAGCTGTGATATGAATCTAGATTATTGTGGCGCTGGGCACACATGCACAAGCCTCATTTCCACTACCACAGTTTGCCATCAATGGATGTAGGAACACCTTTAAACATGTGTTTGCATATCGACACTTGTCCCCCTCCATTATTTCCTGGGTCCAGACCTTTTAATAAACCCACTCCCCCCACTTTGTATAATTCATCAGGCACTGTGACATAAAACAACTGTCTCTCGGTTAAAATGAAATATGACCTATGAGCGCCGGGGGGGACCCAATTAACCAATCAGCATGACGGGCGGGAATAACGCCATTGTGAGGAGGTGCACCAGAACGAATGAGAAGTAATAACAACAATGCTAAGTGCTATAGACGAGATAGATGCTGCTATCAGAGTTGTTCTAAATCGACATGTCTTCTCAATATCACCCAATATTGTAGTTGGTTGTATTTTACTTTAGTCCACTCATAAAACCTCAACAAAACATGGCATGGCTACACATCACAGTGTGGACTTAAAATGACATTTGGTTCAGGCGTATACTTTGGTCTCTTATGAACCCAGAGAGGAACCCAGTTGAGGGCTGATTGCTTTTCTGTGCCCCTTCCCTGGTCTGAATGGAATACCAGGACCATGAAAGCCTGATATTTTTTGACGTTTTTGGACTGGAGAAGGAGATCATTAGCCGTTATAGCGGTATTTCTTATCATTTTTACACTGACGATATTCAGTTGTATTCAGAAGCTCTTATAATTGTTCCTGAAATTTCATCCTTTGTTTTGTCATCCTTGACCAGTCTCTGTCTCTTGACAACCATGTCAGCCAGCTTGTTCGTTCATATTTTTCCAGTTGAGGAACATTGCCAAATTAAGATCTGTTGTCACCAAGGCCGAGATGGAGATGGTTATTCACGCTTTTATTTCTTCTTGTTTATTATTGTAATGCTCTTTTTATCTGTTTGATTCAAACCTCGGTCAACCATCTTCAAACTGTCTAAAATGCAGCTGCCCGACTTTTGACCAGAAATAACAAGAGATCACATATCACTCCAGTTTCCTCTCTTCACTGGCTTCCAATCGATTTCCGTATCCATTTTAAAGTACTGGTGTTAACTTTCAGAGCCCTGCATGGTCAAGGCCTTTACTTGACATGTCTATTGGTGTTTGACCTCAAATTGTGTGTTCTTGCTGTCTTGTTTGTTGCTGTGTATTTTAAATGTCAGTCCTATTTTTTATCGATGTAAAGCACTTAGTGATTCTGTATCTGTGAAAGATGCTATACAGATAAACTTTACTTACTTACTGGTGCACGTCAGCCGGAGGCAGCCCTTCAAGCCACCTCAGCACATAGTAAACAGGGTACTCGGTGGGTTAAGAGTACGAGTACCAGAACTACAGAGGCCATAACATTTTGAGTTGAGTTCTGAGGAGAGACGCGGTTCAAGGTCTACCGCTTCCCAGCCCATTCTCCACCTTAAACATATATGTTCCATAAAAAGTACAGTATTTTTGGTGGAGCTTGGCCGAAGTCAAGCCTCCCTCGAGTCCAGAGACAGCAGACTGTAACAGAGCATGGGGGCGTATCCGTGAAGTCTGCAGGGGCTTGTCAGTGTGGCGTTCAAGTACATACTCACACAAAAGAAAAAAGAAATCTCCGTGGTAACTAATACATCTCAACAAATAACAAAATAAGACCATAAATAACATAATAATGACACAAGTTATTATATTATTATAAGCTACAAAAAGACAGCTTGTAATGGTAAGTGGGTTCATGCATATCAAACTCCCAGGAGTCATGTGAGCGTTTGTGTGTGTTGCAGGGACGTCCATTGTATTCGACATGAGTCTGACATACATCCTGGTGGCTCTGCTGGCTGTCATCCTCAACAACGTGCTGGTGGAGAGACTCAGCATGCACACCAGAATCACTGTGGGTAAGTCACGCAGGAGCACGCTCACAGACTGAGCTTTAATTGTGAAAAATGTCTGATTATGGGAACTTCTGCTGTTACTCATTTATTAATGACCCTCTGGGAAGCTCAAAGCTTATCAGAGCCGAGTATGCAGAGCAGAAAGAGGAAGACAGTATAAAGAGAAAAAGAAAAGTACACTCTGCTGTAATATTTCTGTGGGTTTTATTCATAAAATGTGTCAGAAAAAACCCTCAAACTCACGAGGGTCTGTCTTAAAAGAGTGTGGGTATTTTTGCTGTTTTGTTTTTCTTTGCACTCCTTTAAATTCTTGCATCATCTTCAGTTCTGCTGTCAGTGTTCAAAACATTTTTAAAGCTAACTTACTATGCTGTTAAAGTAAACCATTCAGGAACAAGTGTTCACATTCAGGCAGCAGGTTGGTTAAAGACTAAAGCCTGGTACTATAGAGATTGAGATGTGGCCCCGAATTATTAATTAAAAAGCTGGTTTTTAATGCTACTACACGTCTTTGCAAATATTAAAGCTGCTCAGCCTACTCCATATGAAAAAATGTTCTTTAAAAATGTATGTCCCCCCTAGGAGAATTTTGAAATCATTACACACGCGGCGCATGTAAGAGCATGGTTTCACCGCCGTACCCTCTGCAGCTTAAAATAGCTCTGCTTGCATCCTTGAGGAAATGTCTTTTGAAGTGTGTTGTCTGCCGGAGAGCTCGTCCCTGGAGTTAATAAACTCGGGATCGGACTTCAGATGGAAGCGATACGGCTCCAGCGTCTGCCCTGTCAAATGTGTGCTCAGTCATGCGAACGCAGCGTGACCTGGTTCAGTGGCTTCTCCTCACTTGTCCGTCTGTCTGCCTGTCTCTTTCTCTGCAGGTTACATCTTAGCTCTCGGGCCGCTGGTCTTTGTCAGCGTGTTTGATGTGTGGCTGGGCAAGTTCACCACCAGGCAGGCTTATATCATCAACCTGGTGTCAGTGGGAGTGGTGGCCTTCGGATGTACAGGTACTACTAATGAACATCTCCCTTCATTCGTTAAATGCTTTTAAGTAGAAAGAGGGATTTTCTCTACGCTGTGACTTGGACAAGACAGAGATTAGATTTATGCTTCACTGTTGCATTTTAATGCACCTTTTTTTTCACCAAAATATATATATGGGCTGCCGTTTGTACACTGAAATTAACAGCAACATTTCACCACATTTAGCTTCAAACAACGTTTAAAAAAGTGGTGGTCTCGTTTGTTTGTGTTGGACAGAGCAGTGCTGCTCTGTTTCTCACGATGTGTAACAGCGCCCCCTATCTTATAACAGTGAAAACATGGATTGCTGGAAAATCTCGTCAATGGCGGGGAAAGTGTAAAAAAAGGGGGCTACTAATAAGTGGCTAAATGAGACTACAGAACACCATCAAGCCGAACACAGCTTTACAGCCAAAATCCAATGGAAAAATCCCAAATAGAGAGCAATGCAAAATTGTGGTGCTCAGTCATAGCTGTCAAATGAATGAGCAACAGTCGAGGCTTCAGTCTTCAGCTGCTGCTAATGACTTTCATACACTGAGCCAGTTTCCTCGTAGGCGCTGTGGGTGTGAACGCAGAGCCTTCAGCCTTTCAGCCAACAGTAGTAACGGTTTAATTAGCGGAGGTCCGCAGGTCAGAGAGGCTTCTCCCAAGTGACGTGCGGAGGTCCAGGAAGTTGTGCCTTTAAATAAATTGTGTTGTTACAGTGTTGACTGTTTGCACTGATAAACACTTCCTCATCCCTCCCCAGTGCAGCAGTCTAGTTTCTATGGTTACATGGGGATGCTGCCCAAGAGGTACACACAGGGGGTGATGACTGGAGAGAGTAAGTACACACACACACACAGACAAAGAATTGTGCCCACACATCTCTATCCCTGCTATCATCTCCGTCACCTGCTTCCTGTCCTCTTGGTACTTCCTCTCAGGCACAGCAGGTGTGATCATCTCCCTGTCGCGCATCTTCACCAAGCTGCTGATCCCAGACGAGAGGAGGAACACGCTCATCTTCTTCCTCGTCTCCATCAGCATGGAGATGCTCTGCTTCCTGCTTCACCTGCTGGTCCGTCGCTCCCAGTTTGTCCGCTACTACACTAACCATGCCCAGGGCAAAGGTCAAGGCAAAGGTCACGACCCGCGCGACAACGGGACGGGATACAGAGTTCACCATGATGTCACGGCAGAGGAAGTAAGATTTGTAAGTTTGTGGAGAGTTTATTGGCTATACCGTGCGCATGTGTGCATGTTGACGTTGTGCATGCATACAGTCATGATAGTCGCGTGGCTCTGTGGGTGGCAATTTTGGTCAGTTCGCTGTCAGATGATCAATTTACGATGGATTGTTATGAATTTGTGTGGACACATTCATGATCCACAGAGGATGAATCCTGCTGACCTTCGTGATTTTTCTCTGGTGCCACCACGAGGCTCACATTCCTGACTCAGTGAAACCTCTTAACATTAGCTGAGAATCTCTGATTAAAGCTTCTCCATGTTTCATTCATTAACTCCTTCATAAATGTTGCAGCGACAAACTGTTTCTAAACCAAGACAGGGAGGAAATGTCAGCCCTCTAAACTGTGGTCTCATGCAACCCCCATTTCCTTGTTGATTTCTGTGAGGAGTGAGTGTGTCTTGCACGCAGAGATGGAGGGCTGTGTGGGTTTTAAAAATGCGGTATCATTTATTTAAGCTGCGGGCTGGTTTTTGGCTGCCAGTCAGAAAGGGAAATGTTGAGAGAGAAAGAGAAAGGGATTTTGGGAGGGGTTATTAGGGATGAGAGTGGTGCGGGGTGATGCAGAAAAAAAGACGAAGACAGATGGAGTTTTAGAGAGAAAGGGAGAAGTCGAGGCGTCCTGCGGATAGAGCAAAAAAGAGAGTCACGACACTGAGAGGAAAAGAGGCTGGGAGAAAACTAACACGTCCCCAACATGTACCTAAGTGACAGAGCAGGTTGTTTGACAGTGACATACACGTAGGGCTGCCCCCTGACAGTCAACCAAACGTTTGTCGACCAAAACATGCGAATACAAACACGTGTCTGACAAAAGTTCAACCAGTTAGGACACCTCTTTCATCGGCTTCAAATCCTACATGTTTCCACATTGGTGCAGTCTCCTCACGTCACCCCAAAAACTACACACATTTTCTAGTAAACAAACATGACATGACACTCTGCCCCTCCCACCTCTACTGGAATTTGAAATCCTTCATGTTGTCAGCGCTCGGCTAATGGCCCTCAGACACTAGTGTCTCCATTAGTCCATTTATAACCTATTATTATGTTTATCACCTTGTCATATTGATTATTTCTAATGCAAAACAAGTTGGATTTAGCATCATGACGCTGTCGGGGCAGGTTGCTGATGTGGGCTGCTTTTTAATTTGTGTCATAATGACAAATGTCTGTTAATCAGGTCTGCATAAAGTCAAACTCGACCAGACAAGCAAAACTGGAACTGAACCAACTCTATCACGTACATCATTTAAAACACGTCAGTGTTGACTTTTGGTTTCACACTGGACACAAACAGCAGTCTCCTGGCTCAAAGTCCTGTGTTTGCTTGACCCATCCAGCCACCCTGACCTCTTCTGTACTCAGACTTTGTCGCTCTTTATAGACTGAACTGTGACATCACGCTAACAACAATCACTTCCTGGTTGATAACTGGCAATTCATCTGAATTGTGAAATTAAATTTGTTTTTCTGACAAGTAGAGCTGTTAAAATAATGTGTTAATTTTAATTAATTAATCACAGAAAAAATATCGCGCTAAAAAATTAACACAGATCAATCCCTTTCCCTGGTGCCCTTTCATCCAGTGCATCATGGAAGGCCACAGTGGCTTTGTCACATAATGGAGGCAGATGAGACAACGCTGCTCAGCTCCGTGAATACATTTACATAAAAAAAAAAACGCCCAGATGGAACTGTTGATAAGAGCACTGTTCTCTGCAGTTTCTGCAGTAAGGAATTTTTGTACCATCGCAGAACTTCAAGCCTGAAATACCACCTCAACACAAAGCCTTTAGCAGTGAAACCAGAGGTCCGAGTTAGCACAGCCTCTGATGTAAGCGTTAGCAGTTAGCCTTATCAAGCCACACCCGACCAGGCGTTCAGATGCAAACTGACCAAGTCTACCTGTGACAGACTCACTAACTCCCTTGCAAAGTGGACTGCAGGCTAGTCTCGGTGGTAGAAGACATGGGGACAATTGTGTCCAAAATCCAGCAGCTTTACTACGACACATCTGCAAAAATTCACTTGAATTTAAATTTTTAAAATACTTTCAAAGCAAAAATTGGTGTATGTGATTAATTAGATTGATTTTTTACTCACTTGACAGCCCTTAATTAAAGATATATAGTTAAACACGGTGGTCCGACCTATCTGACATTTCTGCTGTGCTTATTTTATGTACTTTATCGGTTTGCTAGCATCTTAATAAACCAAATCTACCGGCACAGAAGCTAAACAATGAACTGCTGTGGACAGGGTCACAGCACAACGAACATTAGCCACCTAAAATGATCAGCACCATTTTAAGTGTATGGTATATTTAGAATATTTTCATCGCTTTACCTTACACACTAACAACTGGGGGTAGTGGTAGACCAGCAACTCTGTGTTCTGCAAATTAAAATCACTGTTTTTGTCAATGTAGTCTGGTGGCTGTGACGTAACGGCCTCAACTTTTCAGTTCTCCTCCCAAAATCCATTTCTCTAAAGCAGTGAAAATACTCTAAAAATAGCGTGCACTTAAACTGATATTGATCATTTCAGACAGGCCTTGTTTTAGGTGGTTAAAAACTAACCAACTGAGGCAGAGTTTCATTTAATGTACACGAGGTGGGAGTTTCTACCTTGAATTTACTGTAAATTAACATTGTGATCAGGTCTACACTACGTGACCTGACTTCGTCCTTTGCTCCCAGTGATTACTACGGTCACCAGAGGGTCACTACCCAACACTTAACATAAATATGGATCATAATAAGCTGCTTGTACAGACACACTGTAAGGCCATTTTTGGGGGAGGGCGGTGTGGAGAAAACTGCTGAAGCACGGAGGAGAGACGGAGGGGAAAACACAAGTGAATAACAAAAAGAGAGGGCAGAGAGCAGGAGACCAGTCATGACAGCGAGAGAAAGACGTGACAGACGAAGAGGTAAATCCACTCTGTATTCACACTCGAAGCAGCACTTTGTAGCCCGAAGACATGGAGCTAATATTCCTCGTCACACAGCGAGTGTGTGTTCAGAGCCTTCAAAGGAAGACACATCACCTCGGGCTGTCATCTTTTCATGTGTGCGTGTTTGTGTTTGTACGCCATTACGCACAAGACAAGTGTGTGAGGGACGCCCCCCCTGTGTTTGACAGTAACGTGTGTGTGTTCGTGTGTGTGTGTGTGTGTGTGTGTGTGTGTGTGTCGTGGTCTGCGTCTGGGGGCTGATTCAGGCAGCTCTTTGTTCTGGTTGCCGGGGGAAACCGAGCGCTCTATACGAAGGGATAATCAAGAAGAGTGGTGCCTTCTGGCCCGCAAGTCCCTCTAATCAACTAATGGATCAGTGTGTCTGCATGTTTGTGTGTGAGTGTGTGTGCGTGTGCGTGCATAAGCAGAAGGATGCGCCTGTGTGTTTGGATGAAGTACGAAGGATGAAATTTATGTTTGTAGGCTTTTTATGTGCGAACATGTACTTACTACAGAGTGAGGACCATAAAAACGTTTATCAGAGAGAGGACATTTTTGGAAAGTGAGGACATTTCAGCCGGTCCTCGATTCTTCAAAAGGTTTGAGGGATAAGATCAGGTTTAAGGCCCAGGTTAAGATTAGGTTTAGGTTGGGGTAAGAGTAAGGTTAAGCATTCAGCTGTGATGATTAAGGTTGGGGTAAAGGGCAAGGGAATGCATTATGTCGATGAGGGTCCTCACAAAGATACAAGTACAAGATTGTGTGTGTGTGTGTGTGTGTGGCTCAGGGGCTTATTTGCAGTCCAGTCTGCAGCCTCTCCAACATCATTACGTCAACCTGCAGCCACTCACAGTGATCGTCTTTAATAGCCGCTGCCATGAAGCGCTGATGTCATGCAGCCAGGAAGCCATTCTTAATGAAAAAAGCTGAACATTTAAAGTTCAGCATCGCTGCAAGACATTGTGTTTATTTACTGTGTGATGGCTACATCTAGTGTTTTCTTAATGAACTGTTAACGTCCTTCGAAAGGCCTTGAAATTGTTCTCAGGAAATGAGGAACAAAATGATGACGATTCTGACAGGTCATACAACGCTTTTAATGGTTTATAACATTCAGACTTTAAATGTGAAAGGCTGACATAATGTCAGTGACGGATTTCCTGTCTGTCATGTGTTTGTTTTATATAGAGAAACGTTGGTGTTTTTTTTTTAACCTGGACTCTATTTTGCCATGTCTTTGTGTCTTATACCCTTTTTCCATTGTCACTCTTGGCCAAGCCGGAGATGGACCTACTCAGGAGTAGATCCAAAAGTTGGGCAAGCGGGTAGCCGGCTGTGTGACTGAAAAACACATGCAACAACATTATATTTGATGTATATTTGTATAATTTTCTTGTATATTTGTTTTTTGTATATTCCACTTGGTGTTTAATTTTTAGTACTTGTAAATACTTGTACATTAAGAGCAAAGCCTACCAGAGCCAAATTCCTTGTATGTACACACGTACTTGGCCAATAAAGCTGATTCTAATTCTGATTCTGATTCAAAAGTATCAAGGGTTTGGCCGTCAACTTCCTCACTGCTTTTAAACGTCATCACCCGAGACAAGCCATCACCAGTTAAAGACACACCTTCACCTGTTATAATGGAAATGAAAATCCCTGCTGTGCTAGGCTGACGGCCCAAACCAAGCCAGCCCATGACTGTCAAAAAAGGGTACAAGTGACTAATGGAGAGAGTTTTTGAAATTGGTCCAATATTAAGAAAGAATGCTGCAGCCAACAGCCGCAAAAGAGGCTGCAACTCATTCCCCGTTCACACCGTCAGTGTACGTCCACTAAAAGTGTTTGTTTTTGCCACTGACAGGCTCAGATTATTATTTTAAGTGTCTAACAACATTAGGGAAAAGATCCCCACAGAAACAGACCTTTTTGTTAGAGAGTAAGATCCTTTTTGTTGAACCAGAAACATCACAATCACCAAACACACCAGACTCCATTTAAATAAACAGCAATGTTAGTGTGTATAGAGTCAGCATATTTTCACATCTTACTGGGTGAATTAAGACTTTATTTAACTAAACTAGAGTTAGTGAGTTTTGGAACAGTCAAAAGACAAAGCAAGCTGTTTTGTGTGTTTTCATTTGTTCGAATTAAGACTGTTTTATGCTGCTAAAATAACTGTTTAGACATATAATCCATACAAATACCTCTAGAGCCAAAGCTTTCATATTACAACATTAGAAGGAGAAAACAAATTTATTTAGAGATGGGCCTGCTACTGGCTAAAATGGTTATTGCTCTTTCAAGGAAGGCAGTCGGTAGGCTGAGTATGGATGAATGGATTTCTGATCTGTTAACAACTCTGCCCTAGGAACAAAATTACACATGCCATCAGGGGTAATCAATCACTCTTTAACGACATCTGGGGGCCCTTCATGTGTTATCTAAACGGGGACAGGGAGGAAAAAAACTATTCAATGGAGTCTGGTGGGTTTGGCGATTGCGATTTCGGGGGCGTTTCTAGTTAAAAATGATCTTACTAAACATCTTACAAAATGGTCTATCTCTGTAGGGATCCTTCCCATAATGTCGTCAGACACCTAGAACAATAATCTGAGGCTGTCAGTGGCAAAAACAAGCATTTTTACTGGACGTACATTGATGCTGTGAACATGTCATGAGTGGTTACACTGAAGCCTGTTTGGCGGCTGCTGCGCCCTTTGTCACTGCTGGACCATTTTCAAAAAGTGTCTCCATTAATCACTTAGACACAAGAACATGGGAGAATAGAGTCCAGCTGAAAAACACACAAGTTTCCTTTTAACAAACTGAAGAAAAAGTCTGTGTGTGTCTCTCTCTCCTCAGGGAAATGGTGGGACAGCTCCAGCCACTACAGAGGATGGCGTTGAGGACTTTGAGGGTGGGACCTATGTGCGATTCGACGCCCCGAAAGCCAAGATAAGGAGGAGCTGGCCTGGTGTCCGCGGTACTCTCTGTTTTAATCCTGTGTTCTCACTGCTCAATTACCCTCTGACTCCAACAGACCGACTTGAAATTTAAATGCATCCCCTGGTGATTCAGGAGTGTTCTCAGTGAATTAACCTGCTCAAGTGAGAGCTTTGGGTTTTTAAATATTACCGTGTGTGTGTGCGTGCGTGTCTCTTCTCTAACCAGACATGATCTTGCATCGCTACGTGGTGTCCCGTGTGATCTGGGCCTACATGCTGTCCATAGCAGTGACCTACAGCATCACTCTGTGTCTCTTCCCCGGACTTGAGTCAGAGATACGAAACCCCATGTTAGGAGAGTGGCTCCCCATCCTCATCATGGCCACCTTCAACATGTCAGACTTTGTTGGCAAGGTGAGGAGCATGTTGAACAGACTGTCGTTTGTCGCAAGTTACACCTTTGTCATCTTTATGAGCACATGGAGCACCGTGACTTGACATCATTTCCAGCACAGCTTCAACAAACCTAACAAAGCTTCAGCTGTAATAACTGAAGACACCTGTTGTCCTGTGACCGACATTATACCTGGAAACAGACTCTAACTCTCGAATAGCCCCAGAACAGGCGCCCTCTGCCTGTCCATTTTTAAGCAGATTTTAAGGCATCTATGAGTTTGATTTACAGCACAACAGCAGTTAAGCTTGTGAACATGTGAACAATAAAAGAAAAAGACAGCAAGGTGCAGAAAATGCTCTGTCTGATTGAGGTAGGCTTCAACAAACAAGGCACTGCTGTGCGTTTTTAAGGTTATAAAAGGGCTTTAATGTTCACATCTCTGTCACAAGCTGCTTGTCCATGAGTAGATGCACTGCTTCCTTCTGCACAGTGATACAGATGGCGGGTGTTGTTCAGTAGAAAGAAAATCATTCCTACATGAAACTGCTCACAACAAGGTCTGTGGATTATCTTGAGTAACCTGGTCATGATTTCTGGAAAGAGACATTGCTGTTGAGTTTTCCAAACTTAATTTTTTGGTGCTCTGAGCACCACAAGCTGAGTGCCATCTAGTTCCATTATATTGGAGAGAAGGTAGACATCTCTATGGCCGATATTTCCACTGCTCTGCAACTCACACCAAAACAATCTAGACTGATAAATAGCACTACAGGTAAAAGGAAATATGTGTTTTTTAATTAGGGGTGAACTGTCCTTTTAAAGGAAGCTTCAGTGATTTTAATTACAGCAGCTCTCCTGATAAACAGCAGACTTAAATGAGTAAAGAATGGAGTTCAGAGGCCAGATGCAGAAAACTGTAGATTCAAGACTAAAACTTTGTGCATGTACAGAGGCAGAAATGTGCATACGCCTCATTTTCACACCCATATTTTGGCATAAAAAGATGTAGAAATGGCTTAAACATAATTTGAATGAAGACACTTGTGCCCCTCTGCCGTTCAGTAGACCTATCAAAGAGAAACATGGTAAAGAAAGTGAAATTTCTCCAACTGTGTCACATCAGCGTGGATCTCCAGTGGTGCCAGAGCAGATCTTATTTCACACGGCTGTAGATATTTGGAGCGTCCTTACCACTAATTCATCACATCTCTGCAAACTATCATCGCGGGTAAAATTTTAAATCTTTTTTTAAGGTTATTTATTGGGTGATTGTTGCCAGGACAGCTGAGAGCGGGGATGACACACAGCAAAGGGCCACAGGCTGGAATTAAACCCAGGTCACTGCAGAGGAGTCAGCCAATGTGGGAGGCACACTCTAGCAGATGAGTTAGAGGTCGCCCCAGTCATTGTTATTTTTAAAAAATCAAAAGGATGATCAACGATTCATTCAAGTCCTTCACAGGATTGCACTTAACAATCACTAACAGGGAGATTAAAGTTAATAAAAGTGATGAGTTATAATCATAAATTGTTTAAAATTAACTTCACAAATGGGCCTTTGAGTGAAATTTTACAGAGTGCTGAGTGGCCTGTAAAAATAACACAATCATCTCTAAACGTCTCACCTGCAGCTCTCTCAGCTCAACCATGTGTACGAATGTGTGAGGCGTGCACGTTCTCACCGCACACTCTTCCCTCATAAATGCCAGTTTATGTGTAAGAAAAGGTGTACGCTTGGTTTCTGCGTGTACACCTTGTTTCTGGCAAAGAAGTCTCAGTGAGAGGTCGCTGTTTAGAGGTCTTTGTCATAAATGAATCAAGGAGGACAAAAGACTTTGGAAAGTGAATAGAAAATGTCCTCTCTGTCCCCAGGGAAAATCTGCCCTCTCCCATAAAGTGTATAATAAACTTGATCAAACACCAGCATTTGTAATTCGTTACTGTAACCTCATCTTTTATGTTCTAAATCCACGTAGCTCTTGGCGATCTCTATCATTTCACACCTCCTGAGATTCTGGGATTTAATTGTACATCATACAGAAACAGGAAAGAGACAAAGTCACGCCGTAACACTGGAGATGACCTTGTGAAATTGTTGAAAGGAGTCGCTCCATTTATTAAACCTGAGAGTAAGGAAGGAAGAAAGTCTGGTTTATTTTTGGATAATAGCACTTTGCTCAAAGGCTTCATCTGAACATTCAGAAATGAAAGCTTAGCTGGTGTCCTTAAGTCATAATTTTGACTTTGAAAGGGAAAAAGTTGAGTTAAAGTTGTTCTAATTGTTCGCTTTGACTTTGTCCTCTCTGCGAATTTAGCAGTTTGTCGAAACGGGGGTAAAAAAAAAAAAGATAAGAAAGGAGACGACAAATTAAAAAGGAAATGGGAAAGGGAAATTAAGGTAGCTTAGAGGTAAAAAGAAAAAAGTCATGATAAAAAAAGAGCAAAGAATAGAGTGGGGGAATTTCTACTTATTTATTGTGCTCTCTAGCAAAGTGCCACATGTAGCCAGCAGGCCGAGACTTCAAGAACGGTTCAACTTTCACTTTTAACTTCAACACTTGTGCTTGTTTCGCAAAATTTCTGCAGCAACGCAGAAGAAAGTTTCACCCGCAGCTTTACTGAAACACACCCCTGCTCTTTCCTCAGATCCTGGCAGCGCTGCCGTATGATTGGACCGGAGGTCGCCTGCTCTTCTTCTCCTGTCTGAGGGTGGTCTTCATCCCTCTGTTCGTCATGTGTGTGTACCCGGCTGACGCGCCCACCGTTGTCCCATCCAGCCTGGCCCTGTCTCTTCTCTCTCCTCATGGGAGTCACTAACGGCTACTTCGGGTCTGTGCCGATGATCCAGGCTGCGGGCAAAGTGCCGCCTGAACAGAGGGAGCTGGCAGGTGAGTTGTTCACCTCAGTGTATAAATAACTACATGAAGAGATGGACTGTTCATAAAGGTTGCGGTAGGAGCTTTAAGAAATATTTAGGTTATGTTCTTTCAGTCTAATTTTAGTGTGAAACAGGTCAGTAAGGTGTTATCGTCTTTACTCCAAACGGGACCATAATTTCCAAAGTAAACATCACGATGATGTTGAAGAGGACTTGACACTAGTGACTGAGACCAAACACTCATCAGGAAAATGTTTACCAAGATAATAAGTGAGGAGTAGGGTCATTTTCCTCATTGACTTATTTGGAGTCTCCCCCTGCTGGCCATTAGAAAGAATGCAGGTTAAGGCACTTCCTCATTGGCTTCAGTCCTCAGACCCCGAGGCTACGTCCACTTCTTTTACACAGTCTATACTTTTGTTTAGAAATACCTTCCTCTCTGGATGAGCCTGTCCTCAATTCTCTGCTCCACACACACTCTCTGCTCTCTGTGTCTCCCCAGGGAACACCATGACGGTCTCCTACATGACAGGCCTGATGGTTGGCTCCGCTGTGGCGTACGCAGCTTACAGCTTCACCGCTCCCGCATCAGGAACACGCCTCTCCCCAGTCAATATACACACACCTGCCAACGCTACAGGGTTCTGAATGTCCACACACACACAGATGTAAACACACATACATGTACACACACACCTGCAGCCATTTACACACACACACGAGATCCTGGCCAGGAGAGGCAGCAGAGCAGAGACTGATGGACTCGAGTCCAGCTGCAGAGGACGAAAAGACATCTGTAAAGAACTCTTTAAAGGTTTATACTCTGAGAGATTTATTCTCCTTTGCTTTGATTTGACTCATCTGGGAAAAAAAGTGGAATATGATACAAAAAAAAAGGAGGAAATTATGTTAAACAGTAAAAACGTAGCAGATTTCTACACTCTCTCTCTCCAGCCTGGTGGTCCACTGACCTTCAAATGTCACGGCTCCGCTGTGATGAACTTTTCCCCGGAGGTGGAGAACAGCAGCTGTGCATCTGTCAGAGGGCCAACAGAAGCCCTTTGAGTGTCTCACAGTGAAATTATTGTCTGCATGTGTGTGCGAACAGACCGCCTGACATTTGTACAGTGTAAAGTCAAGTGGTTTTTCGCTGCAGGGAACGAACGGCTCGCAGATTTCGAGGATACCTCATGTCGCAGGTCACATACATGTTACATTTCACAATGTTAATATTCAGAGTGGAGAGATGATGTCAGCGTGGATTTTTTCGTTACTAGCTGTTTCAGCTATTTCCTCATTATAGTCTCAGAGAACCTCTGAGTGCTAGAAAAATCAGGCCCAATTCTACATGTACCCACGTAGTTTCTGTCCAAGCCTAAACAGAGCTCGAACCACAGCAGCAGTTTTGGGCCTGAGCTAGATAAAAAACCCAAATTAAAACATTTATTACAAGCCAAAGCCAAGTTAAGTATTATGAGCGCAGTAACAGACATTTGTGACACGATGTCCGACATGCGCCTTCTAATCTAACTCTAAACATTTTATTAGTCACCACAGATTGATGGCAACACGTCCCAAACATTACTCACAGACAATAAAGGCCCAGACACCCAACCAAAATCAAAGAACTAGAGGTGACGAAGGCCAGCTATTAGGTGGCCTGTGTTCTCGGCCAGAAAGTTTCACTGAACTCACCACAAAGACAAAGCCAACAGCCAACTAGCACGTACGTTCTGCACCTGCGTGAGAGGAAGTAACTCTCTTTAGCAGCAGGGGGCAGTAGTCTATATTCGTCATCCAAAAGGGAAACCGGAAGAATGTCAGGATGGATTCAAGACGCTAGTTAGCCAGTTAGCACATTAGCAGCAAACCCTTAAGCCCAGATCAGACCAAACATTCGTGACGAGATGAAACCTTTTTAGAAAGTTGCAGGAAAGTTGCAGCGGTGTGAACTGACCGTCTGAGCTCGACTCAAGCCGGCTGATAGTGACGCCTGCGACTCAGCTGATCAAATCACCGGCTGGTTCAAGGTCCAAGTCCACTGGTCAGGTCAAAATGACCACAGACAGCATGTCTGCTTGCTGCAGCAGGTGCTCCGTCTCAGCCGAGCCCTCTGTTTCTGTCCTCACTGTGTCGGTGTCAGACAGTAGACCACTGCTGCTACTCAATGTGTGCTTACTTATATTACTGTGGCAAATTTATTATGAATACAGTCCATCTGATGCTCATTTTGTTTTTGTTTTTGTTTTTGGCCGTTTCATCACTACTACAAATGCAGCTGTAGCCAGTATCTCACTATCACTATCCTCATTCATATTTTAAGAAGCTACAAATTATATTCAGCCACAAAATAAGCCTGAAAAGCTGCAAATCAGAACAGAGTACAGAGAGTTGTTGCATAGAGATGATACACCATCTCATCTAGTTGCATTGGTGTGAACAAGCAGGTTTTTAGAACGTTGCAGAACGGCACTTTGCAAGTAGTTGCATATTTCAACTCATCTTGTTGTGAATCTTTGGTCTGAACTAGGCTTTAAGTTGAAAGAACAAATTATATTTACTTGCTAATAATGACACAAACAATCACAAACCATTTCTGCTAAAGAGCTAAAAACATAATTTTACCTCATATGACAAGTGTATTTCAATGTCACACCTTCTTGACTTCAGTCATTTGAGTCATTTGTTTACTTTCCTCACTTCCGTTCCTCCTCTCATTGAACTGCCAATCAAAGTGACTTCATTCGCTGACGGGCTCCACCATGTTTGATGCAGATTCAACATACTAAATCGGCGGACAAAACAGCCAACATGGGCCAACTAGTGCCGACGGTATGGAATACATCGCAAAAACTAGAGTGACAGACGCTCAGCAATGGCCCAACATCGACCAACGGCCTACTGTCAGCTTGGTGTGTCCGAGCCTTATGGTCAGCATAAGAAGTTACAGCCTGTCAGGTTCGGGTGGAGAACCAAAGCTACTGACTGCAAATTTAAACACTAACCAGGGGCAGGATATGGGCAGGTCCATTTAATTCACAGTGAAACAGAGGAAAAAGCGTGTTTAGCTCCGGTAATGTGTCATATTTGTGCTGTAATAAAATACGCAGAATTTTGAGATGGATTTAAATGAAAAGCAAACTAAGTTTTTGCGTTACCCAAAATCACATTATGACTGGATACATTTCAAATACATGAACTTGGGTTCAAGAGTCACTGAAATTATTCTAACGTCTTATAGGAAGAGAAAAGCAAGGGAATCCAGTATTTTCTAACATGTATTCAGCTTAGAATAAGTGAAAACTTTTAACTCTGCAACACAGAATTAGAACTTGGAAAATGTTATTTATTTTACTGTGACTTAAAAGGTATTATAGTTTTTCTTTAATGACATACACGCATCAAAACTTTCTTTAAGTTAGTGCATTCTTAAAAATCCATCCTCTTTATAAACAGTAGCAGCATCAACCTGGACTTTATCTTGATCAGATTCCCTTGACCAGAAATAAGATGTTTGCATCTGGTCTGTCTCCATTCAGCTGGTTTACTGAATCTGAATTAGACTTATATTTATTTTACTTATGAATAACCCTACTCTTGACAGCCTTAGCATCTGAAAGACAAAGGAGTACGTGCATTGGAGAGGCTAAGGTAGATGAGAATAAGCAGATCTGAGTTGTCCAGTGAATCTCACATCACGTCTTGCACCCTCTGATGGACAGAAAGAGAACATAATGCTGGTGTGAGTGAGGCAGGATGATGATAGCTGTGACTTGCAGCTGTGACTTTAAAAGAACATTATAAGTGTCCCCTCTGTGTCCCTCTGAATAATGTCTGTGTGTAACATCCATGTAATGATGTGGGATATGATGGAGAAACAAACACGTGCCATAAAGTCTGCCTGTTTCTGATCAGTGTTTGCAGCTGAGAAAAGAATGAATGTAATAAACAGTTTTACAGGATGAAAGCTGGAAATATAAAGACTGAAATCTACTGACAGCAGTGAGGAGCGGTTATTTTATTCATGTGAAAGCCTCTGGAAAATATCAGACTCACATTTTTTGTAGCTCTACTCAGTAGCACCTGTTTCCTTCATTCTTTCAGCCTCCTCACGTTTCCTGTTGGACCTGATCAATTTTTCAGCGATCAGAGGATCTCCTGGCTCTGCAGAGTTCAGGCTTTATACATTATGAAGAAAACAGGCTTCTGTGTAGAAAGCCGTGAAGTGCACTACATTATGTAGGTGAGGGCTTGAATGGAGCCTAATGTCAGCCCTGTTTGAAGAATGGTAGGGTGCCATTTGGGAGCTAACCTCATTACTGTATGTATGTCCCAGTGTGCTGACGGCGCCACATCGCCTGGGGCCTCTCTCCTCTCAGCGAGCTGCCGGGTTTGAAGGTGTTTTTAGTTATTTTTGGTCAGATGTGTCATTAAAGGACATGAAATGTCTCTTTCCTGCTCCGTCTCTCTCTCTGGTAGAAACCTCCGGGACATTTGAGAGCAGGGAGATCCCAAAGTGTTGCATGTTAAACCCGTATTTGTTTCAACCCTTCAGGCTAATTTAAAGGAAAAGTTTGACATATTGGGAAATACACTTACTCACTTGTGGAGAGTCAAATAAAAAGACTGATATTACTCTAAAGCCCCGTTCCACCAAACAGCTTCGGTATGAAGTAACCCTTCAGACATGGTACCTAGACCCTAGTGTTTCCACCGCAAACAGTACTCTTAAATGTGGGTGGGGTTGTTGTCACTCACTGCTCCGTCCAGCACTCGCTGTACTCGAGTTTGGCCCAGATATACATATAACAGATACAGGCCTATTCCGACTGTCAAACAGCAGGTGAATAAATTGGCGGCCAGCATCCAAACAGGTTCTGGCCTGTTGGTGGTTGATAAATCTGAGCTTTAGATAAACTGGCAGATTTCGTTACCTTTAGACAGAGCCAGATGCCACCCTGTTTACAGTATTTATGCTAAGCTAAGCTAACCAAATGCTGGCTCCAGCTGTGTTTTTATCCAGGATAGGTGTCCTACAGATCCTTAAGAAGTCTGAAAAGACATTAAATTTATTAATCTAAAAAATAAGGCCTTAATTGGTAATAAAATGTCTTAAATCAATCTTTCAAAAGTTTTAAAAATACTTAGACACAGGAAGAAGAAATGATATGAATAAACTGTTTCTGAAGTTGCACTGAAAAATCTCAGAATAGTCTTTAACATCTTTTATTGAAAAAAATACATCACTGAATGCGTCTTGCATGAACGTCGCACAGATCAGGATAGTGAAACCAACAACACTCAGAGCAGAAGCTCCCCTGTCTCATAGCTAGCTGATGTCACTGTACCCTGGACGAGATGGGGAAGTGAAAACGTAATTAAAATTGGCATTTTAACCAAAGTTTCCCAGCGTGGTTGAAACCGGTACAAGACCATGCAAACATGGCTCTGTGTACTTTGTGCAAAAAGTTTTTCAAACCAGGCACAGTGGGAATTAAAGGCTGGGGAGTCCCACATGCAGAGTGAGAAACAAGAAAACTCGCCAACAAACACCAGCTTTCCCAAAATAATCACGATACATGTTACAGTAAACATTTGAGCAAAACTGTCCCTGGAAAATTGATCTTGGCTCATTGTGCTGTCCCAGAGTTTTGGTTATTTTCATTGAATACTTCTACTACAAATCGACACCGTAGGCTCTGCGTCGACGTGGAGCCTACACCGTACCATAGCCTGACGTGCACATCCCAGAAATGTAACTGAATGTCTACAGTTATTTACTCTTAAAGGGACATTGTGTAACATTTTCTGTTGCTTACTGGCCAAAAATGTCTGCATTTATATTTGTGTTATCATTGGTGTATTATGACCTCCGCTAATAATCTGACACATTCTCGTAAGTGAAGAATTTTAGATTTGTTTATACATACGACGGGTAAGCCGGTGGGAAGTGCCATGACAGTCTGCCATCTTGAAACTACAGCCGCCAGCAAGGGACAAATAGCACCAACGCGGAATAACTACGCGTTTTCCCTGCGAGCCAGCGCAGAGTAGGAATGACCTCAGTGATTGAGATGCCGGAGGAGAAGATCAGTGAGAGAGGCTTACTACCCCGGCAAGTTTGAAAATCTGCACTACTGCAGCATAATGCAGGAGCATGTATATGCAGCAGCAGCACAGGAGACGGTTTCACCATCGCCAAGAGAGTGACAAAGGGAACTTAAAAGGCAGCGTGACCGGAGCATTCAAAAAAAGAGGATTAACATCGGGCTAGCCTTCCCCAGGTGGAAGGAGCCCATGAAGGAGGAAGATTTTAAAAGGGACGCTGAAGTTGCCAGGTTTCTCCTCGACAGGTAAGTCAGCTGTACTGCCTAAATTAGCCTGAAGCTAACTTTGTTCATTGGGTTTTGTTAGACAGTGTTGCTCGTTACCATAGGCAGCATAACAGTAGATCCTGCTAAAACACACCAGCCTTGTTGGTACACAAGTGTGTGTTTACGTGGTTTCAGTAGCTTTCAAAGTCGCAGTAAACGCCGGCTTTTTGTCACAGTAAATGGCAGCTTATAAAGCCTTCCCACCGGCTTTTAGTCCGGCTTTACCGCGACTATGAAAGCTACTGAAACCACGTAAACATACAGTTCCACCAGAGGAGTATAACCGGATTTCACTGTGTGTGTAGTGTCTGTGTTGTTATATGTGTACTTATTGGATAGCAGAGGATGACATGGTTTCATCAGTGTTGTCGAGGCTTTTTGATACATGGCAGCTACCGTTGTTGCAATACGTGTTTGAAACAGTGAGGCGCTAGAGTGCACTGTTCGTTTGAATGCAATACACGATTTCAACATAAGATGGGAGTAATTCCTACACAATGTCCCTTTAATAGAGTTTCATGTTTGTTTGTTTTTCTGCAACTAAGTGACCAATGAAATCTTGCCGACTAATGACCTTTCTGGTCGACTAATGTTTGGTGAACTATTAGCGGGCAGCCCTACTAAGAACACGTCCAGGATTATCTCCTCGTCTGAGACGTGAAGCTGATGCAGAAGTGTCTTTAACCTGCATTCTTTCTGACGGCCAGGAGGGGTTGCAAAACATCAGTAAACGTTTTCCAAATGACATTATGGTCTCAATCCCTAGTTTCAAGTCTCCTTCATTACAGCATGATCATTTAGTAAATTATGACGCTTTGAGGCATGGCTAACTTGTGACTGACAAGTCACTACCACAGATGTGTCCTTTGATTCTCAGTCATATACAGAGAATGTTTTACTGCACAATTATAAGAGGGGTTGCCACTCACTGCAAGAAAGTAAATAAAATGTTGAACTGTTCCTTTAAGTTTTATTATTCACTACAGTGGCAGCTTACTTTACTGGTGTTTGCTTTGTGTCAGTTTTTATTCTATTACACACAAGTCTCGTTTATTTAAAAACCAGTAAAGCGATGTGCCCGTGCAGCGAACAGTTTAAGTTGAAGCAGAAGTGGAGACAATGAATCAGACCATAGTGACACTTTGATGTGTTTAAAACTGACACTTTCAAATCTTATTAATGAGCTCAGAAAGACCGTACGCACACTGATGAATCATTTATCATCTCAGAACATATTTTTGGCATTAGCTGGCACTTTTATCCAGAGTGATTTATGAAGAGTTTAGCAGTTAAATCAGCTTCACCAGGATGAGATCACCGAAAATTACAGACCGGCTACCACAGAGAGTGAAAAAAAAACCCAATGAAAGACAGAGGTGTCAGGGAAACACATGAGACAAGAGGCGGGGGAATATTTGGAAATTAGAGTGAACTATAGAGTCAAGGTTATTTCACCGCCGGGGGACGATTCGATCTCCAGCTGCGTGAAAACACACTGGACTTTTTAAAAAAGAAACAGGGGGAAAAAACCTTTTAATTCTGCATTGTGTCTAGTGAAGTCTGATATCTGTCAGCCTGCTGTGTGAGTTCCTGTTTCTGATTATTTATTTAGTCGTTTTCCTCCCAACTAACAGCAAAGAATTTCTTCAGAAGCCACATCATGATGACTATCTTAGACTCAACGCTCATGTCGCTGCACACTGTGAAACATCAGCAGGACAGTAGAAGAAGAATACACACAGACACTACTCTGTATATGTGACAAATCTACTGTGCAGATGATGTTTGGGAAAATGAAAAGTATAAGAGCCCTTTGTGACAGACTGAGAATTAGGTGGAGCCGATTTAGCGCATATAACTAAATGATTCAACAACCAAACAGAGCTGGCTGGTTTCAGGAGTGGGAGGACAATTATCTTTAGCTGGACATATCAGTATGAGATCGAAAGGTTATCAACGATTCGGCTCTTGATGTTTCATTCCTGACGCTCTTTATAGTTAAAAAATTATATTCACAAGGTGTCACAAGAAGTTTTTAGGAGCTTAGAGATAAATTTAGTTCAGTCAGGAACACTTTAGTCAAAGAAAACTTTATTTCCATTTGCTGTATTATATTTAGCGGTATGGCTCTGTACTGGGGCCTCTCTGCCTTTCCTCGGGCCCACGTGGAAAGCCTGAGGTGGGGAGAGCACACCTCTCTGCCCTTCCACGTGCAAACAAGGAAAGCCTGAGGCAGAGACAGCAAACCTCCCTGCCCTTCCATGCGCCTACATGGAAAGCCAAAGACAGGGAGAGCAGCAGCAAAGACCCCCGGGAACAGAACAGAGCAGCATCAATGACAAACAGAAATGACATTGATAAGTCAGACACAGCATGAAAAGGAGGAGCTGGGGTGGAGGCAGGTTGCAAAGCAGCTTGCAGAGGAAGCAGCAACAGTAGGCAGGCCAGAGCAGTTTAAATAGGGCGCCCTGAATGAGACTCACTAATTGGTTGCATAGAAAGGAATTATGTGATCTATCAGCTGACTCCCTTCATCAGTCAGCTGCTCCATCAGTTGATTGGGCTGTTTGTTTTGTCCAAATGTTCAATGCCAACATTTACCTCTGGCTGCTAATCTGCTGTGCCCAGCACTGACCTCTTTTTCAGAGCTCAATAAAACAGTTGTTTACATGTTTGTCTGTGTTGTTCCTGTTTCTGAGGTTACGTATTTACACAGAAGGTGAAAAGACCTTTGTCCCCTGTGAAAACAGGAAGCTGCCACATTTAGGTAGTCTGATTTTTTTCCTGTTGAAACAGCTGTGAGCAAAACAGATCTGCACCACAAAACCTCAACATGTTTTTCTTTGGAGTTTTTATAAACGCAGCCATAGAGTGCTGCAGGGATGACATTCATTTGTGGGCCGACGTGGAAGTTGACATCATCCTAGATCACTCATCAGTGGGATTTTTACACTGAATTTAGGATTATTGCAGAAAACATAGGCAAATATTTATGATACATGTTTTGTTTAACAAGATAATCATCACAAATTAACACCACTTTTGTGATTTTTTAAAGTGCAAACACAATCACCAGGAGTAAAAAGCTAACACTGGGCTATGAACGAACTACACTGCGGTCGCATGACTCAACACAACAAGGCTGTAAAGCTGTGCTCAGCATGATGACGCTCTGTAGTCTCATTTAGCCACTTGTTAGCAGCCGCTATTCTTCAGACACATAAAAGCTTCAGAGTTCTCAGGTTCGGTATTTACTATTGTATTTTATGTCCCAGAACAAAACGTGAAAATCCCTACAGCTTGTGTTAGCCACAGACCAACTAAAAACCCATTCAAAAAACCCCACTGACTGAAGACAAGGGAACCAGAAGCTCTAACATGCTGACTCATTTCCAGGTTTTAGGACTCATTCCTGGCGGACTCTACTGCGCCGGGCTTTGAAGTCAATTTTTGTCATGGCCAAACAGTGGTACTGCAGTTTCCAGGGTCTGTCATGTGACGCCATTGGACTCAAAAAGGCTATTTCCCATAGACTTACATTGGAAAATCAGTGGATAAATTTTTTAGCGTCGCAAACCTCATGAAATGTCTCGTTTCTCTATCAAGATTTAATCCATTTGGACCACTAACATCTCGAAAGTCTAGAGCTGCAAGATTATTTTATTCCTGTTCAAGTTAGCAGAGCACTAAATGGGAAATCACGTCTCGGCCGGCAGAAGTTGGCCACGCTATGCTTCACTCTGTTACTGTAAATATTTGATGATTTCACTGCAGAGTTTTCTGGTTTGTGTGAAACATGAAACATCAGGAGAAAGACAACAGCCAAGAAATGCAACAGGGTTTCACATCCTCAGTGCCACGATCAGAGCCTGCCTCACTGAGCAATATAAGCAGTTTCTTGGGCCCCCTGGTCTTTGAGGACCCCTGGAACAGACTTCTTAAATGTACACAAGACAATAATGAAATGAAGCTACATTTCGAGTCATTTCTGCCAACACTTACAGATGCAGCCCTGTTACCAGAAGAAAATATTGCATTGTAGTTTCTGCAAACTATGAACATGTTACATTTGCACATTTTATATGTATCATATCAACATTTATAAACTGACGATGCATCTGAATGACTTTGTCCTCAGGTGGAGGGGGTGATGGACTGCGTGACACCAGAGTGAGACGCCTGCCAAGCAGCAGACCACTGTTCTAAACCAACAAACAACAACACCAGCTCTGATTTGTTGAGTCATCGCTGTGTTTCCAGCAGCTTTGGAAACACAGCGATGACTTGACATTGCTGCTTTTTTTTACCCCCCAAACCGAGTATTTTAAGTCAAAACATGATCTTTTCCTCACCATAACCAAATGATTTCTGAGCCTAAACCTCACCACATGTTCACCACAGCGTTGCTGAATCATAAACTTTCAACAAATCTGCTCCATAATAACGTCAAACATAATCTGTCTGGGGTTTGCAGACCAGACTATGCCAACATTTTATTCTGGTGATTGGGTTGACTGACAACACTGTGGATGTTTGAACCACTGTGGAATTTACTGAATCACTCAGGGGCGGACTGGGACTGAAATTTAACCCTGGGAGTTTGAGATGGAGAGAGAAGAAGATAAATGCCATTTTATTCCTTTAAGGGTCACTCTGATAATAATTTAAATTCTGTGATACTGTGAAACTGCAATATTTTCTGAGAGGGTTATCTTATTGTAAAAAAAAATCTCATACCTTTGCACACATAGATGCACACTGTGATCAGTGTTCCTCAATCTATGATCAAAACTACAACAGTCTCATAAAAACAAAACAATAAAAAGTGTGTGTTTGTGTGTAACAAGAAACTAAAGCCAAGCAGCTAAACATCAAAATCAAAACAAATATTTGGAGACAGAAACAACCGCAGAGGAACACAGACATGAACCTCTTCTCAAACCCCCAAAACAAATGCAGACAGTCCTACCTGCCATCACCTGAGAGCCTCGGAGCAGTCAGCAGTCAGCAGTGGGCTGGATAACAGAGACCCAGACATCATGGCTCCTCCACCATGTCAGATGGTGCATTCAGCTGCATCTTGGGACAGTTTTCACTTCTTCTCAAGCTCCTGTCTTTATTTTCTCCATTTTCGCGGATTACCGTGAAAAAACGTCAGACAGGTAGAAAGTGACTGAGCCAATCAGATTTAATTAAAAACGAGGATCAGTCCAAACAGGGAGGGGTGGCTTGTGTCCCCCCTTTATACTGAAGGTATTAGACTGGTCCAGTCTGACAGGCAGCGGTCAGCTCTGAGCTGTCTGCAGCAGAGAGGCCAGGTGATAGACTGGTCCATACACCTGTGAGCAGGTGAAGTGAACGAGCTGGGGAGGAGAGCCACAGGGATCCCAGAAAAAAAAGGCCTCTGTATTATTTAGTAGGCTTTGCTATGTAGTTATGTTGCTGTGGCCTTGTGTGAAATTTCAAAGATAATAATAGTAATAGTTTTAGTAAAAAAAAAAAAAAAAAAAAGTAACAGATAAACATTCACCTGTGCTGCCTATGCAAAGGGACAGCACTGCCTGTTCAGGTTGGAGTGGACCTGGCCTCTCAGACGTCCTCCCAAACTTTCACCAGTCTGCTCCTGGTGTCACTACAAATGATTGTATTTAGAAGTTCCTCATAAGAAACCATTAGAAATAAATAAATGTATATAAATATGTATATGTATGTACTTTTTTAAATATATTTTTTGTATATTTTTAACATACATATTTTCTATTTTTAATCTTTATTTATTTTTTTATAATACACTGTCCACTCTTAACTTTCTGTCTGTGCTTTGAGCTGCTGTGACATGTGAATTTCCCCAGTGTGGGATCAATAAAGTTTCTCTTCTCTTCTCTTCTCTTCTCTTCTCTTCTCTTCTCTTCTCTTCTCTTCTCTTCTCTTAAAGCTCTACTGAAAGGTCATTGTTATAATAATCAATTAAAGAAAAACTTCGATACTACAATACAGTCGCTTTCATATGCAGCATAGAGAATTACAAGATAGTAGAATTAACTAAAAATATTTCTTTTTTAATCTGCATTATGCTACAATTTTTAAATCTAGTATGTAAAATATAAAAACAGGCTGTGGATATATACATTCTGCTATAATGTCTAAAAACTAATAAGTGTTAGAAAAAAAGTACATTTTTTTTAGAAATATAGGTGTGAATATGTGCTTTGTTCTATAATGTATAAAAACTATTAAGTTTTAGAAATACAAAAATATCTGCATTATGCTTCATTGTTTAAAACTAGTATGTATAATATATATTTTTTAATTTAGGCTAAAATGTGCGCTTTGTCCTTAAATAAATAAAAACTCAGAAGTTTTAGAAGCATAAAAAAATATGTGCATTATGCTACAATGTTTAACATTAGCACATAAAATTAAAAAAATATATTTAAGAAATCTGAATTTTACTACAATGTTTAAAACTAGTATGCGAAATATTTTTAAAAAATATAGGCTAAAATATCTGCATTATGCTAATATGTATGTAAGTTTAAAAAAAATCTGCATTGATCCACAATCTTTTAAACTAGTATATAAAATATTTAAGAATATAAAAACATGTGCAATACGCCACAGTGTGGGTTTCAACACAACATATATGTACAAATAGAAATAAGAAATATGTACAGTGTGTGTGTGATACTTTTAATACACATTCAAGAGCAGTGTAAGTAGGAAGAATTATTAAAATTAATTTTTGATTTTTTAAAAAAAATATTTGCAGCAAAATTGTTACACCAATTATTGTACGGTTAAAACAGTGTTGCACAGAATTATTGTACCATTTAGTCACTACTGCAAAACTGAAAATATGATCAACAAATTGTGGAGTTAAAACTGCTGATGGTTGAATTCAGTTTAAGGGCCAGATATTGGCTCAGTGTGTGACACTGTGAATGACCTCTTCACCACGCTGTTACCTTGTGCATCGTGTTTTTGGTCGTGTCATATCCTTTTTACATTTAGACATCTTCCACATGACGACAGCTGAGATTAACACTGTGGTTTATTTAAAGACAGTGTTGCTGCCAAGAGGTCTGAGTAATATTTATGAAACAAATGTGGGTTCAGTGCCATGTGGAGCACCAACACAAGTCCTGGCTAGGACCCCCAAATATCAGGGGCCAGTCCAAGCCAGGAAAGAAAGCATCTGCCCTGCTGAAGTGTCCTCGAGCAATAATCTGCCTTCACTGTGGAGAGTGAAGTGAAATCTGCATTAGCTGCTTCTGTCCAGCAGAGAGCGCTGCGGCTCAGAGAACGACATCATGGACTGAGCAGAGCGAGGACTTCTGGGTCCAAATGGACACTGGTGTGTAGAGCGATTGTGAGACGGATCAGAGGCTGTGTCTTTATTTAACTTCATGATCTGTGTCAGTAGAGCCCGAGAGGATGTGAGGAGGAGATTCACATAAAGTGAAGGTCACCTTTGTTTGACCTTTGACCTCTCTGTTGCAGGACATGTCTTGTGTTCAAAGCTCCACAGAGGTCAAAGTGTGCGTCCGTGTGTGCAGGAACCTATTTGGGTGTTTGCGTGTGTGCCTGTGTGTGAGTTCCTGTGTGTACTCGTGTGTGTGTGTGTGTGTGTGTGTGTGTGTGTGTGTGTGTGTGTGTGTGTGTGTGTGTGTGTGTGTGTGTGCCTGCTAATTTTGGATGTGGCTGCAGGGAAAGAAAGTCTCTGGTGTGTGACAGAGCAACTGATCATTAGTCATTCTGCTCCACATACTGTAGAGAGCAGGAGGAGGAGGAGGAGGAGGAAGATGGAGGAGATAAAGGGAGTGGAAGGGTAAAACAGGTCTGGAGGTCTGCTCTCCACTCTGGCTGTGTCTAAGTTTTAATGGTGCTGTGTTTTAAAGGTCAATATGTGCTCCTCAAACGGATGGTAATGTCTCAGTATGAGGAAACAAGTGATGATAAAACTCACACCACTACTATTGTTAGCACTGTTTTTTGTGCCTCACTGCTTCCTGTCGGATTTATCTGCCTATCACTTGTTTAACCACCTCCGGATGAACGTCCAGTTTGTGCCATAACTCTGAATCACTGTGTGCCATAAAGCGAAGCAGTGTGCTCGATTAAATAAGATCCATTTATTGATGTGAAAATGGTACATGTGACATTTTCACATCATTAAAATCTGGTTCCTCTTCTTCTTTAGTGTCTCTGTGGTGTGGACGAAACCATATTAAAGAGGGAAGTGAGCACTATCAGAAGACATATTTGTTTAAACTGTGATGCACTGAAAGTGCTGGGCCAGCCAGCCAACTTCTTTCTGCACATTTCTTATTATATCTTTATAATTATAATATCACAGATTTAGATTAGGAAACTCACTCATAGAAGTACACTGGTTAAACTGGTTGACTACTCATATTTCTGACATTATTTTTTGAGCGAAATAAAAAGCCCTGATCCAGGTAATCTATCAAGAGTGACCCAGATACAGGGGCGTAAATATAGACTGACTGCACTGGGGATGAGGGGCCCATAGAGAGAGCGGGCCCTGATGCCACCTTTGAAATCAACACATTCTCACTCCGACATTGTCACATATCGACGTTTGGCCATGGACTTTCCACGTCCACATACAACATGCAAAGTACAGTTTCAAAATACACTTCCATTTTCACAGGAATTTTAATGTCTCCATCCTGTCCCTTTCAAAATAAAAGCACTACGTCAGTATGACACTGCAAATTGACGTTTTTTCTCCGTCAACAACAAAAACACGCGGTTAGGTTTAGGAAAAAAGAACAGGGTTTGGCTTTACGGGACGCAAAAGGGCTCTCTCAGGTGAAAGTCCATGTTTGTTGGACCCATCCTGCACCCCTCCCGCCCAGCCCACTTGGACTTTGGCCGCCTTAACTTTCGTCCTTGTTCCAGCGCGTTTCCTGCTGATGCTGCCTGGCGCTGTTAAACTATAACTGCAACCAACTGCATCTCATGCCAACACCTTTTTTCATTGGTTTCTGATGCCACAAGTCACTGCCCAAGCACTGGATTTCGACGACTCTGGAGTCAGACTGGGCTCGAAAGTCCTTATAGGACTGCTGGATGGGTCAAACAAACCATGGACTTACACCTGGGAGCCTGGTGTTCTCTTCCCATATGAATGTAGATCCAAACCATGATGTTTCTTTCTAAACCTAACCATGTGCTTTGGTTAACATCTCAGCATTTGTTGCGGCGTCCAAGAACATCAACAGCAAACACAGAAGGATACCTAGGGCATATGTAGACACGGACGTCCACTAACAAAGCAGCAATATGTGGTGACTTGAGATGAGAACGTGTTGAACAGTATCAACCATCGTAACACTGTCACAGCTGGTAAAGAAACGCCCTGCTTGGTCAGAAAGGTGTAGGAAAGATATAGAAAGTGATTGTTCTCCATCTTTACCCATAACTGATCTTGTATCATGTGTTGTCTGGACAACCCTCGTCTTAGCATCAGCTCAGCCATACTTTGACTGACACTATGGTCCACTTTGTGTTTTATATATATGTATGTAATATCTATTGCATTGGGGATTTCTCCTTCGTGAGGTCTCTTTTTTCCAGTAAAAGGTTTTTTGTTGTGGGGGTTTTTGTTGGATCTAAAGATAGTAGTAGTAGCCATATGTGGGAGAGACTTTGAAGCCGTATAAAGCCGATGTATAAATGAAACTGACTTGACCTCAGAGAGGAACAAAGGCACATTAATAAAGTGAGGAAGAGCTGATAGAGGAAACCAAGAAAAACACAAGAGTATAACCAAAGTGAAAGAGGAAGAAGAGGAGGGCATGAGAGAGTGAAGATGAGGAAAAACGGCTGAAACATGAAGGTGTGAAGGGATGACGAGGGAGAGGAATGAGAGGTGATGGATGAGACGGGAGGAAAGAGAGAAAACCCGAGAACAGAAGATTGGCCAGAAGAACAGACGCAGGCATCCTGATAAGTGACACGATGCACAGATACGTCTCATAAGCAGGATGGATAGAGGACAATAAAAACAGTCTGTCCCTGTATAACAAGATATAAAAATGAATTATGACAGAAAACTTCCTGGGTGGTGAGTGTCCGCCCTCTCCCACAGGTGGCAGTCTCGAGCTGGAGAAGACTTCAAATCCCATCCCCTTTTTTTCTGTTCAAGATGTTTCTAATTCAAATGTGCTTTAATGGTATTTGCATCATTAAGTTTAGTAAACTGAGAGCAGGTTGTTCAAAGTTTACAGAGTCAGTGAGCCACTCACAGTGAGTGTGTAATACTGTAACTCATAATGCAGTGACACAACAGTTGGTGTGTTAGTCTACTGAACCGTCAAGCACAAAGCAGACTCACAGACTCAGACAAAAGTTCAGGGTCTCAGGTTGGTGCACGGGTAGCCACGGGTCAGTCTCACAATGAACACGAGGGAAACGTTGGAACTCTTAGGTTCACTCAAAGGTGAAGACGATCTGGCAACAAATGAGGGGAAGACAGGGACTTAAATAAACTAAGACAAGGAAGACATCAGCGCCTTTTCCATCACAGGAACTTTTATCATCTACAGAGGATTTTGAAAAATTTTTCCACCGAAATTACCCGGGTAAAAAAACTTTCCCTCAACCCTTAACTTTCCCTGAAAAAAGTACCTAGTAGGGGGGTAGGACTTTTCAGATTCACCAGAATTCTTGAGGGGCGGGGCTGTGTGCTGAAGAACGCTGATTGGTGGAACACACACTTGCAGCGTTCCGCACTTCCGTGCCAGTGTGGCTGCAAACTTCATTTCATTTCTACAAGATTCACTTTGTTTGTGTTTTGATCATTTGGAAAATGGAGCAAAAGAAGAGAAGCTATGAGAAGTGGACGGACGACGAGGTCCAGGCTCTTTGGAGCGTATTTGCTGAGGAAGAAATTCAGCGGGACTTCAAGCCGGCGACTCGAAACGACCGAGTCTATGGAAAAACAGCCAACAAGCTGGCGGAGCTAAATATAGGGCACACACAAACAAATTCAAGAAGAGCTGAAGAAACTTAAGCAAGATTATAAGAAGCTTTGAGCGTTCGCAACTGTCTTTGCTTATAACGCCTGTCGTCTTTTCCGTGCAGATCAAATGGTGTTTTGTCAGTCGCCGTTTATGCCGTTATCGTGCTTGTTTGGCCTTCAGCTTCTTCTTATTGCCACCTACTGCACTGGATGTGTAGTGTGGTTTCTTTTACCACTCCCTCATCAGTCTGATTTGAATACATTTTTCAGAACTTTGAGGTGCGGTGGAAACGCAAACCACACAGATTACCAGGAATTCTTTTACCCAGGTAAATAAATTCCTGGAAATAAAAGTTCCTGGAAAAGGAGCTATGAGACACAGGTGGAACACATTAGGGCGGGGCAAGCAATCACAAAGGAAGGAAACTTGACAGGACGTGGAATCTGAAACGAGACGGTTACCAAAATAAAACAAGTAATACAGGGATGACAAATAAACATGACTTTAGGTAGCTTGAAGGGTCACGACCCTACACAATGCAACAAAAGGCAGGGCACAGCAACAAGGATACAAGAAGCTGAAGCTGAGAAAAGTTTTTTTAATTTATTTTTTTAATTAAGTCTGACTGAGTTAACAGTTATAGATGGATTATAGATTTTTAGACGTGTTATTTTACGACAAAAAGTCTCTGACAACCTCCATAAACTGGGGAATATGAGGAGAAACACATTTTTAATTCTCGGCTTTGGATGTTGATTTCTCCATGTTGTTATCGACTTCTTCCTCTGTTACGTATTTAATGCTAGACTTCTGGGTCAAAGCCCAGGGAGGAAACTGTGGAGCATGTGCAGAGCGCCTCGGCCAGTTTGGGTCCGATTGACTGTATACATGCAGGAGTAATTTGACTCTCAGTCGCATTATCTGAATGTGTTATACAACCTTGAGAAATCTGATTTAGTACGATTTCAGTCGGATTAACATGTCGACATGTATGTTAAATGTCTGGCTTTAGTCGGACAAACATGATAAATCGATTATCTCTAATGTCATGTAGACATACAGAGTGGTCCCAACAACCTCCACCAACGAGGGTGGCTTGTGTACTATGTAACCTGGGAAGCACAACTCAAGCGACAAGTCCAAAAGCTGCTGCCTCCAACGCTGACAGCTGAGAGCACAGGGTCACACATGAAGGCAAACCAGGATGAGGATATCAGCAGTTTAATCTGATACTCTTTTCTTGTCTGGATTTTAGAAGCTGGACGGTCAGAGGACGGTGTGAGGAGAGATTTTAGAGACTAAATCATGGCCTCCACAGTTTCTCAGTAAATGATGCCTGTGCTCCGTCATTAGGAGGAGCTGGTCGTCTTCAGCTGTCAGGTATTCAGTGGGCATCACCACGTCTTCGCAGCAACAATTGGATTTCATTCACACACTGTCACTACTGTCTAAATACCCACAACGGCAGCTGTGCCATGTGTGAGACGGAGAGGGAGCGACGAAGTGTGTGTGTGTGTGTGTGTGTGTGTGTGTGTGTGTGTGTGTGAGAGAGAGAGAGAGAGAGGGAAAGAGAGAGAGAGAGAAGTAAACATGCCTGAAATACAAAGACTGTGATGTTTCATTCATTACGTTGTCAGCATGAATAATAGATAGCTAATTGATATGCAGTACATCACACACACACGTACACACACTTCCATGTGGGATCCTGCTCTGAACTAATATTTGTGAGGCTCAGTTGTCATTTCGCATTCAAATCTATCACAGGAGGCAAAAGATAGAGGGAGAGATCAAAAGACAGAGGAAACAAAGGACACACACACACACACAGAGTTCGTACATATATGTCATAAAAGCATGCAGCAGGGGAATTACTAGTTACGGGGAAATGGATCTGGGACTACCTTCCCAACCATGTACATCTCATCTGAGGGGTCGTACAGTGATTAATTATTGTGCGTTAAGCTAACTTCAGCTCAATTAAACTCCGTCCTGGGCCAGCTTTAAGACATATCTGAACAAAGTGTCGTCTCAACTACTTTCTCACACTCTACCAACAATAGTCAGGCCTGACAATGGACAGCAGATTGTCAAACTGTCCCCAGTTCATCCTAAAATAAACTCATCATCCAGGCCAGGTGAAGCTCCTGGACCAGCAGGTGGTGCTTCCTGTGATTTCTCCTCTCACAGAAGGCCTCGTGTACGTACACACATTTGGGAACATCCTCTCACCCTCAATTAGAGCCAGACCAAGTATCCTCCGCCTGTCTGGTTTTAGGCAGATTTTAAGGTATATGAGATGTTGCTCCTCAGGACCATGGATGTGTAAAGACATCTGGATACACCACTGGCAGCTGGATCCCATTCATTCCTATGAAAGTTACTCAGGTGCACATGAAGCCAGAGGTGTGAAATTACGCTGATGATATGCACAGCTTCTGCATCATTGGGCCAGTAGAGCAAGTGCACTGGAGACCTTCGGCAGCCGAGCACGGCCAACTTCTGCCGGTTGAGTGGCTGATTTCCAATTTAGTGCTCCGCTAACTTGAACGTGAATAGAATAATTTTATTATTTGATTAGGAATAAAAATAATAATTACATTTATTTGATATAGCACCTTTCACAGAAATGAAATTACGAAATGCTTCACAAAATACAATCAAACAGTAAAACATACAATCAGTAAAAACAAAGGCAGTATAACAAATAAAACAAAGTCACAAAAAAGAAAGTAAAACATACTGAGGCCTCAAACTGAAACATACCAGGGAACAAGCACGAGACAATTTAGGATGGGTCAAAGGCCGTTTTGAAGAGATGAGTCTTCAGGTGTTTTGTTATAAAGTTTCTACAGAGGCTGTAGACCGTAAATCTAATGGAAAAAAGCTTCAAAGTGTTGGAGTCACAACTTCAAAGGTACGATCACCTTTTGTTGTGAGTCTGGAGCAGAGGACAGCCAGTAGGTCCTGTCCTGAAGACCTCAGGGACCTACTGATGATGTATGGATGGAGATCACAAATGTAATCAGCTGCCTGACCAGAGGGCTCCTTAGTGAGAACAAGTATGTTGGAATGAACTCTAAACCTGATTGTAAAGAAACTTCACAGACAGGGACCCAATACTCTGGGCAACCTTCAAGGCTATACTATCTGAAGCAATTATCAGAACCTCTGTAATGGATTTAGTCTTGATAGTGAAACAAGACTTTTTTCAGGGGTTGTGAGGCTCAAAGAAATGTATCCACTGATTTGTAAATGTGTCATTTTCAATGTATGTCGATGGGAAAAGGTCTTTTTGGGTACAATGGCATCACACAATGGACCCTGGAGATTGCAGTGCCGCTGTTTGGCCACTGCAAAAATAGGCTTCAAAGCCTGGCGCAGTAAAGTCTGCCAGGAATGAGTCCTAAAACCTGGAAATTTTCTTTGTCTCAAAGTCGATCAGTTTTTTGAATGGGTTTTTGGATATGAGCTTCTTCTGCAACATCAGATACATAAGCAGATACCCCACTTGTGAACTTTGAAGCTTCTATGTGTCTTAAAAATGGCGATGGCTGACAAGTGGCTGAATGAGACCACAGAACATCATAATGCTGAGCTGCACTGAACGCGGCGTTACAGTGTTGTTATGGTGGTGAAGTTAAGTCATGTGACTGTAGTGTCGTCCTTAGATCTTTTTGGAGATTGTTCCATGTCCAAGGTGCAGAGTAGGAGAGAGCAGTTTTCCTCAAATCTGTTAAAACCCGGGGTACATTAATAAGCAACCACCTGGAGGAGTGTAGCTGGTAACAACCAGAGCTGGCATACAGAAGGGAGCAGAGGTAGGCTGGAAGTTTGCCCAATATGACAGCTTGTCATCTATCCATATACCGAAGTATTTGTGTGAGGACACTCTTTTAATGGACTTACCATCAGAAGTGGAGATGCTAAAATCATCAAGCAACTGAGCGAGCTTTTGAGAAGACCATAAACTTCATTTTCTGACATTTAAAATCAATTTTAAACTCAGCAGAGCAGTTTGTAATGACTGAAATGCAGTCTGAAGCTCTTGCATTATGGAGGGAGCATGCCTGTAAATCACAGTGTCATCTGCATATAAATGTATTTTTGCTGGAATCTCTTCACCCAAATCATTTATGAAAATAGAGAACAAAATAGACTCCAAGTTGGAACCCTGGGGGACACCTTTAGTTATCTCAAGACATTCTGATTTATGGCCCTCTGCAGAAAAACACTGAGTACGGTGTGTAAAATAATTTTGGAATCAGTGTGCAGTGTTAGGACAGAAAACCTTAGCTTGTTCAGGAGTAGTCTATTCATTTAGAGCCTAACATTAGCTTGTTACTTTTGGTGATTGCATTCAGTCTTAATCATGGAGGTGGTGTCCATTTGTGTAGCTTGTAAGTATCATAAATATTTGTTTGTCACAGAGCTTATTTTCGGGAATAATACAAAATCAAATGGAAAAATCCCATCCGCATTTTGACAAGGGAACCAGGGTGACGCTAACCTCTGCATCAGCCTACAGAAAAACGTCATCCCTAGTGGACTCTATTCCTGGGGCCCTACTAGGAAAATGATTTGTTAGTTGCCTGGCGGCAGTTTTCAACAAAAAAGGCAGAGCGGTGCGCCTTGTGCTTTGACTGAATGAGCCCTTACCATCACCATGGCGACCTTTGCAGTTACAGCTGATTGAGATGTGCTTTCTTTAATTACAGAGGTGTTGTTTACAAACTTTGTCACGTGTTTAATATTACATGCAGTTCAGTGTCGGCTTTTCAACATCCAGCAGTCACACCGCAGCTTCTTCACAAATTACCTTCTCTCGTTTTATTCATTGTTGTTGTAAAAATATTGATTACAGCCGCTTTAATACACAGAAGAGAACAGTATCGATCTTATCAGCTTTCTTCCCCAAAACAAGCTTCCCTCCCAAAATATCCAGTTTCATGTTTTTGTTGCGAAGCAGCAGGAGGGACAATGACACAAAGATTTAAGGCTTCAGGTGTCTCCAAGGTGATGGAGATCAGACCGCCTGATTTCAGCCGGTGTAAGCCAGGAGGTGGACAGAGGGGGGAACACATGAGTAATCTGAGAGTGACGGACGTGAGAGTGAAAGACAGACAGATACACGGAGCGAGGGAATGAAGGTAAAGTACAGTTAGTGTAGAAACAAACACAGAAAACCCTTTTTTTTCTCTTTCTGACAAAACAGAGTCGAAGGACAAACACAGTGTTCTGAAAGTCTGAGAGCAGACTCCAGTCTGAATAACAAGCCTTTCAAACTGTTTGTGCTCAGTCAGTGTGCGTTTGAACGCCCCCTCACTTAGATACCTGTCTCCTGGGAAACCGGTGTGTACGACCCACTCACACACACACGCGCACACACATGGAAGAGCTGAGGAGTAAGGACAGAGAAAGAGGCGGTGGTGGGTGGGGGGATTCAAAAGTAATGAGTTCAAACACTCACATACAGGAGCAAGCACACACACACACACACACACACACACACACTTGCATCTCAGCTCCCTTGGCTCCCTGTGTTTAAGCTGCAATGAAACCTCGGCCAATAGAAAGCCTCTGTTCCTCTGATATCAGCCAATCAGAGACCTGCATGCTGACACACCCACAGGAGGGTGTGTAGGGCGCTGCTGAGGGAGGATGGAGAGTGTGTGTGTGCCAGTGTATGTACCTTTCTGTTCTGGTGTACTGTATCCGTGTGTGTGTGTGTGTGTGTGTGTGTGTCAGAGGAAGCGCCCAGCAGGTTCTGATGTTATGCTGATGTTGGTCCTTTGGGGGAAACAGAGAGGCGGCCGAACCCCTGACTGCTGCTCTCACCGTGAAACAGGAACACACACTCAGTTCATGTCAGCAAAGATTTGATTACACGTGGACACACAGGAATTCAACACGCGCGCACGCACACACACACACACACACACACACACACACACACACACACACACACACCCTTGCCAGCTCTTTGAGGGCAGAGTCATGAACGGTCAGCGGTGGAAAATGTGTCTCCCGCGGTCAGCTCTGCAGCTCAGCAGAGGAAGCTGAACTTTCCTCCATTTTATCACAACCAGCAGCAGCTTCATTACTGGGCTGCCAAAATGGAGGCCTGATGGAGTCCACTGTTGATTAAAGGGGCAGTCCACACAAACTAAACTCAGGCACGAAAAAAAACAACATGAGAGCAGCTAATTTAGTTGAGTGAGCTGCTTCTTGTATTGGCAGTGAACACTGCAGGAGATGAAGTGATGGAGGAGAAACATCAGCTGAACATTTACTGTGAACTGTTACCTTAAAGGAGTAGTTTGACATTTTGGGAAACACACTCAGTGCGTTTACATGCAGCTTGAGAAAATCAAGTATTGGCTTAGTCCGACTGAAACTGGACTTTTAAATGCATGTAAACACCTTAGTCTGGCTGAAATTGGACTATCTGTAGCTTGACTAACACTCCTAGATAATTCAATTGCTATTGCTGCATGTATCCACTTAGTCTGACTGGAGTCGGACTCGGCGTTCTGCGCATGCACCACTTTTTCTTTCACCAGTTTTCACCCAGAAGAAGGAGATGATGTAGCAGCTGTTCACTTCCAGAAAAACAAACAAACAAACACCATGGCGACCAGAAGCAGAGGCTGCACTTCTGGATGGACGAGGAAACTACATCCATCTCTGCCATCTTCATTCGTCGTTAGCTTGTTCATGTCAACCGGAACTAGTTCAATACGCACTATATTAAAAAGGACACAGCGCCGCCTATTAAGGCGGAGTCAGACATACTTGGTCAGAAATTCTATTTTCTCTTCTGCATGTATACTCAGACAAGACGAGAAGTCCGACTTGACTGATTAGCCGAGCTATGAGCTTAGCTCGACTACTGCATGCATGTAAATATACTGACTGAAAGCAGTCTGGCTTTGTATTATTGGCGCTATTTATCGGCTATAATTTCAGTTATTAGAATAATGCATAATAATAAAAATGTCCCATTATCAGGCCGATAATTAATCATTGTGCATCCCTAGTTCTGATATCACATACAGCTCCTTTAACATATTATATCTCGTTAATTCAGGTTGTACAAGGCCAGTCTTTATGCTAAGCTAACAGGCTGCTAGCTTTAACCTTGTAGTTTGTTGTATTTCTGCAAATCTGACTTAAGTGAACACAACAACTCAGAGAGAGATGAAAGGGCAATGTGCTGTAATTTAGCTGTTTAAAAGAAACACAAGTGTCATTAAAAGACATCGGAGAAGAGAAAGAAACATTAGAGACTCGGAGAACACCAGCGGTACAGTTCCATCTGTTTATTGATTAACTATAAAATATTGAGTTACTAAAACAATTTAAAAGAAACACTGATAAACGTGGTTGCTGTCTGTAAAAAAAAAAGAAAAAAAAAACCTTACACATACAGTATAGGGTGACAGAATATATCTGGTTTCAGATTTATCTCTAAAATGTATTCTTTTTTGCATTTTTACAAGATTAGACATGTGTACAAAGTATATTCTGATAGCTTTTCTCCACCGGACAGTGAAGCATCATTTACAAAACTTAGATGATTTTTCTATTTATTTTCAAAATAATCTTTTTTTTTTGTGTCTGTAACAGGACGATAACGATACTGAAGGAACAGCAGACGAAGAACCAGCCTCCAGTCCACCTCTCTTTCTCTCCCATTCTCTCTTAAGCTCTCTATCCCATCTCTCTTTCTCTCTCTCTAGCAGCTAGCTCCCAGTGCCTGTCAGCAGTATTGCTTGAGAGGCGTGGACGATTGTTCAGAGAGGGGAAGCAAAGGGGGGAAAACAAATGACGAAAACATGCACACACAAAAAAAAAATACAGAGCTGAAAAAATAGATCACAGCAAAAACAAACATTTAAAAGCCAAAGTAAAAGATAGACGATGATTAAAAAGAACATTTACAAAGTCAGGCTCTTAAAATGTACGACACCAAATGAAAATGAAGGCGAAGTGGGCAATAAGTGTGTGTGTGTGTGTGTGTTTGTGTGCGTGTTGGACCCTGTTCGAAGGCCTAAGGCTGGGCTTTGGATGGAGATAGAGGGGGGCAAATACAGATTGGAAGGCAATAACACACACCTTAAAGGGTTACAAAGGTGTGTAAGTGTGTGCATGTGTGTGTGGTGGAGGATAAGAGTGTGATGTCTTATCAGTCTCCGTCCCCTCACACAAACACACACACAGAAAAAAAGTGCTTCAGCAGCTCCAGGGGTAAACAAACATTCATAACGGGCACGTTAACGTGTTCACTCTGCAAACACCGGCACGACCTGTGTACCCATTACGCTCCCACGGCTGAGAGGGCAGCCGCAGATCGGTTTTGGCCGACTGTCACTCATAAGTTTTTGAACTTTTCTCTGCGGAGGTTTGAGTCTCGGCCTGACGGAGCAGGCGGGGCTTTAGCAGATGAGATTTTCTGTAGAGATGTTCCGATACCACCTCTGCCTTCCTGATACTGAATCCAATACCTGAACTTGAGCACCGATCTGATACCACTGCGCAAACTCACTCATTCATGCCCAACGTTTGATATGGAGACTGACGGACCCATGTGTCCGTACTTGGCAATTATTTCATCTGTATTTTTGCACGTTTCCTGAGAGCTTACAGATACAAACGAAAAGGAGCAGTACCACCCGAGATCACTGGGACAGTGTAGCGTAGTTGAAGCAAGATAGAACCCTAGGAGACGACAAAAAGACTTAATAAGGTCGAGCAAATCTGCACAGATTTTCAACCACCTCTGTGTCATCGCAGCAGTGACTGAGGACATGGAGTGCAGGCAAAAGTCCGTCAGCAAATGAGCCCCGGCCATGCGCTGCAGGTGTGGGCAGTCAAACACCTGAAGCTCCTCCCTCATTTGCTGGCAAAAGTCTAGCAGCGAGGAGCTCCTGGTGCCCGTGGCATGGAGGAAAGTCAAACGCTGCGGTGAAGCAACTGGTTGAAAATCGGGCCTTAATGTCTGGCAGCCGGCTTTCATCATGCGGCAGTGGGCGTGGTTTCACCTACAGTAGATAGAAAGTATTGGTAACATAGAGAAAAAGATTCCCCGTCCACATGTCGCAATGTATATAAAGGCCTCACAGACGATGCCATCTACAACGCTGCCTCCGTTTAAAGGTACATTATTACGACCTCCTTCGCTGAAATTTGGACTCTGCCCTCTAGTGCCATCTAGTGGCTGTAACTACGCCATCATAAAGGATGCATGGAAGTACGAGGGCAGTGACGTTTACAACATTTGTAATGGACGTACCTATTTTTGTACGTAAAAGGAGTATAAACAAGCCTTAATTTCTATCGTTGTGCAGCATGGCTCAGGTTTAACTCTTCATGAAACATGCACAAATACATACAGAGATTTAACGCCACAGACTTCCTTTTATTGTCTAGCTTAAGACTTTGCTAACGGCCAACGTTAAACTTTTTACTTGAGGTCAATTTTCTGGATTCCCTCACTTTTTTAGCAATAAATTTTAAAAAGTTTTACGTTATTTAAGTTGTTAAATGGGTGGCAACACTTGGGCCCAAGGGACATCCTCGAGTTGGCATATCATCACAGTTTTGAGACCACACTGTCGTAGCAGCGCAGCTCTGATTTGGAATAAATAAATCTAAAAATCAAAATAAAGTACATTTCTTTGCGTTCATTCGATTGATGAATCAAGACACTCTGGTAAGAATGCTTTACCTTGTAAATATGGACTTAAAAACTGTTTTGAAATGCAAAATAATGGCGTTTTAAACGTGCAATTTAACGAGATGAACTATTGAAATTCAGTGATTTAAAAAATTAAAAGCCATCTGCAGGCCTGAAAAACAGTTTCTCTTATTTCATAACTTTTCCAGGAATTTTACCGTGGAAACCCTGAATTCTTCTTCGCTGCTCTTAAACAGTAGTTTCAAATAGCTGCACAGTGTAACTTCTGTTTTAGAGCGGAGAATAATTGATTTTTTCTGACGTGTAAAACTACTATAAATCATGTGGTATCAGATTGGTTCACAGACTCGCATATTTGCCGACATCAAATTCAGCATTTCATGCAGTATCGGAGGCATTTCTGATGCTGGTATCAGAACAACTCTACTTTTCAGGCGTCAGTCGAAAACAGCACATATAGTCACTCTGTACCTTGTTAAACCACTTTCAATACTAGCAGCACATTATCAAACTTATCCTTTAGCTCTCCTGCACTGAAAAGCCACTCATACTGGCAGACGTCTTGTGTCATTTAACGGGAATATGTCACATCAACAACATTAACATCTCGGGCTGTCCTCCAGACGGCCATCTCAGAGTGAGTACAACTATGATATCATAAAATCAGACATAACCAAAAGATCTCAAAAGAGTAGAAAATATTTAACCTATTGAATATCAACAAGACAATCTTCAATCTCTGCGGCAAAGCAGAGCGAGGGCAACGTGGTAAGAAACATACAAGAAAATCAACATGATAACCACAGATATATCCTATGAATACAGTACACTATATACTGTACACAGACACTGATATATCTGATACAAACTCTATACACAATAGTGTAACGACGTGGGTTAAGAGCTCAGGAACGGAGTTGTTTAAATCACAAAGGAGAAAGGCATTTCTGGGGAAAACACCAGTCTGATTACTTTTATGATGGCGGGAGGAGGGGGCGGGACCTAAGCAAGATTTGGCGAATCATCATCATAAGGCCTGGGAGAGTAAAGGCCGCCCAAACGCTCACAACCCTGAGCACGACATTCAACAGTCTCACCCTAAAAAACAGTTAAACTAGGCACGTGGAAAAAATTCCTAAGCAGCTAAAAGAGAGCCGAAAAGAGGAGCGTGTCAAAGGGACGCGTGTGTTTATCTGTGTGTAAGGGCGAAGGGGCTTCAGCGGCATGCGGAGGACAGGCGGGGGGGCGGTTAGGTAAACACTCTAGGAAGACATACAAGACTCCCAGTCACAGAGTCTCCTCTGCAGCGGAGCTCTTTCAAAGTGCACTCATGTCAAAGATGATTGCTTCGGAGGGGCGAAAATGTGATCGATAGACGTCCATAAAACAGCAGAAGCAAAAGAAAAAAAATAAAATTCAACACAGGACATTTAGAGGTTGAAAACGCTGCAGCCAATGAGTTGAAGCCAAACTGTTAAAATTGAATTATGTTCATGATGTAATCGGCGCTGGCAGCTTCACACTGACTATCGGCGCCGTGACCTTGATGCATCTCGGACTGACTGCAATGTTTACAACCCTGAAAACACCTTAAAAAGGAATAATCCACCCTCTGGGACTCCCACACTGTCAACACATCAGCTCGTCTCGTTCAGTGCATGTACGGAGTCACTTTGTCATCAAGTGTTGTAGTTTACTTTTCTCGGTTGCCCATTTTTGCCTTCAGTTTTCCAGCAGGCTTTTAAATCTTGTGGCTGTGCTGCGTCTCTATAGATACAGTCAGTGTGTTACCATAGTTAGGGGGGCGGAGCCTGCCTTTAAATACTGGGAGAGCGCAGTTTTTAAACTCACATAAGAGACTATAGACATGTTTAATTAAACCAAATCAGAGCCCTACAGCCAGTAACACTATGATGAAAGACACTAGCATATTTAAGTGAATTTCATGCACTTTGTGAGACCGTATGACACCGCTAACGTTACTCAGCGCCATCAGCATATGTTCTGACAATGTGCTGTAAAGTTAGCACACAGGGATTTGCAATCTCAGGAACTACAGGTGCTCGGAGGCTCACAGCTTTTTTAAACCAGTGGCTAAACGATCTAACACAGTTGAGATCCTTTTTGCCCCCGTCAGTTTACCATAAGTGCTTGTGTTTGCCTCTGACAGGCTCAGATTATTATTCTAAGTGTCTGACATTATGGACAGGATCCCTACAGAGATAGACCTCTTTGTTTAGCCAGCGACAGCGCCGAAATCACCATCGCCAAGCACACTAGACTCGTGTATAGAGTCAGCATATCTTCACATCTAACTGAGTAAATTAAGGGTTTATTTCAACCAAACCAGACCAGGTGATTGTTCGAACAAGGAAGAGATGAACCAAGACTTTCATTTTGTTTCTGTCGACGAGTTTATTTGACGTGCAGAAAGCTACGCTGCAGCTCTTCAGCATAGTAGCGAATACTCAGCGTCCCCCTCGGGCGTTCCCATTAATACCGACTGTATCTACTGAGGCTTCTGTCCACTAGAGAAACTGATGTCTCTGCCTGCTTCAGGATCTACGTCTCCGTGTTTTGTTCTTCAAACTTTGTGCAAAAATGGGCAAACACAAGATACATCAACAGCAGCTGGTTTGTTTCATAGTGTTTGTTCAGGGTGGATTTTTCCTTAAAGATGAAAGAACTCAAAGATGAAAAACGGGAAGTGCTTTAAATAGTACAAGATTCCTTCCTCTCTCTTAAAGCCTGAGTCTCCGAGGGAGTCAGAAGTTTTAGTAGCACGCGGACAGCTTCCCTGCCCGCGTTAGGATTGTCAAGGGGAGTTGAAGGGGTTAAATTAAAGGAGGATAGAATTTAAGTGTTTTAAGTGCTTTCTGTTGGACAGCAATGGAAGGAGTTTCTACCTCTCGCTTTCTGTGCGTCTCTTTCTCTGTCTGTCGCTCCTGCTGTTCTGTAGATACATTTATATGACTGTAACATGACTGTAACATCACCACGGCAACATCATAACCACAATGTCACATCACCGCCGTCTGACGGACAGACACGGGGCCTCTCTCCTGTATCATCATTCACAGTTCATTAAAGCTTCTCAACTGTTTACCTCTTTAGAAAAAAGTACTCTGACATAAATCTATTACATGAAAATAAAACACTCATATTTTCCTCTATATAACTGTGTGTGTGTGTGTATTACATGGAGGTGAGTATTTACACGTGTCTGTGCGTGTGAGTGTAAATGCTTGTTTATGCAGAGGATTATTTACACGTAAAAGGAGACTGAAGTGCTCGTGTGTGTTCTGAAGCGTTTCCCATGAACACAGCGAGCAGAGCAGTGTTATGTGTTGATGGAGTCTGTGTGTGCAAACGTTTCAGGAGACGTGTTCCTTGTAATACTGTCTATAGTGTCTCCCGTCTCTGTAGTAGAAGCTGTTCACGACAGTCTGTTTGAAGTGTAGCATGGTGTCGGAGCGGTTGAGTTCGTTGAAAGATCCGTCATGAGTGAAGATCAGTGATTAGACTTGGTCGGGTTTGACTCCCAGTGAGTGTCACGATTTGGTTTCAGCAACTCGTGGTGAGTTTCTGTCTGTTTCTTCAGCAGATGACTGGGACGCCGTCGGTGTTGAAGATCATGCCAGTGGTGGGTTCGTAGGTGCCGGCCAGGTAGTAGAGGTCCTCACTGTCGGCGTAGCGGCGCGTGTGGGTCATCTGCTCGTACTCCTCCACGCTGACCACCAGGCACTTGTGGCTGACCGTCTGCACGTCGTTCTCGTCGCTGTGTGACGACTGGTAGAGGGCGCGCTGTGACACAGACACAAAATACTGCGAATGAAACACCTGCTTCTTCTCTACCTAACTAGACAACGACACTCTTAGAAAGAAGATTCTTCTTTAAGGGCTGATGTTCTACCCAGAACCTTTTGAAAACTTCTGTAATGCGGGATTTATACTTCTGTATCGAACATACACCGAACCTATGGCGTAGGCTCTGCATCAACATAGAGCCTACATAACCTACGCCATAGCCTGACATGCACCTCCCAAGAAATGTAACTACATGTCGCAGTGACACAGACCTCCTGTCTATCTTTGTAAGCTGAAACCATCTCCCTCAGTGGAAACAAAGCTTTTATTTACTTTAATTTCACAGATAAGAAGCAATACATTGTGACAACAATAACGCCTCCACAAAAATAGTATTTGAAGTCTTGTGTGTGATTTATCCTGGCTTCATATGAGCAGAGGAAATCTCCACCCGTCGCTAGGCTAATTTATACCATGTAAAATGCCATAGGCTTGTGCTAATAATGTTAGCATGTTGTATTTGTCTCGAAAACGTGTTTAGTACAAGACAGTTGTTTTGTCAGTGAACCTTGTGAGCTGTAACGGAGCCAAATTATGTACTGTTACCTTTGTTAAATGTTGCTGTTGTCCCTGGTTTTATATGAGAAGGGGAAATTTCAGCTGTTACAGGAAGGTTTAAAGCTTTCTATTTTCTTCAACACTCCATATTGATTATATGACTAACAGCATTGTTTATTGATGTATTCAGAAATGTTTTGAGTCAGCTTTGGGATTCCACATTGTCCAAGCATCCCTTTAGTCTGCTTTATGGTTATGATACAATCAATAGGAATTGGAAAAAACAGGTATAATAATTTTTGTCTCACCTCCATGAAGTCTTTCCTCTGGATAGAAGAGTGCAGAGCTGCTGGTAAAGACTGACCACACATCTGATCCCAGTTCTGCAGAGGACAGCACTGTTAGCAAAACGCTTCAAACTAATCACATACATAAAAATATATTCAGTCTGACGTGCGTTTCTTTTACTTAACAGCTATGAATGAATCATGCATACAATACTAAAAAAGTCATGATCAACCTTCTCACGATGATCTCATGTTTTTTTAATGATACAGTAGCATGATGTATTGCAATGAGGAAATAAGAGAGAAAAATGAAGGAGGAAGTCTCCATTAGTTATGAGACTGAACTAAATAATTACCCTGTAATGAATTACATTTCCGGAAATTAAATACGTGTCAAAGCGCTCTCACCCGTGAGTAAGACCTTCTGTTATTCAGACACAATAATTCAAGTAGCAAAATTACCTTGTGCTGAATAAAAAGAATCACAGTTCTTAAACAGAGGTTAATTGAGTTTTGTGACTTAACAATGACAACAAATGTTTTAAGGTCCCATATTAAGCTAATTTTTCTCTTTAAGCCCCCTTCCCAAAATCCAAGTCTGCTGTGATTGGTCAGTGTTTCTGGGTCTTCCAAATCTGCACTCTCCTTAGCCCCGTTTCCACCGAGCAGTACGGTACAGCTCAGTTTGGGGCATCACAGGGCTGACATATGGAGACATTCACGCTCACATTCACACCTACGGGCACCGTAGAGTCACCGTTTAACCTGCATGTCTTTGGACTGTGACGCTACACCACCGCGCCGCACTTATTTTCTTGCAATTCTGTTGTTTAAATTATTAATTAACTACTAAAACGTATTATTATTATTTTTTTTATTTATTTGTTATATCGTCAACAATGTTGTTATTGCAAAAATACCCTGACATATCGTGATATTATTTTAGGGCCCCATCGCCCACCCCGAGTAGAGACATGTCAGTGCAACATGTCGATCTCTGTGGATAAGGACCTGCTTCATATGTAGATATAAACAGCTCATTCTAAGGCAATGGAAACACAGCCATTCTTATTTTCAGGTGATTATACACCAAAGAAAACATACTTATTATCATATATGACATTATATTCCATTTCTGCCAATATATCCCTTTAAATCCTACACACTTCTTCTTTCTTATTCCTTCAGACATGGTTTCGAGGCTCCTACCTTCTTGTCGGTGAGTTTCTTGCCGGGGTTTGTCTCCTCTGGATGATAGAACCAGTTGACCCTGACCACCATGTTGCTGCCCCACGACTCCCACATGCTCTGGATGCGGCCGATGAAGGGCAGGTTGGGCCGGCCGGCGGACAGGAACACGGCGCAGTCACCGATGCGGATCATCTCTCGGCCGCGCACAATGGCCTTGTAGAAGAGTTTCTTAGCCTTGCCCTTCATACCGCGTCTCTGCGGGGGTCAGAGGAGGACAAACTGGTCACAGAGTGAAAGGAGGAGGATATCTGGACAAAACAGTTCATGTTTATCAAAGTTTTAACGTGAGAGATTTCTCCTCACCTGAGTAGGTTTTCCAAACCACTTCCAGAGCTGTCTGGCAGGAAGGAAAGCAGAGATTTTGGGCCTGTTCTCCACACTGGGGAGCCTCTGACGTTTAGCCAGCTCCTTGGTCGTGGGGAGGTGGACCCCCTCTCTCCGCTTTGGTCTCCCCACCTTCCCCTCTCCTCCGCTGGGCTTTGGTTTCGGAGGACGACCCCTTTGCCCCGAGCCTTTCCCGGTGGCTGGTTTAGCAGGTTTAGCCGGAGCAGGAGCAGAAGGAGTCGGAGAGGTTGACGGGGAAGGAGACTGTGAGGGAGGAGACAGCTCCTCTTCCTCTTCTTTTACCTCCACCTCCTTCTTCACTTCCACCTCCTCTTCTTCTTTTGGTTCTTCTTTCGGTTTGTCCTGTACTGGAGGTGGGGTGACGGGGGCTGGAGGAGGCGTAGGGGTCCTCTCTTCATCTGAGCTGCATGAGGAGTCATCAGTGGACGACGAGGACGATGAAGAGGACGATGATGAAGAAGATGAGGAGGAACCAGAGCAGGATGAAGAGGAGGATGAGCAACTTGAGGTGCATTTCTTCTTTTTCTTAATCTTCCCTTTCTCCCCTTCTTCCTCCGACTCTGAGCTGCTGCTGCTCTGAGACTCCTCTTTCATCTTCCTCTCCTCTCTTTTCTCCACCTCCTTCCTCTCCTCTTTTTTACCTTTCTCCTCTCTTGTGTCCATCTCCTGTCCTCGAGCAGCACTTCCACGATTTTCCGCCTTCTCCTTAGTCAGCATCGGCGCCTTGTAGGTGGAGTCTTTCTCTGGTAGGCTAGACTCTCTGTCTGGAGCTCTCGGTTTAGCCTTTAGTAGTTTCTGATTGGTTGAGGCCGTGGTGATGGGGGTGTGCTCTCCTCTGACGCCCCGACCCTCCAGCAACATCAGAGCCTTTGTCTTCTTGGTCTTGGGGGAGGTGACACCTTCATGGTCGAGCTTCACGAGGGGCTCTGCAGGCAGGGACTTGCGCCTCACCAGCGAGCCTACGTCACTCTGCCCCACGCTGGGCTTGGGTCTGGAGATGGGGCTGGGTCTTGAGGGTAGCTGGTCGGACGGCATCTTCAGTTTGGGTCTAGGGGCAGATGATGACGACAGTGAAGATGATGACGACGGTCTGGGGGTCAGTGAAGAGCTGGGTTTGCCTGTTGACAGCCTGGAGATGCTGCTGGGTATGAGTCCAGAGCTGTGGCTGGGTCTTGAGCCGCTGTGATGGTCCGAGGAGGGTTTGGTTTTGGGTGAGGAGGCAGCAGTGGGTCTGGGCGTGGATGAAGCACTTGGCTTGGGTGCAGTAGATGATGTCGCCATATTGGGTCTTGACATTGGTCTGTTTGTAGTGGGACTGACACTGCTGCTGTTCTCTCTTTCTCGCCGCTGGCTGTTGTACGAGCTGAGGTTGGGCTCGCTGTACAGATCCACAGTCAGGACTTTCCCGTAAGTGGAGGGGTAGAGGGAGGGAGGCAGAGTGCGGGCTGGTTTAGGAGCCGAGGGCTGGGCTGAGCTGGTCTTCCTGGGCACTGGGCTGGGAAGGGTGGGGCTACTTGCAGGGGATGTGGTGGAGCTCTTGCGGGCTGGTTTCGCCTGGGTTCCCATCGTTGGTCGGGATGCAGGACGAGGCTTCTCCTGAGCTGCCTTCTGGATTGAAGAGGTCCTGTCCTGGGAAGGCTTGGCTGGAGCCTGGGGTCTCTCTGCGGGCTGAGCGGAGCAAGATGGAGGATCAGGTTTCTCCCGGCCGTCTGGGTTCATGGAGGTGTCTGGAAAAAGACGGGAAAAACAACATAAAGATTTAGCCTCTCCTACTCAACCCCTCACTACCTTGTCTTTTTTAGGGGGGCAGGGGGTCTTTGGAGGGAGATAGCAGGTCAACAGTGGACGCAACATAGACGTGGTATACATCATCTGATAGCTGAGAACCTGACGAGTGACTTGAGATGCAGCTCTGCGCTGCGTGTCACTTTTTCTAGTCATAAAACACAATGTCTCTGTAATAAACATTGTGTTTTGGTTAGATGCCTTTTTAAATGATTAAAGGTTAGGGTGACAAGGGGTTTGGAACATTATCATAGAAGTATATGATGGCCATCCTGCAGCAATGTTTGGATCGATACCATTTGTAACACAGATCTGGTGCCAAATTTGACCATTTTAACGACTCAATAATTCATAAAAATGGTCAAAAATCCCTTAAAAATACCACATTAAGACACCAAGACCTTGAAGAACACCACAGAAAAATCCATGCTGCGATTTGGAATCCAAACCTTTCTTTGTGACATTTGGAGATTTCTGTATGAACTGCATTTCTTGGCGATTGGTCGTTGAGCCCTTCTGTTCAAGAAACTGCTAAGAAACACCCTTGTTGGTGGCATACCTGTGAAAGCCACACATCCTCTGAATGCCCAGGGTCTCTACATTGTGGTTGTTAAGTTTCATGGGGCTGTGGTTATCTTAGAGGTCACAACAGGTCATTTTATACAGTGATGACTCACTATGATAAAATTAATGCTATGGGGGCTAACATCACTAGGGATGCGCGCGATTAGTCATCAAGTCACGATTAGTCACGATGAAACATCCGCCCCCCCGCTAGTTGGTACCAGAAATATTAGTCGGTTAAACCAGTTAGTGTTTTATTCATGTAAAAGCCCGCTTAACTGTCATGCAGCCGCCCGCCACTAGCGAGTGCTACAGAGCCGTCAGACAGCACTCCCCCTCCCCGCGGTAATGCTCGAGTACACTGGAGTTTTAAAACAACACGGTGGGAAATAAGAGAGGTGTCCTCTTACAAAACCAGCGCGGTTTAAGTGAGTTGTTGTCAGATAATGTGCAGGGTTTACTTTCATACTGCATGGTGCAAAATGCCTCTCATTTCAGCTGAAATTTAATCATAATTTAGATGCTGTTTTATTAACTTTAAAGGGAATTGCTATCATTTTTGTCAGATAATCTGCAAAGTTCAATGTGCCCACACATTTCAGGCAGTTTATGTATTTTAGATGTTATTTTAGTGGTTAACTTTTGACTGAGCTGCCATCATGTTCACATTCATACCGCACGGCGCAAAGTGTCTCATACTTCGGCAGCATTTAAAATCCAACATGGTTGTTGAAGATTATGATTAAAGGCTTCAAAGGGCTCTTAATGCACACAATATTTTTTGGGACATTGTTTCAAATACTCAACAATGAACTGTGCTAAATTTTAACTGTTTTCCTTTTTTTAGACTAGTCAGCTAGTCTTAATTAAAGTTTTCGTTTAGTCAACAGGGAAGTTAGTCGCCAGCAACATCCCTAAACATCATCACACATGAACACCATTGAGCTCGTTGAATCCACAAGAGTCTTAGCTTTCTAGTCAGACACAAATACAACAAGCGAAAATAACACATTCGTACTGCATGAGAGAAAAACTGCATGGTTTTTGCCCCAGACTGAATGGCACTAGCATAAAGTGGGCATGTCTATAAAGGGGAGACTTGTGTGTATCCACAAAACCAGTTTTCATTTGGATATCTTGAGGTGAGAGGTCAAAGGACCTGTGTGAAAATGGCCATGCCAGTTTTTCCCTCGCCCAAAATTTATCCCAACTGTGAGCATCATTTAGCTCCCTTCCTAAGAAGCTGGCATAACAAGGTTAGTACAAGCTGATTCCTTAGTTCTTGTACATTCATTCTAGTTTTAAAACTCAAAGCCTGCTACAACCTCTGAGAGACTGTAATGTCAGCCGTCCCAGCAGAGTGGAAAAGGTTAAGAACTGGGATTTTTTGGTCAGCTGTAAATGGGTTTACATTGGACACGCTGGACGTTTTCATTATGTGGCTTCATGATTTTTGTGGTCCGCAGCCTCATGTGCTGAGAGCAGTAGAGAAATGAGCAAGGAAACAATTCTGAAATGAAAACACTGCATGTAAGAACTGCTTACCCAGTCGAAACAAGGCCGGCGTCAGCAAATCAGACATGCAACATGCCATTTATTACAGCTAGGGTAACAGAGTCTGAGCTTTATGGAACAACAGCGAAGCTGCAAATTCATTAAACTGATATCAGAGATGACAGCCGTGGTCAAATATGAGATGTTTGATGAAAGATCCCTCTGAGCCCTGAGCTATTTTTGCTGGTTGTGTGGTTTTAAAAAGACAAAGATGACAAAAGCAGTTTTTATTTTACCTCTTTAATGGCCTCTATGATAAATATGTTAAAATAAGGGCAGCAACAAACTGCATGTAACTCCTTTCTATTATTATTCCCGATAATCAGCATAAATGAAGTCCATTTGTCTTAAATGGATAAGTACGGCACTCAGGAGTGAAACACACTGATCTTCCATGATGAGCACCGAGGCAAATAATGTGAAATCCATCCTCTTTTTTTTTTTACGACGACACATTTGGCTCCAGTGCGTGAGGAGATGTCCTTTACTAGTCCCATGGAATTACTCCAAGAAGAGAAAAGGCAGCGTATCTCAAATAAAGGCAAACTTGATGGCAGTACTTAATGTTCAGTGCTCTAGTTTCATCTTCAGCACCCCCTCCATTACTTTTACCTCCCACAGGAAATATTACCTTTTTCTTTCTTTGATGATTCGAACAGATTTGACACGTTTGGTCAATCATTTCTGTGACACTCATTGTTTCCACTAGCGATTTCACTGAGACATTAGAGTCACACAGAATGAGACTCGGAGGATATTATCTATTAGTAGGATAAGCAGCGGGTCGGTGGGTTGGTAATAACAATTAGAAAAAGGAATAATGATGATACTAAAAGTCAAGATTAAAGCCCCAGTGATCCGACTAAAGACAAAGACTTTTATTGTCCAATAAATCCATCCATCAGCTCCTGAGGAGGCAGTTTGATTAGCTCACCTGGTTTAGGTTTGGGTTTGCGGCCGGGTTTTCCTTTGATCTTAGGAGCGGTCTCCTCCGGCTTTGTTCCCGCTTCTTTGCCCTCCTTGCTGCATTTGCGGACTCGCCTCCTGGAGCAGCTGGCCACGAGCAGAGCAGGGGACGGCTCAGCGCCTGGACAGACGCAGAGAGGCAGCAGAGTTTGTGGTTTATCTGAAATATTTGACCTTTATGCTCCGTGTGCTTTCATCACAACTGCAGGAAATTAAATCCATTCAGGTTTCTTAACAAAAAAAAGACATCAATAAACATCTGAATAGAAGAAGTCGGTTACCTGCAAACCTCTAAACCGAGCCAAAACGATCAGCTATTTTGACCAACATTATGTCTTTGTAAGCGTGTGCACTCTGCAGTGTTCACCCCCTCATAAAACATCATGTTGGAAGCACCTTGCTTGCAGAAAGATAAATATTTACACCAGCTTCTGATGTGCAGAAGTCAAGTGAAGTGCCCACAGAGAGAAAACGTAACAAGGTGTTTTGAGCACCGTGGTCAATAAATATTTTCTTTTTTGTCAGCAAAGTGCTTCATGTTGTTTCTCTGCTTTAGGAAACACTATTTTCCTCCCTGTGTTTGATGTGGACAACCATGGAGGCCGAACCAGGCTTTAGTCTTAACAGCACATTCACTTAGGAGCAACTATCACAGTATATCTACACACACAGCAGTTTAAAGAGTAGCGATGCACCAGCAGCGACATCGGGTAGTTACGACAGGCCCCAGTGCACGCAATTATGACAGGCCCCAGTGCACACTAAATACTAGTTATGAAGACACACACACACCATTAGGCGTATATGTATTTTACCAACAATGTGTTGGACTGAGTTACTTACTTACTACCTTCTCCTCCTGTTCTTCTCTCTATTGTCTCTTCTTACGGCTGCTCTTATGTTTGAAACCCATGACTGCTCCCTTGGCTTAGAGATGTGCTCAGCTTGTCAGTCTTGAGAGATATGCGCCTAAACTAGCTGCTCGTCTCGTCGCATGATCAAATGGGGACTTGACATGGACAACATACATGACAATCATCACTGCATATTTGTGTATGATGAAAATACCAAAGAAAATAAGAAATTATTCTAGTTTTTTATTCAGGAAGTAAACAGAAAGTTGAAGAAGAGTACACTTGCAAGATAAATGTGACACTTTCTAATGTCACAATGGAGGGACAACTACGCAGGTTGATTTTAGCGCTGCTCATCGTGGACTATATTGCTGTCATTGTTCATTTGAGTCAAAGCATACAGTTTGAAAACGAGGCGCGGCTCCAACTAGAAAACAATGTTTTGATGCATTGGATGTGCTGAATGTGCATATTAAGGCAGTACAGGAGGAGGCGCACATTAATAATCCTCCAGGACTGTAACATGCTCATGTTTAACCCAAACAATGTGTCATGTGACTGCAGTTGGTTCGGATTGAGGTCGGAACACGTTCTCGCCACGAACAAACCACAACAGAGTTTGTTTGTAACCAGACTGACAACACTTCTTCAAGAAGGTCTCAGTCTGGTTGTTTTGGTGCACACCCGAGTGTGATAGCTGTGTTCACACCTGCCCAAACGAACCACACTTGGGGGGCAAACGAACTTGAGTTCGATTAAACCGAACCAAATAGGGCAGGTGTGAAAGCACCCTAAGATTAATCTACGTCTATGACTGTGTGTGTGTGTGCTTACAGTGGATCTTGTAGTCTGGCGGCAGCAGTCTGATGTGGGAGAGGGGGATGCGGCCTGTGTCACCGTCGTCAAACTCCACCGTGATGAGGTCATCATTCTCATCGATATCTGAACTTCCTGTTTAAGAGGAAAAAAAGCAAGCGGAGCACATTTAGAGATTAAAAACCTGTTGACTGTGTGTGTTTTGATTTGTAGAACTGCGTGACACTCAGTCACTCAGGCAGTATCGCTCCTCATTGTTTACTTTCATTGCAGCAGAGCTCATTGAATGGAAAGTGCTCAATAAGAACAGAACTCAGACCAGTTATGTTCCCATCACCATTCAGCTCTTCTGAGTAATAAACTCAGCAGTTTTATACTCTGTAAAGATCTTTTACGTTTGGTTGTGCTGTCAGCTACAATTAAATTGGCCATGCAAGTGGTGGGTGTGTGTTTGGTGTACCATTAACAACAGTGCCAGGGTAAAGACAGCGGTACTGCTGGCTCCAGTAGGCGGCGATGCGGGTGCCCTCTGGGAGGTAGCGCACAGACGGAGGCTTCACGTCGATGATCTGAACACACAGAATGAAGAACTTTAATACGTCATCATAACACAGCATCTCGTATGACCAGAAACAGAGAGATGTGGAGCTCCGAGTCGTCCGCCGAGTTTACTCACAGCCTCCTGCAGCAGTTGTTCCAAGCAGTAGATGTGAGGTCGGTTCCCTCTCTCCCCCTCCACCACCACGCTGTATCTGCAGGGAGGAAATGTAGGATTGAGGTGGGGGTCAAAAGTTTGGTGTCGGTCAGTGAGCTTTAAAAGACACTGCCTGACAGTTTCAAGAGTTACATCAGCTGTCTCTGCAGTGTTAACGGTCTCTTTGCCAAAGACACCGCTCCACCTTCATCTTGATCCTGACTGCTTTGATGTGCAGCAGGCTGGGGGATGTGAGGTCTTTTGATAACTACCACTACAGTTCTTCAGCTCTGGCTAAAATGAGCGGAGCACAGCTAATACTGACGTCCCCCTGGAATATTAATCCCGTCTGAACAGAGCTTTAGTCTGTTTGTTTTCTTTTAATTGAGCCACTCTGGATTTGAGCATCTGCTAAATGACCAAAATTAGATCTATATCTAGTGTTTCCTTGTTTGTGTGTGTGCAAGTTTGTGTGTGATTAAAGGAATAGTTTCACATTTTTGTGAAATATTCCTGTTTGCTTTAATGCAAAGAGTTAGATGAGAATAGGGTTGGACAATACTGTAAAACTTTGATTAAACGACCACTCCTTTTTACTAGCCTGGTGTGACTAAATCTTTTGATAAATAAGCGCCTGTCTCAATTAGAGGCCTGGTCTGGTCGCCAGGCAGTTCATTTTTTAACAGAAGTTCTTCAGCTGTATAAAACCGGGTTGTTGGCTACCTCTATTACCCTGTAAATTATTTTTATTTCTTCAGTCATTAAGGGTCCTCAGATCAAAATATTTAAAAGGGCTTTTCATAAAAAATTAATCCAAGTTGCAGGGATTGTTTTCACAGGATAAAGTGGTGCTGTGTTGGTATGCTCTGTGCCGTAATTCTCGAGTATCGTAATTCACATTCTATCTGATGCTCTGTCAGAGCTAGATCAAATGAATGACTCATAATTTATATAATATCAGAAGCCTAATTTTCAAACATGTAATATTCATACTGGTTTAAATAAACAATTTGATTGTATTTCCCATCTCTGCTGAACAACTTTGTGTGAAAAGAATTAAAGGTTTGTCCCAAATATAGGCCTGTTGATTTCAGTAATTCAAGCAAATAGCCCGGGATATTAATGAAGTTTTACAGTATTACAATATTACGTTGATATCCTAGTATGAGACTGCACATTGACTTAGTTTTCGGATATTCTAATATCAAGAATGTTGTTTCATCCTAGTTTTAAAGGCTGAATTACAGTAAGTGATGTCATTTTTGCATTCATATGGTGTCATTATAATTGGAAAAATGAGTTTCCCAATGAGAGAATTCACATGAGCGCCCCTACAAGTCGGAACAACAACTCCAAAATTTGAAAATTTGCTTACATGACGTTAGGAATTGATCTCATGATACACAAAAACATGGTGGACGAAAGTAAATGTTTGGCTGATGTTAAGAAACTTTTTTATTAATTTACATTTTGTGCATTTTTTAAATATGTAATGTAATATGGTATTGGGTTGTAACCGTTGCTGTCCATGTTGAGTGACCTACATAAACTAGTTAAATACAGTTGTTTATTAGCATTAACCCTGATAACAAGTCAGGTAAAGAAATATTGTAGAGGTTTTAGGAAATGTACTGGTGCAGCAATGAACAAAATACAAATGACTTTGTAATATAAAGCTTCAAACTGTTGCACCATATTTGCATTGTGACATGAATCTAAACTGGGGTGTTAAATGTTCTGACCAATAAAATACAACAAGTCTTTTCTGTAGCATCCATGTCGTTTCCACGTTACGACTTAAAACTAATGAACATATCGAAGTCGGGAGAATTACTTCCCAACTCGGGAAATGGGGCCGTCCGAGGAGCACCTGAATGCAGCATTAATAGATATGTCTATGTGGTAAATATGAAGCTACAGCCAGCAGCCAGTTAGCTTAGCATAAAGATGGGGAAATAAGGGAACAGTTAGCCTGGATCTGTGCAAAGGTAACAGCATCTGCCTACTAGCATGAATAAACACATTTTTATCACCTTAGTTAAATCAGTACAAAAAGTTAGAGTAAAAACAGCAACTGTGTTTGGCTAGCTGTTTACCCTGCTTCCAGTCCTTATGCTAAGCTAAGATAACCAACAGCAGGCTTTAGCTTTCTAAGCAAATACTTGTGTATCCCAAAATGTCACAACTATTTCTTTAAGAGTACAGAGTGTCCCTGCACGTATGAAACATAGATTTGTAACACGACACTGTGCTTTGCACCTGCAGACGCTGCCTAACATTATTTTCTCCTGCAGTTTAAATGTCTGGGGTTTCTCTGTGTATCTTCATCAGACATGAGCAGCTGAATCAGGAACTTCTTGAATCAAGGACAACGAACTTCGGTGGGGACAAAAATTGGAGCATGCTGATTGATTTGTGGCTTTTAATAGTGCAAACAGATGTTTTTCCTCGAATTGAGGCTGCAAACAAATCACTGTGCTCGGGTCTTTTTTACCCTCTGTGTACTCACATGTCAGGGGAGTGTACAGTGTTCACGTGTCCTGCGTACAGCAGCTGGTCGTCCATCGGGATCAAAACTCTGAGTCCGTCCACCAGAGAATCCTTGTCCAACACACACTGCACTGGAGCTGAACACAAAAACACATGCAATAAATAAGCATGTTGTTATGAACTGTGTTAAGTGACGTCTGGAGGCAGGTTGTGTGTGTGTACTGACCAGGTGTGGAGGACCGCTCAGATACACTGTTGCTACGTGGCGGGACGAGCTCATCTTCACTGAAGCTGCTGTCTTGGTTGGGCTCAAAGTCTTCGTCTGCCGCCATGCTCTCCATCAGCCGGCTCACCGCTCCTCTGGAGGGCTGCAAAAGCACACACACGGGCTTTAATGTCCCAGCACTAATTATCCAATAAGTCAATCAGTGATCGTGGAATAAACCTGCTCTGTGATGTGATTCCGCTCTTTAAGATTAATTTGTGGCAGCCCACCAAACTACCAGGTTGACACGCCACAAATTAACTTTTCAAAGTGAAACAGTAACATATTACAACACTTATGCTGTTGAATACACAATCTTTTTCTGCTGCTCCACCACCACCACAAAGAGCTCTGCACACTTTAGTGTTTCCAAAACAAACTGGAGTTTGTGGCTGGTGGCAGATGGAGAGCAATGCAACACTTTGGCAGATATCACACGTTACAAGAGGTTTACTCTCACTAACAGAACAAAACCGTGTTAATTACAACACACGCTATCAGTCGAGACTTATTGTTACCGCGTGTGCATGTGTTCATGCAGCACGGCCAGCTAGAAAGTAAAGTGGGTGTGTGCACGCTTAGGTCTAACAACTTAAATGTTCTGGTTTTGTCCTTGCCAGGATAATTAAGTTCACATCCATAATGACTTTGCAGCTGATCCATCATCCCACTGACCTCTCTGGCCTTGGTCTTGGCTTTTGGTTGGCTCTTGCGTGCCGGGCTGAGGCTCAGAGGTGCAGGGCTGTCTGTGATTGGACTGCACAGAGTGGACGGGCTCACGGGCAGAGGAGAGTCCTTCAGCTTCTTTTTCTGGTCAGAACACACAGAGTTAAAACATGCATATGAATGACGGCACTGAGGATGAACTGGACAGATTTACATCTTTGGACACATACACACAGAGACACACAGACACACAGACAGACACACACACACACACACACACACACACACAGACACACAGACACACACACACCTACACACACACACACACACACACACACAGACACACACACACTGAGGGTGGGATGCTGCCAGGCTGCCTGCAGTTGTCCTTTCTTGTCAGTAACACGACACAGACAGCAGGGGAGTGCTGCAGTGACTGAAGTACTGGGAAACCCTGCTGGCACTCTGACACACACACTCTCACACACACTCTCGCACACAGAGGTGTCAAGGGAGACAAAAGCATGCAAGGGAACGAGAGTTTGAGGGCGGAGGAGAGGAGTGAAACAGTAACAGAGAAGAAAAGGAAGAGGAGCAAAGAGAGGCGGGAGAAAAAGGACTCAGGCCTCTTTGTTTTTTGGGCTCGTCTCAGTTGGCGAGTAACAACTTGATGAATTATTGACGTACTTTCACCACATCTTTCCCCTCTCTGCTGGGCGGGGAGGGTTTGGGTCTGGAGGCTGGCTTCGGAGTGAGAGGCGGGGCCGAGCTAGAGGAGGATGAGGAGGAGGAGCTCTGACTGGTGGAGGTGGAGGCTGACACGGGCATCTGATTGGCCGTGGTGGTGGCATCGTGGAGGAAAATCCTCTCGCTGCGTCGCCGGGTCCAGCCCTCATCCTCGCTGAAGCCTCCGAAGCCGGAGCTGGAGGGGAGGTCGAAGCTGAATCGGCGTGGCGACCGGGGTGAGGGGCGTGGTTTGGGCAGAGGCTTGCGTTTGACTGGCAGAGTGTCATCTCGCTTGGTGGGGCTGGTCTGGTCGATGCGGCGGGTTGCTGGGGGCAACAGGGGGAGCTCTGGGGCAGAGCGCTTGCCATGCAGCAGAGAAGGGAACTTCCTCAGTCGCAAGTCCGAGCCAGAGTCTGACCACTCGCACTCTGACGACCCTGAGGAGGAGAGGAGAGGGTCACGTGGTGAGAAAACACACAAATACACACTGTACAGAAAAAACATGCAGGCAGTAATAAACCCAGGTGTTAGATTCTCTGGAATCAATAACCCTGTGAATAGGACTATTGATCAATTTGAATCTAATACATAATTCAGGGCTGAATCATTACATGCACCCTGATGTGACAATTAGAAATGAATGAATATTTAACCATGAATCAATAACATAATCCTGAGCAAACGCTGAGGCGGTGAACCTGCTCAACCACAAAAAAATCACAATTATAGGCTGGAACGCTGTCGAGGGAACCTGTGAAATCAGTAAACGCAGGAGCGTGTGTGTGTGGAGAAGAAGCTTCTCTGCATTTTGGTTAAATATAGTATGATAATAATGGCGTTCTCACTTCTCGTTTTGTTGCTACTTTCCATAAAAAGCTCATCTATAATCTGTTTGACAGACATGAAGCTCTCATCAACTCATATGTATCTGTTTTTACCCAGAGTGCTTTGCCTGCTGCGGTGTTTGCTGTCATGGAGAAGGCTCAACGGGGTGGAGCTGACAGGAAGCGCGCTTGCCGCAAACCTGGCCAGCAGACCCAGCCCGCTCTCCTCACAGCCAGCGTCATCGTCCGAATCTGAATCCTCCTCGTTGTCGTCATCGTCCTCTGAGGTTTCTGTGTCAGAGAAAAGATTTTTCAGCTCAGAGATGAATGTGGCTGCGGCACGGGCCTGGGCCAAAGGTCAAATCACTTCCTACTTCCTCTTCCTAATGACTGCGGACACAAAGACCGCACCGTTGAGGATTAACGAAAGAAGAATTATCAAGATACAGCTTTTCTAGGGCAAGAAACTAAATACAAAGACTGATTTAAGCCCTGTGTAGAAGGAGGCAGCAGCCTGGACCTTACAGTAACCGACTTTACACACACACACACGCACACACTATCCCACAGCTTAACATGTAGGCCGATCAGAACAGTGGAGGGAGAGGATAAGGATTGTCCAAACCAATGCAGCCTGCTTTACACTGTAATGCTGAGTTAGCAAGACACAGCTGGAAAAATTACGATTTAACCACACCCACACACACACACACACACACACACACACACACTACTGCTGAGACCATGTGAGCATACACTCAGATATCATTTATTATTTAATAAAACCTCTCAGAGAACTTGACAGAGTGAAGTGAAAACCTGCTTCCTTCTCCTAAGTCTGACAGGCCATACAGCACACAAGAAGGCAGAGGCAACACACACACACACACACACACACACACACACACACACACTGTAGCCGTGTGTTGCAGGTAGTTAGCAGTTAGGTCCATGGCGACAGATGAGCAGGAGGAGCGTCTCCTCAGAGGTTAGAGCGTTAACATTGTGAGTGGATACACAGCACAACATCTTACTGAAATTAAAGTCTGGAAAAATTAGCAATAATTTTTGTTTACAAATATTTTTATTAAAAAGTAACACCAGGCTGCAGTCTGTGTTTTGCTGCGCTCTCTGGTTGAAGGTTTCACCTGTAACCGTACCTTGCAGTGATGTCATAGTGCGCTAAAGTACACCTGTACATCACTGCAGCAAGGCAAGCAGTTGAACCAACAGAGGTCAGCAAAAACAAGATTTTAATGAGGAGTTAAGTTACTCTTTAACCAAAACAGTAGTCTTAATTGAGTTAAATTACAGTGTACTTTTGTTATGGCTCCAAATAAGAGTAAAATAAATACTTAAAAAACTAATTTCAAGGTGTCAGGATTTGTTTGCTGTGCTGTGAATCCACTGTGCGTTAACTGAAGCAGGCAGACGATACGACAGACAGGCACTGAGAGGACAGCCCTGTGAGGCCCCTTGGTATAATGTTGGTATGAGGTCTGAGTAACCATGGTTACATCCTCCGAAAGTCTCCCAATTAACTTTTACAAGCCATCAGGAGACATTAAGTTGAGTTGGGAGGTAACCATGGCTCTCTTAAAGAGCTTTAATTTGTGAGAACAATAACAAGAAACAAATAAATAAACAAATTAAGAAATAAATTAGGGATGCACCGATTGGGAAATTATGGGCCGATACTGGCGTTTGAAAAAACTATTTGGCTGATAGCCGATACCCGACTTGTGTTCTTGTTTGTTGATATTATCTCCCTTTTTTACCCTTCATTACACTATCAATTTATGAAAAAAATTTATGAAACAAGCTTTACTTTAACCTTCTTTCACATGGAAAACATATTTTTAAAACACTAAATTCTTCCTACTATATATATTTCATAGTTTCCTCTCTTATATCTATTTTATGTTTATGTGAAAACATCAACAAATTTCTTCTTCAAACAGCTGTAATAATTCAAGTTTCTTTCCAAAAGCTAAATTTTACAAGATTACATTTGAACACATCACCATAGCATTACAATTAACCTTCGCCTAATGCTAATCTTTTCTGAAAAGAGCTTGAACCCTACTCTCCCTTTGGCTGGCAAGTACTCACTGCCTTTGTTGGTTGGGTTGGTTAGGTTTAGGCTAGAGGCCAGAGACTGGTTGGAGTCAGGGTGAGCCAATCAGAGACAGACTAAGGCAGAGTGGTGCAGGTCATACCTTCGCTAAGCTAGAAAATGCAAATTTGTCAACTCTTAGTTAGTTGAGGCAACTGACTGCTAAAAGCAAACGTTAAATGGAAGTGCACTGTCCAATTTCAACACGATTTGTTGTTTACAACAAAGCACTATCAGAAAAAAGATAAGGTGCATCGTCTGTCGCATCAATAGTGAGTCTACTATGTCCTCTGTTGGTCCCGGACACGTTTTAAATTGTCCCCAGGACGCCTTGGTCTGGAACCCTGCTTTTTAGCCTGCACGAAATTGATGTTGTACAACAGACAAACATCGGCCACTGTCATCTAATCTGCCGATACGCCGCTGGTATTCCAACAAGCAGAATATTGGCCGATACCAAAGCTGATAAATCGGTGCATCCCTTCAAAAAAAAAGTTAATGTTCTGTGTATGTAGTTCAATTTCAGCATGGTCCATGTTAGCGGTCAATAAAGAATAGAGGGAGGGGCACGTCCTACTTACAGAGCAGGTGACAGGGGTGTGGCCTCAGGCAGGGCGGGGCAGCGCGGCGGCGAGAGCGCAGCCTAGCCGTAGCGTAGCCTGGCCTTAGCACAGTCAAGCTTAAGCAAAGCTTTAGCCACTAGCCGCAGCGAGGTAGCGTGGGCTCAAGGCTGCGCTAGTCCTTGCCAAGCTTCTGTAATGTCACGGCAGCAGCAGCACAAGCACATGGAACAGGCTGAGAGACACTCAAAGCATCATGGGTAGGACAGGAAAGGGGGGGAGGGAGGGGGCAAAGGTGAGGTGGGAAAGGTGAGAGGACAGAGCAAGGTGTCTGAGAGAGCAACGTAAAGGGAAAAGGGTTATTTGAAGGTTTAGTAGACACAGAGGAGGGGCTCTATTGTCCAAATATCCCCAGTATCTTTAATGATTGGTGCTGTCTGAAGAATGAGCAGAGATGCACAAATTTCACCCACATCACCAAAACTAGACCACATCATCAAAAAACATTTCACTAAAAACTGTAAAAAAAGATCCAACTATCATCACATTTCTTTATTTTGTGGCCAGGAAATAAACAGATTCAGCTCTGTGCTCTCTGTTTTAAGTCTCAAAGCTTAGTCTAAACAGTGTTTTCCAACCTTTGCCAAGAGGACTAGAGGGATATTTGACGAACAGAGCAGTCTACAGGATGTGTGAGGTGCAGCTGGACAGACTGACGGAGACAGACAGACAGACAGATGAAGCAGACACAAGGACCACAGCGCTTCGCTTTCTGTGCCAATCAAATCAACACCTTTAATAAAGCTTATAGGTACCAAACTGCAATACAACTTTATGAAAAAATCTCACAATTCACACAATTTTTCAATGTACAAATGCTACAAAAACGGTTTGCAATCCAGGCAATATAAAACACCATAGAAATAGGTTAACTCTTTTTAAAAACAAGGCAACTTCATAGAGAAGCCAGCAGCAAGAGAGGTAGAGATCGTCGAGCTAAAGCACAGTCAAGAAAAAACAGCTGCCCTAGCGAAACGCAAACAAAGACACAAGCTGTGACGAGGCTCAGAGACACATTTCTGTCTGACTCTACAGCGAGGGGCGGGGGGCTGTAAGATTTGTCAGTAACCTTGGTCGAAGGAGTCGTCGGAGGAGCTGAGGCCGGCTTCCTCCAGCAGCAGGGATAAGTGCTTGTGTTTCTTCTTCTGAGACTTCTGGCTGGACAGCGGAGATGTCGGCGACGATGCGGACCGCCTCTTCCTGGCCAGGTTGCCGTGGGAACGCGTCCCTGAGAGAGGGGGCCAGCCCCCTCGAGCAGAATTGTGCTCCTCTGAATCTGAGTCTGGTGCAGAGAAAGGACGGTTAATGATTCATGAAATAAGGAGTCGGACACCAAGAAGATTTCTGCTTAGACCTCAGCAACATCAGGACTAAACCTCAATCTATATTGTTTTAAATTATTGACTCGGCTAAGGTCAACATAACTACATGACCTAATGTTCTACCACCATGGAGTAGCTGTATAATGCCACCGAGTCAATGCTGCATGCTGGCCTCAAGAGGATGAAGCACACGCAGGGGTCTTTTAGTCTGCAGCTCAATAGGGGTGTAACGATTCATCGATCTGGATTGACCGAAAACATCGATCATCTTTAAGGTTCGCTTTTATTATGAAACTCAGATAATGGCAGCATCCAAGAAAAAGACGATATTTGCTCCCCTCTCAGGAATAAATCAGCAATGTGGAAATATTTTGGGTCAACACGCCATTACAAGATAAAATACTCAGGGAACACAAAAAATCCTTCCGGGCATCTCGCTCCACTGACTTGTTCTTATCGCTACAACAAAAATTAAAATGTTAAAAAAGTAATGGCAGCATATCTAGTGTGTGAACTCAGTCTTCCTGTCTTTTACAAGATCCCTTGTCCAGCAACAAATGCTCATCATCTGGATGTGCATGCTTCCGTGCTTGAGCTAAGAATGGAGGCTAGCAAAAAAACAAACTGTTTTGCCAGTGATTCTTGAGAGTTTTTATTGAGCTGAATTTGTTGAATGTTCTTTTTGTTCGGCTGTATTTTGTTGGTTATTGGCGTCAATTTAAAGTAAACTTTGGTGCACTTAATAGGTTACAATAATATACAATTATCCACATGTTGTTGTGCTCTAAAAGCAGCTATATAAAGCTTGTGTGTTTCAGGTACTCACTGTTGGAGCAGCTGCTGAGCTCTGATCTCATGGGAGAGAACATAGCAGTCTTCTTCTGACCTTTCACCTTCCGGACGGTCTCTGAGGCAGAAGCCTTGGTGGCCATCTTGTGTTTCCCTGCTTTGGCGGACGGTAGGATGCCGCGCTGCTTCATCCGACTTTCCGCAGACTTGCTCTTCGACTTGTCTAGTTTGGAGCTGGAGGTAAGTTTGCGAGACGCGCCGAGTGACCCGAGTGAGCCCAGCGAGCCGAGCTGCGAGAGCGAAAGCGCTCGGTCGAGGTCTGACGCCAGCTGCTCCTGCTCACACACGTGACCTCGCTTCGCCTTTAACACCTGATTAAAAAAAACCCACAAAAAGAAAACTTAAATTAATCTGAACACTGATGTTTACACTGCAATGAAAATTAAAAAATGCACTTCCAAGTGGCTTTACCTCCAGAGCATGACTGGTGGATGGCTCCTGGTCATTCCAGCTCTTCTTCTTCTTTTTCTTCTTCTTAATCTTCAGTCCACCACTTCCTGCCTCCATCTCCTCTTCCTCTCTGGACACCCTGAACCTCTTCCTCTGTCCCTCCCCGGCTTCAGAGTCCTCAGAGTATTGCACTGTCCTACCCACCCTGAGACAACAGAATATTTGCATTGTTTCTGCACTGCCAAAAAATGAAACGCTCAAACAGAAAAACATGCCAGGTGGAGCTCTCACTCACTTTCCAGGCCTGCCATCCAGTTTGGGAGGTGTAGCCAAGAGTTTCCTCTTCCTGGGTCTTCCTCTGCCCCGTCTGGTCAGACTCCGCCTTTCATCCTCCTGCTGCTGCCGCTCACTGACATATGCATAAAAGAGTTATAGGTGTGTTTGTCTGGGGTGGAGGCGTGGGAACATTTTTGTGTGTGTAATTATAGCAGCAGTGTAATTAATTATCTTGTGCGGGCAGTAAACTACGTGAGCTCACCGCTTGTCTCTGCGTCTCTGCAGCTTGCTCAGATCTCTCTGCTTCTCCTTGTACGTCTTCTGCAGCTCAGCCAGGCGGACACGGTACTCCACTTCCACTGCGTCCAACACGTCCATGGACATTTTACTGTACAGCTACAGAGAAGAGATAAAAGTGTCATGACATTTCACACACTGACACGTTTTCAGCTCTGGGTGACTGTGACAGTTTTCTTTATCTCACCGGCTCCTCCTTCCTCTGCCTCCAGCTGTACTTCTTGTTGGGGTCCAGCGTTCTGGGCAGATCGATGTGGGACTGTTTCTCGATGGCCTCCAACAAAATCTGTCTGCTTGCTTCGAGGAGACAGTCCAGACCCTCTAATGTCAGATCTGAATGGGATGCAGAGGAAATTAAAAGATTAGAGAAATGTAAAAGAGTCGATGAGAGAATTAAACATCATTTTCATCTTTTAAATGTCAACTTTTAATTCCCTTTATTCCTCTCACCCTCTCATGCCTACTCACCTTGCTCCTGGCTGATGTTCTCCATCTCTCGCTGGGCCATCTGGCTAAGCAGGGCCATCCCCTCCAGCGCCACCATCTCCAGAGCACCAGCACAGTCTGCACCCATGGGAGGGTCATCTATCTGCGGTATGAGCGTCGGAGCAGGTGGGGTGTTGGGGCGGGCTTGCGCCATCTCACTGGCTGCCAGCAGAGCAAACATCCCTGCCATGGGATCCTCAGGTCCGATGACCAGCGGGAGCGGCGAGTTGGATGTGGGAGGCGGATAAACGGGAGTTTCAGTGACACTTTCTTTCTGACTGGGAGTGTGTGAGTTGATTGGAGTGTCTGGCTGTTCTTGTTCACACACTGTGCTGGTGATTTGTTCTAGTGACGTACACATCTGAGCCGACTTCTGGCTGTCTGATTCTGCGGCGATGCACGGAGGATATCGCTCTGCATCCTTGATGACCTCTGGTTTAGGCTCGGCCTCTGTGAGTGGAGGAGGCAGGGGGTATGCTGCCTGACAGGAGTAAGATAAAACCTCCATTTTGATTTGCCCTGCTTCCTTCTCCTCCTCCCTGACTTCTTCCAGTCTTTCACCCTGCGGTGGAGGGCTGGGGACAAGCAGAGGTAGCGGTTGAGGTTGGGGCTTCAGGGCTTTCCCGTCTTCCTCTCTGTCCCGGCTGGGCAGCACAGGGCTGCAGCTACGGCGAAGAGGACCCAGAGGTTCTGGCGTCATGTCAAGCGGAGGCTGCTCCACACCTGGCTCCTGCTTGAGGAAAGATCCTGTCTTTGACGGCTCTAGTTTCTGTGGCTTGATGTCTGCGTCCAGCAGTCTTGAATGGAGGTGGGCTGAGGGCAAAGGGACAGCAGAGGCAGGGGCAGGAGAGCGGGAGCGGTGGGGTGGGACAACTTCTGTGCTTGCCCCTGTGGGTGCTGGGATGTGATAAGGGGGGAAAGGTGAGCCAAAAGGCGCAGTGATGGACTGGTAAGGGTAACCTGGAGGGAGATCTGTCATAACACAAGCAGACATACAGAAATTAGAGTCATTAATATATTAACTCAGTATCATGCACAGGCCTGATTAATCCATCGCTCAAAGATCCCTTAATAAACCAACCCACCAGGACTTCACGTTAGCAACAACAGTCACTTCCAGGGAGACAACTGGCAACTGATTTCAACTGCAGAGATCAGGGGTGCAGTGGTACACCAGTTTTAAGGTATACTGTGATATTATTATTGACGGTTATCATACCGTGTACATTTCCTTATCAAAGATATTGAAATAAAAAGCAACTGGACGAAGAATCTCATTTTTTTTTTATTACTTTCAAAATAAAGACTTTTTTCACAAACTTCCATTTTAAAAAAACAGTTTCAAGTTTCATTAATAGTAACAAAATGTTTGTTCAACCAAAAATAACTTTTGTTTTCATTCTTTTCAGGGTCATTTTGACTTATAGTAATTCTGTAATACCATGATACCGCAACATTTTCTGAGTCGGTTATCACACTTTGAAATTCTTATACTGTTGCAGTTCTAGCGGAGATTTGTGAAATCAGCAAACATACTTATGTCTGTTGTCATTTTCAGCCAAAACTTTAACATTCAAAGATATATAGTGAAACATAATGGTCCAACTTGATGTTTCTGCTGCACTTATTTTATGCACTGTGTTGCTTTGTAAGTCGGGATGCTCCTAATGACTCTGACGTTTGAACAGAAGTTTAACTAATTAAGTCTAACTAGCTGACTACTCTAAAAGTATAAAAACACTCAAACAAAACAGTCAAAATTAAGCACAATTCAATCCAAAAGGTTAAATGCTGTCCAAAAAAATACTGCGTTTATTATAAGGGCCATTTAAAATTGTTAAGCACATTTCTTAATAACTGAATTGTATTGTAAATGCCACTGACATGTGTGACAGGGTGCACTGTGTATTATGAACCTTCCTAAATGACATGCCAGCAACTTACTAAACAAAAGCTAAAAAATATTTACTGTAAAAAACATTTTTAGGAAAATAATAACCATAATAAGCAATAAAAGGCATTTTCAAGGGGTGAGCGCAGTGTCCATTATATTTGGAATATATTCACCACTTTACCCTACTCACTGACTGACGGAGGCAGCAGTAGACCAGCATCTCCTATGTTGTGCAAAGTAAAATTACTGGAGTCTAGTGGCCTTGAGGTAACTGCTTCAATGCCTGGCTAAAAACTAAGCCACTGAGGCAGCGTTTGCTCAGCACCGTTTCTATTTTATGTACACGACACGTGGGGTTTCTACCTCAAAGTTTGTGATTCGGTCTATAGTTCACACAACTTAAAACTTTGCTAGCCTCATGTTTGTCCAGTGATGCTCATAAACTATCAAACAGGCACTAGATAAGCCCCAACATCCCATAAACATCCTGCATGACACAAAGGTCTTACGCCCAACAAGCTTATAGGACATTTCAGTACAAAGGTCGGTAATTTAGCTACAAAGATACCTGTAAAGAAAAAAAACTTTTTAACTTCAGTTGTTAGATTCCTCCAGACTCACCAGAGTAGATGCCTTGAAAGGGAGCAGAGGTCGGCTTCTGTCCCTCTCTCTGCTCCCTCCGTCCCACCTCCCCCTCCTCGGCCGCCTCCAGCTTAGGCCGCCGTGGCGATGACGGCGGCGGGGAGGCTGAGCGGGGGGAAGGCGGGTGAGGCAGGGGCGTCGGTGGGTGAGACAGCACTCTCTGCCCGCCTTCTTCTGACTTGAGGGTGGTCACTGGTGAGGGGAGCGGAGGCAGCGGGGTGAGGGAGGAGGTAGACGGGGTCGGCGAGCGGGAGGGAGGGGGGGGTTTGCGGGGGTGCAGGATGGGTGAGGGAGATGGGGAGGATATCGAGGAGGGGCGAGGTTTGGGGTCGGCGTTTCGCTTGTCTGCCTTGTCTTCCAGCTCTGGCCGGTGCTCGCTGGCCTTTAAACGCTCCTGAAACACAGGAGAGGACACAGCTTTGTATGTGTGTGTGTATGAAGGACACACTTCAGGGTATAAATATTAGTGTGTGGCTGCATTGTTTAGACTTCCTGGACTGTATTCTCCTGCAGCTGCAGGATGTGCTGTGTAAGTGTCTGTTTATTGAATGTGTTATACAACTTTACTATGACATAAAAATGTGTGAAGGGCATACATCATCTCTGGGAAATTACTGAGGCTTTGTGACCCATTTTTAAAGATTGAAGTCTTCAGCAGGGAGCGTTGGGTTTGAGGCTGAGTGCCGCAGACAGAGTAGGAAAAATCACAGAGTACTGAGATGTGGGTGCATTATTGGCTCTGGTCTTTTCATGGGATTTGTTGACAATAAGTGGAATATAGAATAACCTTAAGAATAGCCTTGCCCTTTGTATTGTTGCTTTAACTCTTCACCCTGCTGCAGAATGAGATTTTGTGTGTATGCAATATTATTTGTCTCACTTCTAGCTCTGGGTTCCTCTACAGAGCCAGATTTACTCTGTGTGTTTATTGTTGATATGATGTGCGTTTGTAAGGATATTAATGTTACGCACATGAAAGTCTCATACAGCTGCAGAACCACTATGTTTTATGTTTCTATTTGGATACGTAGGTGGGTGTATACATTTGTAGGTATGTAAATATCTTTGAATATGGGGTTGAATCACGTGTAGTCATTCATATGTACACAGTAAACAACACAAAGTCTACTTACAACAAGCTGTGCATTCCTCTGCAGCTCCAGGACCTGCGCTGTGTGCTGCTGGATCATGAGCAGCTCCTGTTGCCGGAGCATCTGCTGCTGGGAGAGGAGCTGGAGCTGGGCTGCATGCTGCAGCGAGCTGCCTGTACCGTATACCCCCGACCACACCGGGGCTCCACGCTCCAGTACATCACCTCCTGTAGAGCGACAGAGGGCAGAGGGAAGTGAGCTGTTTAAGTAGCATTCTTTGGCATTTACATTTGTCACACTAAAATTGAAGAAATGAGCCAGTGTTTATAACAGTAATGTTACTACCTCAACAGTCAAAATAAAGACTGCATTTCCAACAACCCACGGGGTGTATTTTTTCATACAGAAATGAACCAGTGCTTAGGTTTGATTAAATTTTAGCATCCATGACACTTGGATTGGCAGAAGCCACATGTTTCAATCATTTAGCCATTACTTTAAGCTAATAATTTCAACTGTTTATCTATTGCTTTTAGCCAACAGTTTCCACTGTTTTGTTTTTAGCTAATTATTTCAACTATTTGCCTATCAATTTTAGCAACTGTTTTAACGGTTTATCATTACATTTAGCTAACTATTTCAACCGTTTCCATTATTTTTAGCTAACTATTTCAACTGTTTTAACATTACTTTTAGCTAACTATTTCAAGTTTTATTTTTTAGCTAACCATGCCAACTGTTTACCTATTACTTTTAGCTAACCGTTTAAATAGTTACCATTACTTTTAGCTAACAATTACAATCGTTTTATTTTTACCATCTCAACTGTTTAACCATTAATTTAACTAACTACTTCAACCATTTTATTTTTAGCTAGCCTTTTTTGCAGTTTACTTTTAGCTAACTGTTATAACGGTTTACCATTACTTTAAGCTAACTATTTCAACTGTTTTATTTAAAGCCTTTAAGCTAACAATTTCAACCGTTTTATTTTTAGCTAACAATTTCAGCTGTTTAACTATTATTTTTAGCTAACTGTTTTAACGGTTTACCATTACTTTAAGCTAACTATTTCAATAGTTTCCATTACTTTTAGCTAATATTTATAACCATTTTATTTTTAGCTAACCATCTCAACTGTTTAACCATTACTTTTAGCTAACTACTTCAATTGGTTTATTTTTAGCTAACAATTTCAACTATTAACCATTACTTTTAGTTAACTATTTCAACAGTTTCATTTTTAGCCTTTAAGATAACTATTTGAACCATTTTAATTTTAGTTGACCATTTCAACTTTTTAACCATTACTTAAGCTAGCTATTTCAACAGTTTTCATTACTTTTAGCTAACTATTTCAACCATTTTATTTTTAGCTAAGTATTTCGACCCTTTTATTTCAAGCTAACCATTTCAACTGTTTAACAATTACATTTAGCTAACGATTTAAAGTTTCTATTACTTTTAGCTAACTGTTTTATTTTTAGCTAATTATTTCACCCATTTACCCATCATTTATAGCTAACTGTTTTAACGGTTTACCATTACTTCTAACTAACTGTTTTGACCATTTTATTTTTAACTAACCATTTCAACTGTTTAACTGTTACTTTTAGCTAGCTATTTCAACGGTGTAAGAGCCACTTAAGCACCTATTTATATTTGGTAAAAATGTCTTTGTTGATATGTCATATCATATAGGTTCTGATATTATTAAGGTTGCACAACAGTTTATGTATATTTTGGTTAGTGTATAGTAGTGGACTACCCTTGGGCTTTGTTTACATTTACTTTATTTCTATGTTAGAATACAGGTATAAGTTATTTACGACAGGTATGGTGCTGTAAGGCAGATAAGTGGGCATGAAATAAGGAGATTGTTGGCAACATTGTGCACAAAGACGACATAAAGACTGTTTTGGTTTTTGACCGTGTTATGCAGCGTTTAAGTGTATAATGACGGATAATACGGTGAGAATATATAGAAATAGGACATCAAGTCTGTACTGGTAATTCTGGATGGATTTGGCCTGCTGTCTTGTTTTCTTTTTTATATTCTCACTGAACTTCATTCAACTTTTTTCCTGCCTTGTGTGAGTACTGTGGATCTTCTCAAAAGAAACAGGAGCACGAGTCAAAACTAAGACACCTTGCAGACTAGGGAACTTTGGTATGTTGAAAGTGCCACTATAAATCATCCACATCTATTAGTTTTAGATAACTGTTCAGACTTTGATAGCTCCTCGTTTGATAACTAGTTTTTACACACTCTTAATCACAAAATTGGTGCTATCGCTGACTCAATATGTGGATATGTGTTTTCAATCAAAGCTTAATTTATATTTTTTCCAAATTAGTTGAGCTAATCTACAATCTCTCCAACTGCAGAAGTACCTCTTGGGTACAAGTACCCCTTGGTTTGGAATAACTGCTCTATTTTGATGCTTCATATTAGTTTCTCTTTCACTTTACAGAAGTGGATAATCATGTTTAAAGTGCATCTCAGCACCCTGCTGTTTTGTGCTGTACAGTAGCAGAAAGGAAAAACTACTGGCACACAGTCCGTGCTAACATATGGAGGCTGTCACTCTTATTGGATATGGTCTCGTTTGTTTATAGTAATTACGAACACTAACATCTGTTTCAAAATGAACATGGTGATCATTTCTTTTTGCTAAAACGCAATAAATAGTAATTTTATAAGTGATAAACTCGGCAAACCAGCATCATGCGCGCATACTTTAGATTTCATTGATGCACATGCACACACTTATACAGAGAGAGCAGCTTTCATACCGTAGTGTGGCAGGTGTTCAGTGGGGATGACTATTAGCTGTCCAGACTGTGGGTCCCTGGCAAACTGGTAGGGAGGGGGTATGGAGCCTGGCAGAGAGGGTGGGTAGCCTGGGGGGAGGGTCTGGTGGAGTGAGGAAGGACCCAGGCCTGAATGGGAGCAGAAGGGAAGAAGAAGTGTGAAAGATGTTAGAGACTGAGAGGAAAAAAAACATTTTCCCAGCTAAGACTAACATTAACACAGCAACATTCTTCAGCCAGAGTACCCTTGGTAGAGTCATGATGGGGTTATATCAGTAAGCACACTCTGAATTTAGCTGCTTTTTGAGTGATTTTGTTTTTCTGTCCTCTGTGTCTAGACAGAGCTGTCCCATGGGGAGCTCCGCCTGTGTGTGCGTGTCCATACTTTCAGATGTTGTGCGTGTACAGTTATGTGTAAACTCACATAAGTATGTGAGTGTGTGTCTTGATGCTGTTATTTCTGGACAAGCAAGCGTTGGAGGAGCAGGAATGTCCTGCAAAGATCAGGAATGTCTGTGGAACTTGACCCCTGGAGGCTGCGGCTGGACGGGCCACTGGACAGACAGACAACACCTCCCTTTGCTGCTACACCAATCGCAAGAGGCTACACGGATGCATGTAGAATTTTGCAAGCACGCCACGTCCTGGGGTTGAATTGATTTAGACTCTTTAGTCTTTAGCACCAGGTTGGATAACTCCGCTGACAGAGAGTAAGACATAAATGCTCAGTGAAAAGGGCAAAAGCTACTGTACTACTAATGCTTAGTGTGGCGTGCTGCTGTACTTGTCCACATCTGTCACTCTACCTTCGGGGACATGGGAAGTGGCATCTCACATGAACAAAATGCAAGGTCATTCATATCTGAGTAGGGAACTTCTGCATTTATCATGCATGTGGGTGCTTGTTTATGCCACAACATGCAGAAATTCAAATTGCACTCGTGTACAAAAAAGAAAAACAGCAAATGAGAAATTAGAACTTGGTAATATTTGGTGTTCAGGTGGAAATGACTCAAAAATTAAGTGTAAAATTAAGCCGATTAGTATTCTGAAGTACATCCTATCACTTTTCTCCTGAAATAAATTCTTGAAATCACTAAATACATGCCTGACTTCAACCATCACACTAAGGTGTCGCAAGGAATGTTGACTGCAGTTTTGGGAACATCTAAACACATGCTTGTAAGTGTCTCCTGTCACGTGTGCATCCACGTACTGTATGGGGAGCTGGAGAGCCAGACTGGGGGAGCTCCGGGTCGAGGCATCCAGGGGTGAGAGGTCAGAGTTGACGGGTCTGGAGGCCATCGTCCCGCCCCTGCCAGGGCAGCTCCTCCTGTCACCATAAGGTTGGGGGTCATGAGGCTGGGAGTCATCATACTGGGTGTCAGGCCGCTAGATAGCGGCGTAGGGTGCATCTGAGTAAACTCTGCCAGCTCCTTGGACTCTCTGGAAGAAAACAAGATGGTTTTTATTTATAATGTGCGTTTAGAAATATATTTTCTGAACAAAATGTCACTGAGTTCATATTTTCTAACAGTAGACTTTTTACACTATTTCAAAGGGCAACCATTCAAACTTGGGTTAACAAGGTTACAATAACTCCTTACCTGAGCACTTTCTCCTGCTCACGCTCCAGTCGGCCGGCCAGCAGTCTGTCGTCATGGTGACGCCCACGGTCCTCCCCTCGCTCCTCATCTGTAATGGGACGAGGCACAGACAAAACTGTTTAGTGGCTCCTTCAGTGTTTAAACCCTGATCCCACATGAAGTATGTAATAAAGGAACACTTCACCCGCAGAATGACCATCTGTATGTCAATTACTCACCCTGTGTTACGCTGAATTTGTGAGGAAGACTTATTTTCTCACATGCCTCCATCGTGAACACAGAATCGGAAAACATGGTTCATAGGGGTCCATGTTCAACAACAGCAAAACTGTATCAAAACATCCATTAACAAACTCTCACACAACTTGTGCAGTATAATCCAAGGCTCTTCTATCAGTCGTATGCTCAGTACTTCCCAAACAAGCAGCCCTTTCTGACAGGAAACTGAACTGAATTTGAAACCTATCTATGCTCTCTTCAACGCCGGTAACAAAAACAGTAATTTTACATTGCTGAACACAGGAGCTGCTGGTCAACCACTGCCTCAAACAGTAAGTTTGTTTGTATTTCCGTAAATTTGGTGATTTCGAACTACCTCTTTTTAACACCAGAGTCTCAGCGAGCTAAAATTACTGCTTTGAAGAGAGCATAGATAAGTTTTACTTTATGTTTAGTTCCCAAGCGGCAACCTCAGAGGCTGAAGCCAATGCAGAAGTGCCAATAACTGCAGTTCATCGAATGGAAACTTGACACTGGCTCCAAATAGAGCCCCATAGACCCCCATGTTAAAATGCCCACCTTTACAGCACAAATATTGGTCTTTGTGGCTACTCTAAACATTCATGACGACTGTACCGAGGGTGGATTTTTTTTTTTAAATATCTCAACTGGCCCAAATTTATGCATATTTAAAGGAGGGTTTGCTTTGAGTGACAAGCTGTCTGTGAGTTGACGCTGCACTCCGTGAGTCAGATCCACCCCTCACTTTTCACAGCTCCACCCTCTTGTCTAAATATAGTCACCTCTGGCTTCAAAAAAACAACATGGCGATGGCTGAAATGCCGAAGTCAAGGCTTCGAAACGGTGACATCACAGTAGGTACGTCCATTATCATATACAGCCAATGTTAGTTCCCTATCAAAAAGGGCTGTTTGTTTGGGAAGTACTGAGCATACGGCTGGGATAAATTAGACTTGGATTACACTGCATGAGGCGTGTGAGAGTTTGTAAACAGATGTTTTCATATAGTTTTGATGTTGTTAAATGCGGCTCACTTTAATTACAATTCATCCAGAATTTTCTGGATTCTTCGTTACCGTGGAGGCATGTGAGGAAAAACAAATTTTTCTTCACAAATTCAGAGTAAGTAATGTGAGTAATTGACATTTAAATGATCATTTTGTGAGTGAAGTGTTCGTTTAACGAGAAAAATGAGCTATGAAAGAAGATATACCAGATAGCAGAGAGGTAAGAGGAAGCAATAATGTGGTGAGAAGTAAAAGAGGAAAGTGGGTGACAGCAGAGGAGAGAGGGGAAGAAGACAAGGTGACACTGGCTATATAATGATGACACAACACAGCATGTCAAAATGAGAGGAGAAGCTAAAAATACGATGTTGGGCCACAGCCTGAACACAAAGCACGTGTGCACACATACTGTACAAACACACACACACAAATGGAGTGACAGCTCTCACTCTGAGTGTCAGCTCTTATCAGTTATTAGTCTAGTGCCACAGGAGACGTGTGAACATACCACTACTGCCTCACTATTCACATACACACACAGACACACACGCACACACACACAGCCTTAAACCCATCCTGCTTACTCTAAGGGCCGACGGCAAAAGACAGAGATGGAGAGGAAAAAAAAAAAAAAGCAGCAGCACTCAACCAAGCAGTCCAGAATAAACATGAGGCTCTCCTCCTCGCACTCTTTCCCGTTAACCCTCTTCCATCTCATCGACGCTGACTGAAGGTCCCCAAGCAGCAGAAAGGTTTTATACAAGTGTGCTGAACCCTTCAGTTCTGCTCTATAAGTGTGTGTATATGTGTGTGTGTAGCCCGGAAAGGGACAAGAGACTTTAACAATCCCTGACATGCTCCGCAGGAAAGGTTTCAAGACTGTTACCAAGGTTACAAGGAGCCTGTCCCACATGCTATCCTCTCTGCATCAGAAAGCCAGCGATTAGCGCTGCACGCCCCCTCTTTCTCCCCATTCCTCCATCGCTGGTCCTCCCTCCATCTCACTCTTTCACTTCTTTACTTCCTGACATAGCTCTTTCTTCCCGTCTATCAACCTATCGATCTACGTCCCATCTGTCCATCTCTTATCATTAGCCTATCCTTCTTCTTCTCCTTCCTGCTTCCCTCCATCTTTCCGTTCATCCATCCATCTATTTGTGTTTTCTGCGTAAATCCTCGGCTGTTTATTTAGAGCTCTTCGCAGCCTGTGAGACTGATGCTATTAGACCAATCACTCTGCTCAAGCAAGGAAATGAATAAACGCCCCCAACAGGCATGCACGTGCATGCACACATACACGCATGCAAGCACACAAACATCTCACACAGTTGCTCGTATACACTCCCGCGCACACACACAAACACACAGTCCGTCACTCTCAAGACTGATCCATTGCTTAGCAACGCACCCATGGTCTTATTGTAATTCAGGGCTTGTTTGTAGCTTTTAGCAGCACTCTGTAATGACATGTTTAATGCAGAGAGGGTGGTGGTGGGGTGGGGAAGGGGGCGCTGAAGAAAAGAGTGGAGAAAGAGCAGGGGGCCTGAGGTGGGACAAGGAGGGAGTGCCGCCACAAAGACCTTCTCACAGAGGAAGGAAGGGTGGGGAAGGAGAGAGACATTCAGCGAAATGAAAAGAGCAAGAGACTGAGAGAGAGGGGCTGAGCTGTGGGAGGACAGAAAGAGCATGGAGCTGAGAGAGAAACAGAAACAAGGAGAAAGACAGAGAGATGGAGAGAGAGCACTGTAGCTGAATGACCTTGGCGTACAAGAATAGAGCGCTGTATGGCAGGAATTGCTATGCAGCACAGAGAGCCTACAGACTCGCCAAAAAGAGCCTTTCAACAAAACACAAGTCATGACATAATTAGTAATTTGGGAGTGGGTGGGTCGGGGGGGTGTTTCCACCATTCCAATCACGTTACGTGCATGAACACCTCAAAGTCAAACACGGGCTGTGGAAACACGACTTTGATCCTAAAGAAAATGAATCCTCCATTATTCATGGAAACCAAAATGAGGAATCATTTGCTCGTGGTTCATTTAACTGAGGGGATCTACTGTGCGTTCCCCGCAGAGCCGTGCTGAGAGGAGCCAGAGTGGAGAGGGTGGAACGCAGAAGCGGAAGGAAATACATTAGAAAAACATTTAAAATAAGTTATGTATACTTGAATTAACTGATGGAATATATAATTACTTGTGGGATTGAGTGGGGGTCACTGCATGACTCCTGCAAGCACTTCAAACTTATATCCTATGAAAATGCATGAACCAGTGATCACGAGAGGAGTGATCCACTTCTACATATGCAAGAAAACAATATTTTAAAGGGTATTAAAGGGACAGTTCACCCTAAAATCAAAGATGCATACTTTTCCTGTTACCTGTAGTGCTATTTATCAGTCTTGATTGTTTTGGTGTGAGTTGCTGAGTGTTGGAGATATCGACTATAGAGATGTCTGCCTTCTCTCCAGTATAATGGAACTAGATGAGACTCGGCTTGTGGTGCAAATACCACCAAAAAACTACACAAGAGAAACTTTTTTCAGAAATCACGACCTGGTTATTCAAGATAAGCCACAGGCCTTGTTATGAGCAGTTTCATGTAGGACTATTTTGTTTCTGCTAAATCACACCAACTGAATCACCACGCAGAAGGCAGGGGCCTTTCACTGCTAGCTCACCTAGCACCACTGAGATAGCTTACGTTACAGCTCAGACGCTATTAGGGGCCGTACACATGGCGCCTCTTTAACCGCCTGGAAAACGCGAGGTCAGGCGCTGGCATCTATGTTTGTGCCTTTTTGAGCAAGCTGTTAAGAGAGCAGCGGCAGCTTGCATCTGAGGTTGCAAAGCAACCGTAGCAGGCATCGTAGCGGATCATATTCCAGGCGCTGTTTATAAGTGTGCAGGTATATCGTCCGTGGGGCAGATGAAAAGCTCTGATAACCCTGCACCAAAATGATAAACTTTTCAAGATATATCACAGACTGATATTTACAGAAGAAGGGAACGATATCGGTCGGTTGTGATTGGCTGTGCCTTGTCACATGACGTGGTGCGTGCTGCTGCGTCCCAAAAGTTGACCTTTGTTTATCTCAGAGTGTAGGCATCGCGCCCTGAAAAATGGGCGCTTGGGAACGTGTGCATGCCTACAATGATAACAATGAATTTGAGGGCATAAAAAATATGTGTACCGCCCCTTGATGTGTACATATCATGGTGTCACAAGCACAAGCCTCTAATCTGTGAATACATTTTCCTCTGAACAGTGATACGGCTGAGGGGTGAAGTTTGGTAGAAACAAAACAGTTCCTGCATGAAACTGCTCACAACAAGGTCTGCGGATTATACTGAATAACCACATCATGATTTCTGAAAGGAGACATCGCTCCTTTCAAATGCATTTTTATGGCTCTGTGAGCACCACAAGCTGAGTGCCATCTAGTTCCATTACATTGGAGAGAAGGCAGACATTTCTACAGCTGATATCTCCAACACAATAAACAGCGATAAACTACAGGTAAGAGGAAATATATGTACTTTTGAGTTTTGGGTGAACTGTCCCTTTAAAAAAGTCGAACAGCAGTGATGCAGTGAGTTGTTTGGTGTTTATTTTCCATAAAAGATGTCATTACCTTTAATGGCTGTTTGAAGCAGTGTCCTCTGTGTGTCCGAGGGTCCACTGGTCTGTTTACTGGTGCTCCCACTGTCTCTTTGCCGGGCCACAGCTACAGCAATGCCAACAGGAGGGTGGCGCACCTCCCCCTCCCCCTCCCGGCCAAACGAGCGAGCGCTGTCTGGCCGTTCCTGCTCTCTCTTTAGCTGGGGAGGCACCCTCAATGCCCCTGAACCACCTGATGATCCAACTGACACCCTTTCCCTGTCTCGCTCCCTTTCTCTTTCCCTTTCCCGCTCTCTATCTTTCTCCCTCTCCCTCTCTCTGTCACGCTCTCTTTCCTTCTCCCTCTCCCTTTCTCTTTCGGCTTCCATCCCGACGTTAGCCAAGCCCCCAAAGGGACCTCGGCCCTCCGCAGCGTGCCTTGAGGACCCAGGGCCCTCAGCAGCAAAGTTTCCACTGTATTTAATCAGACTCTGCATGGCTGAAACCTCTGTGGGATCTGAACCTGCTCCCACACCGCGCTCTCCTACCAATGACCCTCCAGGTCGGTAGAGCGCTGATGGGTCCAGGTAGCGTCTCTGACTCCCCTCCTCACCTGCACGGCCATGTGCATGTTGGGAGGGGTGTGTTTGGGGGGAATGGCTGTGGGAGGAGTGTGAGTTGTTGCCGGGCCGACTGGTTGTGTGAGGGGACATCTGCGTGTGTGTCGGCTGGCTGTGGGGAGAGGAGAGTGTGTGTCCGTGTTGGGCTGCCAGGGCAGCCATGTGACTCGTGGCATAGTTGGCTAACGGGCTGATGGTATTCCACTTAGGCTCCGCCCCTGCCCGCTCTATACCCAATCGGATTGAGTGTTTAGAGATGTCCCTGTTTTCCGGGCTGAACCGTGATTGACTCGAGGAGTAAGAGGCGTCCTGGCCTCGTTTACCAATGGATCCATTGGAACAAATGACAGAACCTTCCTCTCTTTGATTGCCTGAATCGCCAGACTGGGAGAGGCGAGGATGCTCAATCAGGCTCCTCTCAGGAAACCTGTAGCTCTCCCTCTCCCTGTTTCTCTCCCGTTCACGCTCTCTGTCTCTGTCGCGCTCTCGTTCTCTGTCGCGCTCCCTTTCTCTGTCTCTGTGTTTGTCGCTGTGTTTGTTGTCGCGGGCCTGCGAGGCGATCTGAATGGGCCCGACCCGCTCGTCGTAAACCTCCACAGAAGGCACATATGTCGGTGCGCTAACTCGCTGCTCTCTGATAGACTCTCTGGGCGTGGAAGGGTGAGGCGGTCCAGCGACAGAGGGCTGAAGCGCAGGGGGAAGGGCGTAGGAGATGTGGAGGGTCCCGGCTGATGTGGCCACAGAGTCATTTCTCCTTTGTCTGTCTAAGTGAGAGTTATTTGAGTTAGCGTTATTTGAGTTATGGTTGTGGTGGGGTCGAGAGCCGCCCTCTTCCTCCCGACCCCCTCTGTCTGTGTCTGGTCCATGAAACCTCCCACCCCCGCCTGAAGGGAGGGAGTGCTGCGGGGGTGACGGCCTGGATCGTGGCTCCACAGTAGAAGGCTGGGAGTGTGACTTCTGCTGGTTGGAGTGAGGGTGGAAGGGCCAACTGTCTCTGTCTCTCTCCGTGTCCCGCTCTTTCTCTCGTTCCCGGTCGCCGCTCCTTGCTCTGCGGTCCTCCTCGCTCCTCCCATCCTGCGTCAGGTCCACTACACTGTGTGGCCTCTGCTCCTCTCTGGAACGCTCTCTCTCCCTGTCTCTCTCTCGTTCCCTCTCCCCTCGGTAAGGCCGGTCTCTACCCCCGTCCCGGGACGTCCTCTGAGGGGGTGTGGAGCTGGACGGGGCAGTCGGAGGAGCAGATGGAGGGTGGAGAGGCAACTGGCTCAGGGAGGCTGGCAGGAAAAAGCCCTCTGAAAACAAAACAAAAAAAAAACAAAAACACAAAACATAAGAGACATGAGTCTAAACACACCCACAGCATGAACACAACCTGCTGAAACAGATGAAGATTGAGAGCAAAACAGCAGCACAGAGGCAGAGGTGAGCATGATAAATATTTAAATGTCGACTTGCCAAGAAAATATGACAGTAACACAAACCTGCAGAAGATCTGCAACAGTCATATCCAGGAAGAAAAGACGCATACTATACATTTAGCATGAAAATAAAACAAAGCTCAAACTGGTCCCCTGTGAGCCAAATGTTTCCCATTTCTGGCTGCACTCCACAACAAACTACAGGCCTCCTCACTAACCGAAAAGGCTCGACATGAAAACCTACTTCCACTCATGTATCACAGGATATGAGAGAATATGTGCACTAAATTCAGCCACTTGTCTCCATGAATGTTGTTGGTGACAGCGACTGACCTTTATGTGAGTCGTAGAGAGGGTGCTGAGACAGCGAGGGAGGATCCAGATGCCCCAGGGACAGATAGGGGCTGGAGTACAGGCTGCTTGGCAGAGGAGGGTAGCCTGAAGACACACACAGCACACAAAACATGTCATTACAATGTCGTTTACACAGAAACTGAGACTATACAACAACTTATTCTCCAGCTCAGTCTCGTAAATATTATGTCTCCCCTGAAATTCTCACGAGGACAAACGCTGATCTTCAAGCTCTCACATAAAGAGCAGAAGAGTTGACATGCAGCGTATTAACTTGCAACTATTTTGAAAATTTTATGGTGAGTTTCTCCATCAAACAACCTGAGTGGAACACATACTAGAAGAAATCTTTAAATACTGCAAAAAAGTTTTCACGCTGGGGAGGTAAAACTTTGGTGTATGGATAAAAGTGCAAAAGAAACAAATACAGCAAAAATTTACAAGCGGACCAGATCAAATGCCTTCTGCGAGAAAGCTGCTCTTGATTGGTCAGAATTTCCATGTGGCAAAAATCCAGGAAGTAAACAAAACGTGGAAGAAGAGTACACTTGCAAGATAAATGTGACACTTTCTAATGTCACAATGGAGGGACAACTACGCAGGTTGATTTTAGCGCTGCTCATCGTGGACTATATTGCTGTCATTGTTCATTTGAGTCAAAGCATACAGTTTGAAAACGAGGCGCGGCTCCAACTAGAAAACAATGTTTTGATGCACTGGTTGTGCTGAATGTGCATATTAAGACAGTACAGGAGGAGGCACGAGAGGAGGAGAGCCCCTGTACTGTTGGTAGAAGAGACTTGGACAGCGATTACATCGAGCTGCATGGGAATGAATTACAACATAATATATTTAAATATATTTCTTCCCCTTCTTTGCCTGGTGATCCGAATAAGTCTCTAAGGGAGCATTCACACCAGGACAGTCCGGGGGACTCAGTTCTATTTGGCGGGGAATGCAGAAAAATTTCACACCTTCATTTGGTTCAGTTCACTTTCACACTGCACTTTTTAAAGCGGACCAAACCGCCTGGACAACGTCACGCAGCTACAACAGCTGCTTGTCTGGGGGCAGTATTGCCAAAACGACCATTAACCAGGAAGAAAAAAAGCATGAGGAAGACGAAAACCCGGCTCATCGATTGGCCATGTCCGGAAACAGAAATCCATCCCCTTACATTCCCTATCCAGCATGTTGCTCTGAGAAATGCAGCAGTACCGAAAAAGATGGCGGAGAGCGAGAGACTACAACGTGCTGCTGTGGTTTAACAGACGCCGAGCGAGGTATTGCAAGGATATAAAAGTTTTCAGATCACATACATGTCCGTAAATCATACGTATGCACTGCGCTCTACGTCACTTCCTCTTGCTGGATAGTCCGACTGCATTTCCCACTGTAAGCGAACTGCACCAGGGTTCACTTGCAAGTTTTCAAGCGGACCAGGGTTCACTGGTTTGGTCCGCACCAGAGTTCGAATGAGCGTTTACACCACTCCAAACGAACCAAACTATCCATGGAAGTGGACCAGGGTTCGTTTAAAGCGGGCCAAATAGCGCCAGTGTGAATGTTTGTCACTAGTTGCTTACTTTTTAGAAATAAAGCCTTTAAGAGGGTCTGAGAGGCAACTAAATTTAGTGAGAAAGTTGCCAAGTCGCCAACACTGAGCCCACTACTATCAAACGAAAGGGCTGCACTGGGTTTATAACAGAAGACAAAATGAGAGCATCACTGAGAAATAAACAGGCCGCAAAATAACTGTTTAATCTTGATTAACTTGTTTTATATTCATTTGAAGCCAAAGTCCTGGTTGAAACTAAATTCGATTAATCACTCAGCCCTAGTTTAGCTTGAGGTTGATGTTGAGTGAGAGTCTGCCCGACAGTCAGCTGCCACTCTCGGAGACCGGCTCTTAATATAGACAAAGCCTCGCGCCTGGTGTAATGCTCTGGATTCTGTGTTGGGACTGAGCTGGCTGCAAGTGTGACGTTGGCTGGTGTCACCACATGTAATAAAATAAAAAGGACTGCCACCCAGAGAGGGTGAGACATTCCCTGTTCCCACACTCCGGCCACTCCAAGAAATATCAAAGACGTTGCTGCCGTTCCAGTACGAAGCGGCGAGCAGCAGAGCCGAAGTATAAATCTGGTGAGAGGCAGAAATGGAGAAGCAGGAGGAGGCGGGTGGTGAGGGTGTCAGTGGTTAGAGGAAGGCATAAGAGAGACAGAAATATAAGAGGAATGATGTGAGGGGACTAAAGGCACGCGGGATACGTTTCTTGCAAAGCTTCCTTTAACCACAGCTAACAGCTAACCTTGATCTCCGACAGCTTTGATATGGGTTCCTATGCAGCCACGGTGCATCCCAGGCATATCCAAAGTCTGCCTCTTAGCTGCCGCCCGGAAACGTCTCCAGCTTTTAGTGGCTATTAAAGCCAGCTACCAGGTATTAAGAATCTCTCTTAGGCCGTGAGAGATTCTATTCATATCAGAGCAAGTCGACTCTAAGGCTTCTTTAGCCAGCAGGAGGTTTTAGCTTCTTTAGCTTCAGACACTTCATCCTCAATTCAGGCTCAACTCTAAGTCAGGCGTCAAAAGTCCATCCATCCTTTATCCCTCCTGCTTTGGCTGAATAAAATAGAGCCTAACATGGTGTGTGTAGGCGGGGGCTGTAACTAATCGACTTGTGTATCTGAGGGTTTAATATAAAGGTATATTCATCAGATTAGTCCTTGTTTTTGATGCCATTTATGGTTGGCAATTTTCTGCAACGACCATTCGATGTATTTACTGCAGTGTTCCCCCATTATATTAAAAGAGGTGTGGCCAACCCGCCCCTGACCAATGAGGATTTATTGATTTTATTAATTTATTCCTAAATAAATAGGCCTACATGGATATTAAGACACCAACTTGACATAAGGTTCAAATAATGTCCCATAGCCATGTATACAGGGTGTCTACAGATATAACCAAGTTTAATTTAAGACTTTTTAAGACCTGTCTAATACCACCTCATATAAATTTTTTTTTTAATTCAAAATTTTCCAAGAATTAAGTTTACAAACTGTAACATTATATAACATCACATTACAAGACTGGTCCAGAAAAAAATAAAAGTAGATAAAGAGACACATAATGTGAGGTTAATAATCTTGTGTGCACCAATCTGATTCATATCCACTGTCCTAAATACAGACATTTATCCAATTTTTATCCATGTAAATCCAGATTATATTTAAGTCTAAGTGATTCCAGCGGTTCCTTCTACTTCTGCAGAAAAGATGAGTCCTTCCATCAATACAATGTCCTATTTTTTTCCAGAGTCACAACCTCAGAGGCCAAAGATTTCCACACGTCGTCTCAGACCCATTTCACCATGATGGCTTTCCTCGCCAGCATTACAAGTGACTGAGCCACTTCCTTATGTTTTTTGAGAGAGTAAGGGATACGTCCTTATATCAAATTTAAGACCAAACCTGCAGTGGAAATACACATATATACATGTTTGCCTGTGTGACACGTGTAAGTAAGGACTCCTTCCAAGTAAAGACACTGATGTCAGTTCAAAATGAGCAGGAAGGAGAAATGACAACAGTTGGGTGAGTTTAAGTTTAATGTGTTTAATGTAAAAGAAAGCAAAATCTTATCGCTGTCATGAATGCCATTTGTTATTGCAATTCTTCAGTCTGTCCAATAATTGTAAACACTCATTGGGTCTGTCAGGCTGGAGAAATGTTTGTAGTAATGTGACCGAAAGCATTTAAGACCCATTAAATCTGAATTTAAGACAACTGAGGACTTTTCAAGGCCTTATATTAAAAAAAAGACACTCTGGTATAGTTAAAGTACTGTGTTTCCTGTTGTAGTGTTATTTCAACATATTAAGGATGTTTATCATCCATATATTTCAAAGATAAGTTATTATTAACTGAAGTTGTAGCATGCGGGTTTTGCGGCAAGACGCACTTTATTCAAGTTCTTTGAAAGAGACCAACACCATCGACCTGATGGCTCGACGCTGGCTCTGGACCACCTCAAAACCACAGGACCTGGCTGAGAAAAAGACCGCAGTGGAGCCAGCCGTCACCCACATCTCTGTGGTCAAATCAGCCACAGCTAAAGTTGGAGTTGCACTTGTATTCTGACCTTTATAGTAAATGGAAACAGCCAGCATACACGTGTGACTATGTCCGCGTACACAGAGCACCAGTATACACAAAATACATATAAGGAAGTAAGATGAATTGGATTATCTTCACAGTAAGTATAAAATATGTCAGCTGTGTTCCTTATAAATTAGAAATAAGAACTCCTGCTAAATTTAGCTGTTAGGGAAATTACTTTACCATGAGCAGCTGTTCAGTTTAGCTTAGCATAAAGACTGGAAACAGGGGGGAAACAGATAGCCTGGCTCTGCCTGTAGGTAACAAAATGCATCTGCTAGAACCACTAAAGATCACTGATTCACACATTATATCTTGATTGTTTAACCTGCAAAGAAACCGAAGTGTAAAAACACAAAAATGCCATTTTTCTGTCGGGTTATGTGCCGTACTATTCTTGGCTCTGAGCAGTTGCCAGGGAACCAGCAAAGAGTCGGAGGAACTACTGCTCAGAATACTGGTTATAATCACAGTGCTGCCCCCTTGAAGCGTCCCTAAATCGAAGACTGTACGATCGAGACAAAATCTTAAAAAACTAATCACACAGAATCTGATTTGCTGCAGAGGACTGGACGAGATCTGTGTCACGCAGGCGATGCAATCAGCTTTAAAACGAACCCTAAATAGAATCCATTCGTCCTTCTCCCTTTACCTTGCCAAAATGCACTCTGGGATATGTTCCCTCCTATCTGACCTTCTACTCCAGCGAGATTTGATAAGGAGACACAAAAGGACAGGAGGAGGGAATGAGGAGGGAGCAGAGATTCAATCACTTACTGGGCAGGCCTTAAGACGAGCACAGAGACACAGAGGTCCACAGAGAGGACGAAAACACACAAAGACATAAATAAACATACACCTTTGTACGTCTAAAAACTGTGTTTGGAAGCTGGGTCAGGAGAGAGGTGTTGTGGAAAAGTAGGGCAGGAGAGCTACACAGAGACAGACAGAGACAAAGTGCACACTGGACAGGAAGCTCAAAAAAAGAACAAGAGGGAGGAAGATAGATTACAGTAACGCATGACAGGCGAAAGTAAGAGACAGGTGGAGGACGGAGGAAACGAGACGCATATAGGACAGAGCCAGCAGCGCGGCTAGCAGCAGAGAGACAGAAATGGAACAGGATCCCTCTGGTGTAAGCACTGAGAAGCAGAAGAAAGAGCCTCCTGGGCTTTGGACGGCAGCAGACTGTAAGAAATACACGATGTGTCTTTAAGAATCTGAAGTCTGTACGGAGACAGAAAAACACAGGGAGAGAGAGGGAAATGTTTGTCCAGGCAAATGATTTACCTTCATGAGCCGGTGATGCCCAGAGCTGAGCCATCTGCAGACTGCTGGGATTGGCCGATCTGTACGCAGGGTCAGAGGTCAAGGGGGAGGGGCCGGGAAAACCTGACAGGAAAGGACTGGAGCCTGCCGGGAAGGCATCGCCTGGGAAAAAAAAAAGAATGAAGACTGTCAGTCAGCCACACGGCCGCAAGAAGCAAACTAATAAATGACGATCGATTTATACTGTACATGCTGTCACTTTCCAGTGTGCGTGCTTTTGGGGTGTGTGTGGTGCACAATCGATGCGTGCTGATGGTTCCGTGCCAGAGCAGTCTGTTGTAATCACATTACTACTGAGCCACCATGCACTCTGCTTCCACAAGACAGACCACAGACAGACTGCACTCTGAAGGGAAGGGACAGTTAATGTAACCACCGGCTGAAAACCGCAATCATCACAGCGGGAGCGAGGGAGAGGGGAGCTGTGTAAAGCCAGCTGGACACACGCATGTCATCAGATATGTCGCTGTTAGGGAGTTTACCTTCAGTGCTCACTTTAGTTACCTCCTGATCTCACCTATAACCACTTTCTAATTGTCACCTTCTGGGTTCTGCCTTCGATAAATCATATTTATTTGATTTTAAATTCTCCAGAAGACACAGAACTGGGCTGCGTTAACCCAGTCTGTGACCTCAGCACTCTGCTGATGATTCTCTCAATTAATCATTTGGTCCATGACATGCCATCAAATATAAGAGCTGCCTGGGTCTAGACCTTTGAATCCGCCCACTCCACCGGGTTGACTGATTCGTCTGGCACTGTGACATGAAACAGCGGCCTCTCCGTTGACAATTCATCAGTGAGCACGCAGGGACACTTACGATAAGCCATTCAGTGCCATGGGTGGGACTAACACCATTGTCAAGCGGTCTAATGAGGAGTAATAACAATGGCGAGCACTGTAGACAAGATAGATGCTGTTAAAATTGCATGTCTTAATTTCAATATTGCCCAACATCATTGTTTGATTTTACCTCGCTCCACTCCAATCTTAAACCCCCAGCAAAATAAGCATGTTGGCATGGCTACGCATCAATGTGGACTTTAATGATGTTTAAATCAGACGGATATGTTGGTCTCTTGTGATTGATTAGTGAAAACTAAATCCTCCCCCACTGAAATCAGGGAAGATGGAAACAGAGTGTAACGTGCTGACAAAGGAGCAAGGGAAAGAACGTCCATCATAACTTCCCAGAGCCCAACGAGAAGAAGAGTAAGATTCTTAAACTCTCCACAGTATGAACAGTGGTTACATGAGCCTCAAAACCAGACACAACTCAGCCCTGAGCAGAGTGACCATCCTCTACTGACCAATCAACGGACTGCAGTGTTCACAGCTCCACCTTTTAGTACCAGATCCCCCCAACAGAGGGGGGACCAAAAATGGGGACGGTACAGAACGGTTCCATTGGTACCATCCACAACTTTTCACAGTGGAAACAGAAAAAAAACTGAAATTAACTGAACCACACTGCTCAGTGGAAACTAGGCTTTTGTGTCCCCAGAAACAGCCCTAAAATCACTATCTTCAAATCCACCAGACTGAGAATGAAAAAAAGTTGTAATTTTAACATCATAAAACACTCTTCATTCAAAGACGATGGAAACAAAATAAAACTTCGAAACCCATCTTGGTTCGTATTTCCACTGTTCCAACAATCAACAATTCTGGTTTGGTTGAAATAAACCCTTAATTTACCCAGTTAAGATGTGAAAACATGCTGCCTCTATACACGCTAAAATTGCTGTTTATTTAAATGGAGTCTGGTGGGCTTGGCAATCGCGATTTCTGGGTTGTTTCTGGTTAAACAAAAAGGATCTTACTCCTCAATAATGAAGTCTATCTCTGTAAGGATCCTTTCTATAAGTTGTTAGACACTTAAAATATCCTATGATCCTGATCCTATAAGTGGCAAAAACAGACACAAAATTGGACGTAAACTGACAGTGCGAAATGCAGCGAGTGGTCACATTGCAGCCTGTTTTGCGGCAGTTAGCTGCAGCAGTCTTGCTCAATACTCGACCAATGTCAAAAACTGTACCAACTGTACCAAAGTTAACCTTTTTTTTTTTTTACTGATACAAAGCAGTAAACATCTTTAAAAGGTGTTTTTGTGATCCACAGATATGTACTCTTTGTCCCGGATGATAAAATATTTGCCCAGCATGAAAACCAATGCTAACTTTTAATATTTCCACAGACTGATACAGCCTGTGGCGTACACTTTAACATCACTGATGTCAGCTTTTCTAGATTAGATTCATTTCAGGTTTTCCATCATAGATCTTTACATCATGTGAGGGCTGTTGACATTAACTTTTTTATGCTGGTTTTGATACAAGTAGATCGACCGCCACTCCTCCTGCACTCAGTGATCTGTTTATACACACACTCTATTCACAGCATGTTGACGTCACACACACTTCACCATTAAACCCAGCTCCATCACTGCAACATCGGCAGAGTAGATCATCGTAAAACATTTCATATCTCAGCATGTATGATATGGTTATCGATTGTTTTTATTAGACTCCACTCCTGCATGTGTGACCATTAGTAAACTTTGAACCTTTGAACCGTCCTTGCCTCTTCCAATCACAACCTCCTAAGAGCTGGAAAAGGTTTCATGTTTAGCCGAGGTTCCCCCACCCACCCACCCACCCAGCCCATTACTGAACGCACTGCACAGCCATTACCCTGATAAAACTAACCATGTGTGTAGGGGAAAGGGTGCCGTCTGTATATGGGCGAGGGGGAAGGGACTGTGTGCATGTGTGTGTGTGTGTTTCTGTATTAGTCCTGTGGGAATCTGAGAAAGACATGCTGTGCTCACTGAGTTTCCCCTGCATCTAAATCAGTACATTAAAACCGCAGTCCGTTAGCGCCTGCACACACACACACACACACACACGCACAAACTGCATTTTAAATCAATAGCAAATGCAGCTTTCCAATTAATCACAAACAGAGGTGTGTACACACACATGCAGGAGTATTGCAGTGTGCCTCAGTGAAGGTGGATCCTTCCTCACTCAGCTTTTATAAGACACAGATTTATTCTCGTCTCTCCATGTTTGCATGTATGCATGTGTGTGTCTGTGTGTGCGTGGCTGCACTGCATCACTGTATGATCACTGACATGTGCAAACAGTTTTGTGAGGGTTTGCAGTGAATGCCCTTTGAGTCAAAAACACTGCAGAAGCTCCAAACACACACACACAGGAACAAATACATGTCTGAGATACACACGCAAGAAAATGTAGGCATGCACATACGAAGCCACCGATCACGCGATTTACTGGGAATACACAGACATGCAAGACACACAAATACGCACGCAGCCTGTGATTAACCTTCGGTTTGTCTCATTGCGTTAACTTTGCAGAAAAACACACCTCCTTCATCCTGCGCTGAAGAGCAGCACAGCGATGAGGTTATACCTCCGAAAAGAGACAACTATCTGTGTCGTTTAATAATACAATCTATTATTCATTATAGCAGAGACATATTCACACACAGAAGTCATTATACCACTTTGTCCTTTTCATCTGCATACATCAGAGCTGTCCGAAGAAAACCAGGCATCTCTACACTTGGTGATTTGAAATTCTTCATAAGAATTATGTATTAAATCCTGGCTGATTTTCCGACACCTATGACTCACTGGTGGAAAAATTACTATTAAGTTTGTTTTGACAAGGAAAACTGTCAATAATTTGTCTTCTCCCATCGTGTCATGATTAACTGTAATCTGAATACAACCCACACACTGTTGAAATGGTTTTCTACTCTTGATTTCCGGCTGCCTTTACACTAAATCCAGAGTTGTGACCAAAAAGCCACTCCTCCCATTCATTTGAATGTGGATGATGGATCCAGGCTGGGGCAGTGGGGCTGCAGAAGTTGCAAGGAAAAAAAAATAACGCAGCAGCCAGCAGCAAAAAGCTAAAACTGATTACATTTTTGGAGAAACACAACCCAACGTCACGCTGCAGTGGCTGATCATGTTACCGGCAATCAGACCAGAAAGATGGCAGCAGTCCACAGGAACAAGTAATACAGATTTTTTTTTTAATTGTTAAAAAAACTAAGCAGAAAAAGTAAGTAAATCTGAGCAGACACCAACTGACTACTGTAGCTGGGCCCATGCTCACAGGTGGGGGCACCAGAAGCTCAAAACAAGAGTCAATAGCAACAGCAAAAAAAAGCTGTTTGGCATTGGCAGAGAAGATCTGGCAAATTTTTCATGGGCGCAACTCACATACTCAGCTCTGCTGCTCATCCCACAAATGCATGTTCCTTACAAATGTGGCACCATTTAAAAGGGAAATAAACAGGCTTTCCAACGCTGTAAGATTTATTGCCAAGAAGCATTGTTACAACAAAGAAATGATCGACCAAACACAAATTTCCTTACTTTTTGTGCTTAGTTTAGCATAGTGAGTAAAAGAAATAATGTATTAACAGCTCCTCTGTACAATCCCTTAAAGGACAATATTCGCTTTATACTCGCTTTATTTGTGTGCGTGTGCACAGGTCTTTTGTGGCTGTTAAGATAGTACTAATACTAAGACAAATACTCAGTTGCTGATATGGAGAGATTGGCTTTCTATAGATGGTCTCCACCCTCCACAAATGGGCCATTTAGGTGACACTTCCACTTTGTCACATAACCCCTGTGGCTAACTGCCACAACGCCGGATTTGGTGTGAATGCAGCCGCACAGCTCACTGCAGCTGCTCCTTCATATTGCGGTGCTTCTTGAAAAAACTAAAACTGATCTGCTGAAAAAAAAAAAAACATACTAAAAGGTAACCAGTGTCCTGTTTGTAGGCCAAACTGTGTTGCAGCTGCAGGAAATGTGTGGTTTGCATCAGCAGTAACTTCAAACAGCTCTGACACAGCTGTAAGAGAGCGAACAGTGCAGCGATTATCAAACAATCAAACGATAACACTGGATTACATACATTCACTGTTTCCTGTCAATCCCAATGCATGTGCAGGTAATTTGAATCCAATGTAAGAATGGCAGAGTCCGCCAGTAACAATGAAACTGCTACACAGAGAGGTAATTACAGTATGCAAATATTTTTGGAGGCTATTGCTCAGAAATGCCACCAACAACTTGCTTTGACTCCACTGAAAATGTGCTGCACCTTTAAGTTAAATGAACCATAAAAAAGCTAATTTGGTGATGCATGGTTTTCAAAGGACAGCCACAACACGTTATAATAAACTGTGTGTTGTGTTAAAAACATTTATTCTTTTATAGACATCAGATGCCAAAGTCAAATCAGGTTTAATCTTACTTATAAGCAAGGAGGCACCGTTGCATTAGTTGTGTGCATCATCTGTAACGTTACATATAATAAATATTACATATATTATAATTCCCATGTATTTAATCATTTATCTCACAGGGCATGTGCTGTATTTTCTGTAATTTATCAGTATGTCTTTGTGGTACTACTGTACTGTCTTGGTGGCTACATACTGTTTTAAGTTGCAACTGTGTGTAGTACTATTGCCTAAGCAACGTTTCCCCTTGGGCACAATACAGTATATCTTATCTCATCTTAAATATCTCATGACAATAACCGGCTGTTGAACTGAACATTATGTTTCCTGTTTTTTCCAGTACCGTCAAAGTTTTTTGAGTGTGACTCTAAAATGCACTTTGCTATTTGTTGTAATGTGTAATGTGAGTGATCCAATGCCAAAATAAATGTTGGAATTATCATTTATGCAAGCAACAGATGCTACATTTGCACATCATTATGTAGCGGAAATGTTGAAACTTAACGTTTCAACAACACGTATTAACATGTGGTTACGTTTAGGCACAAATTACTCTGTTATGTTCAGGAAAAGAGCACGTCTTGGGGGACACTGCGTACAGTGTAATCTCAGTTAAAAAACAGCCGCTTTTTGTGGCATTTTCCCCGCTGGGAAAACAGCAGAGTCAATAAAAAACACCCATCTTTGGGGGCTAAAAAGCCGCAGAAAACACAGCCATGGGTCCCTTAAAAAGAACCATGTTTTGGGGCTAAAAAGCCGATGGAAACGCAGTGACCGGTTCCTTTAAAACACCCATGTTTGAGACTAAAAAGTCGCAGGAAATGCAGTAACGGGTCCCTTAAAAGCACCCATGTTTGAGACTAAAGGGCAACAGGAAACAAAGTGAAAAGAGCCTCAAAAGCACCCAAGTTTGAGGCTAAAAAGCCACATGAAACACAGAGACGGGTCCCTTGAAAGCATCCATGTTTGGAGGCTAAAAAGACACAGGAAATCCAGCAACAGGTCCCTTAAAAACACCCATGTTTGGGGGCTAAAAAGTCGCAGGAAATGCAGTGATGGGTCCCTTAAAAGCACCCATGTTTAAGACTAACAGGAAACACAGTGAAAAGAGCCTCAAAGGCACCCAAGTTTGAGGCTAAAAAGCCACATGAAACACAGAGACGGGTCCCTTAGAGCACCCATGTTTGGGGCTAAAGAGCCACTGGAAATACAATAACAGGTCCTTTAAAAACACCCATGTTTGGGGGCTAAAAAGCAGCAGGAAACACAGTGATGAGTCTCTAAAAAGCACCCATGTTTGAGACTGAAGAGCTGCAGGAAACAGTAATGCGTCCATTAAAAGCTCCTGTGTTTGGGGGCTAAAAAGCAGCAGGAAACACAGTGATGGGTCTCTTAAAAACACCCATGTTTGAGGCTAAACAGCAGCAAGAAACACAGTGATGGGTCCCTTAAAAACACCCATGTTTGAGACTAAAAAGCAGCAGGAAACACAGTGACGGGTCCCTTAAAAACACCCATGTTTGAGACTAAAAAGCAGCAAGAAACACAGTGACGGGTCCCTAAAAAACGCCCACGTTTGGGGCTAAAAAGCAGCAGGAAACACAGTGAAGGGTCCCTTAAAAACACCCACATTTTAGGGGCTAAAAAGCCGACAGAAACACAGTGACAGATCCCTTAAATAACACCCACATTTAGAGACTAAAAAGCCGCAGGAAACACACTGACAGGCCCTTAAAAAACACCCGTGTTTGGGGTCTAAAAGGTGCAGGAAACACAATGACTGATGACAAAGTCAGCTCATATTCTCTGACACTTTAGAAACGTTGATATGATGCATATGAAATGTGTAAATATAATGTACCCGTGGTTTGCAGAAACGTACAAGGCCAACATTTTCCTCAGGTGACTGGTCTGATGTGAGACAAAGCAGTGTTTAACTCAAGCGACTCATGACTTTTCTATGTAATTTCATAATGTGAGTCATAATATAATCAACCGCTAAAAAAAAGAAACCTATTTGCACCCTGCCTTTTCCATCCTTCCCTTCAGTGTGTGTCAGGATACGTGCCAACACTGTTGTTCTAACAAATCATTCTCAATTATAAAACACTTTTCTAATTGTTACCTGGTGTGTGTGAGGAACAGAACGCAGACATACCCCCTCAATGAACACACAGAATACATTCACAACCACCACCTGTCAAGCATGTTAAGGTCCTGGTTGGATGTCAGTCGTTTTGAATTCCTTCAGGCCAATCATACATGCGCATACACACACACTCTCGTTGATGCCCCACTAGAGTATGGATCAATCTCAGCATCACAGCCGCCTACAGGGCTTTTTCTCCATGTGTGCAGTGAGTACACACACACACAGCTACATACAGACCACAGATCTGCTTCATGCCAGTGATCAGGAAAAAAAATACAATCCCAAATTCCCCTTCCCCTTCCCCTTCCTGAACAGTCCAAGGGAGAAAAAAGAGGGCAGGGTAGTACGAGGGAAAACATTTGCTCTCCCTGTTCCAGAAACAACATCCAAATGGTAGCTGAGAGGGAAATGTTTCTTTAAATGTTTTGGAATTACTCTTTCATTACCTCCCTCTCTCTTTCTCTCAGCCCTTTCCTTCCTTCCTCTCTTTCCCTTCACAACTCCATCCCCGCTTTCCCACCCTACACACACACACACACACACACACACACACACACACACACACACACACACACACACACACACACACACACACTTTGGCTTCCACTTCACAAGACAGTTAGTTTGCCATATTGGGCTAACCAAGTTGCCAAGAAACACGCTCTCTGACTCCCCAACACGTTCTGAGCCTCCATTTTCAGATCCTCATAAGAAACGTATCTCCATATCAGAGGGAAGAAGGCTTGCTGGAGATCAATCCTGATAGAGCTGTAAATCTGACACACATAAACACACACACACACACACATACACACACACCCGCCCACACAGTGAAAATCAGAGGAATCAAACTCGAGAACAAGAGTCTTGATCGCGAAATCGATCTGAGATGGACTGAAACATAACAGAATCCAAAAAAACGACAAAGCTGGATCATGTACAAAAGCCCTAAAAATACGAGAGAGAAAAATCTCTGGTATAAATGTCTGCCACAAACACACACACCACAAACACGTACACACACACACACTCTGTGAACCCATCTGTTATCCATCAGTGGGACTTGGAGCAGGGTTAGCTGGGGGGGAATCTATTGATCTCTGGTTTTTATTCCCTGCAAGAAAAACATTCAAACAGTAAAACTCTGCCGTGCTGTCCGCCTCTGCCACAGCTAACTGGCACACTGACACTGGTAACCATTAATCCTGACAGCAAAGCAGAGAAAGAGGTCCTCACACACACATACACACACAGGTGAGGGGTGTGCAAGTTTTGCATACACGTCTGGTAACACAAATCTGTCTTTATGTGTGGGGGTTTGTTTGGTATGTTGATTCATGCTGCGAGCATGTGGTTTAAAAAATGTCTGTTAATGGTTTCAGAGTGTACACGCCTGGTTTTCCTGCCTTCTGAATTGTTTGGAGGAAACTTTTTTTCCTCTTTGTGAGTTGAAGCTAAACACAAACAGTTTCCCCACTTAAAAATGTCTCATTCACGTTACGACACGACAACCTTCAGCTCTGAAAACCGCACTGCAATGTGTTAATATCTGATGTGGTTACTTTGCGTCTTTGTTTGTTGATTAAGTAATTACACACTACATTAGCAAAGGAAATGCTCTTGTGAAACACAGACTTACGTGCAGAAAGCAAACTTGGTACAAATGTATGTTATTAACGGCCGCTGCAGTGACACAGATGTGAGATCTGTGGGCTACTTATCTCTTTCATATTTCTAGAGAAAGTGTACTGAGAAGCCACAGATATGCGGTTCATGTTAATACTATTAATAGAAAGTTAAAAAAAGGGAAAGTAGTGTCACCAACACAAGACCAATGGCTAAAAACTATTGAAGAAATATTCTTAAAAAGAAACTGACATGTAGCTTGAGATAAACCTTTATTAATCCCCAGTATGGATAGATTACTGAACGGGCCTACCAGGGGCCTTCACCCGCAAAATGTCACGAAAGGTGTTTTCACACCTGCCCTGTTTGGTTCAGTTCAATCGAACGCATTTTGTTAGCCCCTCTAAGTGCGGTTCGTTTGGGCAGGCGTAAACACAGCAATCGAACTCAGGTGTGCACCAAAACAACCTGACTGAGACGTTCTTGAAGAGGTGGTCTATGTGCGATTACAAATGAACTCTGGAGCGGTTCGTTTGTGGTGAGAACGTGTTCCGACCTCGATCCAAACCAACTGCAGTCACATGACACATTGTTTGGGTTAAACATGAGCATGTTGCAGTCCTGGAGGATTATTAATGTGCGCCTCCTCCTGTACTGCCTTAATATGCACATTCAGCACATCCATTTTCAAACTGTATGCTTTGACTAAAATGAACAATGACAGCAATATAGTCCACGATGAGCAGCGCTAAAATCAACCTGCGTAGTTGTCCCTCCATTGTGACATTAGAAAGTGTCACATTTATCTTGCAAGTGTACTCTTCTTCAACGTTTTGTTTACTTCCTGGATTTTTCCCACATGGAAATTCTGACCATTCAAGAGCAGCTTTCTCACACAAGGCATTTGATCTGGTCAACTTGTAAATGCTGCCGTGACAACACGAACCAACTCTAGGTAATTATGCAACTCTGTAACAAAATTAGTCCCTGATTCAGACCAAAGCAAGACAACTCTAGGTCTGAAAGCACCGTGAATCACCAACCAGGAAGAGACTCAAAATGACCTAAAAGAGACACAAAAAACCACAAGGAGATGCAAAGAGACACAAAATTACAAAAAATGGGCTAAAACAACCACAAACAGACAGAAAATGACAACAAAAAGGTGTAAAATGACCTCAAAGACAAACAAAACCACAAAGAGATGCACGATAACTACAAAGAGACACAAAACAACAACAAAGTCTGTGTGTGTCTCGCTCCTATTTAGGAGAGGTAGTGGGGCCTTTTGCTTATCCCTGCCCAGGGGCCCACTGTCTAATAATCAGCCAGCGATCCTCAGTGGGGAAATTCGGTTGTTGCAGCAGCTCAGGGACAGCGGTACAGACGGAGAAAGAATAGAAGAATAAATCATAACACTAAAATAAGAATCACATGCAAAATAGAACCATACAAGAGCATCTGGAGTAAAATTACACGGCAAAGTGACAGTGGTGTGATTAATGATGCAAATCTTGAGACTACAAGACGTGTAACTGAAGCAAAAATGGAACAAAAATGGACATCACGCAAGACTCAAGACACCAGAATCCATCAACAGGGCTGCATGAATAATAGAAAAATGTGAAAGACTTTCCAAAACAGTCTTCTGTTGCTGTTATGATCTAATGCTGCAAATTGCTCAGCAGTAACGATTCAGATGGAAAAACATACATCTTGGCATCACTCCCTGAACAAGCTCCACATCATTGCTTTAATTACAAAAGCTGATGCAGAAACCAACTTCTTTATTGCTTTCTCGCAATAAAAATGCAGATGTTTTTATTATAAGACTCAGTTAAACTCATATTAGCATTTGGCACATTGATTATGTTGTTATATGTTCTGCATGTTCTTTAGTAAGTGCAGGCCATACAACATATGTTTATCTTTAACAGACTATTAAAGCTAGACTATGCAAAGACTATGTTTAAATGTGCCAGAATATAGGTACATGTGTGTTCTTTATTACTCATGACAGGTGCAATGGGTGAGGAAAAAAGTTAAGGAGCAATGGCTTGTTACAGATGTGGATGCAATGTCTGGAGGGAAACAAGCTTGTGACTCAGTCATATTCTATGATGTAACGTTGTGTAAACAGGAAGAGAGGACTTGTGACTACACCGGTTTTATCTACAAGAAAGTTGGATGTAATAATCGACTAGAGGTGGAAAGTCAAAACAAAGAAAGCCCTAAACCAAAGCTGGGCGTACGCTGTATGATTTTATAAATGTCTTTTTTTATTTCCAACTTCAACTGTACTGAGGAATTCATCTGTGATGTAAAGTCAAAGCTCACTCTGTACAGTCCGCTCATCAGGCTACAGCCTGAGTGCTCACGCTGTATGTGTGAAATAGAAAATAAAAACAGCCCGTCGGACCCTGCAGACCATTCTGGCTGTTGACAATTGTCAGCAAATATTTGTTTGAAAGCAGGTGAATTTGTTTACTAGTGGAGGTGTGTAACGCTACATCAGTATGAGTCACAATAATGCATTATGTTTCTGTCTAGCGATCGTGGTAGGAGGAAGAGGAAACATCAAAGAGGCTCGCACACTGTTGCCACAGCTCGACCAAACAGGCCTCTAGAGCTGTACCCAAATCAGAATTGAGACAGTTTTTCAGATTTGGCTAGTTCATCAAATATTTGGTTATTCATTTCTTTTCCCCATATAGAGTTTTAAAGTTTGAACAGGGCTCAGCAGAAAGTTCGGTTTGAAAGCGGCATTCGTGTAATATAGTAAACAAGCGAACGATGCTAACGACGGATCGGAAATGAGCAACAAAATTTTCTGCCCACACTAGATATCAAACAAGAGCCAGAGACTGTGTCGTATTAAGTATCTGCGAGCTGTAAATTCACCACTCCCAAGCACAGCACAGAAGCTCTATGGTGCAGAGTCTCCACTTCTCTGTGCCGCTGCATTGCAAGTCAAGAGCACTCACTCTGCAGGAAATCTGGGGACCAAAACATCTACAGATGTACACTGCATAGCACACTGACTAACAACTGCCGGACCTGAAGTAACCTCAGTCCACTGAGGGGTCTGAATTGATGATTTGAACCTCTAGCTTTCAAGGGGCAGCCGTACTGGCCTCCATATTTTTTGTCTACATGATCGCCATGTCTCCGTGGTACTTCAGACACCCTGTTTTCCATTTTGTGCAGGCGCAGTGAGAAAAAAGGCACTGATCTTGGGGAATCGACCCTTGGCTATGCTTCATCTGTGCAAGAACCTGACAATGGTTGACCAAAATTTGTGACATGTCAGCTATGTATTTACATGTGCAATGGCCGGTCAGGACCAGTTGATCAGGCCAGGACTGGTCCTCGCTTTCCTTTGTACACTTCCCAGCAAACAACCCCTGACAAAGCTGAAATTCGGTCTGACTCTAAAATGAGTCAAGCAGCTCATAAACCAGATGAGAATACAGTGTACTCGCTGCTTAAGTGGTGTTAGAAACTGAAATATGGTTAAAAAGAAGTGTCTGCTACACGATTACTCTTCAAAAACTGATGAACTGAAAATATAATAGCCCTTTTTCACAGCAGACATTTTGACTTGTCATAGCTGTTAAAGCTCAGGTGCTACTGATAACATTAACAATGACTCCGCTCTATTCAAGTGTTCCAGTAAACCATGACAGTGTGACAGTGATCCAGCATGAACAACACCAGAACCCTGAAACTGAAGCAGCTAAACGGAGCAATCTCAATTGAAATCCAGCTAAAACAAGAGCAGTCAATTTATTCATCTCAAATAACGACAGAAGAGACACAAAGTTAATGTTTTTTTTTCTTGCGACTGTCTCATACTAAAGTTGCTCTGACAGTTAGATGGAAACACACCTCGTGTGTGTGTGTGTTTGAGTCTCGCTGTGCCGTGCTGTTGCGCTCAGAAATCTCCTGTGAAGACGGCAGGTGTTATTTTGACACACTCCTCGATACCAGCAAATGGAAACATGCTCGCAACAGGCACGCACACACATACAGTGATGCAGAATGGCATGCACAGTTGCAATGAAACTCGCATACATTCAGGAACAAACGCCATCTACTCCATCTACACTTGTAGCACAGGTGCTGGTTGACTTGTGGTTTAACATTTATCATAAAGCCATAAACACAAAGGCACTGAGGTGCTGACAGACAGGAAATCATTTGATCTTTTTAAACAGGACATTTGTTGGTGATAGATAAGATTAATCGAGTCTGTTCCGGTGATGTTGGTGCAGAGTAAAAAACCACATTGAGGACAGAGACAGTGTGTCATTCATTCAGCTTTAGAGGCTAACGAGTCATCAGTAAATCTCAAGACTGGCCCACGCTGAAGGCTCTTTCAGTTCTTAACAGATGTTAAAAATGTGAGAGACCCCACATAAAACAAGTAATGATAAATTTAACAGTTTTGTTCCTTTAGTGTGTGGAGAGCAACGATTTGGCCAAAACACACACCAACAGATTCCACTCACAAAGCAACCACAGGCCCAACCATGGATGTGTTATTGGTCCTCACTCTTAAAACTGAAAATCTTGCAAATCTCTTTTGATCAAATGTGACTTTAGAGTAAACACATGCGGGAGATGACGTGTAGGAAGAACTAGCTGTTAGTTTCCGCACTGCTTTCTACAGAAAATTTACAAAGACAAGATTTGAAGATATGAATAAGGTGTTTTTCAGGTGGTTGAACAACTTAGTTGTGTTGCTCTGCGGCTGCATCCTAAATCCAAAATCCTTCCAAACTGGGATATCAGCAGGGGACCATGAATTGAATAACCACTGAGAATATTTTTGACTGCTTACAAATGTCGATCTAAAGGCCAATTCTGCTGCTCTTTAGTTAACTGAAGGGTTTCCCAACTGGGTCTGGTGGGAGCTAGCTAGCGGCACCGCTCCTTTGTTGATTACTGTTGCTGTGGAAACATTGTGCCCACCCTTAGGCCTCACTCAAGGTTGCCCCGATGAGTTATGAACGCAATTTTTTTTTTTTTTAGGTTATTTTTTGGGCTTTTTTAACCTTTACTTGATAGGACAGTGTTAGCGTGAAAGAGGGAGAGCAACGGGGGGATGAAATGCAGCAAAGGGCAGTGGGTTGGAATCAAACTTGCGTCCGCTGCGGCAAGGACATAACCTTCTTGACATGGAGGATTTGGTCTACCGGATGAGCTAGTGGGCGCCCCAATCAGCTCAATTTTGAGCTGCAAACAGCCTTTAGCATTGCTTTTAGCTCTGTTAGCACAGTTGGCAGTGTCAGCACAGCCAGGGCTAACATACTTAACAATGCTAAAGGGGTTTTGCGGTTCAAAAAGAAGCCACTTGCTCACTGGGGCTACCTAGGGGGACACCCGAGGGTGTCTACATGCTCCTGCAATAATGGGACGGTGTTACCAGCAGTAATCACCGAATGAGTGGCGCCTCCAGCGAGCTCCCACCCACCTTGAGGAGAGCGCAGTGCAAAATGGTGAAAGCTAACGTTAGCTAACCAGTGGAGAGCAGATGATGGGAGTGGGCATTACGTTTCTACATGTCACTGCCAGCTGGCTGTCTGTCTGTCCGCAAAGCCAAGAGAAAATAAAAGGTGATACATACCAAAAAACATTTAATTTAACACCCTTTGAACGGATAGTGCTTTGCGAAGTTGCACTGAAGCTCACTGAGTCCAGTAAATGCTCGACTAAAAGAAACTGCCTCCCGTATTTCACCTTATTTTTAATTTTTTCTCTTCAAAATGAACTGGTTAATTACCGGTTAATGGCTGCCTGGCTATCCAAAGCAAAATTAGCCAAAACTAACATCCCTACTTCCAAACAACAAACAATGACTGGGACTAGTTCTTCATATTCTGCTCCAGACTTTAGATTTTTGTTTTGCTGACTGCTCTCTCTCTCGTTTATCACTCTTCTACTACAGACTACAGCCGAAATACTCAGGAAAGTTTTTCACAGGCTGCCACTGCAGGGTCAGCGCAAGAGCAGACAAGTGCTTGATTTGATGTGCAGCAGAGTTTTCTATGAGTGGAGCGCACATTTTAAACGTCAATATCACAGTCGATCATAATCATTTAATTGTGGGAAGCAAAAATAGTGATTGATATTATAGTCTATTCATTGTGCAGCCCTAGTTTAGTGTACTGAATCCTGTAGGGTGTACCCGGCATTAGAGATGCTTTCATAATAAATAATAGGAGTTAAACCGTCAAATCTGCCGGCTGTTTTGGCAGCTCGACTTGCTAAAGCACATACCACGTCGTCAAATCAGACTCTTCCTCACATGTCAAACCTGCCCTGTGCGACTCTTACATGTCACTACATATTTCAAATCTTAACTATGTTTGCCTGGAGGAATATTATAAGCCTTATGTAATGGGACACGTAGAGACTCAATGCAGCCAAACAGACAGACACAACGCAGTGTGTGACCTTTGTGTGTTGGAGGCTGTTGTTTGAGTTAAAGGGAGGGTTCTGGCAGAGTGAACGACTTAGCTAATGCTTTGGGTATTTCTACATGCCACGGCACGCTCGTTTTCTCACACACACACACACACCGGCCTATCACTCTTACGTTTGACAGCTGTGTGTGTGTGTGTGTGCGTCATATGTGTGTGAGTGTGTGTGCTTGTCGTTTGTCTGCCTCTGACAGGTTTATTGTAGAAGGGCAGCAGTGCCTTGTGCTTTCTCTTAAGGGGCCTGTTTTCTCTCCTGAAGGATTCAATTAATCTGAGAGGGGACGTGTCCGAGCCACGTCTCCTCACACACATACACACATAGGGGTCTGTGTCTTGAATACATATAAACACACACTCAACACATTAATTTTAACGTAAACAGACACACTAAGCAAGTGGCGTGGAAGATAAATTGGCATCGGCCGAGACAACCCTGCCCTGCCCCGCATGCTGCATGAATTATGCTTACACTCAACTGTGCGTGTGTGTGTGTGGGTGTGTGTGTGTGTGACTGAAAGAGAGAACATTTGAAGGGCTACCACATTTATCTAACCGTGTACGAATGTGTTGTGGTCAGGATAAATCTCTTCCTTTTCTCTCTGCAGAGAGTCTCGGGGGGAAACCCCGGCTCTAACTGCGCTAAGCACAATCACATGCTCCCATTCCCATACACAAGACCTCAATCCTCTCATCTACACCGTTCCCCCTCGCACACACACACACTCACACAAACAACAACCTCAGCTCTTATCCCTTGAAAACAAAACACTGCTCTCCACCTTAGGGATTGTGCCCACTTAGTTCTCCCTCTCCATTTGTCTTGAGCTGCTGTTTCCATCTCCATCTATTGACTTCCTTTCTCTGCAGTCGCTACAACACCTACATTTGCCTCTGCGTCTCACTCCTATCTCCTGCTACTCCCTGGTGATCACTGAAATGTGTGTGTGTGTTTTAGTGTGTGTGAGAGAGAGAAAGACTAGAGCAGAAAAGTTGCTGGTTCAGACGTGTTATCCCTTAAGTCTCTCCAATGAGGGACGCCGCCCTGAACGACATTTTCGCCTCATTAAACATGCATTTGTTCCGAACTGCACTCCTGAACATGTAAGGTCATTCCATACAGTTGAAGTAATCATCTACAACAATGGCCAGCTGATATATCACAACACAGATTCAACCTACACCCTAATCATGCATGCTTCTACAATTTCTAACACTCGCAACACCCTTAAAAAAAGTAACCAAACAGGGACAGTGATGTGTTTACGTTTCCAACAGCTGTAGCAACGTTGTGTTGTTGGTTTAGAAGAAGACGTGAATATTTAACTGATCAAAACCCAAAAGGAAAAGATGTCTAAAGCTTTTTCATTGAAGTAATCTCTGGGAAATGCTGCGATATTTTGCTATGTTTTTGTCTAATTTTAGGAGGTAGCGATGCACCCTGTGTGACGCTGTCTGTTTCACTGGCCTCTGTTCTTTGGGATTATACTAGTGATATGTTGTTACATTGGAATAAAGGCTCTGTAGGCTGTAGGAAAAGGGACAAAAATTAAGACTACTGAGAAGTCTGCGGAGGCTAAATCCTTACCGAAGTCATTAACTGATCTGGTCAATGATAAGCCGGCGCTGGTGACTGAGAGGCCAGCGGTCTCAAACTCTTTGTTCGACCAAGGTGCCTGCATCTAGCCTAGCAACTCATTGAACCTGCTACTGGCTTGGCTTGTCATTAGCAACCCAGAACAATAGAGAATCAACAGGGACGTCGCTGTGCATTCAGGTACACCTCATAAAAATCTGAAATCTATACTTGAAGGGCCACAAAGGTCGTCTAAAGCAGGAATGTTTCTCTATTTTCTCCCTGTTTTCCTTTGCTGAGATACTACATTGATTATGATTATATGCTAAAATCATAACAATGTCCCATTCAGTTCTACATAACTAGAGTTTAGAAATTCCATTAAAATATATTATTTTACAGTTTGTTTTAGTGAAGCTTTGCTTTTTGCGGTAACATTGACAGTGGTACAGTAAATGTGTTACTTTTTATAGTGACCTGTAGTTACTCTAATGCAGCAGTAACAGGACAACAATGGCCAGAGCCAGCAGAACAGTTGCTACAACAGTAATCAAAAAGACGACTGACCACTTCCCGTGCACGGTTTGGGAACAAATGGACGACAGAAACCCTGCGGAGCTGCTGTGGAGAGGAACTGTGATGAAGGACAAAGGGGCTTTTAGGACAACAAAAAGAAAAGAAATGAAGTTAAGTGTGCATCCTGAGGCCCAGCTGTACTTTTTTCTGAAAAAAAAATTAAACATTCCATTTTAAGCAACCTTTGTGGCCACTGCAGTATAGATGTCAGAGTTTACAAGGTGCACATGAATGCACCATGAAGTCCCTGTGAGTGCTGGGTTGCTACGGGTTGCTAATGACCGGCTAAACTAGCAGCCACTCCTGTTGGTTGCAAGCCTCACCATGCTAGTAACTAGCCTTGGAAGCTAATGAATAGCTGCTGATTTTACCTTATAATCACTGAAAAATCTGTATTGACCGAACAGAATCGGAAATAAGCAAACTTTGTGGCCATTTTCGCACAGATTTTAGAGTTTACGTGGTGCACATGAATGCACCATAAGTCCCTGTTGGGGCTGAGTTGCTAGGGGTCGCTAATGACTGTCCAACCCAGTAACCGATCCAGTGGGTTGCTAGGTTAGATGCATGCACCATGGTCGAATGAATAGTGGGCTTGTCATTTTTCACCGCCAGCCTCCCGGCTACCAGCGCCGGCGTATCATTGGCCAGATCAGTAACTGGCTTTAGCAAGGATAAAGCCTCCGCAGACTTCTCAGTAGTCCTAATTTTGTCCCTTATACTGTGTTGTAGAAGATTGTTTGCATACCTGCTACCTAGCGGTCGGGGTTTAAAACAAAACAAAATGTACTAGTGTCACAAATGTAAATTATTTATTAAAATTGTTAGTCTTTTTGAGAACTGACAGAGTATCACGATACTAAAGTGTGACTATGTGTTTTTTTTTTAACTCCCCACAGAGATGTGGTGCAAAAGAACTCTTAGCAGCAAAAATGCTCCTCAAATTTCATCACCCGCACAACCTCAAGCATAATCTCGATTCCTGATACGCGCCCTTCTACAATAAATTACTCTGCAACCTTTCACAGTAATAGTAGAGTCTCTCCGGCACCATCCCCTTGGTGCAGTCACATTTCAGCAGGTCGTACCTCTGCTGCTCTCGGATGCCAGAGGGAGGGAAGAGGACAGATGGCCTCAATCTGGTGATGGAGGCTCCGGCAGACCTCCTCTAGACAAGAGGACCATTTACAGCCATTTTACATCTATAAACAGTGACTCAGACCTCATCGTGTTTAGATAAAGCCTGGAATAGGTGCTCAAGTTATGAGGCAAGATTTGGTGATGGAAAATTATGTCTTTACAGAGTGCACAAGCAGCACAAATGTCAACAAACTCTTTGCCGCTTCACAATGCGTTTAAAACAAATGTTGAGCTGCCTCGCACACGCACACGCACACACACACACACACACACACACATCTGCCAACCTTGAGTTGTGGAAATAAAGGAGACACTCTTCTCTGTTAAGTCAGGTGGAAATCCTATTAAAACCTGAACTAAAACAGATAATAAGGGAGACTCCTGGGAAATAAGGGTGTGTTGGCAGCTATAAACAGTCAACCCCGCTATCAAGAGGTCAGCCAAAAACAACAGCGCAAAACAAATGTCTTGAATTCCACGAAACACATGTAAACAAAAACAGCAGCAGCAGGGCGACCTTGGTTCTTGTGATTGCACGTCAGGTCCTTGAGCGCCACGTTCAAGCTGTTTATTGCAATTAAACGGGGAACATTATGAACATTTGCAATTACCGGGTAATTATCATGTAACAGGGCTGTATAGTGTTATTACAAGCATGGGACTGAGATCTCGATTGGGTTTGGTTAATGTAATGTGTGTGGGGATTTGATATTGAGGAGTGCCATAAAGCTAAATGACCTGCATCGTACGGTGGTGTGTTTTTAGTGGGTGGAGGCTGCGAGTGTGCGTAGGGGAGATGAGAGTCAGAGTGAGAAGGTCAGTGTGTGGGCAGAATAAAATGTATCCCGTTTTAAAGGAGTGTTTAAACTGCCAATCTGGGCTGGAACAGTGGTTGGGTCAATCCCACTTCACAACCCCCTCCTCCCTGGCTACACATCAAGTTGCTCCACACACACACACAAGTCCGCACACACACGCACACCGCAAGCAATTTTCAGCTCGTTTCAGAGCCACGGGAGGGGAAATGGAGGAACATCATCCCAACTGAAACTGCTGCTACAAAGACGTGTATTTGCACGGTTTGCAGCACATCCGATCACTTCACCTGCAAATATTTCCTTGTTATTCCGCAGCCGCAAAAATCAGCTCAACTAGCTGCAATAAACCGGCACATCTCTTTGCCACGGTACACCCATCAATCATCCCAACGCTCCCTGCTGCGAGTTGATTTCATCTCTGACAGCTTTTCATGTGCGTGTGTGCGGGTTGAGTGTGTGTGGGCTCTCTGTCGGTGTGTCAAATTAACGCTTCATCAGAGCCCTGCCCTGGGAGCACTGCCTCACTTTACTATACCTCTAGTACCTCGCGCTCCAAAGTGACAAGTGCTGCATTGAACCCACGCTCAGCGATAAGGACGGGGGAACACAACTAAACTGGAATATTATTATCTCCAGGCGGGGTTTACCTCTGAAAAGAAACCAGAGGAGCTGTAATTGTATCTGTCTGCAGCGACATGACTTCAGGGGGATGTAAGTAAGTAACTCGATGAGAGCGTTTGTCAGACTTTCCATTTTCCGAAAGACACGGCAGAGCAATCTTTCCGACACAACATATGGTTTGAACCTAGATGACAGAGCTCTGACTTTCCCTTTGACTGACCACAAAACCGTATGCAAATATGCACTGTTATCTTTTTTAGCACAATGTTATTTCAAGACTTCTATTACTAATAGCAGAAGCAGAGATCACTGTGCGGTTAGTGAAAGTAAGATCACCAGCAGCTCAGCGGGGACGAACATATACTGTAGACGATCTATTGGCTAACACAGAGACACACCTACGTGATGTAAACACATGGGGATTTGCTTCAAGAAGCATCTTTCTGATTCACACCACACCTTCTCTTCAATGAACAACCACACATAAACCCTCCAGTTTGCACCCAACATGTGCTCATTTTAAAGGTACAGTGTGTTAGATTTAGGGGGGCTTTGTGGCGTCTAGCCCCGAGGACTGCAGATTGCAACAAGCTTAAACTTCTCCTGGTTAGAAGTCCGTCAGTGTTCATTCCTCAGGAGGTTTTCACCAGGAGCCAAAATATCTCAGGAGGTCTCTTTCTCTCCAAAACAAACAGACCAGGTGATTTAAACTTGTAAAAACACTGAATAAAGCAATTTCACTTTAAAAATAAATGGGCTTTTCCACTCTCGGACGCGGTTTGGCATGTCAGCAATGACTGGCTAACCCAGAAACTGCTTATGTGAGCTCACCTTTATTCTCTTATAACTTAAGATTCAGATGTTCAGGAGGTTTTTACCTGGAGCCGAATTGTCCGCAGAGGTCTCTTCTTTTACAAAACAAATGGACCCGGTGATTTAAACCGGTAAAAACTCTGAATAAAGCAGCTTCACTTTACAAATCATAGTTTCTCTGACACCGTTTGGCATGTCAGCAATGGCTGGCTAACCCAACAACTGCTAATGTGAGCTCACCTTTTAAGTCTGTTAACTTAAGATCCAGATGTTCAGGAGGTTTTTGCCTGGACCCAAATTATCCGCAGAGGTCTCTTCCTTTCCAAAACAAATGGACACTGTGATTTAAACCGGTAAAAACTCTGAATAAAGCCATTTTACAATAACACTGCTCATCGGGAGGGGAGCTGCTAACTATGGTGGCCGACACAAAAATACAAACAGCCCTATCTGGAGCCAGTGTTTGGTTTGTCCGTTTTGGGCTACTCTAGAAATATAGTGGTGCAACATGGTGATCTCTGTAGATGAGGACTTGTTTTGTGTGGAGATATAAGGCAACAAAAACACAAGGATTCTATTTTTTTAGGTGACTGTACACTAAAGAAAACACACTTTTTATATTTTATTATGCTTCTGCCAACACACCCCCCTAAATCCTACACACTGGACCTTTAAGTGCGCACACACACACACACACACACACACACACACACACACACACACACACACACTCACTTGATCTCTCTGCCTCTCTTCCCCTCACACAGATTCCCCAATTTAAAGCAGCAGCAGAGATGTCCAACACAAATGGAACAAACGCAGCTAAAAGCAGCATCAGCCATTTGCCAAATGTTCCAGGCGAGTGGCTTTTACTCCAAATACAGGAGACTGAACCACAGCCATTCTTCGCTCTCACAAACACTTCAGAAACCCCCCCAGAAAGGTTAAGAGGTGGTCTGTCATCTCTCTGAGGTCGCAACTTTACCACCCCCAATCTCCCAAAACACACACACACAAACTGCATCTGCTTCCACAGCAATGACGGTATAATGGTCCACATGCAATCCAAGACCATTGCTCCCTGACCTGCATACTGCTGCAACAACACCCACACCACAACCCTGAACAGTCAGCCCTGTTTGTGCCTTAAAAACCCACCGCTGCGTGTTGCACACTGCCAAGTAATTTTCCGCTAATGCGTTGACCATTGCAAAGGCGGAGAATCCTGAACCCGATCCCATACTTCCACATCTGAAACTTGTCACAGCTTTATAAACAGCCACACCTCCTTTATGAAATCTACAGCTGGGTACATTTCCCACGGAACGCCGTGGCGACATCCGAGCGATGACCGCACATGATGCCACAAACTGTGCGCAATTTTTGCGCAGCGTTATTTCAAGTTCATCATTTGATGCTTTTAGGGGGCAGGCATGTTACAGCATAGAAGCATCGTGTACTTACTGTGGTGTGGATGTAGGTTAATGGCCGATGGCAGGAATTTTCCGGAATGGAGAGGCGGCGGATGACTCGCGCCCAAGTGACCGGGCGAGGGAGGGATCCTCCCGGCTGCTGCTGCTGCTCCGAGTCGGTGAGACTCCATTGCGAGCCCCGCCAACAACGGAGGTGGTACGTGGACGGATCGGGGAGGTCCAAAATCTCTGCCATCCATTATCCACAGTGGGGAAAGTTGTGAAAAGAAATAGTCCGCTCGGATAGGCCCCCTATTCCGAATAAGCCAATTCTGGCTATAATAATGTCTTTAGTTTTCCAGGCGATTCGGGCTCCTTTTCAGCCATCCTGCTGACCTATAAAACACAACAAGAAAACAGCGGCTTGATAAATAATCTGAAGGCACACTGAACAAACTGTTGGTAGTTTTAGGATTTCTCCTCTTTCCAGCGAACAGGCGGTCCATATGTGCAATGACGCAGTTTGGAAAACCACTTCAAAAACTAAACGTTCATTAAGCTGGTCGACAGGAACACGGTGCGAGTTGCTCCTGGTGCAAACTGCAGCTCTTTAATGCAGCTTTAACTTATATCTACAATATTATGATCTAATGTTGGAGCGGACGAGCAGCAAGCAGCGCTCCACCCCCACCGCACACCGAGCAGGCGGCCGCTCCGGGGCTCCGCTTCCCTGGGAAACACAACCAGGGAGAGGGGCGGCCAGCTGCTCTGCCCCGGCCATAAAACAAAACACCCGGCGGATCATGCAGTGGAAACGAATACGGTCAAATTTTAACAGCCTATTCTACCTTTTTCCGATTACCCAGCTGTTTTCCTAAACCAGCAATGTAGGCTATGGGCCGAGGAGTCGCCCCTGTAAACCAATACACCATAAATACTGGAGGCGCATCAAATATAAATTTCAAACGGGTTAAAAATAAATAAGGTTGCAAAAGCCTGCATCATTAATCAGCGGGGTTAGCGGTGTTTTGTTGCCCACAGATGCGAATTTAGTCCGGGCTACTTCGCCATTTGGACATGGGTGCAGCAGCCCAGAGGACAGAAATCAAAACCCAGCCCCGTAAACACTCCCAGTGTAATGTTTAAAAACTAAAACCTCATTTAATACCCAACTTAACGACGGTTCTACTTTGTGGACACTCATTTGAACTCATATAAACATGTATAAATAATGTTTTCACTTGATAAGTGCACGTTTATTTAGTTAAATCAGCATCAACCCGAGCTACGCGTCTTAAATCTATTAAAAAATGTCTATTTTGATATTTTGCATAACAGATAATTAAAGACACTACTCGCAGACGTATGTGTTTGATTTTAAAATAAGAATAAAATAAAATAAAAGTTACTTTAAGGAGAAAAACAACACGCAAATGCGAGTTTATTTGAAGGCAACAAGCAGATGAGGTTTAGTTATTATTTCTGGAGCCATTTTTTTGCATTTCCAGATTATAAAAACAGTATTTAAACATAATTAGATGTGTAATTTTAGGCTGAAAAACAAGGCGAAAGTCGAGTTAACCTTCAAAGGCTGCAAGCAAACACATCACAGCAGCGACTCGTGATACCAGGCGGGCGGGATCTGAAGATGGCTTGTTCCTAAAATCACAATAAATGTTATTTTAAGTTTAGAGAAACAGAGTTGAAGCAGAAATGCTGGTTTTAAACCCCCCGTTTGAAGCACCCCCGGGAGGTTAGCTAGCTTGTACCGTCCTCGGTGTAGCTCCATGCTGCGCGGCGGCAGCGGAGGATCTCGGGCATTTCAGCCACGTTTCAAACTTTTCACGCTTCCATTAACGACACGCAAAACTTTCTCGGCGGAAACATCTCGAAAGTGGGATTTTTTTTAAACACCAACATCGCTTTAAAAAAATCCAAAATGTCGTATGCTAAAAAAAAACCTCCGCGCCCTTTTCAGGTCGTTTAAATGATGTTTTAAAACACAGAGTCACTTTTAGAAGAAGAAACACCAAAGAAGAAGAATAAAAAAAAAAAACAGCCGCTTACTTGAATATGGAAAAACCTGGAGGGGGAAGGAGCTAAAAATGTTTCTCAAAATGCGTCCAGGTCGCTGGGAGAGCTGGAGTAGTCCATTACTGGCTCGTCCGAAGGTAAACTGGGGGATAACTGGGGGGGAGCGCGAGCCCCTGACGCGTCCGTAAACTCCTCAGCAATGAAACACAGCATTGTTTTGCAAGCCCCGCCCACCTCCCCTCGCTGCCACCCAACCCGGGACCAGCCCTGCACGTCACACGCAGCTGCGCTCTGATTGGCCGGTGGAGCTGTCAATCAAACCCCAGTGTGTATATAAAAAACAGAAAGCAGCCCTGGCTGCTCGCCAGCACTATAAAACCAATTATGGAGCAAGGAGGTTGAGCCGTTTCAAGGTCCCCTCTCCCTTCAAGACTGAGTGATCAAAACAAGCACTGGGTTTCTTTTTTTTAGTGGTGGTGGTACTGGGGGCCAGTTTTAAGGCGACCCCCCTCATCACCCTCCTTCCCCACCACCACCCCTTCCACCCATTTCCACGCTAATTATAATAGACGCTCAAAGATTGGGAAGTACGGGGGCGTTGTTACTCTTAAAAAAATATTGCACTCTCTTTTTTTTTTTAATTTAATGTAGTGTGGGTTTTAGTTTCTTCTCACTAGGAAGCAGAGCGTAATTAGTCAGTAAATTATTTTTCATCTCACCCCTGCTCTCCTCTAAAAAGGAGCCGAATGTAAACATCAAAAACTGGAGATAATAATCTCACAGTTTCTAAGGGCCTTTCAATTAATTTCTAATTGAATTATTCAATTTTATTCTCCAGAGTAAACTCCAGACAACCTGTAATAGGTCCGTCATTATGCAAAGGCTATATGGTACTGTCATGGGCATAGATTCTGGGGGGGAAGCAAGGGGCTAGTCCCCCTTGATATTTCAACCACATGCATCCCTGGTGCATATATGACATACACTTTAATCACGAGTGAATCTGAAGTGTTTATATATATTAATTTCAGCCAGATTATGTTGACTGCAGTTATTCTAATCCTCACTTAGAGAAAAAAAAAGCATTGCAAAGCATTGTTCCTGTGGGCTCTGGCAGTACTAAACCCCCGAGCTTGCCTGAAAAGGACTAAATGCACAAACCCACTATCTGAGCCTGGTCTCACTCTGAAGTCATCGAAATCTGGCCCTTGGACAGTGACTAGCAGCCTCAGAAACCAACGAAAAATGGTGTCACTTAATGTCGGCATTATACATGGTCGGTTGCTGTTAAAGTTTAATGGTGTCAAGCGGCTATATGGTTATTGTATAGGCGTAGATTCTGAGGGGTAGCAAAGGAGACACTCTCCTCAATATTTAGACCATGTACATCCCCTGATGCATATATGACATACACTTTTAGTAATTGGTGGCTCTGAAGCGTTTATATATGTTAATTTCAACCTGATTATATGATTGGCAGATATTCTAATCCTCACTCTGAGGTAAAAAGAAGCATCGTGGAGTGTTGTTCCTGTGGGCTCCGGAACACTAAACCCCCGAGCTTGCCTGAAAATGACTAAATGCGCAAACAAATGCTATTTGAGCCCGGTCTCACTCTGAAGTTGTCGAAATCTGACGCTTGGGCAGTGACTTGCCGCCTCAGAAACCAATGAAAAATGGTGTCCTTTAAAGTCACCATGATTCGCAGTTGGTTGCCGTTAAAGTTGAAAGGCATCAAGCGGCTATATGGTTATTGTATAGGCATAGAATCTGAGGGGGAAGCAAGGCACCATTCCCCCTCAACATTTAGACCACATGCATCCCCCAGTGCATATATGACATACAGTTTTAGTAATGAGTGGATCTGAAGCGTTTATATATATCAAGCGGCATATATTCTAATCCTCACTCAGAGGGAAAAAAAAGCATCGTAGAGTGTTGTTCCTGTGGATCCGAACCAACTGCAGTCACATGACACATTGTTTGGGTTAAACATGAGCATGTTGCAGTCCTGGAGGATTATTAATGCGCGCCTCCTCCTGTACTGCCTTAATATGCACATTCAGCACATCCAATGCATCAAAACATTGTTTTCTAGTTGGAGCCGCGCCTCGTTTTCAAACTGTATGCTTTGACTCAAATGAACAATGACAGCAATATAGTCCACGATGAGCAGCGCTAAAATCAACCTGCGTAGTTGTCCCTCCATTGTGACATTAGAAAGTGTCTCATTTATCTTGACAGTGTACTCTTCTTCAACGTTTTGTTTACTTCCTGGATTTTTCCCACATGGAAATTCTGACCAATCAAGAGCAGCTTTCTCACACAAGGCATTTGATCTGGTCCGCTTGTAAATGCTGCCGTGAGAACACGAACCAACTCTAGGCAATTATACAACTCTGTAACAAAATGAGTCCCTGATTCAGACCAAAGCAAGACAACTCTAGGTCTGAGAGCAGCCATAGATGCAACAAGCCTACAGTAAATAAGGTGGTGACAGTATGGCACTTCAAAGCCCTTTTCACTCTGACGTTGCACAATATGGCTGCTTCTTAGCCGCCTTGTCTTTTTTTAAACTGAACCAAACAATGCAGGCATCATGCCACGCCAGCGTGTGACTTAAGATAGCATGCCAGCATGCCAGAAGCGACAGAGGTGTGACAGGTGTGACACAACAGTGTCTGCCTCCAGTGTGACATGACAGACACGTTGGCAATGCTTTATAAACAATAACAGTGGCATAGCATGGCAATTACAATCATTCACCACTTCGTTATTATGGCGGCTGATCTCGTCCTCTGCTCAGAGGGTGAAGGGCTGCCCTGACCTTACTGTCTCCTCAGTGTGAGGATATTTTGAGCTGCTTTTCTTCTTTGAGTTAGCTGCTAACTGCCTCTAGCTGCTTTTTAAATCTCCTAGTGGTGGTCCATGCATGTAACCCATTGTCAAAACATTGTACCGGTCCCATCCCGTCCATGGTAAAGGGGGCTGATGGTTGCAATGGGTTTACATTGGAGTTAGCTGATAGTTGATAGCTGATGGTTTGGGAACTGAACGGTTGCTGGTTCAAATATGGAGTGTGGAGTTGTAGCTGGAGAAGTGCCAGTTAGCCTCCTGAGCACCGCCGATGTGCACTTGAGCAAAGCACTGAGCCCCCAACTGCTCGGAGTGCCTATCCATGTGCAGCCCCCAAACTCTGACATCTCCCCATTTAATGCATGTATAGGTCCTGTTTGTGCATGTGTGTGTATGAATTTTCCCTCAGGGATTTGTGAAGTATGTCTCCTTCTAATAAAGACCCGAAGATGTGTCTGTGGTTTTAGTATCACAGGTCAAGGGATACAACAAACGTCTGTGTTTGATGCCCTGGGAATGACAACTGGCTGGAGGTATGACATTTCCACCCTGAGGTGATGCAGTAAAGTCACAAAGTGGTGCTTAAAATTAACCATAATGCTGAAATGAACTGTCTGGCCCTCAAAATATCTAGGGGAGGAACTCCTACACCCCCAAATGTTGATAAAAAACTTCACCCTTAAGTTATGGAGTAAAGAAAAGTGAACGTGTCACACAAACATGAGGCCTGCACATCCATGAAAGCTGAGAAGAAGTCCATACAATAACTATAATCTTATTTTCTGCACAAAATGGCACAAAGGTTTTGGCCCCTCATGTGCAGCTATGTGGGAAACAAATGGAGATTGTCTCCTACAGTTAGAGGAGAGGCGGGACGACTTATCTTTATTCCATCAAATGCTGTTTTATCTGTTAATTGGGGTTAAACTGGCTCTGCAGTTGTTAGCCATCACTCAGCATTATGTGGGTCTGCAGGCGCATTTCACAGGTCACAGGCTTTGTGGATCTTTATCATGTCAGCCAGGAACCATCCTCGTTGTTGCCTCCATGGCCGCTGTTCTTGTGATTCCCACCACGGGATAAAGCTGTCGGTATGCAAATGAAGATAACAGGCAGCATTTGGATGTGTCCTTGTGTATAATCTGTGTATAGTGGAGTCTTAGCGGGGACAGATTTGCATTAGAAGAGGAGGAAAAGTGGCGTGCTGAAATTCAGACAGGGGGGTGGTCGACCTTTGGTGTGATCCTGGGCTCTAAAAACATGACGTTATACACAACTGTGTTTTACTCTCACGGGTTTTTTATCATCCATAAGTTTCCTTTGAGGTGAACCGCTCCGCTTTACATAGTTGCAAAAAATGTTGATTATAAAAAAACATCTGAGGCGGTTTCAAGCTGCCCATGTCACCCCCCTCCTCTCCTCTCCGCTCCTCCGGCCCCTCCTCCTCCACATGAAGCCGGTTTCAAGGCGGCCCTCTCCGGTAGGGGAAAGGAAGCGCTGCAGCAGACACCAAACCGGTGACGGAGAGGAGAGAGGACAGCGGAGGGCTCATCTGATGCAGCCACGGACGCATCATACAGCGGAGAAACGGGCACGCTGCGTGGCTGCCACACTCCCTGCGATCACACCTCTGTGTTTTTCCACCTCTTTGGAAAACAACCTCAGCACCGAGCCGAGCTTAAAAAGAAGAGGCCGCTCAGCGACAGCCCTGACCTGTCTGCTCGCAGCGCCTGTCACCCCTGACGGGACCCGGGGAGGGAATTACCAGGCGGAGATCAGAGTGATGTCCCGTCCCGGGGCCGTCCGAGGGGACCAAGCCAGCCTTTGTTCTCCAAATCGCTCCGACTGGGAATTCAGACAATGCCTTTAGATTAGGGCCCTATTGTTGCTGTCTCTTCGCCCCGCGAGCAGGAGGCAGGTTTCATCTTCTCGTTGTTGTTTTTCTTGTCAGATGCCGCGGCGTTTCGTGGGGGGTTATCTCCACTTTGAGGTGGGTTTGGCTGCTGCACGGGGTTATGAAAAGCAGAGATGGTGTGCTTTTAATTTTATCAAACAGCTTAGTCATTATTCCTTCAGATAAAATAGCGCGCAACAGCGGTCTTGTCCAAATACGCAGTCATTTTACGCATGTTTTACGCACGGGTTTAATCCAACAATATTCAACAGTAACTTTAATTTGAATATATAATCTTAATTAAATTACCCAGAGGCTGATGTCATCATGACAGATCGTAACTGTCCTAATTTATAATAGCCTGGCATGGTGTTGAAATCCATCGGCCAAGTAATCCAATAAAAATGTATTCGTATTTTTTATTGCGCTCTCCATCAACAGAACACTAAGCAGCTAAGAGCAATGTCTGCTTTGCTTCTAACCTTCCTCATTTAATGTTAATAACACGGATCTGTTCAGTTCTAGGTTAGGCTTATCCCAGTGATGCGTTTCTGCAGCAGCAGATGGGACCATTTGGTAGATTATGTCTTTTTATAGCCCATACACCAACTGGGCTCTTTGAGGATGGTCCAATTGAAAGCCCAGAGCTTGTCCTCTTTGTGGGTCTACAGTGGAAAAGTACAGAAAACCATGATTTATAGCCTGAAATGCTGCTGAGTCAATAAAACACCACAGCCAATTTTTCATTCCCCTAACATTGTTTTTATTCTGCCGACCACAGATTACAGGATGAGAACATTTGTTATCCCTGACTTCTATTTTAGGCACATTGTGCTTTTCTTTCTTCCCCTTGTTGTTTGCCTCTATCACCATATCTCCCATCAACCTCCAGCTGCGTGGCTGTCCAAATACCATTGTTGGGGTTTTGGGGGTAAGTCTGTCCTATCAGCTGAGGGATCAGGTAAATTATTTTATTTGGCAGCCAGGCAATCTGATTTTCTCCAGGCGTGTGGCTGCATTAACCCACAGGGGACGCAGAGCTGAGGCAGCATTGATTAATTCAGCTGGGGGTTCAGTCCTCTATGGAAAAGAAATACATAAATAAATAAACACAGAGAGATGTCCCCCCTGCATAAGCACCCGCCCCTCAGCAACAGCTCTTCACTCAGCACTCGGAGCTGAGGGAATAATAAAACCTGGATTTATGATCTGCTCCAAATTAGACATATTTTATACAACATTCTTTAACTGGACAAATGAGAAGCAGAAATAAACAGTCCAGATATTTTATGTGACACACCAGTACACACACACACACACACACACACACACACACACACACACACACACACACACAGCGCCTGCATGCCCAAAGTGCTAAATCATTCATCATACCTTGTCTCATGCTCGACACAAGTACTGTGTTGTTATCAGAGCGACTGCTGCTGCTGCTGCTGCTGCACTGCAGCAACACACACTCACTACATGATTGTGAAGGAGGCTAATTGCAGTGTCATGTTTTCTGATGGGATGAAACAAACAGAAACACACACACACACACACACACACACACACACACACACACACACACACACACACACACACACTGTATATATATGCAGTAAACATGCCACTGAGTCTGAGATGACTGACACCACCACACACACCAACCCCCCACTTGAGGCACACACACATAAAACTCTCATGGGGTACCTGCCAATCATCAGACGCTGGCTTGCAGGGTTTTATGGTGGACGACTGGAGGGAGGAGGGGGGAGGGAGGGTGAGGAGTGCTCTGCTGGAGGACAAACAGCCAGGCCACACGCACACAACTGAGTGTGTACAAGTAGATTACATGAATGCACAAAGAAAGTCAACACACTGTCTGTTCACACGTGATTATCTTACAACACAAATATCACTTTTCATGATTTTCATTTTAGGCTTCACTGGTAGTTTTTAAAAAATTAGCCGTATTTTTTATGCTTGGATGTTAGAGTGTGCAGAGATAGTGAGACACGTGTGTAAATGGTCATATATGAACTTCCCATACAGTTATATATGTATGGAGGTTATTATTTTGGCACGTCTGAGCCACCTCACACACAGCACCACCAGCCCAGGCTTCAGCAGAAAATAGTGGGATTGTATGTTTCGCCAAACAACAAATAGTTTCATTGTATGTTTCCTACATATCATTTCAGTGTTTCTAAGGTGGCGTAGTTTTGGTCACATGTACAGTATGTGAGGTGTCTCGTCACTGAGAGGTTGAGGGGATGGTGGATGGCATGACTCCTTGGCGAGATGCCCGCCAAGCTGCAGACTACTGTTTGAGACCAATTAACAACAACACTGGTTGTTTTTTAACCACACGTCCCTGCTTTTCCGGAGGGGAATGTTCCACCAAAAGAGGGGATTTTTTTACTGAGACATTGCTGCGTTTCAAATGAGGATTGTGCCATCAACAAGGTTGTTTTTCACTGAGACATAGCAGAATCTCCAGCCAGTTTTGTGCCACTAAAAGCGATTGTTTTTCACTGAGGCATTGCAGTGTTTACAGTCGAGTTTATGCCACCAAAAGCAGGTGTTTTTTTACAGAGACATCTCTGTGTGTCATTAAATTCACTGAAACATCACAGTGTTTACAACTGAGTTTGTGCCACCAAAAGCAGGTGTTTTGTACCGTGACATTGCTGCGTTTCAACTGGACTTAATGCAACTAAAAAAGGTGGGTTTTTTTATAGAGACACTGCAGCATTTTCAGCTGGATTTGTGCCACCAAAAAGTGTTTTTTTAACTGAGTTTTAGCAGCATTTCCAACCACTTTTGTGCCACTAAAAGCAATTGTTTTTCACTGAGCCATTGCAGTGTTTACAGTCGAGTTTGTGCCACCAAAAGTTTGTGTTTTTTACCGAGACATTACCACGTTTCCACCGGACTTTGTGCAACCAAAAATGGTTGTTTTTCACTGAGACATCACAGTGTTTACAGCTGAGTTTGTGCGACCAAAAGCAGGTGTTTTTTACAGAGACATCTCTGTGTGTCATTAAAAGTTAGACTTTGTGCAACCAAAAAGGTTGTTTTTGCCACTAAAAGCAATTGTTTTTAACTGAAAAATTGCGGTGTTCACAGCCGAGTTTGTGACACCAAAAGCAGGTGTTTTGTACCGTGACATTGCTGCATTTCAACCGGACTTAATGCAACCAAAATAGAGACACTGCAGCATTTTCAGCTGGATTTGTGCCACCAAAAATTGTTTTTTTTTAACTGAGTTTTAGCAGCATTTCTAGCCAGTTTTGTGCCACTAAAAGCGGGTGTTTTTTACTTTGACATTGCTGAGTTTCAACCACAGATTGTGTCTTCAAAAGTTTGTGTTTTCTATCAAGACATCGCCACGTGTTAGCTGGACTTTGTGCAAACAAAAATGGTGGTTTTTCACTGAGTCATTACAGTGTTTACAGCCGAGTTTGTGCCACCAGAAGTGGGTGTTTTTTACAGAGAAATTGCCGCCTTTCAACCGGACTTTGTGAAAACAAAAAATGGTTGTTTACTACAGAGACATTGCAGCGTTTCCAGCTGGGTTTGTGCCACCAAAAATAGATTTTCATTGAGTCATAGCAGTATTTCCAGCCAGTTTTGTGCCACTTAAAGTGACTGTTTTTCACTGAGACATCACTGTGTTTACAGCCGAGTTTGTGCCACCAAAAGTGGGTCTTTTTTTTAAATATTTTTTGGGCTTTTGTCTTTAATTGTTAGGACAGTGTTAAGTGTGAGCGAGATAGAGTGGATGACATGCACCAAAGGGCCGCAAGCTCGAATTGAACTCATGGCCACCACGGCAAGGACAGTGCCTCTGTATTGTGCCCACTGAGTGACTGGGCACCTGAAAAGCAGATGTTTTTTACCCTGACATTGCTGAGTTTCAACCAGGGCTTATGCCACCAACAGTGGTTGTTCTTTACAGAGACATTGCTGCTCTTCAAGCTGAGATTGTGCCACATAAAGGGTGCATTTCAAGCCAAAAAAATAGGTGTTTTCCAAGCCATAACCAAGTGGTTTTTGTGCCTAAACCTGACCACATGTTAATCACAGTGCTGTTGAAATGTAAAGTTTCAACATATCCACTACATAACAACGTACAAATGTACCGTATCCGTGGTTTGCACAAACGTATGATGCCAACATTTATTCTGGCAATTTGGGACAATTAGAACACACACACACAAACACACTGACCCAGATTTCTACCACATCCAACCAAGTCCAAGACCTACATGTAGTCAGAATCCACAACATCTGCTATATTTGTGCAAATCGACATGTTCTGTCCCCGTCAAACAAACTGTCCGCCAAAAGGCTGCAGTTTGAATTCTATTTGAATCGAATCAAAATAAACACCCTTATTTCTGGAAAATGGCACCAAGACGAGGACACGCATGGGAGTCAAAGCAAAGTGATTCCCATCTGCCACCGCTTCAAACCAAGCCGGGGGATGGAGGGTGGGTGGGTTGTCAACTGTGCATGCAGGGTGCTTGAGCAAGCCTGCAGTGCACATGGTGTGTATTTTTGGTGCCTGTTCCTGTGCCTGAGTCGTGCGGTTAGAACTCTGAGAAACGGTGGGGTTTTTTTTCTCGAGAAAAACCACCCGGGCCTTCGCCACAACCGTAAGGAAACACTGATGCAACAGACACATCTCCTGCTGAGTAAATGTACAGTGGTGATGTGTCAGGGTCACTGAAACCTCAAGGAGAAAATAGAAAACGCCCGCACACCTCTTTTTAACCCTGACACTGCCTTTCTCCATCAAGTGTGCTCTTACTACAAATCCCCTGTTTCTGTTCAGGACTGCGGAAGGCTGGATGATGTGCACAGAACATTCTGGTCTGACTGAGAGACAGATAGAAAACAACAGATTGAAAATGAGCCAACTGACCAGTTTGTATAGCCTCCTGTCAGTCAGCAGCTCACTGACAGAAACAACACTTTACATCTGCTGTCAGTCAATCACACCAAATCACATTCAGTGGGATAACCGTGCAGAGGGGGGGGGGGGGGGCATTACCTCCAGTGAACATGTCACCCTCTGTAGAATGCAAATCACTCGCAGACACACAGAAACAGGAGCTACTGTATTTGAATATGATCAATTATTCTCCCCTGGCCTCCTTCTGTCAGCAGTGCTAGCCTTCTTTTTTGCCTTTCACCCAGTTTGTGCTCCACACAGGCTCGTGAAGCGCAGCGGCCCCACCTGTTGGGGATGGATGAGAACTGCGTGCAGGGGGTGGGGGTGTGCATCAGTGACCCCGACCGATGGAGCTGCAGTAAAGCTGCACAGCTGTAGCAAATGGAGGAACACAGCAAGCCTCATTTTCTGACAAATTGGTCCCCCTCTGTGTTGTCTCTGGAGTGCCTCATTCACAAACACCTGCAGTGCTCACACCTGCACAGGCGAGCACACACATAACCTCCACCAGCACAGGAAAGTGAAGTATGGCTGCACTCACACACACACACAGACACACATACACAGGCATGCCAAGCACTGCCTCCCTGCCAGTGAGTGTTTTGCTGGCGTGGCAATAAAAGGATATCAGAGGGAAGCAGTCTCAGCAGAATCACAGGCGGGGGGCTGCAGCGAGATGGAATAAATTTCCAATACCAAGCACACTTGATCTCCAATGTGTATGCAGCAGGCTGTCTGTGTTCAACCTGACTTTATCTTTATGCATGCACGTATGAATTCACATCATGCATGTGCACAGGCCCCTGCGCCCCCTCCAGCAGCCCTCCAGGCTCACCATATATCACCGGGCGCCTCCCTGCAGCCCAGAATACTGTATGGAACTGGGACAGCCTGACTAATGGATGCAGCATGACTTTGGCTTGTGCTGGATCTGTGGTGTCACACACAGAAACAGGATATATGATGCACAGCACACGAGGGTGGGGCCGCGCCATTCACCATCCACCCTCCACCATCCATCTCATGCTCTGTTCCTCTCTGTAATATGCAAATGTAGAGATCCGTTTTTAGATGTGGACAGGAAATGTGCTGGTGTCAGCAGTGGATCTTTTCCCACCACTCCAGGAAAGATGGTTTAAAACACGTCCAGTTCCCATAACAGCACGCTCCATCCATCCATCCACCCTTTTACTGCTGTACTGAACACACAGTCCTGTCTCGTGCACTGCCCCATTTCCATATCCATTACCAGTCTGTCCATTAAACCAGCCCAGTAACACCACATCCATTCAGTCTAATTTAACTTTATCATCAAAGACGCCCATTTCACAAACAGTATGAGAATAAGTGGTTCAGATGAAGCTTTAATGTGACTTTAAGTGTTGGGATGCAGAGAAGATGATGGCAACATGCAGAGAGCAGTCACACCTCTTTTTTGGGTGCAAATAAAAAATGGAGCTTCTCTGCCATCTGCTGTCTGAACTGTGCCACTGCTTTACATTCACCAACAGGACATGATCACAGTGCAGTCAGGGCAACACCCCACAGCACTGTTCAGTCTCTGATGTTTGTTAACTGTTATAAGAATGTAAGTCAGTATTGTACTACAGATTTGGAGTACTCGTACTTAACTTGAGTGTTTTCTTCTAATGCCACTTTATACTTCTACTCTACACCATCTCAGAGGCAAGTATTGTACTATTTACTTCAACACATTAGTCTGAAGGCTATAGTCAAATGAAATGAAAAAAAAAAAAAAAAAACGTATAAATAAAATCTGTAAAAAAAATCAAATCAATCAAATAAAATAAATAAAAACTGAGAAATAAAATCTGTAATAAAAAAAAACATATCAAATTAAATCAAATAAAAAACTGCAAAATAAAATCTGTAAAAAAAAAAAAAAAAATCAAATCACATCAAATAAAGAGCTGAGAAAGAAAAGCTGTAAAAAAAAAAAAATCAAATCAAATCAAATTAAATCAAATTTAAAAAAAGCAGAGATATAAATTATGTAAAAAAGTCAAATCAAATTAAATCAAGTAAAAAAAGAGAAATAAAGAGAAATAAAATTTGTAAAAAATAAATAAATAAAATTAAGAAACTGACAAATAAAATCTGTAAAAAGAATCAAATTAAATTAAAAAAGCAGAAATAAAATCTTTAAAAGAATCAAATCAAATTAAAAAAACAGAAATAAAATCTGCAAAAAAAAAAAAACTAATCAAATAAAAAATTGAGAAATAAAATCTTTTAAAAAAAAATCAAATCAAATAAAAAAAAAAACAGAGAAATAAAATCTGCAAAAAAATCAAATTAAATCATTTTTTTTAAAAAAAGAAAAGAGAGAAATACAATCCGTAAGAAAATGAAATCAAATCAAATCAAATTTAAAAAATGAGAAATAAAATCTGTTAAAAAAATTAATAAATTAAGAATTAAATCAAACTTTATTTATTTAGCACCTTTCATATAATCATGCAGCCCAAAGTGCTTCACAGAGCAGGAGTAAAACAAGTGAATAGCCAGACATTACAACAATAAACAATAAAATATTAAAAATAAATAACATTTAAAAGAACAAATAATACAAAAAAATAGTCTATAGTTACTTTACAGATTTAATGTTTATACAGACAAATATGGAAATACAGCTGAAACAATAAGTTGATTCATCAGCTGACATTAAATGTATTTTTGATAATTGAAGTGATTTTTCATGTATAAATGCAGAAACATTTTAAGGTTTTAAGATTCACAAATATTTTCAAATGAAAGACGACTTCAGTCTTTCTAACTCACAGTGAATATTAATTGATATAACTGGGATTTTTGTACCATGAATGTTAATAAGAGGACAGAGAGCCAACAGACGTCCCAGCTGAGCCCAGAGTGTCCTCACATCCTAAAAACACCCTGTGTACACCTGAGCTGTGTGGGGCTGCTGCAACCTGCCTTGTTTATTTATTTTATACGATAAATATATGAATGTTTGTGTGTTAACTGGCCCCTGTAGCCTCCTGTCATTCTGAAGAGCAAGTTGAGTTTCTCTGAGCCAAATCAAACATTGGACAGGACTTGTGTTAAAGTCTCTGAGATCATGGCGGCTTTATGTGTCCTCAGAGAGCAGAAACATTTTCTAATTTGCCAACAGTTACTCATCCTCATCATCAAAGCATTTCCAGCCAACAAACAATCTCATGATCCCACGAGGAGAGCGTGATCGCAGATGATGTCACGACGATGTGCCTGAGGACGCAGAAAAAAAGACCTCTGTGTGACAGTTACTTACAGATGTGATCCTTCTGACCTGGGCGTGATGTGTCCTCTGAGCCCGCCGTGACCTTTAACTCATGATGTCACACCCGGTCAGCTGAGCCAGGTAACACAGCAGAAAGTAGGTCAGCACGAACCCTGCAGCAGAAAACATCACAAACATGTAAACAGATAAGAGTCAGTGATGGGTGTGTTGTGGCAGCAGCACAAATCTGTGCACAAGCAGCACAAGCCACATCCTTTGATTTATCTCTGCTGCCTCTGTTCACTGTGTCATCATACAACGTGTAGCAGCAGTGAACTGATTCAGCCCTTTTCTAAAAGGGATGCACATAATGTATTAGAGGGAAAAACAAAAGAAGACAAAAAATATAGACTAAAAAGATGTAGACTGAAGTATGAGCTTACTATACCCACACCTTTTACTTGGCATGTTGTTGTAAGGAACTCATTCATTAGGCCTACTAGTTTAAGGGTATAAAAAAATTTGATAAAATAAAATAAAATTAAATTAAATTAAATTAAACAAAATTAAATCAAATAAATGAATAAATAAATAAATAGAATAAAATTTTAAAACAAAATAAAAACAGAAATAACAACAAAAATAAAATAAGATGAAACTAAAATAACAAAACAAAATCAAATAAAACAAAACAAAACAAAATAAAATAACATAAAATGAAATAAATAATTGAATAAATAAATAAAATAGAATAAAATTATAAAACAAATAAAACAGAAATAACAACAAAAATAAAATGAAATAAAATAAAACAAAACAAAATAAAGTAACATAAAATAACATAAAATAAAATAAATAAATGAATAAAATAGAATAAAATTATAAAACAAAATAAAACAGAAATAACAACAAAAAATAATATAAAATAAAATAAAACTAAATAAAATAAAATAAAATAACATAAGATATAAATGAACAAATTAATAAAATAGAATAAAAATATAAAACAAATTAAAACCAGAAATAACAACAAAAATAAAATAACATAAAATATAAATTAATACATTAATAAAATAGAATAAAATATAAAACAAATTAAAACCAGAAATAACAACAAAAATAAAATAACATAAAATATAAATTAATACATTAATAAAATAGAATAAAATTATAAACAAATTAAAACCAGAAATAACAACAAAAATAAAATAAAATAAAATAAAATGAAACTAAAAAAAAACATTTAATACACAATAATAATCATTCCCCAGTTTTATATTTGTTTACCACCTTATTTGAAAACATTTATGCATTTTAAATTTCTTGTCAGTTCCATGAATTAACTCCAGGTACAGTCAGACAGATATACATCTATCTTTTATGTCTATGTCCTTATCCTTGTTTTTTAAACACAATTATTCCCCTGAATTCTTGCTCTGTCTAATTTCAAACCTTTTCTGCAAACAGTGAGAAGCTGTGAGAGAAGAAGTTATTTGGTGTTTTATACATTATCTGTGCAGCTGCAAGATCTCAACTAGATCACAGATGTTTTTATCATCATTATCACACCAAGGTTTAAAAAACTGACCCAGGTCAGCAACAGTCTGAGGACATTTTGCCAGCTGTAACATTTTCACACACATTTCTGACATCACCTCATCTCACATCACCCAGGATTGACACTGCTGCTCTTTAAAAACACAGCTGCATGTGCATCACAGTTCAGTGTAACACACAGACAGACATCTCACTGTTACCACACACAGGATGTTTGGGATCATATCAGGTTCTGCAAACACACCTTTGAGTAGTGACTCGTCACACGCCTGTTAAACTGAACTGCCATGGGCAAACTGTGGAGCTGAAACTGGAGGCTTTGTCACTGAGGCTGTTTCTGATAAAACTCCATCGTCCCCTCAGGCCTGGGCCTGTTAGCAGGACTGAAGAGGTCCTGACCAGGTGAGGCAGTGAGTGACGCTGAGGTGAACAGGGTCAGCTGACTCCAGGATGTGTTTAAAGACGAGGATATCGACCAGTTGTTGAGGTGGAATCAAGACAATGCTGAGGTTCTCGGGAATTCATAGTGTTTAGATTCAGTTTTCACGACTAAAGCTGGTTTTAAATGCTGATAAAACGTTTGCTTTCTGTTAAGTAGCTGTCCATTATTCCCTCACTCTACAGCAGGAAGGGGCACTTCAAAATAAAAGCTCTGTGCCAAAAATCCACTGTATGTAAAGTGTGTTTTTACAAACTTGACATGTTTGCGAGTCACTAGCCGTCCATTAAGGACCCACGGCCCAGCAGCTTGGAACAACTGGTCAAGAGTTTAAATGAGACCTAATATGCACCAATATTTGACGCGTGTAGTCAGATCCTGGTTCTCCTGCAACGTCCAGTGAGGTACTTCTCATTGGCCCTTGATACTGATAGAGGTAGAGTAGAGTCTGGGCGTCATCCTCGACAGCTCACATCAGTGATGTCACTCAGTCTGCCTGCTTTAATCCACACAACATTAACCACCTTCACACCCTGGTTACATCCTGTATGGATTACTGTAACTCACTCCTTTTTGGTCTCCCTCTCAGGCCCATCTACAAACTTCTGCCGCTCCCATCATCACCAGAACCTCCTCCACCAATCACATCACTCCTGTCCCCCAGCAGCATCACTGGCTCCCAGTTAAACACCACATTGACTTGTTAAGCTCCTCTGTACCTCTGAACTCCTGCACCCTCAGGTCTTCCTCTTCCTACCAGACATTCCTAACATCACCTCTCTCCACTTTCAAATAGACTCCTGTCTGTCTAACCACACACATACACTATATATAGACTGTTATTTGCTGTAAACTTTATTTTACTTCATTTGCCTGTAATGTGACCTTGAGTGTTGTGAAAGGTGCCTATATATAAAATCTATGTATTATAGTAATTTCATCTGAGGAAAGCATCTCTATCAGGGTGTCACTCAATTTAAGACCTTTTCAAGGTAATCTAATTAAATTTAAGGCCAGTTTTTTGGCTAAACTGTTGGTTAATTTCTCTTACTCAAACATTGCAGATAAGTCTAAAGGTTATACATGTATATATTCCTGTGCAGAGATATGATTTATGTAGGAATATTATAGAGTATGGACAATCTAAATTTTGTTTAGAGGTAAGTCTAAAGTAAAATGGCAGTATGAGGAGTTTCTTTGAGACAGACAAGCTAAACTCAGACAAAATGGAGGATGGATAAGTGAAGTTAAATACTTGTAGCAACCAAGATCTCACAGGTTCATATTTTAGACTTTAATATTTCCAGAAAATGAACACTTAACTCTCTAAACATGAAGCACATTCTGTTAAAAACTCTGGTTACCTTCAAATAAAGACTTGAGAGAAGACAAGAGTCAGACGTCATGTCGGAACACATGTGCACTTTATTGGGATTGTTTAGTCAGTGTACAGGTTGGCCCCACCGGTCTGGCACCCCATGTTACCCCATCACTTCGAGACCCCTTGCCCCACCACCCCGGGGATGAAACCTCCAACAGGGGGAAGAAGAGGTCACGATTTGGGTTTTGCATAACAAAAACAAAAAAATTAACAGGACCAAGATATTTTTAAGGCTGAAAGTACAAAAAACCCAGACATAATTTACATACAAGCGATACTACAACCATGTTTAAGTATGCGCCAACCACTGGGCAGCCTTCACAGAGGCGAATACGTGTCTGAACAATGCAGTTAACATTTGGAATCATGTGTCTGAACAATGCAGTTAACAAACATTTGGAATGACTCAAAAGAAAAACAAAATGTACATTTTTTAAGTCCCCAGATGCAACTGCAGAATCCTGGGGTGCTTTTTTTTAATAACCTAGCCAAAAACATTACGGTCTCCTTCATCGTTCCAGTTTTTTAAAATCCTGAGTCAAGCGCCAAAAATAACTGAAGCCATGCCAATGAGTTGGTCATCTAGGCTCTGCGCCTGAGTGTGTATGAGAAATGTGTGGTGTGTGGTTGTTTTGCACAGAGCTGAAGTTGTTGGGCGTTTGGTCGGGGGAGGGGGAGGAGGAACAGTCTGTTTAGAAGCATTTGCGGTGGACGATGGAGGGGCCGGACTCATCGTACTCCTGCTTGCTGATCCACATCTGCTGGAAGGTGGACAGGGAGGCCAGGATGGAGCCTCCGATCCAGACAGAGTATTTACGCTCTGGTGGGGCAATGATCTGCAGGGAGAGAAGGCGAGAACACCGTTAGCATATATAGCATTATGTTCATATACACTCTGACACTACACAGGCAGCGACAAAGTGTCACGCTGCGGACTCTGGATCAGCTCACCTTGATCTTCATGGTGGATGGGGCCAGGGCTGTGATCTCCTTCTGCATCCTGTCAGCGATGCCGGGGTACATGGTGGTACCTCCAGACAGCACGGTGTTGGCGTACAGGTCCTTACGGATGTCGACGTCGCACTTCATGATGCTGTTGTAGGTGGTCTCGTGGATACCGCAGGACTCCATACCTGAGAGCAGATGTAAAAACACTCGTCAGTATGTTGAAGTGAATTATGACCATAAGAGTCTGGTATGTGTTTAGCATGTAGCGAAGGCTAAGTTTGGGAACGTACCGAGGAAGGAAGGCTGGAAGAGGGCCTCTGGGCAACGGAACCTCTCATTGCCGATGGTGATGACCTGTCCGTCAGGCAGCTCGTAGCTCTTCTCCAGGGAGGAGGAGGAGGCAGCAGTGCCCATCTCCTGCTCGAAGTCCAGGGCGACGTAGCACAGCTTCTCCTTGATGTCACGCACGATTTCCCTCTCGGCTGTGGTGGTGAAGGAGTAGCCACGCTCTGTCAGGATCTTCATGAGGTAGTCTGTGAGGTCGCGGCCGGCCAAGTCCAGACGCAGGATGGCGTGGGGCAGGGCATAGCCCTCGTAGATGGGCACTGTGTGGGTCACACCATCACCGGAGTCCATGACAATACCAGTGGTACGACCAGAGGCATACAGGGACAGCACAGCCTGGATGGCAACGTACATGGCGGGGGTGTTGAAGGTCTCGAACATGATCTGTAAAGAGAGGAAAACAGTTTAATATTTTCATTTAGAGATGAATAAAAAGTCGTAGCTTAGCTTCTGTGGCCACTGCACTCACTGCATGCATTAATGTGAGCCTATAACTGAAGTTAGTAGAAGAAATAAAGTGCAGAAAAATCAACATTCCTTCACACTTGTGCATGTCAGATGTCTATTAGGTGCTGATCTACTGACTCAGCTAGACACAAGTGCAGATAAGGGCACACAGTCAAGAGAGACCTGTTGATGATAGATCATCTTATAGGAGAGAGGTCCTGGAGGAGAGGGGGAGGAAGGAGCAAGTGAGAATGGGATGGAGAGGGGAAACCAAGGAGGAAATGAGCCAACTAGGTCTGATTCTGTCTGGCTAAAACTCTGCTTATGTGCGCATTTGAGGGGGTGTGTACCTGGGTCATCTTCTCCCTGTTGGCTTTGGGGTTCAGGGGGGCCTCTGTGAGCAGGACAGGGTGCTCCTCAGGGGCAACTCTCAGCTCGTTGTAGAAGGTGTGATGCCAGATCTTCTCCATGTCATCCCAGTTGGTCACAATACCGTGCTCAATGGGGTACTTCAGGGTCAGGATACCCCTCTTGCTCTGGGCTTCATCACCAACGTAGCTGTCCTTCTGGCCCATACCCACCATCACACCCTGAACAAGAGATCAGACTGTTAAACATACTGTGCACTGAAACTTAAATTAACCCAAATAATTCTAAAATAAAACCTGTAAATAAGCAAAGCTTTTTAAATCTAGCTACAGGAAAACATTGTGACAACATGTGCTTTGGTGTGGGGAAAAACAATGGTGTAAAATTAGCTAACACCTAGCATAGCATAATTTAATAATGGCTAATTAATTAACATAATACCTTCAATTTTATAATAGCTGTGTATGATGTCACACTTATTTCATGATGGCTGTAAGTATACAAAAGGTTGCCTAGCTGGTGTAAAAGCTCATTAGCTGCATAGCATTTGAGCAAAACTTGAGCCATTTTTAAGCAGGCATTTAAGAAAATAACCTAAAATTAAATTTGAGACAGTAAATTTATGCATAAACATTCATAATAAATGTTCTACTTAAGGCTTATTTAATTAAGTTACTTGGCTTTATTCTGTATATTTTAAGTGTACATGAGTATGCAGTTATTGTGTTTATATTTATATTGTGTACATGTTAACTTTATTATACATTTAATGTATTTTAAGTTAAATAGTTAATAATTGCAGTTAATTGATTAATGAAGGCATAAGTGTGTATATATATATATTTATATTTTATTTAAGATCAATTAAGGTCTATGAAAACAGGTGTGTAATAGTAAATAGTGGTAAGAATTGTGAATATTTAGATATAGGTGTGTATATGTGGACAGTGGTACATATGACAAGGACATATATAAAGGGAGTTAATATTCATTTTATTATTTAATAAAGAGGATTAAATAAGTTAATTCTGGTTGAAATCTTGTCTATTTTTCTCTCATTAATTGTGTATTTTAACTACTTTGGTTGTATTTTACATCAAAATAAACGCATCAATCAATCCTGCTGGAGATCAATCACTCACCTGATGCCTGGGGCGACCGACGATGGAGGGAAAGACAGCACGAGGGGCGTCGTCTCCGGCGAATCCGGCTTTGCACATACCGGATCCGTTGTCAACAACCAGTGCGGCGATTTCATCTTCCATGGCTGAACTGTAAAGAGTCAAAAAGACAGCGCTAAGTCTCACATCCGCCTCCTGACACTCTAACTTCCTGTTCACCACACTAGAGGCAGTTCACGAGACTGGCCGCTGGGTGGAGCTCGTGCCCCACATTCCGACCGAGCCAGACAAAAGGAAGTGGCGCTGCATTCTGTTATTACCATATAAGGACATGGTTCGGTTTTGAGCAGCTTTGCGGCTACCGGCGCCATGGCGCGCGGCCAGGGCGCCCGAGCACAGCACGAGAAAAAAGGAACGTTCGACATTATCAGAGCCGGCACCGCGCGACCACTCCCTCCGGGTCACAGCCGTTAACTTCCTCCGCCGCCATCTTATTGTTGCTTAATCACACTTTGTTAAAGACCCGGCAGAAATCTTTGCTTCAATATCACTGCGTCATACTCTGCTGCTTCATTCATTTCATTCAACATGTCTGACACACGACCGCAGACACCATTACTACCACTTCAATGTGTTTCAGCCACCAGGACAGCCTTTTTACACCGGCAGTCAATTAAAATAAATTAATCAAGTTGCATAATGAACTCATAGGTTGACTCATGAGTGGGTCACAAGTCCTTGACTGATGCTCCATTTCCTGAAAGCCACGCCTTTTATAAGGGTGGATGAATCGCTATTTCCTCTTTTCCCCTCTTATGCAAACTGGCTGGACCGGAATTCATTTTAAGACAGATTAATTAATTATGCAATTAAATTTATTCTTTTAACAGGCCTCATATTCTTGGCCTTTTCCCCCATTTAAAGTAAGCCTTGTAATTATAAATTATTATAATGTTAAAGTGAACTCTAACACGCCCAGGAAGTGGACACTAGCGTCCATTAATATTAAAAAAAAAATTATTAAAAGTGCTACTGCTGCAAGTCTGAAGGGCGGTGTTAGCATGATGTGGCTAAGCTAATATGCTAAAGTAGGTCACACCCCGCCGCATCGGGCGCACAAAGGGAGCAGCCGGGATCCAGACGACCTCAACTCAAAAGCCTCTTTCAAAGTACCCTGCTGGGGGGAGAGATGCAAGCCAGCACCGGGAGACAAATGCAAATGTTGCTCAATTACACGATGAAAAAACCCAGCCCACGTAGGACCGTTGTCTCACAAGGTAACATCATTTATAAGCCGGCTAATGGTACACCCAAAAGCACCTGTGAGTCGCATTAACACAAGTTCAGCGGTCCTTTGCAGTCAAATCTTCACACAAGCGAATACACTTCCTGGTTTCTACCATTGTTACTTTTAAAATCATTAAGTTAAATTAGCAGGACAGTTGATGTGGCAGGACAAAGAACCTCGTGGTCACTTCCATCTTTTGCATTCAAAATGACAGCTGCCTTTTAAATAAACAAATCAACTCGATGTTTACATGGAAATTGAATCTAAAATTAGTAATCTTTAAGTATCAGTTCGTGTCTCCTTACCTTTGGGTGGGGGGCTTTTCGCTTTAAGGGAACCGGTTTCAGGCAAATGATATCCCGCACAAGCTGCGTGTGACGGCGCTCAGAGTGAATCCGTTAGCTGTGGGCGCATGTTTTTTATACTGCGTCAGTTGCCCGGCTCTAGCCATAAAAGGTAAACTTTCGGAATAGCGCCCTCTGATTGGTCCAGCGTCATGCACTGGGGCACGTCGCGTGCACACTGTGCTGCACTGGGCGCTCGCGATTTGAGGGAGAGGGAGAGAGGGAGGCGATAATAGCAAAGGATTGGAGAAAATAAAAGGGAAGGGATTGATGTTGTGAGGCCTAGTAAAGCCTAATCTCTTCATATACTCTTTTATATACATGTTAAATCATGTATCAGCTTTTATACGTGTTAAAATGTCCTGCATGCACCTGTTCAGAGCTGTTTGGCACACTGACAGAGCTCAGCACCAAAGGACTCCTCCCTGTGAAGGCTGCAAAGGCCCAAGACTTTCATCCAGAGCTGCCCTCATTCCCAGCTCCTTTCTTTAGATTAACATGACTTTATTTGATTATTTCAGACAACACAGAGGGCGGGGGGCGATGCTGATGTTGTTGTCCACTTTGAAAAGCAGCTGTAAGCTCAGTGGGGGTCACAGTCACTGCATCACCAGGTCAAACACATGACACACATAACACACAAACAGTAGTGGAGCTGATCTGCTGCAAGCTGGGAATGACCACTTATGTTATGTAGGCCACCTCTTCCTCATACTGCCTGCTGATAATGTTCATTTATTGATTAAGTATTTGTGCTTTGTGGCTGCAGGGTCTCAGGCTCCTCCTGAATATCCTGTCAGAGGCTGCCTGCTCTGCCTCTGCATGAGATTTAATAGTTTGACAAAGGTGTGTCGCTTCAGGGGAGGATGGGATTTGTCAGCACTGTCAGATTTTAATGCTGCTTACAGTGTACTAGATGTTATTAATAGAGTTAGATAGTAGCGTTCAGACAATGTACCTTGTGATGATTACAAAGAAAAGCCCCAAAATACAGCTGAGTGAAAGTGGAGGTTTTCAGTTGCTGTTTCAGCTGTCTGTCAGTCATGAGGGAAACACCTAGGTCTGCCTTTACTATCAAAAGAGCCAATTATGGCCAAAAAATCTCTTTGGAGCTGCAAAACATATTTAAGCCTTATAATAAGTAGTAGTACTAACACAGCCTGTTAAGTCTAAATTAGCACATCAATATCACTCATAGGTGTAAATGAGCATCGATCTAAAGTACACTGGAGCACATGGATGTAAGGCAACAAACTGTATTTGAGGACTAGCGTTTTGACCCAAGGTGTGTCTTCATTAGAGTCCAATTAATGAGCGTTCATTCATTTGTTTTACCACAAGGTGGCCACTCTGCAGTGGGCTGTTAATGATTATTTGGTACTTAAACTTTGTAGCGTTGGCAGTGAAAGCAGCCAAATCTGTTCAAGCACTATTTAATTCGCTTTTGACTTTTCCTCGTCTGGATTTGAAGCTATTGCTCCTTTTATACTGCCTGTTCAAGGTGGGAATGTCGTGTTGTTATGCCGCCTCGCCGTCCTGTGGAAAAGGTACGATTGTGAAGAAGGGGGGACTGAGTTTTCGCGCCTTTAAGCTGGCAGGACGGAACGGTTTTGGCGACATTTTATGTGTGCAACCCACCACTGTGAGAGATTTAGAAAAGCAGCTAGCAGCAGTTAGCGGCTAACTCAAAGAAGGAATATGCGGCTGAAAACGTGTCTGCATGTTGAGGAAACACTGAGGTCCAGGAGCTCCTTACCCTCCGAGCAGATGGCAAGATCAGCCGCCATATTACAGAGATGATAAATTATTGTTATTGCCAGGCAAAGCCATTGTTAAAGTTCTGAAAGTGCTGCTGACATGTATGTTATATGTCCCGCTAGAGGTCGACACAGTTGTTTTAAACGTCACACCTGTCACGCCTCTTTTGCGTCCAAGATGCTGGCATACTGTCTAAAATCACACATAATTTCGCCGTTGTTTTGCTCTGTGTGAAAATGCAAAGGCGGTGTAAAGATGGAACTTCGTTGCGGCCCTGTAGCGTGATCTCTAGGAGCTAGGGAGACTAAAGACTAGCCACCACTACTGAGGTTTGGCAGACTATGGAGGAAAGGGCGCCAGGCTGTATGATGCACATTTTAGATGACAAAATGTTCGGTGTATAGGCCACACATTTTCACAACTGGAGGCTGTGAGAAGCACTTAAGGGCTTACAGCAATGATAAATGAAAATAAAAGTGTTAAAAATAACCGTTATTCATTTCCAGATAATTTCAGTCGAAGCCACAGGAAGCCACAGGAGGAGGGCTAAAGAGCTGCAGGTTGTCCACCCCTAACTGAGGCTATTGTGTGTCATTTTGAACCACAATGAAGCAGGAAGACTCTCTGTCAGCACTCCCTGTCCTCCAGCTTCATCAACCAAACCCCTTTAATTCATCTTTTTTACCTGCTTTTATTCACTTCCTATCAAGTAAAACACACACCGCTCATATCACCGCTCCTATTTTCCACCTCCTGGTCCACTGGACTTTTAAAATATCGGGGCCTCTCGCCCTGCCTCATTCACATCATGACTAATGAGGCCCATGTGACACGATCTCAGACTTAGATTTTAAGGCTAGCTAAGGGCCTGTAGGCTTGTAAAATTTCCATCCCTGATTCACTGCCACATTAAGTCTCTGTACACCATCAGACCATTATCATAAATTATGCCGCCCCACTTTACTTTTTTTTCACATCTCAGTCTGTCTCTCTTCTCTGTCCTCTGTCCGTCGCTCAACTATCCTCTCCTTAACACAGAACATGTGGCACACACTTTCGTTTGCTTTGTGCTGTGTGTGTTAGCGGACTGGTTGGGCAGCCTCAGTGCCATTTAAAGCTTTAACTGAGGCCACTGAGACATGCAGCAACTTCTTCTCTTCCTCCTTTACCACTTCCCCTTCCTCTCTCTCTCAGTTGCATCAACTCCTGTGTGTTTTTTTTTTTTGCTTTTTTCTTCTCTTCCTTGTCCTCATTCATGCTGTTGAAAGTTGCCTTTAAATGGACACTATTGGTTCCTATGACCCCTTTAAATCAACTCTTCCTACGTGCACAAAGACGACAGCGGCTTGTGTAACTTCCCTCTAACCCTGCAGATTCTGAAGGGGTTAATTTCAGGGCATTTTACAAACACCCTGCTCCCAGACTTGAATAATTATTTGGTGGTGATAAACATTTAATTAAAGGGAACATTCAGAGCTGCACCTGTCATTTCACCCACGTCGAGCTTTGACTGCAGTGAAACACTCTCCGTAGAGACGATGTTAGAGGGTTTACAGATGAAAGGGAGCGTGTTTAAGGTGATCAAAGGTCTACTGGGCCCACTTATTGATTTACAGGCTTTAAATCTCATTGTTAAGGGTCAAATCTCAAACCTATTTTATCTCTGTGTTACCCATTTTAGCCTTGTTTTTTCATTTATATTAATTTTAATTAGTGATAATGTATTTCTGTAATGAGGGATGGGAAAAAGTTGGTTCAGGTGTCTTGAACCTAGTTTCTCCATGTTGACACTGTGATAGAATAAACAGGGATTGGCTGGGAAATATTTAATCTGGCCTAAAGGGAGTGCCTCTGGGTCAAGCTGACAATGTGTGTGTGTGTCTATACATTTACACATATATGAGTTGGTGAGTGAGTCATTGTTACGGCCCAGCCTACACTGATTCAACTGAAAAAAAGTTAGTGGCGTGACCTTACTCCTGCATGAGGGTGAGACTACAGATTATTTTCACTTCAGTCTCACTTTGTCAAAGGTTCAGTGTGTAAGATTTAAGGGGATTTAGTGGTGTCTAGCGATGACGATTGCAGCTTGCAACAACTAAAACTTCTCTCGGTCAGAGTTCCCTCATTGTTCAGGAGGTTTTCACCAGGAGCTGAATTATCCACAGAGGTCTTTTACTCTCCAAAACAAAGGAGCTGCTGATTTAAACTGGTAAAAACACAGAATAAAACAGCTTCACATTACAAATTGCTGTTTTTCAGATGCTGTTTGGCACATTGCAGACTGGCTGCTGGCTCAGTGCCTGCTAACGTGTGCTCACATTTTGGTTTGATAACTTAAAATTCAGATGTTCAGGAGGTTTTTAGCAGGAGCCGAATTATCCACAGAGGTGTCTTCCTCTCTAAAACAAAGTACCGCTAATTTAAACGGTTAAAAACACCAGATAAAACAGTTTCATGTTACAAATCAGTGTTTTTCAGATGCTGTTTGGCACATTGCAGACTGGCAGCCAGCCCAGCACTTGCAAACATGTGCTCACCTTTTCTTCTCAGATAACTTACTGTGTGCTAATCTTGTTTCTAATCCAGACATTTAGGCGGTATTTAACATCAGTCAGATTATCCGCAGACATCTTCTCCTCGCCAAAACAAGTGGACTGGGTGATTTAAACTAGTAGAAACACTGAGGAAGCAGTTTCATGTTAAAAATCAGTGTTTCTCAGACGCTGCTTGGTATGTCGGAGACTGGACGTTAGCCCAGCACCTGCTGATGTGTGCTCAACTTTTTTCTCTGATAATTTGAGATTCAGACGTTCAGGAGGTTTTTACCAGGAGCTGAATTATCCGCAGAGGTCTCCTCCTCTCCAAAACAAACAGACCAGGTGATTAAAACCGTTGAAAACACAGAATAAAGTGATTGGTTTGTACATTCTGGGCTACTGTAGAAACACAGCAGTACAACATGGCTGTCTCCATAAAGAGATTGCAATGACGTAGATGAGGACCCGCTCCCTACAGTGATATAAACGGCTCATTCTGAGGTAACGGAAACACTGATTTTTTTTTCAGGTGATTATACACTAAAGAAATCATACTTATTATATTATATTCGATTCCATTTCTTTCCCTATATCGTACACACTGGACCTTTAAATCAGCTGTCAGTCATCTTAGGTAAGCAGGACTTTGGATATGCCTTTACTCATGTATGTGTGTACTGTTAGTAATTGAGAGGTCTCTGGTTAAGTGGTGTGTTGTCAACACTCTTCAGTCGGAATTTCTACGAGCAAAGTGCCTCGAATAGTGTCCCGGGAAGACTCCTCTCATGTGTCATAACAGTGTGTGTGTGTGTGTGTTTACACCAGCGGAACGCAGGCTCTCTGAACCTGCACCTTGCTGCCAAGGCCCTTAATGCAGCAGAGCTAATGATTTTTTCGCAGGATCTTTCATCCAGACAGAAGTTTATACACAGGCCCTCGAGGTGTTGTCTTTAACGACTCTTACTACAAGTTGTGGTTTGCTAAATAAGCCATTCTTCAAACTAAGTGACACTTTAATGAGAGCAACAAGTAGAAGCTCCGACAGGCCTGAACCTGTCCTTCACAGTCAGGGAGAGATCAGGAGCTACTGAAGATAACTGTCATTTAGCTGTAAAAGCTCTCTGCCCTTTAGCAAAAACACCTCATCTGTATGCTTCTACAAAAATGATATTCAGCAGCTTGACCGAGCGGCCACCAGCGGAGGCCAACAAGGGGCCAGAATCAGCTAGTACAAAGGTTTTCAGCCAGGTGAATTGCTGTTTAGCTGTTTACCTTTCAGTGCTTGTTGGTGTTTTTTCTGTGTGGCATTCAAGAGCCGGGGGGCTTAACCTGGAGTACTATAACTCACACATGTCAGTGATTGGTGATACTGACATGGATTTAACACAATCAGCAGAGCTCTGGTGGGGAAAAACCTCCTGAATGTGGCTTTAGGCTTCACGTCCTTGTCTGTGTGACTCACTCAGAGAGTTTAACAGTTGAAGGCCGTGCTGCACAAACAGCTTTTGGTGGTAAAGCACTATTTGAGGGCCTTTTTCCGTCAACATGACCACAAGTTTTTCCATGATATAAAAGTTTATCACCTTGTTTAACCCCCCGCAAAGTGAGAACTTTTGTCTCCAGTGCCTTAAAGCAGTGGCTCTCAATAACGTATCCGCTTTGAAACACTTCATCAGCCAAGTAGCCCCTGACCAGGGCAAAATATTTTTGGTACACAGTAAACAAATGTAAAGGTGAACATGGTTGCGTTTGTTACAGCAGTTAATGATGGCATTTAAAATACACTTAGGCCCAGTTTCCACCAAACACTTTCAGTATGGTACCTTTGGAACCAAAAGTAACCCTTCAGACATGGTACCTAGACCCTAGCGTTTCCACTGCAAACAGTCCTCTTAAATATGGGCGGGGTTGTTGTCACTCACTGCTCCGTCCAGCACTCACTGTATTTCCTTCTTTATCAGTCTGCACCTCGTTTATCGTCCACAGAACGAGGCTGGATGCCGCCGTTTTCTCTCCATGGGATATTTAAAAATAGCAGGTTTGTGCATTTAGTCCTTCTCAGGCAAGCTCAGGGGTTTAGTGTTGCTGTGGCCCACAGGAACAACGCTCCACAGCGCTGTTTTTCCCCTCCGAGTGAGGATTAGAATATATGCACTTCACATAACCCGGTCAACATTATATAAATATATGTATATTTAAACGCTTGAAGATCCACTCATTGCTAAAACTGTATGTCATCCAAGAGAGAAAATAAAAACTAAAGTAATGGTCAAAGTTGTCATAAGCCCCTTTTACACTGCCAGATTTTCCGCGAATGTTCGGCCGATTTGCCGGCAAGCTGCGAGCGTTTAGACACACAGAGCCGGATTGGCGAGTTGATCTGAGGTGCCCAATTTTCCGCCTCGTAGGGTAGTCATATTGGCAGAACGGTTTTAGTATAAACAGAGCGAGGCGGCCTTCCGCCTCGGGAGGGGCTGTTGATGACTTGTGGGAGGGGCTGTTGATGACGCCGCACGTTCGACCCACTGGCGTGGACTTCAAACCAGGAAACAACTGATAGCAGGAATGAGTATCTAGCAGCACTAAGGAGACGCAAAGCAGAAGATGAGCAACTGGGGAGATAAAGAATTGCGCGCCCTCCTTGCCCTCGCTAATGAGGAGGCTATTAACCGTCAGATGACGGGAACCGTGAAGGACGGGCCGATGTACAAGAGAATCGCTGAAGGACTGACCAGCCGCGGCTTTCCTCGGTACGTCACTGTTTACGTCACACGCTGAGCTGCACGTTCTGTTACTAGCTCACGCCCCCCATTGCCTCGAAAAAGGCACATTCTGTATAAACAAAAGTAGGCAGGCGGCATTTTGCCGCACTCCCCGATTTTGTTTTTATACTGCTAACGCGGAAAGAAGAGGGATTGGGCTTTCCTGCAAATTTGCACAATTCCTGTGTAAAAGAGGCTATAGTGAAATTTAAAGTGTGCTGATGGATTCATGTCGTCAACATTACAAGTAAATGGTCCGCCTTAGAGGTTGCCAGCAGTCGGCCTACTGAATTATTTTTCTCAGACTCCAGCTCCTGCCAGTGGCAGCAAAACATCATTTCATTTTTCTGCTCTGCTACATGGGAGAGGGCCTCGAGTTTATATGGTTATAACTGACGGAGGATTTAGTTTTTATGTCTTATTGTCAGAGTTGTTAAGAATAATACGGGATCACCTGCAAAGATATCCAGGGTCTGGGCCTCTTCACATCAACACAACACGCAAGGTAGCTCTGTCCGATCTTTGTGCTAAGCTAAGCTAACCAACTGCTGACTGTAGCTTTTAATTTAAAGGACAGATATGAGACAGATATCAGAAGTGAAAGTGGTATCAATCTTGTCATCTGATTTTCCGCAAGACAATGATTCATTGTTTTTCCAAAATGTCGAACTATTCATTTAAACTTCTCGTTTTAAGTCTAAAGAAGGAAATACCAACATTGAGGCATTCAGCTCGACCTTACGTGACCTTTTCCCAAACATTTATACATACTATTACACTCACACATGTCCGAAGATGCAGTGAAGCAAGAATGAAACTTCTGTATGTGACAGACGAAGTGTATTTCCAACATGACGTCATACATTTCACATCATATTCCCCTTCTCTCTCTTTACCAACATCTTCACTTCACTCAGATCCAGTCTGATGGTTTTATCTTTCGCTCCCACCTCATGCTTTTTGTTTTCCTCTTTGGATGTCCACATTTGCAGGCCTTCGCTTTCAACCTCACTCAAGGCTAATTGCAACTAATGTTTTTTGTATTGAGCTGCAGCCTTGTCGTCTAATAGCAGTAAGACTCAAGGCAGCAGATGTTTAACTCTTTCTGTGTGTGTGTGTGTGTGTGTGTGTGTGTGTGTGTGTGTGTGTGTGTGTGTATAATAGATATAGTATTCATGTCCACCCCCTATGGCCGGCTTTACCCATTAGCAACAGGCCTTTCATGGTTCCTCTCCCCTCCCCCGCAAACACACCCACATATACACCAAACATGCCCTTGTTTAAAGCCTCTGCTCCCCGCTGCCATGAGCGCCAGAAAATATCAAATATTCCTCAGAATAAGAGCGACAGAGAGAGGAAGAGGAGGAGACAGCCTCAGTGTAGATAGAGAGGAGAGAGGAGGAGGTTGTGAAACTAAATTAGTCCATGATTGCCTTCTTAGGTTGAAAGCAAAGAGAAACTTGCGGCATCTTTACTCATTAGAGGAACAGGAAGTCATGTGGGAGGGGTTAAGTAATGCAGGGAGTGGCAGCGCTGCAGAACAGACTGCTTCTTCTTCTGTGGTGCTGCTGCTGGCTAACTAGTTACCATATTTGAAGAGAAAAACCTGAGCTGATGACGTCACACGGGTGTTACAACACCTTCAGTTCAGTGGTAAACATTGAGACAGCACAGGCACAAATGCATGCTCAAACACCCACACACATATACATGAATGTTTAAGAGGGTTGTGTGTGTTTGTGTCATTAAATTTGGATTTTGTTTCATTAGCTTGAGAGGTCATCGTGGTGAGAAGCCAGTAAAGATAGTTGTTTAACACACACACACACACACACACACTGTCGGACACCCACGTAGACTCACCCACATCATATACCCATATAAAGCTTTCCACTGAGCTCTGAATTACTCACACATACTCGCACTGTCATCAAAGATAGCACTTGGTTATGATCTGCTGTTGTCTTTTAAGGTTCTGCGACCTTTGAACAACACACACATGCATATAAACACACGTGCTTCAGAGGTCACTGAGTTGCTGATTAACTTATCACATGGCCTGACTTCAGCAGGAGAAAGACAAGAAGTCAGTGAGATCACCTGTTGTTAGCTCGTCTGATAGAAATCAAGACTGATGCAGGTGCTAAACACACAATTCATCGACCCTGTCTACATGGAGACAGATTTTTTTATTCATTCATTCATTTACTATAGTCTCTTATCCTTTTGGATGTTGCGGGGGGGCTGGAGCCTATCCCAGCTGACACTGGGCGAGAGGCAGGGTACACCCTGGACAGGTCACCAGACTATCACAGGGCTGACACATAGAGACAGACAACCATTCACACTCACATTCACACCTACGGACAATTTAGAGTCACCAATTAACCTGCATGTCTTTGGACTGTGGGAGGAAGCTGGAGCACCCTGAGAAAACCCACGCTGACATGGGGAGAGCATGCAAACTCCGCACAGAAGGGCTCCCCACCCCTGGTTTTGATCCAGGAACCCGCTGTGCCACCTAGGGCCGCCTTAAAAACATTATATATTTCCCCTCCATTTAAAAAAGAAAAAACACGACCATCGTTTTACAAAATATCTCAGTCCGCACGAAAACGCAAAAATGACTCTGATTTTAACGAGCTTTGAATCATCATAATAATATGAGTAATATGTGTAAATCAACTGTGGTAAACTACCCTCCATCTTACCACCCAGATCTTTCTTTCAGATGATGCGTTTCGTGTCATCTGGTGAAGTTTCGCTGGCTTTCGGGCTGCTGCTTGTACTACAGGCTGTACTTCTCCCACCCATGCTGCCACCACGGACACAAAAACTATAGAAGATCAAGAAAATCAGCACCCCCTCTTTCTTTCTCTCAAACTGAGACTGAAATCTGATCAAATATAAACCAAGATTCTGTTTCTGCGGTATCTATTTCTCGCCTCAGATGTTATTTTGGCTGAAGTGTTTATTGGTTCGCTGCAGCACAGTGCATTCTGGTAGTTGTAGGTTTTCTACCTCTAAAGCAAAAGTGAGTAGCACAGCCTTTTTTTCTGTTTTCTCTGGTCAAATAGCACAAATTTCAAAAGTATTTGACAGCCCAGTCTTATTAAAAAAACATCTTTCTAGTCGTAAAATACTTCTTTAAGATAGTAAAACTTCTTTTCTCCTTCGATATAAGGACAGAAGATCTCCCTCAAACACACAAGTGATGCTCTTAACATGCAAAAGTTGTTCTTGCCCTCCTCATCGACAGCAATCCCTCCGACAAATGGTCCCATCATTTTCTAACTTTGACGGGTCTGATCCAAAACTGTTGTTTCCGGTGGACTCTACCACAAATAACACCAGGTGCAGCTGATGGTGCAGCAACACTAGGTTTAAGTGTAAAGTAGTCATTAAACCAAGCAGTGCTAAAAAAAGATAAAAAACAGGTAGTCGAGTCCATTGTTGTTGTTTCTGGTGTATGCTCATCACACAAAGCAACAATGGGCATGTGCTAATAGAGGAGATGATGTCATCATTTCCCAAACTCTGTTTTTACACATCCACATGGACACAAAGTTGCCAGAGTTATTAAAATCCTTAACAAAGAAGGCAAATTCATATTTTAGTGTCCTAAAGCTTTGTTTGCTTTTGGATGAGAGGCCAAAACAAAAAAGGGCCCTATCTCCAGATAAACGAGCCATTTTGGGACATGCACTTATTTGCATTTTTGCCAAAAGTAAGATGAGGAGATTGAACGTATGTTAAGATGAGAGTTGTATCAATCTTCTCATTTAACTCTCCACAGGACGGCAAATAAGAGCCCTGGTCTCACTCCGAGGGCGTCAAAATCTGGCACTTGGGCAGTGACTTGTGGCATCAGAAACCAACGAAAAAGGCGTCCTTTAACATCAGCATGATACCCGGCCAGTTGCTTTTATAGTTTAGCGGCGCTTGGCTGCATCAGGGGGAAAAGCAGCGAGACAAGGACAAAAGATAAGGCGGCGAAAGTCCGACTGGGGCAGGTGAGAGAGGTGGTGGATGGGTCCAACAAACACCGACTTCCACCAGTGTTTCAGCAGTGTGCGTGTCTCACGTAAGATTCTAAAGCCAAACCCTGTTTTTTTCCCTAAACCTAACCACGTGTTTTTGTTGTTGAAGGAAAAACAACGTCAATTTACGTTGTACTGACGTAGTTTATTTTGAAAGAGACTCATTAAATTTCTTTGAAAACAGAAGTGTATTTTGAAAGGCAGAACTTGACACGGTGACAATGTCAACAACCAGTGCACCCAGGGTACATTTCAGTTCGTATGTGGACGTGGAAAGTCTATGACCAAACGTAAATATGTGACGAGGTTGGAGTGAGAATGTGTTGCAAATAAGCATGCTTCCCAAAATGTTGAACTTTTGCTTTAAACATGCATTTAGCTGTTGATGCAGATAGTGACCCAAAGTTTCTTTCTTTCTTTCTTTTCTCTCTTCCTCTCTTTCTCCCCACGCCCTCTCTTTCTCTCTCGTCTCTGCAGCCTGTTGAAAAGTGACTGGCTGACCGATTGTTTGCCATCTGTGACTGGTCATAGTTTCAGTGAGGGAAGCCCTATTCACCACTCTGCCCTCACCCCCTTCCTGCCTCCCTCCTTCCTCTCCTCACTCCCCCCTCTCTCCTGTGATACAGCCAATAGATCGGCCGTCTGCAGCGTCATTGATCTGTGGGTCACCGTGGTGACGGTGTGACTCCAAGGCACGGGCCAGTTACCAGCTGTGTGTGTGTGTGTGTGTGTGTGTGTGTGTGTGTGTGTGTGTGTGTTGTGCTTGCCAGCTGGCCTGTTCATGCGCCGATTGGATTAGCTTCCCATTTACGGCCCAAATGGATCTTTAACTCCAACCCCCCACTTCTTACTGGCCACTCCTCATCATGGCTTCCTGACCAGTATCACTCATCTAACTTTGCACAGCACACAGCTCACTGGAAATCTCTTTGTTTTCACACCTTGGTACAACACGTAGTTCTGATTACAAAGCACATATTGTTGTGATGATCCAAACACGCTCTCGGTGACTTACAGGCTTGGCACTTCCTCTTATAAAAGTGTGTCACAGCTCGTGTTGGTCTCACTCCAGCTCAGAGCTCTGAAAGAAAAGTGTTAGCTGCTGGCTGCACACTAATGCAAAACATCTTCCGCTGATAATCGATCAAAGGAACATCTTAATGTTATTATAGATAAATCTGATCAAGCTTGATGTGTTTGACCCAGTTTTCAGGCTTGTCTTTTCACCAGACAAAGAGAGCTTCTCTTTCAAACTAATGTAGTAACCACATGCAGTGTCTGAGGTGTTTTTTTCTCTTCCTCATGAACAAACACCAGCCCCCCTGTATTCTCTTCTTCTTCTTCTTCTTCTCTTCCTCTTCCTGTGCATCCACCTCACTTCCTCCCGGTGTTCTGTGCTCTAATTGGCTCAGAGTAACAGCTGCCTTTTAAGGTTGTGAGGTTTTACTCAGGTGTCGTGCAAACCAGGGACTGATGACGGCTTCCATCGCTTTAACCATGAATGGAGAAGTGTCAGAACTGAACCCAGAGCAGCATGTAGAGATATCCTGAGGTTTTCACTGCACGCAAAGACAAGAGCTGCAGACATGATCACACAGTCTTAGATATAAAACAAGGAAGAGGGACCAGAATACATGTTTTTATGCCTCTGCATTGGTGTTATGTTTTCAGGGTGTCTGGCCGACTACACGTACGTCTGTACATGTACGGAAATCCATCCCCTTCCATTCCCTATCCAGCATGTTGCTCTGTACGAGACTAATTCAGCAGTACCAAACAAGATGGCGGAGAGCGAGAGGCTATGACATGCTGCTGTGGTTTTAAAAGTTAAAAGTTAAAAGGATTTAAAAGTTTTCAGATACTTATATGTCCGTAAATCATACGTATGCACTGCGCTCTACGTCACTTCCTCTCTTTGGTTCTCTGGATAGTCCGTTTGCATTTCCCACTGTAAGTGAACCGCACCAGGGTTCACTTGCAAGTGAACCGAGACCCCCAGTTTTCAAGAGGACCAGGTTTCGCTCATTTGGTCCGCATTAGAGTTTGAATGAGCGTTCACACCACTCCAAACGAACCGAACTATCTGTGGAAGCAGACCAGGGTTCGTTTAAAGTGGACTAAATAGCGCCAGTGTGAATGCGCCCTCGGGGTCTCAGTTCACTTGCAAGTGAACCCTGGTGCGGTTCGTTTACAGTTGGAAATGCAAACGGACTATCCAGCAAAGCAAAGAGAGGAAGTGACGCAGAGCACAGTGCATTTTGGGTAGGAAAAAACCAAAGCCAACAGCGCGAACCGGAAGAAGCAGAGGTAAAAAAAGAAAGCTTCTTGTGCTCCTTGTGAAAAAACAATTCACAAACAGAAACCCCAAGACGACATAAATTTGGTGTTGCTCCATTGTTTTTGTGGTGACCAAGCCGACTGAAGGGGATGGATTTCTGTTTTCGGTCCTGGCCAATTGATGAGCCGGGTTTTCTTCTTCCTCGTGCTTTTTTTCTTCCTGGTCAGCGGCTGTTTCGGGCAATACCGCCCCCAAAGAGCAGCTGTTGTAACTGCGTGACGTTGTCCAGGCGCTTTGGTCCGCTCTAAAAAGTACAGTGTGAAAGTGAACCAAATAAAGGTGTGAAATTTTTCCACCCCAATCAAACTGAGTCCCCCGGACTATCCTGGTGTGAATGCACCCTAAGCTGCACCTGGCCAGCCTCCCAATGGCAGCTTACTTAAGCCTGTTCTGGCAGTTATCTTCTGTTGATAATACATTTGTGTTTATTTGAATTGTGCATTTTTCAGTCGATACTGTGTGTGTCTCCTGTTTTTGTCGTGGCCTACGAGCCGGGTTGTGACGACATGAATGTCCGTCCATCTGTCCCATTCTCGTGAATGCAATATCTCAAGAACGCCTTGAGGAAATTTCTTTCAATTGGGCACAAACGTCCACTTGGACTCAACAATAAACTGATAAGATCTTGGTGATCCAAGGTCAAGGTCAGTGTGACCTGGTAAGACCTTTTTTGGCTGTAACTCAAGAATTCATAAACTTACTATGACAAAATGTCACACAAATGTCCCACAGGATAAAATCATGACAATTTATATCCCAAAAATTCAAAAGTCATCTTCAGTATGACATCATAATGTTCATTGAAAACACTGTTTTTGGCCATTATTCAACGCCATAATTCAGAAACAGGAGTGAAGACGTTGTTCAGATGCTGAATTGGTGCTGACTGTATAGATTGTCAGGTGCTGCCGGGTTGATGTTTCAGAATTTATAGCATCTTTGCAGCGTCATTTGAAGCTGTCATGGTTAGATATGAGTGACGGACAGACATGGGTGTAAACTGAGGCCGACAATTGCAAGACGATGCTTCTACTTTTGAATGGAGTTTGTGCAAAATATAAAAGCAATCTTCTGCTCAAGCTAAGACGAGCGGCGGACTTATCTATCTCTGTATCTAATTCTAACTCCCACTGACGCACACACACATGCACACACTCCTTATTCACCCCCTGCATTGTGGTGAACCCAGGGAGGCTTATCTATCCTCAACCATCTGTCTCCGTCTGGTGGGAGGGCTCCTCTGCTCAGATTGGCTCATTTCACAAGCTGCCAGCTTTCTGATTGGCTCGTTTGGGAGTTTCGAGCCTGTCGACAGGCCCCCAGCCCTGCTTTTACTTCCTGATCTTCCTTATCCCATCGCTGCCCCCTCAGCTGGAGCTCGAATGCAGAGAGAGAGGTCAGCAGCCTACACACGCCCATGCACTTTGGTCCGTAGTCCCTGGCACTCGGCCGTGTTTGGACGTCACTTACGTAACATTACAGCCTGTCGTGCCTCCCTGCTTTCTTTCTGATTCTCGTCTTATCTCTGTATCGTTCTCTTCCTGTCCACTGTCTTTATCTTATTCTGACAAACCCCAATTACGTGTCAGCTGCTGATTAAACTGTTAAATATAGAGGAATTGTGTGCAAAGTCATAGCTCTGTCTACATCCTCCTCTCAGCTCTAGAAATATATCTCCTCTCCTCTCCTCTCCTCTCCTCTCCTCTCCTCTCCTCTCCTCTGCATAGTAACCGAGAGCCCACCCTCTCCGTTTGCCACCAAAAAACAACTTCACTGCGGCGCTGCAGCGTGCACCCGGTGCCCCTGAATCACTGAGTAAAGTTTGCATGCGTTGCGTTGCTTTGTTGTATTGTAGCACCTCTTTTTTTGTTTTTACGCCAGCCGGCAGGTTTGTATGTGTGTGTGTGTGGTGTGTATGAGTGTGTTTGTGCTGGGGGGCTATATTGTTTTGTATGGTGCGATGCTGTTCATTTCTGTTTGCAGTTCCCACCCTTCTCCTCTCTCACACTTGCTGTTTGAATGAGCTGCCTGCTCCGCACCGATTGGCTGCCGGCGGCTGCCATATAAGGGCATAGGCCAGCAGCAGCGGCAGGAAGTGGGGTAAAGAGGAAGTGGAGTGCCGGCTCTTGCAGACCGGCAGCAGAATGTGCAGCCTATAGAGAATTCATAAGAAACTGCCACACCTTTCCTCCGATCCTTCTCCATCTTTTATTTTCGGTTCACAGCACATCACATCTTCACTTTCTCCTAATTTTCTCCTCTCTTCATCTCCTCTCTCATTCATCCTTCTCTCCTTCATCTCCTGATTTAGCATCCTTTCCTAATCAGCACATTCACGAGCCGGTCACTCATTACCCGCTGTGCTTATAAGTGTGCTCGGAGTGTGTGTGTGACTGGAAGCCTCTTAATCACTCATGGCAGCGATCTTTCAGCTTAGTGCGGCACACTGGCTTTACTTTACAGCCTGAGGTCGGACAAAGTCCACTCAGAGCTATGCAGCAGCAGAACATGGTGCTGTTGTGCAGCAGACTGTTACATGAGAACAGCATGATGTAATGTGTCAGTGTGAGACATGCAGGGGGAGCCGGGTCTTACCAACCGTCAGGGAGTTTTTGATCACAATGTGCACATGCTGGAGATACCATTATTTTTAAGACTAAGTATATGTCAATTCGACCACTTATAGGTGAGTAGATGAAGGTTTGAGGTGTCCCGCCCTGACATTCAATGCTTGGCAGTATGGAGAAGGTAAAGAGGAACCACTGGTTCTTCATGTTTATGAGATACTGCTGAGGTGGTTCAGGCACACCCAGCTGTTAGGAGACGAAGGGGGCACACCCACAACACACCAAAGACACTACATTTAGGGGTTTTACACTGGCACTGTCGGCCATGTTGATTTGCTTTTCCACTTACTTGTATAAACAGGCCGAGCTGTAGCAAGTTGCGCCCCGAGATGGACCATGTTTACAGTCAGTTTAATACGCACCCGAACGCCTCATGTTAGATGGGCTTCATCATCAATCGGTGAAGATTCAGAGACATGTTTTTTTAGATTATTTTAATGACCTTTTATCTTCATTGGACAGGACAGCGAGGAGGGACAGGAAAGAGAGAGACTGGGGATGACAGGGCCTGAATTCGAGCCGCTGAGGTACCGCTACAGAGCTGGGGTACACCGTCAGCGACATGTTTAAGATCCATTTTGTCGTCCCATGTCTGCTTTACAAGCAGTAACAGCTGCCCTAAGACGCCAGGCACAATCACAACACCTTAAATATATAAGAATATGAGAATAATATGAGAATGTGTTGACACCTAAAGGCATCGAGTACCAAAACCCAGCCCTAAAAGATACACAAATAAACTGTGCATTAGTCTAAAAGTCAAACTGTCTTTCAGTCATATCAGATACACTGCTGTGATCCGAGCACCATGTAATGCAGCAGCCGGTCTGAAACTCGCAGGCCGCCTGAGTCTGACTGTACCTGTGAAGTGTGTGTGTGACTTAGAGGAGGATGACTCTGCTGCCGGCCTGACTTCAGCCCTTTTGTCTTATCTCTGTGGGTTTGTTTGTGTTTGAATTAGCAGGGGTGTGTGAGGTGTTGTGGTGGGCAGTAATGTGCATTCTTTGTTTGTAACTGTGTGAGTGTGTATTTATTGACCTGGGTGTGTATTAGTGAGGCCACGCCCCTCCTGTTAACGCTGACATCCATAAAAGGAAATCTTTAAGTTTGTCACATGACAACAATCTGAGGAATGCAAGACGGGTCACATGGGACGCCGTCTCAAGGAAATCAGCTTCACCCCCTGAGGACTGTGAAATTATGTGTGTGTGTAACTGTGTGTGTGTGTGTGTGTGTTTGTCTCATTAGGCTCCCATTTGCAAGCACCTCCAGTACCTCCATGTATGCATCAATTTGTCAGCGATGAACTGACGATCTGTGGCTCTTTGTAGCGTGCATGTGCCCCCCTGTGACTCTGTGTGTGTGTGTTTGTATGTGTGTGTGTGTGTGTGATTTCAGGGGAATTCACAGCTCGAGTCGATTTCACTTCTCTCTCAGTTGTGTTTCAGTAACTGGAAACTGCAGAGGAGGACGTTCTAGTTTCCTTCTCAGACAGAAGAAGAAGTGTGTGCGTGTGTGTGTGTGTGTGTGTGTGTGTGTGTGTGTGTGTGTGTGTACTCCATGTGTGGCCCTGTAAACCAGTGAGTCACTATTGTACAAAGTTTGGTGGGTTCAAACTGGTCATTTTTACATCAGGATCAAATCATAGATGCATCTGTGAATGAGACACATGAATCAACAAAATAAAAGCCCCCACTTCCTGTTGTACTTCCTCAAAGCCCTGTGTAGGACGCAGCATGAAATAATACTTCTTTTGTGTGTGTTTGTGTTCATGCATGTGTAATGACAGAAGTAGAATTGAAAATCAGCACTCACACCACTTCCTAAAGCTGAGGCTGCAGTGTGGGCTGATGCTGCTGCTCGGTGCTGCCTCCTACAGCTGCCGACCGTCTACTGAAACCACCAGGCTGTCACTTTTTTTTTCCACAGAGGGGGACTTCCTCTTAATTCACTACAGGGCACCATATAAGGTCACAGCCTGCAGGTAAAGACACAGACAGCACCACTGTACGAGCTCAGACGGTGGCACTGATAGAGGACAGGAAGCCGTATCTGGGCTGTTTGTCTCCTTCTATCTGCTGCACTGTCTGTGAGTTAGTCATGAGGGCAGGAAATTTTGGGCAACAGCCTGGTGAGGCTGTTTAGCTGTCATCAGCATAGCATGTCTGTTTTTTTCCAAACTGGAGCAACAGCATATGAGAGTTCCTGTTTTAGTGTCATTTAAATTGTCCTGAGTTGAGGATTTTCATATCAGCGCTGCGTAACTGTTTGAACCCTGCTCGCTGTCATTTATCTGTTTCTGCCACATTAAACCTCAAAATTATATTCCGTCACAAACTTTGTTGTCATCGTCCCCGTCTTCTCAAAGAATGTGTCGTTGTTAGCTGCGTTTTATCTTAAGGTTTCATGGCTTAACACTTTAACAAGACTCCACAGCCACGCCTTAATCTGTGAGGCTGTACAAATGAAAGTGCTAATAATTAACTGTTTTTATACCCCACTGGTAAAAATACTCCACTACAAGAAAACACCTTGCAAAAGTAAATATATGCAAGTATTGTCAGCAAAATGTACCTAAAATATAAAAAGTAAACGTGTTTATTTATCCCTGTAAGTGTTTTATTGAGCTGTGTCTCAATTCAGGGGCTGCAGCCTTTGAGGGACGCTGCCTTCATGGTCTACATCAACCACATCAGCCAAACCGAACGGTCTCCGAAATGGGACGGTCTGGTCTGCGGAGGATTACCTGGGTGCACCACTAGTTGTTCCCGGCTTGACCCTGTTGGTGTTCCTGTTACCTAGCAACCAGCTGCGCTTGACGAAAGAAGGAGTAAGCTAGTAAGTTAGTCACCCCTAAATCATGGACCCAGAGACTGTTATTATATATTTTTTGTTTAATACTTGAGGAGTGATTCACCACCGGAGACACCGCCATTTGATATATTTCTGTCTGATGGAGGACTGTTTTCAGGTAAACTTATGAAATAAGATTGTTCACGCTGTGCGCTTTTAGCCATTGTAATGTTAACGACTGTTCGTTAACTTAATATAGAATCGTCACTGGCGCGCAATGCTTCTTAGGATAGGCTGGGCTAGAAGGATTCATCTGTTGCATCGTCCAAATTCTGTGAATGTCCGCCACATTTGTAGGAGTCTTCGAAATGGGACAGCCTTGGTAGTGGCGATGTGACGCAATCAGTCTTAAAAGGTTGCAGCCCCTGAATTGAGACAACGCTATAGCCGAGTAATGGCGTCCAGAGACACCGGAGAATGAAGAAGAATGAAGTCACGCTACTTGTGTGTGTCCCACTGGCTAGCTCATTGCCACCGCTTTGCGTTGCACACAGCAACACATTCTCACTCCGACCTCATCACATATCGACGTTTGGTCACTTCCACGACCACATACGACATGAAAGGTACCCTGGGCGTGTTGGTTGTTGACGTTCAGGGACGCCGTGTCAAGTTCTACCTGTCACATGCATTGTCGTCTTTAAACATACACCTCTGTTTTCACATGAAATTTAATGTTTACATACAGTCTCTTTCAAAATAAAAGCACTATGTCGGTACAACACCGCGAATTGACGTTATTTTTCCTTCAACAACAAACAGACGTGGTTAGGTTTAGGAAAAAAGACCAGGGTTTGGCTTTAGAATCTCACGGGACGCAAACATCGCTCTTGGGTGACAGTCGGTGTTTGTTGGACCCATCCACCACCCCTTCCACCCTACTTGGACTTTCGGCACCTTAACTTTAACTCTTGTCCCGTTGCGTTTTCCCCGATGCTGCTGACCACCATTAAACTATAACAGCAACTGGCCACGTATTATGCCAACTCAAAAGGACGACTCTTTTCATCTGACCAGGTTGCTTCATCAGGAGGAGAGCAGGCAGCAGCTCTGGAGACAGACCTTTAGTCGGCGGCTGTAGCGGCTCAATTTCAACCAACTCAAACCCCTACCCCGGCACTGCGTGTCACATCGGGCTGGTGTCCAGCAGCAGCTTTAGGTCTAACCTGTGTAATGGCAGCAACAGAAAGTTTGCTGATCCATCGGAGGTGGGGCTGTCCGATCCCCTGGAGCTGGTGTTTGAGCTGGCTGGATTCAGGCTGTTGATGGGGGTCAGTCTCTGGAGCTGCTGTCTCCTGTCCTTCCAGTGAGGTGGTGTGAATCGGCGGGGAGTAAGGCGGAGGACATGCTGTGATTCGAGACTCTAGCTAACGAACGCTTAGCTCTTGTTAGCAGAAAGCTAAACTATTAGCAACATTTTCTTTCCATCTCTGAAAGCCTTCTCTGATATTAACACGTTTTATTTAGTATATTAACTCTTTGTTTGATCAGTCCTGTCTTTGTTTTGAGTTGCTCTGCACCTTAACTTTCGTCCTTGTCCTGCTGTGTTTCCCCCTGACGTCGCCGGGCACCATCAAACTATAACGGCCCCCGGCTGCGTATCATGCCAGACGTTCAAGGATGGCTTTTTTCAGTTGGTTTCTGACGCCACACGTCACTGTCCAAGGGTGGGATTTCAACGACTTCAGCGTGAGACCATGCTCTATAATCAGATAAAACACAAAGTACAAAGAGTTTTGTTCAGTTACTGTGACAAAGTTTTTAAACATTCCTCTATGTCGCATTTTTATTATTCAGCAGACGTGTAGCTGCACAGCATCTTAATTACTCAAAATACAAGATGACTAAAAATGGCAGCCATATTTGCAGTTTCTGAAACCAAAAGCTGGACCAGTTTTAAAAGTTAGTGTTGAGCCGTGGACATAAAGTAGCTCTGAAGCTCATCCAGTTTAATTCTCCTGCTGAACTCTGTCCCTGTGCCATCTGAGGAATGTGCTGCCGTCCAACACTGTACCACAGGAAATTAATAAACAGATTCTAATTCAAGCATCTGTCATTCCTGGCACTCTGTTTATCTGTGCGTGACCTCCACTGACTCAACTCCACCTCCTCACCTCCACCCCCGGGCTTTTAGAGGAAGATGAAAAGAGACGCAGAGAAGAAGAAAGGACGGAGAATAAACTGAAAAATGAGGTGGAGCTGAGAAACAGAAAGAGACGACTTAGAAGCGGACAGACAGGGATATAAGATGGATTCATTCCTGATCCTTCTCTGACTCAGGCTTTGCTCTTTCCCATCAACATCCTCACCCCTCCTCCTCCTCCTCCTCCTCCTCTTCCTCCTCCTCCCATTAACAACCCAGAGCCATCACCCCTCCTGCCTCCACCAGCCTGACACATCCCAGAGGAAACAAGAGGTGATGTAATGGTCGACAGTCCTCCTCAAGACTCTGCTAGATTCTCCTCTTTTGTCTTTCTTTACTCTTTCCGTGTCGTCTCCAAGACTTCAGTGTGTATCTTAATTAACTCCACCATCTGTGTGTGTGCAGGTTAACAAACCTGTTTGGCAGTGTGTCCAAATAAAACACCCCTCCCTCCTTTTCTCCCTCCCTCCCTCCCTCCCTCCCTCCAGACCTTCTCTCCCTCTGCATTGTTACACTGACCGCAAGATTTTCTCAAAGCTGCGGCCTAGTTGCACTCCCATTTCTCTCCCAGCTCAAGGTATGTTTCACGGAAAGACGATACACACAAGAAACTAAAAGCCATGAGCACAAGGAGATGTTTGTGTCTGTGCGTGTTACAGCTAACGATGTGGGATTCCCTGAGCAGTGGGATCGAGTCAGACCCCAAAATGTAGGTCAAGAGGCACCACGTTTTCCTCCTCCCGCTGTTGCATAACCACGCACACATACACATACTGTACATGCACAACCGAGACACACTACATTAGCTGATGTGCTGGGAAGGCGTCCAGTGTAAGCAACTGTAAAAGCTCTTTATGAAACCCTCAGCTGCAGCTACTCCCTCAAGTGCCATAGCTCTGCACGCTGATATGAAAATGCTCAGTGTGTTTCAGGCGTGTGTGTGTGTGTGTGTGTGTTGAGTGTCCAGATTACGCGTTCGCAGGTTGATAATTTGCTGCGCGGTCATTGGCTGAGTGCTGCAGGTAATCACCTGGACTGGATTGCCTTATAAGGAGACTGTGGCCACAGACCTGCTGTAAATCCCTTCGTTGTAGATTATCGTTGTTTTATTTCTCTACTTTATTCTCTTTACTTTGCAGAGTCTTTCTGATCCAGTTGCAGCCCTCTTTTTCTGTGCCGCTGTTTAACTCAGTCGTCTTTGTTGCAGAAAGCTTACAGGACAATAGAAGAATGAGAGGTGGGGGACAGCGAGAGGGGGAGTTACACCTTTCTTGGCTCATCTGATTGTAAGCTGATAACCTGGAGCGTACTAGCAAGCTGTTACATAAGGGATAGGAGACAACCTCAGGGACTCTATATGTGTGTGTGTGTGTGTGTGTGAGCAGAAAGTGTGTGTGTGTGACACACTGAGCAGCAGTCCAACTTCTGCCTGTTTTCCACCCGTTTCTTTGGTAACGCACAGATTAGTCACACTGCCATTTCTTTTTTTATGTAAAAGGAATTTGCTTGTGTCTGTGGTTTGTACGTGTGTGTGTGTGAGGAGGCCACGATGTTGTCCAGAGGAAATGGAATATGTTGAGTGTGTGTGCAGGTCCTGGCTTTAATTCTTCTCTCTTACACTGACCTAATTTCACAATATATCACCAGAGATATCACGCAGCGGATGGTGTCATGAACTGGCTCACAGGTCAGACAAAAGCAGGGAGGACGCACAAAAGGGCGGAGGTCAGAGAAGAAACATTTGTTAAATAATGTTAGTGAGGCAAAGCAGATTAATGAGACATGAACAGTCAGTCACATCGGTGGTCTATCCGAGCAGGGGCGCACCGTCAGTAGAAGCAAAGCAGGCAAACGTCTGGGGCCACACATATCGGCACATTTTGCAGTGACGACTACAAACCAGTCCCCTCAGGATTTCATAGGGTGTTTTTGTTGTGGCCTGAAGTGCCTGATTTCATCTCAGCTTGTCTAAAAAATTGCAATACATGTTATGATGTTTATAGGCATTTTTTATGTGTGTGGGCAAGCGACATTTGCAAAAATAGTTGAGATGCGTCTCAGATTTGGAGCCTGTTATTATGAGAAGTATTTCTCACAGAATTAGAATCTGTCTGTGATGTTGTTGGCACCGGGACGATCAGCTGTCGCTGCGATTTGAAGCACCAATATAGAGCCTTTCAGGGCCGACATCACAATGATGTCATTTTATTATCTAGAGGCAAGACATTACCTGTACTACAGGGATGTAGGCTACATAGGAGTCTTACTAATGTCGTCTTGTTGTCTTAAGCGAGATTTTTACTTGTGCAGTAGACCCTATGCATTTATACTTGTGTGGTGGTGTGTCTGTGTCACTCTGCAGTTACACCTCCAAAACACTAGTCGGTGATGGAGGTTTCTGTGACGTGCTGTAAAGTTTAGTTGATTTAAAACTCCCAAAATAGCGACAGTTTCAAACACAAGAACACAAATCAGCTTCACTATAACTCGCAGCATTCACAGACAAACACTTGTCTTTATCTGGACACATTTTCCCCACAAATACAACATGCTAATGTTTTTAGCACAAGCCTATGGCATTTTACATTGTATAAATTAGCCTAGCGGCTAGCAAAGATTCTTCTTCTCATATGAGGCCAGCGACAACAGCAACATTTAACAAAGGTAACGGTACATAATTTGACTCCATTACAACTCACAAGGTTCACTGACAAAACAACTGTCTTATAGTAAACACGTTTTCCAAACAAATACAACATGCTAACATTATTAGCACAAGCCTATGGCATTTTACATTGTATAAATTAGCCTAGCGACGAGCGCAGATTTCCTGTGCTCATATGAAGCCAGGATAAATCACACACAAGACTTAAAACTCTATTTTTGTGGAGGCTTTATTGCCTTCACAATTTATTGTTTCTGTTTTTATCTGTGAAATTAAAGTTAATAAAAGCTTTGTTCTCTCTGAGGGAAATGGTTTTAGCGTACAAAAACAGACAGGAGGTCTGTGCTGCTGCGATGTGTAGCTACATTTCTGGGGAAGTGCACGTCAGGTTACGGCGTCGGCTCCGCTTCGACATAGAGTCTATGCTGTAGCTACGGCGTCGATTCAAGAAGTATATATTCTGCCTTATTGGGAGCCAGTATAGAAGGAGTCGTGGCTCAAAACTCAAATTTTATCACATACCAGCCGCCACTGCCTGTCAACAAAAACGAAGACAGCTATGGTTAAATATGATAAGAAATAAATAACGTTATGTTATCTTGTTTTTACATGGAGTAGTGTATTGTGCTCTTACTACCACTAGATGGGACAAAAAGTGTCCACGAACGCAGACAACAGGTCTGAGTTAAGAAGAATGAAGTGTAAGGTGCAGCAAACCCAGAATGTGATGTCCTCACAGGAGGACGCAGGGTCTCAGGAGGATATGAAAGACTTTGGCGAAGTATACACCTGTGCAACCTCGCTTATAGCTCCTCTGGCAAACCTGCTCTCTCCTGGAGATGCATAGTTTGCTCTTCTTTCTGTGCCTCTGATGCCTCTGATTTGCATAAAGAAGGAGCAGATGTTCTGGCTCAAGAATGGAGATGACTGATCCTGTGGACACGCACCGTAAGAAAATATGAATACCAGGAGACACATTCATGCTCTAAAAATCACCCACACAGGAGGGGTCGTCCCAGTCGTTTTGTCCAGCTGATAAACATCACAGACCACTGAATGTCCCGCTGAGTCATTTACTGAAAGATCCTGTGACACTCTGTGTCATTTTTAACCTAAGACAAAAATGAGTTTAATGGGAAATTATGTTATTTGCATTACATATTAAAAGTAGAACTTTCACAGGGGAAACCACCCTGTGATCTACCCTCCAACCCCCGTCTACAGTTTCACTCTGACTCCGTTTGTATCCTCTGTTTATCCACTGTTGTTGACAATAAGAGACAAACTGTGAAGGTTGTTTCCATTGAAACATCACAATATACTGTTCGATGTTTTGTTGAGCTCAACAATAGAATAAAGATTCAAATGTTTTGGTGTGCGCTGCACTCACTCACGATGACTCATACAACAGAGGAAAGTTTATAATTCTTCAGTGACCTGATGGGAACCCTGATGACTTCTCTTTCACTCTCACTCGCGGTCAGTGTAAATACAAAATAGTAAAATAGAAACTATGAAAAATATCTGCCTGTCATGTCAGGCATTGGTGTAGATCTGGGGGGACGCAAGGGACATGTTCCCCTCAGTATTAAGAACACATGCTGAAACGCCAAAATAGCAGTTTTATTTAAATGAAATGAGACATTTACACCATGAAATTGATGAACAGGCACAAACTGGTGCGTTAATCTCACCAGAAAGCAAGAAATTAAGTGCTCGATGCTCAAATCTTTCCGGAGGAGGACCCCCAAACCCCCTGTTTTATATGTGTCTCCCCAAGTGTTGAAGTGAAACCTACACCCTTGAATCCAGAGGTCTGTACTATGGTACTATGGCAACTTGTGCTGAACAGCTAACCAGCTCTGGAGCAGGTTAACTTAAGGGTATCCGATCACAGCCTGACAACGCCCCGACGTCTGACCAGTGAGACCACTGAAGGAAAAAGTATCTAAAGGATGAAAGTCTGGAGTCTCAGGTAAAAAAGAGGAGCTTACACGCTGTTATTGGTCAGTACAATCATTTCATTGTTTCCACTGGTTTTGAAACAGAGCTTCTGACAAACACAGAGATCATTCACACACTGCACATGCTATATTTTAACTTGTGCAAATTTTATTTTAGTCCACAATGAGTGCTAACCGTGCTGCTTCTTTACACTCTGATGCCATCACTGAAACTCAAAATAACCTGAGACACCTGTGTGATGAGACCTACGATAAAACAAGTAATCTTCATTAGTTAAATAATCCATACACACTGTTAATCTGCTCCCATTAATACAAATACCACGTGTTGCTCAGACTGGCCTCATCAGTCATTAACTGGGCTGCTTCTCCACCCTTTACCTCAGCAGCAGAAACAGTCTGGTGTCAAAGTGTTTCATGTGACATCTTAATCATCATCCTCAAAACTAACGTCATATAGGCCCATAGCTCAGTGATACCTACACGCGATTTAAGCCTCATATTTTTGATGTTTCTACATTTAACGGTGTAAGATCATTTACACCTCATGCCACTGACATTTACCGTCTCACAGTCACAGACACTTTCGATACCGTTTCATCTCACATGATATGAAGCAGCCTACTTAACTCATGGTTCTAATGATGACGCTCGTAATTAACACCCCCACCTCTTTCACAGGAACGTGCTCATGGCTGGATAGGAAAACCCAGAGTTGACTGAGCTAGTTGATAACCAGCTTTGTAGTACTGGTTATCCAGACCAATAATGTTAGGGTTAGTGAAGCCAGATAATGAAAAGATATCCTGGGTAAGTTGAACTGGCCTCGTAGCGCAGGCCTCAGATCTAGTGCCTGAACACAACAGGGCACATATGCAAGATTTTCTCTGTGGTAATTCAAGCAATCAGAAAAATAGGGGTCATTTTTATAGATGTGTTGTCTCTCAGTGTACAGAGATCTTTAAAGTATCCACAGGTCTGCACCAAAAATGAATGAAATGTGTCACAAAAATAAGTCTTTGATAAATCCTGCCAACAGAACAGATAAATAAACAGGAGTAAAACTTAACCTTCTGTGTGGATGTCAGATTTTTTTTTATTTATTACCAATCATTTTGGGTTGTCCCAAACATTGAATTTTAGGATGAGACACAATTGACCCCTGCACAAATTAGGCTGCTGAAAGCACTGACATCAACACTTAAAACACACATACTGTAGAGTGTACTGATTGGAGCAGTATGGATTACTAACATGTGGATTAATAGCATGTTTTCTTACATAGATGAGTGCATGAAAAGCTAGTACCGCTAATACTATAGATATACATAACACCTCTGGGCTCTGGTTCAGAACAGAGAGCTGAGGTGAAAACACTCTCAGTCCTGTCTGACACCTGCAGTTCTGTCACTCAGCAGGAAGGGGCAGAGCTGAGATACAGTCTGACTCACATGTGGGAAACTTTATGTAACTGTATGTAGCTTTCAGGTTCTCTCAACTTTAGTAAGATAGTTTGGCTCATTTTTACCTGTAAACAAAATCCTTAAGTTTGTCTTAAACTGGCCGACCAGTACACAATTAATATGAGAATGCACTCTAAAAAATGAGTCATGGGGTCAGTTGATAATGCTTCAAATAAAGAAGTTTTAAGCATGAAAAATTAAGTAGTATCATCAACGTGTTTTATTCGGTTAATCTAAAACATTTCTGACCATTTTTAAATAGGATGGAATTAGGATAAATAAGTTAGAATGTCTTAAATATAATATATAATTCCTCCCTTTGTGTGCAGCAGGCCAGAGAGCAAACAGCTTTGCAACCGCAGTGAAAATGTTGTTTTTGAAAAGCTAAACACCCAAAAAAAAGGTTTGAAGCAGAATATTTCGTTTGATAAAAACATGCTGTGAGTTTTAAATATTAACACATTTATCTTTTTTTCAATAAAGTTTGACTTTTGGACTTTACAAACTGGAGTTACTGGAAATGTTTGGATCACACGAGCCTAATCTTCAACAACAACTGTGCAGAAATACTGGAGTTAAACAGAATGAATAGACATGCTGTGCAGCATTTGCATACTGACGTAGAATTTAACTGTCAACAGTATGAATGAGGCTTCAGACTGTTCGATACAGCCCTACAAAATAATGTTCTGAATATGACGAATATAAATATGAAAATGTTACATTAAATGTTTATGTAAAACAGGAATACATTACATTTGAACATGTCATATGTATCATATCAACATTTATAAACTGACGTGATATATGAGCTGACTCTGTCATCAGGAGATGGAGAAGATGGTGGATGGTGTGACGCCTGCTGAGCTGCAGACTACTGTTTGAAACCACAAACAAAAAAACTGGTTGTGATTTAGTGAGTCACTGCTGAGTTTCCAGAGGATTTTTGGGCACCGAGCGTTGGTGGTTTGAAGGAATCTGTTGCTGTTTTTCCAGCAGGGATAGAGCCCCGAAAAGTAGTTGTTATTAACTGAGACATTGCTGTGTTTCCAGCGTGGATCGTGCCCCCAAAACCTGGTATTTTAAGCAAGAACATGATATTTTCATAACTGTAACCAACTGGTTTTTGTGCCTAAACCTCACCACACATCACCACAGCATTGTTGAAACGTAAGTTTTATTGTATCCGTGATATAATGACGTACAAATGTGACGTATCTGTGTTTTGCAGACATGTAAAATTTCGACTTTTTCGATGCAATTAAATTGTCTCTTATTCGTCACTACAAGTTATTTTAAAGGAACATTTATCAGATTAAAACTGAAGGCAGGAAAAAATGAAGTTGCATTTCATTGTATCATGAGGAAGACCTGCCCAGTATCTGTCTGTATACTGGGCTCAAACCAGTTTACCCCCTGGTTTGGCCCTCAAGGGCGACTGGTCAGTGTGTTTAAGACGGCCATCTGCACCAGATGTTAATGATCCCGCTGTGTGTGTGTGTGTGTGTGTGTGTGTGTGTGTGTGTGTCAGCAGATGGTGTGTGTCTGTCACACACATGCTGTCCTTCATTATCAGTTCTCAATCATCAATTATTCACAGCAAGAGACTGAAACCAGCGAAGAAGAAAAAACCACAAAACAAATTTACTGTAAAATCAGACAAACTGGTGAAGTTTTGCCCTGAAAACTTAAACATTACAAAAATATTTTCAACTGGTCAAACTTGTGCACTCGTAGTGTGTGTGTGTGTGTGTGTGTGTGTGTGTGTTCATGCTTGTAAATGAAAAAGTGTGTGTTTTTATGTGTGTGTACCGCACGAGTGTGTAAAATGGAAAAGAACCAGAGCAGCTAAATCTTTCAGGGGGTCTGTGTAATAAGAGGCCAGCAGAGAACAGCTGGTGTGTGTGTGTGTGTGTGTGTGTGTGTGTGTGTGTGTGTGTGTGTGTGTGTGTGTGTGTGTGTGTGTGTGTGTGTGTGTGTGGGTGTGTGTGTGTGTCCAAAGAGGCTCTGTAAGGGGGCCTCCAACCCTTTGTTGCAGGAGGGCATATCATTAGCATCTAAAACTCCTTATTGCCCATAAAGAGAAAGAGAGATGAAAAGCTGACGAGAGAGGAAGGGAGCACCACAGAAGAAGAACGAGGAGGAGGAGGAGGAGGAGGAGGAGGAGGGTGGTTGGGTAGAGAGCAAAAGAGGGTGAGGTAGAGTGAGAGAAAGAGGAGGTGAGGAAGAGTGGGGGAGAGGACGAGGAAGAAGAGGGCTCAGGGGATATAACAGGAAAGTGGTGGCAATGACCAGCAACACCTGCCAGTTCTACATGTACCCTCGATGTGTGTGTGTGTGTGTGTCCATCCGTTGTGGATACACATGTGTTGCTCTCAGCAGTGTGGGTGTGTGACAATGAAATGGATTCATCAGTAGGTGGACGATCAGACTGCTGTAGTTTGCCGCTGCAGCCAGTGGGTGGAGCAACAGAGCTCCTTAAGAGGCAGCAGGGCTGAACACACACACACACACACACACACACACACACACACACACACACACACACACACACACACACACACACACACACACACACACACACACACACAACAGAACTGTAACTACTTCAACATACTGTGTTAGATAAAACTTTAATTGATCTCCAGGGGGATAAAGACACTGAGACAGGCTCAGGAAACAGATAAAAGATGTGAGAGCTCAGTCAGATGACATTAAAAGGCTGTTTACAGTACGTACATTAACATACATGAGACAATATGACAGAAATATTTGTGTGAGCATCATCCAGCAGTGCAGCTCTAGCAGCCATGATATGGGAACTGTAATCGCATATTTATTTTGTAAGTGTAAATAATGATAATAATGATTAATAAATGCAATATGTGCGGTATATGTGACAAACATACACTGTACTGTAACAATACAATACTTTGAAATAACATTTACAATAGAAATTAAAGATACCAAGATATAGCACATAATACTGCTCAAAAAATTAAGGGAACATAATCGTCAAAGTCTAACACCAAGGCAATCTGTCCATTTAGGAAGCACAAGTGATTGTGAATCAGTTTCTGCTGCTTTGGTGCAAATGAAAGTGACAACAGGTGCAATGGAGAGGCAGAAACAAGGAAAGGTTTTACATGTGGTGGCCACAGACAGTTGCTCTCTCCTCATCCTTCCTGACTGATGCTGGTAGCATGAGGTGGTACCTGCAGCCCAGTCAGGCTGCACAGGTAGTCCAGCTCCTCCAGGATGGCACATCCATACGTGTGGTCGCAAGAAGGTTTGCTGTCTCAAGAGCATGGAGGAGATACCAGGAGACCGGCTGTTACATGAGGAGAGCTGGACAGGGCCGTAGAAGGGCATCAACCCAGCAGTACGACCGGTATCTGCTCCTTTGTGTGAGGAGGAACAGGAGGAGCACTGCCAGAGCCCTACAAAATGACCTCCAGCAGGCTACTGACACTGTCAGAAAAAGCGACAAGCTGCGAGCGTTTAGACACACAGAGCCAGATTGGCGAGTTGATCGGAGGTGCCCAATTTTCCGCCTCGTAGGGTAGTCATATTGGCGGAAAGGTTTTGGTCTAAAAAGAGTGAGGCGGCTTTCCGCCTCGGGAGGGTCTGTTGATGACTTGTGGGAGGGGCTGTTGATGACGCCGCACGTTCGACCCACTGGCGTGGACTTCAAACCAGGAAACAGCTGATAGCAGGAATGAGTATCTAGCAGCACTAAGGAGACGCAAAGCAGAAGATGAGCAACTGGGGAGATTAAGAATTGCGCGCCCTTCTTGCCCTCGCTAACGAGGAGGCCATTAACTGTCAGATGACGGGAACCGTGAAGGACGGGCTGATGTAAGAGAGAATCGCCGAAGGACTGACCAGCCGCGGCTTTCGTCGGTACGTCACTGTTAACGTCACAAGCTGAGCTACACGTTTTGTTACTAGCTCACGCCCCCCATTGCCTCGAAAAAGGCACATTCTGTATAAACAAAAGTAGGCAGGCGGCATTTTGCCGCCCTCCCCGATTTTGTTTTTATACTGCCAATGCGGAAAGAAGACGGATTGGGCTTTCCTGCAAATTTGCACAATTCCTGTGTAAAAAGGGCTAAACACACATAGTTATGTTTAGCCAACAAAAGCATGTGGTTGGGTTTAGGAAAAAAGAACAGGGTTTGGCTTTAAAAGTCTTGCAGGAAGCAAATTCCAGCCTCCCAGGTTAAAGTCGTTAGTTGTTGGACTCATCCACCACCACTCCCATCCCTCTCACAGTTTTCAATCTACCATCTGCCACATGCTGTGTGGGTTCACTCTGGGTGCTCCAGTTTCCCCCACATATTTTACAATAATAATAATATTTCTAATAATAATAATAATAATAATAAAGCACTTAGAAAAGAAGTCATTGTGTCGTGTAAGAAAGGATTTATTACATATGTAAGTAAACGGTTTGAGAACACAGTCAAAACAGTCTTGCTCTGTCCCATAGACCCTTAACATACATCCCATAGTAAATAGTATGACCCTTTTTAGTGGGCAGGGCTTAGTTGGAGGCTAAACAGCTAAGAGGGCCGAGGACCACTGACACAGGCTGCTGTATTCAACGCCCTGGAAGTGAGAACAGGTGGGTGAACACAGAGAAGAACTGAGCAACTAAAGAGCCAGGTAGTTTCCTCAGGAGTTGGTGGAGACCAAAACAAAACAGAGCTAAAAAACATCTGTCAGGTGCAATGACTGCTAACGTTGCTCTGTGGCGACATGATGTGTAACAACGCCACTCTTTGCCTGATCCAGTTCTGTGTCACTGTTGTGTTTGAAGCTTCCTCTGCTTCCCACAAGTGACCAAAACATCAGTTACTGCAGCTTTGAAATATTCATCTGTAACTAAGACGACCCGTCTGAATCCGTTCTCCACGGATCGTCACATGAGTCCTGTTACTTTAAGGTTTAATAAAACTCTGCAGCTGCCTCGGAGATCAAAGAGGCTGCACAAGGTGATAAAAACAAAGAAGGAAGGAGGGATATTCAGGCAGCTGACCACACTAACAGTGTTCATTCATGAGGACAGGATGTGATGTCACGGGCCCTCGCTGAGAGGCAGGAAGAAGTATTTTTAGTGGCATCCTGATCAAGTTTCCCTGCAGTCAGTGCTGGAGGCGCCAATCAGCCCCCACAATCAATTCAGACACACACACACACATGCACGCACACACACACACACACACACACACACACACACACACACACACACACACACAAAGCAGTGCAACGCATTCTCGTGACCTTCAGAGGAAAATCAGTGTGTCGTTTCATCTCCCACAGAAGTCAGTGTGTCTGCTGTGGGGGGATGGCGAGCTGAACATGAGATAATGTGACAGTTGTACACATAGCTGAAAGTCATGCTATCACACACACAAGCGCACACACACACACACACACACACACACACACACACAGATATAAATGACACTAACATACTAACACACATAGAAACACACTCTGACACATTAACACACACCCTGTGGATTCCCACTTCAGCCGAACTGCCTGTTTCTCTTGACTGACCTATATCTTTCTGTCGGCTACAGGCATTATGGCTGCACACTACACACACACACACACACACACACACACACACACACACACACACACACACACACACGCACACACACACACTTCATAATGTGTTAAACAGAGGGAGAAGCTATGAAGTTGCTCTGCTGATCTTGGCTCGACTGCTTCACAGTCACCATGACAATAAGGGGGGGTGGAGGAGCTGGAGGCCCCCTTAAAGCACACACATGGGCACACACACACACACACACACACACACACACACACACACATACATGGGCACACACATCCACATGCTGCCCTTTGACCTGACCGCTGTGTGCAGAATGGAGCCGCAGGAGAGGAGGGGAGTGTGTGGTGTTCCCCAGTGGCTCCAGCTTCCAGCTCTTTGTTGGTGGAGAGGAGGCCCTTGGTAGGGCTGCAGCTGTGCGCACACACACTCTTGTGCAAACACACACACACATTCCTCAGTGATTGCAAGAGACACCAGTGCACACAGCGTAGTTACTCATACAGCCATTTCACACTTTTAATACTGTTTCACTGCATGTTCGATAAAAGACCTCGAGTCATTTTCTCTTAAAAATTGTTCTCCGCCCACACACACCAACATGCTAACACGCTAACATGCTAAGATGTTTACCAGGTACAATGAAGCTTTCAGCCTTTGTGCCAAAAGTACTTCTACCGTGTCTTCTTTAAAGGGACAGTTCACCCCTAAATCAAAAATACATGTGTTAACTCTTACATGTAGAGCTATTAATCAGTCTAGATTGTTTTGGTGTGAGCTGCCGAGTGTTGGAGATATCGGCCGTAGAGATTTCTGCCTTCTCTCCTTTGCAGAAATCATGACCTGGTTACTAAAGAACATGGTGACAAATGAATGTTTTTGATGCTTTGACAGACAGAAACACAGATGTTTGGGAATGTCTGACAAACAGACGAACAGAAATGTGCTGATCAAAATCGATTTAGATGGATGTTTATGGATGGATGGTTGAGTGTAACTGATGGAGAGACGAGGGCATTGTCTTTTATTACTGCTGAACCAATGAGGAGCTTGACGATGCCAATAAGCAAACCAATCCAAATGTACCAAATCTTGAAGGCCAGAGACATGTGGGCAACTTCTTAAGGCAAAGTGGACGGGCAATGTTGCTGACAAGGGCTGAAAGGGCCCAATGGTGTGGGACACACTACAAGGACCAAGGCAACAAACCAACGGCCAACTGTCGGTTTGATGTGTCAGCAAAATAAAGAGATAATCTGGGGGAAAAAATTGTTCTCTTTACGCACAAAACACGTACTGAAACTGAACCGAAACCGTGGCCCAAAAACCGAGGTACAGACCGTACCATGGGCTACTTGTACCGTTGCACCCCTAGAGACTATGTGATTGATTTAAGGGGAACTGTCCCTAGTGTCTTAACAGCTACAGCTAATTTTAATAGACATGTCTGATCCTGATTGACAGCTCAGGGGTGTCAACACAAAATCTGTACACAACTCAAACCAGATAAAAAGATATCTCCTACAGTAAGTGGTCAGCTTTAAAGAACAAACTCTTCCTTCTGAGGAAACATGATCCTAACAACCAGATAAAGAGGGTAAGACGGGAGAAATGATCAATACAATCAATATACAGACCGGCTGTAATCAGGGATAAGCTGAAAAAGTGTCAGGTCATCTGCTCACCAGAATACATCACATTAGGGTCTGAGTAGTGACGGGACACTAAGAAGTCATTGAATTTTTGACTGATTTTTGACAGGTTTGTGTAGTCCGCCTGAAGCAATGTCACATGATTTAGAGGCAGAGGTGGGATCAAGTCACTGTTTTGCAAGTCACAAGTAAAGCCTAGTTCAGACCAATGACTCGTGACGAGACAAAACAGTTTTAGGACGCTGAAGAGGAAATTTGCAGCGGTGTGAGGCGGCTGATGGTGTCATCTGATACTCGGCTGGTCAAATCGCTGGCGGCTGGTTTTAACAGCCAGTCAGCTTGTAGTGAAGTCTGCTGGTCAGGTCAAAATGACCACAGGCAGCGTGTTTGCTTGCTGCTGCAGGTGCTCCGTCTAAGCCAAGCTGTCTGTTTCCGTCCTCACAGTGTGAGAACACACACACACATTCTCATTGACTGTTAAATCGATTATTATTTATCATGAATACAGTCCATCTGATACTTGTTTTGTTTCTGTTTTTCGCCGTTTCATCACAACAAATGCAGCTGTAGCCAGTATCTCACTATCACTATCCTCGTTCATATTTTAAGAAGCTACAAATTATATTCAGCCACAAAAATAAGACTGAAAAGCTGGAAATCAGAACAGAAGAACAGAGTTGTTGCATAGAGATGATACACCGTCTCATCTAGTTGCATTGGTGTGAACCGGCAGGTTTTTAGAACGTTGCAGAACGGAGCATTGCAAGTAGTCGCCTGTTTCAACTTGTCTCGTTGCGAATCTTTGGTCTGAACTGGGCTTTAAACTCAAGTCTTTACATTGAGGTCCCAAGTCAAGACTGACGCGTTTCAAGTCCTAAACCTTGAGTTTCAAGTCCAAAACAAGTCATATGACCACTTGTGATGCCATTTTAACAGCAAAGTAATGATATATGACATTTACAGAAGTCATGAATGCTTTTTAACATTTGTATTCATGGGCACCCTGTAGCTCAGCGGGTAGAGCGACATCCCGTGGGTTTGATTCCAGCCTATAACTCTTGGCTGCACCCCACCCCACCCGATCCCACACGCCCAACACCATCCAGTCTGATAAAGGCCAAATGGTTCAGAAATCCCTGTAAGTCCAAAGTTGTGTTTACTGGAGTGCCGAAATGGGACAGACTGTGAGATGATAACTGAAGTCTCCACATACAGAAACATCTCATCTCACACACGCGCTGACCCGGACTGTCTCGGCCACTGGATGCCAACTATTGCATCCATTTAGTCGGTCAATGGTCACAGTGAAATGTAGGTTAATGCAGGAGAGGCGACACATGTTTTTCAAAATCGTTCTGCGGCGTATCGTCACATTGAACCTGCCAAAGCTCCTGTGGGCTCATCTGAACATGTCCGCTTAAATCTGATTAAAGCTGAACCATCATGTTGACCAAGGTCACTGCGGACACATTTGGACACACATACACGCCATCACACAACACTGTGTGTGACTGAATGTAGGTCAGAGGAGAGAGGCAGATCCCCCTCAGCGCTCCTCGTCTCTCCTCCTTAATTCACATCATTCAGTCCTCCTCTCTTATTCTTTTCATATCCTTCCTTCCTTCAATGATGTTTCCACTTCATTGTGTTTCTCTTTATCAAATGTGTCTTTGTTATACTTGAGTTAAATCTGTGAGTCATGACTAAAGGCTGCAACAACATCTCCGCAGCTGCAGCCAAAAACAAAGAATGAGGAAATTAAGGCTATTAAATTAATCAGACTCAGACCTCTCCTAAAAAAAAAAAAATCCTGGACTTTCCATTTCAATAAAATAAAAAAACTTCTCACAGCCTGAATGCTGGTTGGCTCATTTTCTCCAGACACATCTGGACTGATGTTCCCTGACTGGTGGATATTATAATGCAGCGGCGGAGGAGACGCTCTGATTGGCCCCGGCTCAGAGGTGTGTGTTAGCCGAGGGCGCCGATTGGTCAGCTTTGTGTGTTCTGACGCAGTGCTGCAGTGCTGCGCCGTCTGCAGGTGTTGTGAGCGCAGCAAGTGTGTCAGTGTGTCAGTGTGTGCTCGTGTGTGTGCTCGCTGCAGCAGACTGCCCGCCCTTCATCTAGCGACTGATTCGAAGGCTGGTCTCCATGGCAACCGTCCTCAAAGCTCGGCTTGGGAACAAAGATAGCTTCCCCACTCTCCCTTCGTTCTGACCAGCAGTGTGCGACTCCTGTGGCGAGCTGTCTCCAGGGGTGTGTGTGTGTGTGCTTGGATGAGGAGTTTTGTAATCAGCAATCATGCTAATCTCACATCAGGGTCAAAATCTCTTTAAGAAATGCATAATCAGGGAACGAGGGACAGTGTGTGTGTGTGGCATGACAAAAGCATCTCCTTAACACACAAATGATTTTACAAGTGCAACAATGAAGGCGCCCATCTGGTGGCAAAGATAGAAGAATGAGGAGATATATATTCACCCTTGCACACACTACATACATGTCATCATACTACAGTGACATTACTTTAGTTGTTGCGGACTGTTTTGAGGAACCATTTTGTAGATTTGAACGTACAGTTCAAAGATTTCTATGTACACGAGTGAGTGAACGCATCACAGCCACAACACTGAGCTCTCTATAATCTGTCAGTCCGTTGCTTTTTCACGCTGTTACGTTCAGTCCAGTGCAGAAATAGGTCCATACAAACACTACGTTATAGCTATGCAGCTATTTTATCTGCCACAGAGTTACCTCATCATGATCATTTAAGACAGTGGTTCCCAACTGGTCCGGCCTCGGGGTCCAGATTTCTCTGGAGGCATTAGCTCAAGGTCCACACAGTTAAATACATTCAGTCCTTTAGTCCCTCACTCTACAGCAGGAAATGACATTTCAAAATAATCTGTGCCAGAGTTCACTGTACTTAAATATTAAGTGTGTTACTTTACAAACTTGACACGTATGTGAATCAATTGCAATTCATTCAGACTGGACCTGAGACCCACTTTTGGACGGGAACCACTGGTTTAAGAGGTCGTGGTAGTCAGCTTTCAACAGGGCAGTAACATCTCAGAGATGTTCAGTTTACGTATAAACGGCAGCCAAATCAGTAGATAAAGCAGTGGAGCTCCTCGATGTGAAAGCTCAGCTGTGACGCAGAGTATGTCACTGCCTCAGTAAACCACATCAAAGACCATAAAAACAGTCATAACTAGAGGGATATGTTGAGAGAGCGCAGAGCTCTGCCAAGGCCAATTGCCTAATCTTATATGCAAATCTGCAAGTGCAACTACTGTATGTTGTTTAAATATTTCCAAGACTATTAGAATGATGTCAAAATTGTGCCTGGCTGAAGCCTCATCACCTCAGCTGTGCATTTATCATGTGCTACTGAAATGGAAATGTTCGTTTTTTTTTTAAATCTCCGGTGGAGATTGCAGCAGAAAGCCACATTTGGATGAGAGTAAGAACAGGGGTGTGAATATAGACAGTACAGGCAGTGTAGTTGCACAGGGGCCCATGGGATGGGGGGGCCCGTAGTGACAGCAGGCCCTTCAACAGGCTCCTGTAACTCATTCAGAAATACACCCATGTTCAAAGAAGAAGTAGCAATCCATTCTACAATAAAATTATAAATTCACTTATAAATTTACTTAAATAAACTATCAAAAAAAAAGGTTGAACGAATACAAACTCGTTTTATTTGGTATTTTTGTCATATACAGATTTGTGAGATTATTGCTGGGTATTATCTGTGTTGATGCTGTCCAGTGTCGAGTCGTACTTAGTTTAGACGCAACATCTTGCACTAGGGCCCATCATAACTACCACACACCACTGAGTAAGAGTGTAATTAGTAGCATGATATGTGTGTATTGTGTGTGTGAGCTTCTATAACCAAAACTTAGCTTGAGGAAAAAGTGTTGTTGCAATTATACCAGAAACCTCCCAAAGCGCTCCATGACAACTGCTTTCTGTGTGGAGTTTGGACGACTACATGTCAGAGGATTATTGGTACTCACGAATGTGGATTGTGATGTGAAGTCATCGTATTTCTACAAATGGCTGTTTTGTCCCTGTGAACTTTATGAGTATCTACTAGATTTTAAGATGTGTCTTTTTTTTATATACCCTTAATAGTCCCACAAGGGGAAATTCCAAGTTTTCACTCTGTTTTTACACATACACACAGGCCTGAAACACACACATGCACAAACAGGGCCTTTTACATGCATCAAATGAAGAGATGTCAGAGTGAGGGGGCTGCCCATGGACGGGCGCCCCGAGCAGTTGGGGTCTTGCAACGTTAATAGAAGTGAAAAATATTCTGTGTATCCGCCCTGTGATTTCAACCCTGTCTCACTCCAAAGTTGTCAAAATCCAGCGCTTGGGCAGCGACTTGTGGCGTCAGATACTAACGAAAAAACATTCCTTTGATGTCTTTGATGGCATGATACTTGGCCGGTTGCTGTTATAATTTAATGGTGCTTGGTAGCATCTAAGAAACACGGCGAGACAAGAGCTAAAGTTAAGGTGGTGAAAGTTCGATTAGGGCAGGTGGGAGTGGTGTTGGATGAGTCCAACAAACACCGACTTTCACCCAGGAGACCAGTGTTCATGTCCTGTAAGAATCTAAAGCCGAACCCTGTTCTTTTTTTCCTAAACCCAACCACGTGCTTTTGATGTTGAAGGAAAATAAACATCAATTTGTGGTGTTGTACCATCGTAGTGCGTTAATTGTGAAAGAGACTGTATGTAAACGTTAAATTTCCTGTGAAAACAGAAGTGTATTTTGAAAGAAAAGAATGGATGCAACAAGCAGAACTCAACAACCAACACATCCAGGGTACCTTGCATGTCGTATGTGGACGTGGAAAGTCCATGAGCAAACGTCGATATGTGACGAAGTCGGAGTGAGAATGTGTTGTTGATATGGACTCACCCCAAAATGTAATGGGGTCTTCCTTGGCTTGTGCTGCGCCGTTTTACCAAGTTTTATGATAATCAGCCAGTTTGTCTTGTAATCCTACTGACAAAGACAAAGAAACAAACAAACGGAAAGGAAATTCGTTCGTATGTGTACTGACACCTTTGGCTCACCTGCCTCTGATCTGTTCATACTGTATACTCAGGCTCTTATGACCAGTTCACTGAACAAATTAAGATGATTATGACATCAGCTGTAGTCAGGAATTTTAAATAACTGTGTCTCTTCCAGCCTTAAGTTAGAACAGTCATATCGTTATCATTACGTCATATCCAGCATCCAGCTGCAGTTTCTCCTCCTGTTCGACAACAGGATTGAACATCTGCTAGTTCAGAGATACTGAGCTAAATCCCAAAATGAATGTGACCAAATTGGAAACAAACTTCTCCCAGTTAATTGTAAGGATTTCGGTAATGAGGATGACATATCCTGACCAGCAGATGAACTCCCAGTGGAGCATCTGTGATTGTTGACTGTCTGTTAATCCCACAACAAACCTGAATCAATTATTTATCTGAATCCTCTCAGTTAATTTGTGCCGCAGTTGGCACCAGATGATGTGACGGATTTGCACTTTGCAGAGAAAGCTTATTGATGCTGCTGCAGTGCCGGACTGTCGGTCAATCCTAAATAGTGGACTCCTTCCATTTTAGGAACAGTCATTATGCTTTCATGTCTTTTTCAGGGGGGAAAGCGCTTATTTGCTTTTTTTTTCCAGGTCCTAGATGAGCAGATCGATACCACTCTGGGCCAGCGTGAAGCTGGAAGTTATTACAGTTTAGCATAAAGACTGGAAACAGAGGGAAACAGTCAGCCTGACTCTGTCCGTGTTGTTTGTTCAGTCCGAACATAAACTGAAACAGATTGTGGTTTTAAGAGTTATGAAAAAAGCATTTTAAATATTATTGTTTATTTTTAAATGCTGTATTTTCTTTTTGTAATGTTATTAAAATGACTGCAGCCACTTTCCCAACATGAACATTACAGATTTAGAACCAGTGCTTTTCTCACAACGAGAAAATAAAAAATAAATTAAAAACATTGTTTTCAAGCTGTAATTTTTTTAACCTTGAAGCGTTCTTCATAAATGTGTACTTCCATGTATAGCTTTTAAAAACTTAGTTGTGAGAAATAACAATAAATTGTGTCTTGTGTTTTTTTAGCTTTGGGTAGTGACTGAAAGAATGAGGTCACGGATACAAGCAGCCAAAATGAGTTCCCTCTGTGAGGTGTCTGCGCTCAGCCTTAGAGATAGGGTGAGGAGCTCGGACATTCGGAGAGAGCTCGGAGTAGAGCCGCTGCGTCTTCACTTTGAAAGGGGTCAGTTTAGGTGGTTCAGGCATCTGATCAGGATCCTCCTGGGCGCCTCCTGTTAGAGGTGTTTCAGGCACGTCCCACTGGTAGGAGGCCCCGGGGCAGACCCAGAACACGCTGGAGGGATTACATATCTCATCTGGCCTGGGAACGCCTTGGGGTCCCTCAGGAGGAGCTGGAAAGTGTCACTGGGGAGAGGGAGGTCTGGGGTGCTTTGCTTGGCCTGCTGCCCCCGAGATCCGGCCCCGGATAAGCAGATGAAAATGGATGGGTGGAATGGATGTGTCTTGTTCAGTGCTTCAATCAAAAAGAAAGTTACAGTAGGCACGTCTAGATCAATAATATCTGACAACATTTAATCCTTAAGAAGCCTCCTGAGTTTGGGTATTCCTGACAGGACCTGAAGGCAGCGTCACAGGAGCTATGCCAGCAGTTTAGAAGAAAAAAAAAAAACAGAACAAATTCTGCTTCAGGAAGCAAAATCAGGGATACAAAGGCTGTTTGTGTTTGTGTGGACTGAAAGGAAATGTGTGCAGTTTCAGCTTTGAATTGCTGTTTGACCTCAAGATTATTCTAAGTGAGTGTCAGTGTGTCAGCAGAGCAGTGGTTCCCAACTTTTTTCTTGAGGGACCCATATTTTTACCATTGTAGACCTTGGTGCCCCCCACACACGTTACAAACACTCGTACTCTCACGATACATATTTTAACATTTTCTAAACTAATTTATTTATTTTTAATAAATGAATGAGCTTTTAATATAACACTTAAATGTGTTTGTTTTTGAAACATAAACGAATTCAATTTTGACACACACCACCTTAAAATCAAGAGGGCTTCGCGACCTCTCCGTGGCTCTTTGGCAGAAAGGGCTGTCTGCAGCAGGGTAAAGTAATGAAAATATTCAAAATTTAGAAGTGACTTAAAGTGATTCAGATGTTTTTTGGTGGCTCAAATACATTCTGCTGCTGCCCCCATCCACAGCAGTATATTGCTTATCTTCTGTGGCGGTACTCCTGTTTCTCCAAACTGTGGACATGCTGACTGACACCTATAGTCAATGCACTGACTGTGCATAAGTACCACAAACAACCCTACTTTAACATATCCACACCATCCCTTTAATGTTGTTGTTCTTGATGCAGGAAACGGCTCAGACATCTCTGTAAAATTCAGTTTTCTACCTCTGGCCATTAGAAATAAATGTTGCACAACACAAACAGGCCAAAATGTATCAGAACAAGTCGGGTGATTTTATTATGACGTGATTCTGGAGCTGAAATTACATTGAAATGTGATTTTGTTTGAAGATGTTCTGTCTGAAGATTGGATTTACCACGACTGCAGGAGAGAAAGAGACAGGGAGGGATTACAGTTGATTAGATTACATCTACAGGGTCGGATTACTTTTCCGTTTGCAGACCGACCAGCATGCAGGGGGGCGGGTGAGATGCACTGAAGTACTATTTTGATGCACACTGGTTGTGACAGTCATAATTTATGGTTATTATTTATTAATGTGAAAAGGCAAATTACTTCTGCTTGATCTTCCTGTCAATCTAAACTGTCCAAATACAGCAGAGACGCAGTAACAAAGAGAGGATGCTCTGATCAGATACAAGTAAAGTTAAAGGTCCAGTGTGTAGGATTTAGGGGGATGATTTCTTTAGTTTATTATCGCCTGAAAATAAGAATTGTGTGTTTTTGTTACCTTAGAATGAGCTGATTATATCACAGGGAGTGGGTCCTCGTCTGAGGAGATCACCATGTTGTACTGCCATGTTTCTACAGTAGCCCAGAACAAACCAAACACTGACTCTAGATAGGACCTTTCACGTTTTCAGGTTTTTGCGTTGGCCAACGTAGTTAGCAGTCACTCTGTGACAAGCTGAACAGCACTGGAAAACCTGATTTTCAATGTGAAACTGCTTTACTCAGTGTTTATAGAGGACTACATCACAAAGTCTTTGAGAGGAAGTGACCTCTGCAGATAATTTGGCCCCCTGAAAAACCTCCTGAACGTCTGGGACCGGTTGCACAAAACACCTTAAGTTTTCTCCTTAAGTGTGACACTTAAAGCTAAACTTGTCCTCAGCTGAGGGACTTACACAGTTGCACAGAATCCTCTTAAACGGTTTCCTTAGTTAAGGAATAACATTAACTCATTTACTGTTTGAAAGAGATTTTACAGCTGTACAAGTTTTCATGGAGATTGTTTGTTTGTTTGGATTTTTGCTTGTGACGCCTGTTAATGTCTTACAAAGTTGGCTTATAGTTAGTGGAAAAAATGGCAGAAGAAAAGAAGACAAGAAAACCATACTGGTCAGAGGACGAAATTCTGGAGGAATCACAGAAAGCACAAACTACAAAGTAAGTTTGATCTTCAAAAACAGAAAACGACTTTAGGAAGAAATTACAACGGAAATTAATTCAGTCAAATCTAAAGTGTAAATCAAAAGCGTATACGTCAGGCTGTGTCATTTTCATTTATCACCATAAACATGGCCATGTTGCAGTTAAGATAGAGTTAGGGGTACCTTAAGTTTTTTTCTACCTTGCTTTGGTTGCTCTGGTCTTTTGTGCAACAGTCTAGGAATTCCCGAGGTATGAGACCAAGACAAGGAGAGAACCATAAATACTTTAGTAAACATTTCAAGGAAACCTTAAGGAGATGTAAGGGTGTTCTGTGCAACTGATTTTATTTTGAGGAAACCTTAACAAGGACTTTAAGGAAAATCTTAACTTAAGGTTGTTTTTGTGCAACTGTCCCCTAGATTTTAAGTTATCAGAGAAAAAAGGTGAGCACACATTAGCAGGTGCTGTTGTTACCTCTCTCACTGACAGCTTACAGGCTCATTAATACCAATTTTAGCTTGGCTCGTTATTAGCTGGTAACTAGCTTGTAGCGGTCAGGACCACTCTGCAGAGGGAAAGATGGCGAGACATTCAGATGCCGTTCACCAACAGTGGCTTTATTGCAGTCTTCACCACAAAACAATAAACATGGCCTTCATGAGGTCAAACAGCAGCCCTGAGCTCATCTAGACACGTACTGCTACTGGTTCTCATCACTCTTTGCTGCCTGCCGTCTTCACCATGACACCCAGAGAGCGCTGCTTCCTCCATACACACACAATGAAGCACACCTCACACCCTCACAGGTTGCCCACATGGCCACCACAACACTGGGTTAGCGGTCTGTCTGCAATGAGCTGAAGGGCATTGGAGAAACACTGATTTATAAGACGAAGCTGCTTTATTCAGTGTTTTTACCGGTTTAAATCACCAGGTCTGTTTGTTTTGGAGAGGAAGAAACCTCTGTGGATAACTCAGCTCACTGTAAAAACCTCCTTAACAATGAAAACTGAAGGAATTTTGACCAGGAGTTCATGCTTTTCTCACTGGAGAAGTTTCAGCTGGTCACAATCTGTAATCCTCGCTGCTGGATGCCACTAAATCCTACGCACTGCCCCTTTAAGAAGCCACTCAAACACTGATTATTAATAAAATAATACTCATTGATCCCTGTCAGAGAGTGTGACCGGGTACATTAAAGGTCAGGGTGTGACTCAGACAGCTGGTGAGGTTTCAACTTTTGGCTCAAGGACATCTGCTGAACTTAAGTCCAGTGAGTGAAGTCTGGTCTTTAACTCAGTGTAATGTGTGCAAACAGAGCGCTGATCCCAGATTAGTCTTCCTTTGCATAAATGATTTGCGGGTTACAGAGGAGGCGGAGGACTCAACCGCTACTCTCACACCCATCGCTCACTTACAGACACACAGCTGAGCAGCACCCGTGTTGGAAAGACACTCGTGTAATTTAACTGGGAGAGAAATGAGGTATGAACTGCTTCTTCTTTCACTGCTGTGAGTGTTTCTGTGCAGCTGCTGCTGATATGATAACCCCCACGCCTCACACACTTGTGTGTGTTTGAGTGCGCGCTCACGCACACGCACTGAGAAGATGCCAGCGTGATCTGTTTGGCCTCTTTGTTTATGGAGCCGGGCCTTTCCTGCCCTCTGATGTGCGTGCTTAAGCCATGAATAGAGCTTTGTGTGTGGATGCACACACACCCCGGCCTTGTGATTCAAATGCTGAGTCCATCTGATCAGTGTGTCCGAGAGGGAGAGAGGGAGAGTGATATGATGTTATCAGTCGCTGCAAAACAGATTCTCTATATATGTGAATGTTAGTAAAGAGGTCCTCTCTCTGTGTAGCACATGAGCTTAAGGGTGCTTTAACACCTGCCCTGTTTGGTTCAGTTCAATCAAACTCAAGTTCGTTTGCCTCCTAAGTGCGGTTTGTTTGGGCAGGTGTGAACACAGCAATCACACTCAGGTGTGCACCAAAACAACTGGACTGAGACCACCTCTTCAAGAGGGTCTCCTTTTTCCCCAAACAACAAAAACACGTGGTTAGGTTTAGGAAAAAAAGAACAGGGTTTGGCTTTGGAGTCTTATGGGACACGAACACCGCTCTCCCAAGTGAAAGTTGAGTTCAGTGCGTTTACTGGCTTTAATCACCTGGTCTGTTTGTTTTGGAGAGGAAGAGACCTTTGTGGATAACTCAGCTCCCAGTAAAAACCTCCTACGCAAAGACCACTGAAGGAATTCTAACCGGGAGTTAACACTTTTCACACTGGAGAAGTTTCAGGTGGTCACAATCTGCAGTCCTCTGCCGCTGGAGGCCACTAAACACAGAACACCGCTCTCCCAGGTAAAAGTCTGTGATTGCTGGACCGACCCACCCCAGTCGGACTTTCGCCACCTTAACTTCCGTCCTTGTCCCACCGTGTTTCCTCCTGACACCGCTGGGTACCGTTAAACTATAACAGCAACTGGCCATGCATCATGCCAACATTAAAGGACGGCTTTTTTTGTCAGTGTCTGACGCTGCAGGTCACTGCCCAAGCGCCAGATTTTGATGACTTCGGAGTGAAACCAGGCTCGTTTGAGAGCACCCTTAGTTGCAGCCTGTCTTCATTTCTCTGCATACATAGGAGTAGATTTCAGGGGGCACGCGGGGGACACGTCTCCCTTAATATATCGAACATGTGCACTGCCCGCCCCAGTAAAAAGAATGAAAGTAGATGACTTTCATTTTGACAAAATCCGACATTTACACCATAAACTGATGCAGAGAGGGCACAAAATGGTGCATAAAAATTTAACAGAACGCATGAAATTAAGGGTTTGATGCTCAAATTTTTTGACAGGGGACACACACCCTGTCCTTTTCAAAGTGTCCCCCCAAATGTTGGAGCAAGGAGTGTCTACACACACTATTTTGACTTTTACACACTAATAATGATAGAGAGATGAGAGGATGGTGGGCACATCAGCATAGAAAAATAAAAACAAAAGTTCATAGCACAGATTTCTGTCCCTCTGAGGGGGCGTGGCCAGCAGCACAACGTCACAGATGGTTATATAGGCTGCAGCTGTGGCGGCGGGCTCGCGCTGCTGAGACAGGCAGAGCACTGAGGACCGGTGGCGCGCGCTCACAGACTCCCTCTCAGCCACTCACACACACACACTCCCCAAACAAAGAGAAGCACGCGAGGCAGCACAGCATCCCACCCTTTCAGCCGCGAGCTCACTATAGCAGAACCGCCCCCCCCATCCCTCTCACACAGAACCGGTCCGGTCCGAGGCTCGAGCGCACAGCACCGACGATGACAACCAACGGCGCCACTAACGGAACCAGCGACATGCTGCAGATCCAGTTCGGTCTGATCAACTGCGGGAACAAATACCTAACGGCAGAGACCTTCGGCTTCAAGATCAACGCCTCCGCCTCGAGCATGAAGAAGAAGCAGATCTGGACTCTGGAGCAGAGCGGGGACGAGTCCAGCGGGAACGTGTTCCACCTCAAGTCACATCTGGGCCGGTACATCGCCGCCGACAAGGACGGGAACGTCACCGGAGACAGCGAGACCCCAGGCCCGGAGTGCCGGTTCATCATCACCGCTCATGATGACGGCCGCTGGTCCCTGCAGTCCGAGCCGCACGGCCGCTACCTGGGCGGCACCGAGGACCGGATCATCTGCTTCGCGCAGACCGCGTCCGTGGCGGAGAAATGGAGCGTGCACATCGCCATGCACCCGCAGGTGAACATCTTCAGCATGACGCGCAAGCGGTACGCGCACCTGAGCGGCAAGGTGGACGAGATCGCCATCGACCGGGACGTCCCGTGGGGGGTGGACTCCATGATCACGCTGGTGTTCCGCGAGCAGCGCTACCACCTGCAGACCTCCGACAACCGGTTCCTGAGGAACGACGGCGCGCTGGTCGCCACCACGGACAAGAGCACGGGCTACACGCTGGAGTTCCGCTCCGGCAAGGTGGCGTTCAGGGACTGTAGCGGCAGGTACCTGGCGCCCTCCGGGCCCTCCGGTACCATGAAGTCCGGTAAGAGCGCGCGCGTGGGCAAGGACGAGCTGTTCGTGCTGGAGCAGAGCCACCCGCAGGTCGTGCTCACCGCTGCCAACGAGAGGAACGTCTCCACCCGGCAAGGTGGGTGTGGTGGCCCGGTGTGTGAGTGAGAGTGGCCCGGTGCTCCCGGCGTGTGTGAGAGTGTGTGTGAGAGTGTGTTGGTATCTCATCCTCTGGCAGATGAAGGGTTAAAGTGATGGAATGTCAGACTGCATCCCCCCTGCAGCCTCTACACACACACACACACACACACACACACACACACCCTAATATGTATGATATAGGACATGTTAATGACCCACACAACACACCTCTGTGAGTGTATTTGCACATGCTAACCATCATCTTGTCTGACCACAGTCCAGTTCCTTATATGCATCTATAGGCTGTATATCATTCAAACTCCAAAACACTGAGGGCCTGTGCTACACTGACGTGCAGGGGAAAACCCACAGTATTAAAAATACGAGCCATTGAAGGCACACTGAGCATTGTCCGTGTTAGCTGTAAGTGTTTCAGTGAATTTTACAGACACACACATGAAAGGAGTGTTAACAAAGAGTCCTCGGCCTTGTGAACACACATACGGCGTCATGTGAGCGTGTGCCATCATTCAAATGTAAAACAGCCTTAAACTGGCAAGAGGCTGAGCTGGCACAGAGCAGAGCAGCTTCACACATAGAGGAGAGGAAGGATGCATGTTTGATGTCTCTACATATTTACTAAGATTACTGCGTGAAATCGAGTTTGTTTTAAAGTTTATCGTCCCATAATCTGTACTGAAGCGCGTCACTTGGACTGTCCACTGTTGTTCTTTCAGTCAGATGTTAGTCATCATCATTAACACTAATGAGCCACTGAACAGAACATCTATCATGTTAGTCACACAGGCCTGATGTCATGGCAACCCAAAATGAACTCCTCAGACCTATGATGCTCATTTTCGGGTTCATGCTTGTATTTTGGGTCTCTAATAGAACATGTTTACATGCTTTAATGGTCAACAACACCTGTACTCGCCCTCTGAAACGCTCCATTGTAGCACCAGTCTCTTCTAAGCCCTTCTCTTGAAAAAGCCCATTCTGCTCTGATTGGTCAGCAACTCCTTGTCTTCTGCATCTTTGCATCTCTACACCGCCATTAAAGCCGGAGAATGGCTGTAACACAGAATAGCGGCACTTTCTATCATGAAAAATTACCAATAAAAGCTTCTAAAAACAAATGGACATGCTAGAGTAGGATGCTGATTCAAAATTAGGGAGAAATTAACACCAGCAAACAAGTCTAAATGTTTTCCTAATGTTAGCATGTTGCTACATGTAGCAGTGCACTTGCAACCTGAGAATGACTAATGGAGAATAGCGGCACTTGCTCTCAAACTCGGCAATTAAAGCTAACATGTTCAATGATCCAAATTGGTGTGAAAGGTACAACATCAGCAGACAAGATGTTTCCCTAAAGTTAGCATGTTGCTACTTGTACCTCAGCAATGTACCTGCAGACGGGGAATGACTGTAATGGAGAATAGTGGCACTTTCTACCTTAAAATATCACCAATAAAACTTCAAAACACAACCAGACATGTTTTAGCAGGAATATGATCTGAAATCGGGGAGACATTTACAACATCAGCAACCATGTTTACATGTTTCCTTGATGTTAGCATGTAGCTATTTGTAGCTGTGTACTTACAGCCTGGGTATCAGCGGCACTTTCTTCATAAACAAATTGCCATTAAAAGCTTCTAAACACAACCAGACATGTTTCAGTAGGAATATGATCTGAAATTGGTGAGAAAGTTGCAACATCAACAGCCAAATGATTCCCTGATGTTAGCATGTAGCTACATGTAGCAGTGCATTTGCAGCCAGGGATTGACTGTAACAGAGAATAGCAGCACTTTCTATCGTGAAAAATCACAAACAAAAGCTTGTGAACACAACCAAACATGTTCCAGAGGGAATATGATCCGAAATCAGGCAGTAATTTACCAAATCGGCAACCAAGTTTACATGTTTCCCAGACGTTAGCATGGAGCTACATGTAGCGGTTTACTTGCAGCCGGGGAATTACTGTGTATATAGTGACACTTTCTCCTGTTAAAAATCACCAATAAAAGTTCCTCAACACAACCTGACATGTTCCAACAAGAATCTGATGTTAAATCGAGGGGGGTTAACGTTACAATAAGTTTATATGTTTCCGTGTGTTAGCATGTAGTTACATGTACGTTAGCAGTGTACTCGCACCCAGGGAATAACTGTAGAGAGTAGCAGCACTTGCTAGCATGAAAAATCCCCTTCTCAAACAAAAGTGGACATGTTCAAGCAGGAGTATGATTTGAGATGAGGTTGACATTTATAACATCTGCAACCAAGTTTACATGTTATTCTGATGTTAGCATGTAGCGACATGTACCTAAGTGTACCTAAGCAGTGGCTTTCTTACTGTGAATAATCACCAGTTACAGCTTATAGACCAAAATCTTAACAAAGGGACATGTTCCAGCAGGAATATGATTCAAAATTAGGGAAAAATTTACACTGAAAACTAAGTTTACATGTTTTCCTGACGTTAGCATGTTACTACATGTACCTTAGCAGCGTACTTGCAGACAGAATGACTGTAACTGAGAATAGCGGCACTTTCTATCATGAAAATTCACCAGTAAAGGCGTCTAAACAAAATCGGACATGTTTCAGCAGGAATACGATACAAGATCAGGGAAAAATTTGCAACATTAGCATCCCAGATGTTAGCATGTAGCTACATGTAGCAGTGTAGGCTACGTAGCGTGCCAGGAACAGATGACCATATAAAGAAATTCAGCCCTCATGACTGTACCCAGAGTGGAAAACATTGGAAAGGAAGAATTCAGAGTGGTCTGGAGTCTGAGGTTTTTGCCCAGAGGAATTACTGCTACGTAATTTTACCTAATTATTTGAAACTTTGGCCACGTTTGATTTGAAAGTTCTTCATTGTGACACTTTAAGACACAAAATAGGCAACACATAATAGGTCTCCATTAACTGGTTAATCTTCCTTTTTCCACATTGTTCAGTGTTTGTTTGTGGGAGCTAATTTTGTCCATGTGTGTCTGGTTTTCAGCTGTCAGAGTGGGCACAGATACAAACCTCTCCCTCCACCCTCTTCCTTCCTCTTCTTCCTCACCCCTCCTTACTTTTTCCATCTCCTCCCCACCATCACCTCCTTTCACCTCTTTGCTCACTGTGCCTCCCTTCTCCTTTTTTTTTGCAAACATCTCTTTCATCATTTCCTCTTCTTCTCTCCCATCCTCCCTTCACGCCTCCTGCCTCCTCACCCCCTCCCCCCACTCCTCTCTGCTCCTCCAGCCTTCAGGCCTGGCTGCTGCTGCTGCTGCTGCTGTGTCTGAGGTCATTACCGGTGACATCCCTCATGGTGATGTGTGTCTAAACAGATAACCACCTTCTGTCAGTGAATGAATGCTTGAATTTCACCGCTGCTCTTAGAGTGTGAATCACGCTCTATAAACCTCTTTGAGTCAGCACAAAAAATATAAGCGCTCAGAGAAAGCAGAGAGACTGTGGCGCTGACTGTCTGCCGTAATGAATGATAGGAATATTCTAATTGATGCTCTTTAAATCTATATTTAACGTCGGAGAGTTTTGTGCGGTTCAGTGGTTTTGCTTCGTCTTTTCAGAAAGTATGACCCGTCTATTCTTTTATTTTCCGCTCCTGTGTCTCCGTCACACCCTGAGCCTGTTTGTTCTGCCTCCCAGCTTTGTTTATGTGATGAGGGGATATTTATCCACCTTTTTTGGTGGTCAGCTGTTCCTCCTTTTTCCTCCACAAGTAGGTCTCAGTCTTGGACACAAAATGGAGGCCAGTTTTAAAGGTGGAGGTTGAATAAAAAGGGTCATGAAAACATTTTAGATGCATTTTTAAAGGGATCTGTTGGAATTAGGTGATGACGTCGTCTTTAATGAGAGCATGAATCGCACTTTAATAATCCCCCAGTGAAAAATGTGATTGCTGTCTGTGAGACCAGATTATGTCTTTTTATTACGGAAAATGTAATTTAGTGAAATGTCACAGCAACATCCTGTTTACACAAGCGCAGATACTCACGTTACATAAAAACAACCAAGACTATTACATCTATTTAGGGGTAATCTCTGTTAAATGTCCTTTTAAAGTACGAAAATTCGGCTACAACTTTAATGGCAATGAGTCAGAACAATAAAAATCATCAGTTGCAGCTCTAGGAGGATTAATGACACTCAGAGGGAAATGCTCACATGTGTGTTTCCTCCTTAGAGGTAGAAATATACCTATCCAACACACCAGACAGGTATCTGCGCTGATACTGACCTTTGTGCGCAGGTCGGGTTTCGTCGCCGCTGTCGTAGGACTGCCGCCTTTTAAAATGGGCATTTATTTATTACGTAAAATATTGATATGTATCTCATATCGAAATTCCAGGTAAAGATATCGAGATATTGATTTTGTTCCATATCGCTCACTGTCTAACTGTACAGATTTGTCAATACTGTTTCTCCTGTGAAAGCCACACGGGTGGTGATAAAACTCAGTCTTTTTCTCGTCTTGATGTTCCGACAAAGTCAAACATATTTAACGTTATCGTACGTTTTTAGTCTTGGCTCATGCAAATAGTGACGTTCAGTGGTTTGAACATTGTCTACAACCAGTGGCTGCACTCTCTATAGCACTAAACAGGAAGCAGCAAACTGGTAGACAGTAAGGAGGGGGGAATGGTATGGGTGCATTCCTGATCAGAGTTCAGTGACTGATATGACGCCATACTCAAGGCTCTTGTGCAGTTGAAGCCGTGTCCTCGCTGCTCTGTCTGCCACCCTGCAGCTCAAATCTTTCCCAAATGAGCAGGAGGTCTGAGTCTTTAGAGGAAGCCCACGTTCGACCCTCCAACAACTGGATCATTGTGATGTGGATTAAATGCTGAGTGGAATTAAACTGGCTCCAGATGTTTTTATAAACCGACAGCTGCTCGAAGCTCCTCTCTGCTGCGGCTATTCGCTGGGCAGACCCTCAGCCAAGATGGCAGCTGAAGTTGGCTGGCTTTCATTAGCAGCCTAAGGTTTTTTGGTGGGAGAGAGCTGAAGTGGGTCAGTCCAGAAAGCTGCTTTGTCCAATCAAAACTGTTGGTTTGGTGACCGAGTCCAAGATCAAATCCAGTTTAAACAGCCTTTCATTAGATTGAGGAACGAGTCTGTCAGAGATGTTGAGACGTGCTCGGGGTAAAGTTTCTGACATTAAATGTATTTGTTCCTGTTTATGTTCACATGAAACTCTTCCTCAAATTAAAAAATGTCATCGTTTTTAGTTATTTGATCTTTAATTTAAAGTTCGTAGGGGGAAACTGAGCAGTCAGACAGGTTTTAAACCTCTTATTTGGAAGTTTGAAACCTCCCTGATCCTCAGTTGTTTGTTCTCATGAACTTTGTTGTACATGTGTTGCACGAGTACCAAAACTAGGCAGGTCACAACACCAGAAATGTAGTTGTCTGTACCAGTGTCAGCAAAGTAACGCAATTGCAACACCCAGTTCAATATTACAGTGAAAAACAAAACAGTATAAATTAAATTTAAATGTTACAGCCTACAGTATATTAAGATGTTTTTTTTCTGTGGTTGTTGTTCGGCACATGAACATGTCAGATGTCATGTTTGGTCTTTGTGGTATTTGTCCCGCCTCCTCCTTTAATGTGATTGGATGGCTAGGTAAAAAGTGACAGTTACGAGCACAGCGCTTTACCCAAAGTTAAGCATTTGCCAACTCTTAGCCATCAGGAAAAAAAATGCCTCAAGTGCATTGAAAAGATGCTCAGCACCTCGTCAAGCTGCTGGCGTTTGTGGCATGGTGTAAGTAGGTGACGTGCTCATTGCAAAGAATTTTAAAAACACATGGGCCTCAGGAAAAGATGCTTTCTTTTCAAAGAGTCCTGGCAAATTTGTCACTGAAGCTGCCCTTGTCGCCATCTTCCATGTGTTGTTGTTGGTCTGTGCTGGTAGACGTAGGCGGCTGTGACTCAGGAGGTAGAGCGGGTCGTCTACTAATCGGAAGCTCAGCTCTGTGATCCCCTGCTCCTCCAGTCTGCATGTCTAAGTATCCTTGAGCAAGATACTGAACCCCAAATTGCTCCCGATGGCTGTTCCATTGGTGTGAGTGTGTTAAAAACTGAGTAGCAGGTGGCACCCTTGTGTGGTAGCCTCGGCCGCCAGTGTGTGAATGTATGTGAATGGGAGAATGTGACGCTTTGAGTGGTCGGATGACTAGAAAGGCACTATACAAGTGCAGTCCACTTACTATTTACCACTCTTCTTCCTTTGGCTTTAACAGCAGACTAGAACAGTTGCAGGCGTATATGTTGCCCCGTCAGGTCCAGAAGCAGTGCATCTCTAGTACCTATAGTGGTGGAGAAAAACAAGAACCATCATGTTTTCAGAATTTTAACATAGCATGGTACAGAATTATCGGTTTTTTGTGACATTCTTCACCCAAACTACAAAAATAAGACCCATGTTCGACAGACATGACAAACTGTCCCTTTAAGTAGCTCTAAAAAACAGTAAAAACCTCAGTTAAGAGCTCAACTGACCTAAATTGGATCATATATCAGTGAGTCAAATATTCTAAGCTCATTGTAGTCCATCATGTGTTGTGTGTTTGTTGTTGTGTCCCAAATGCTTCAAAGAAATCATGTGGAATTCATTATTGGGCATTTGTTCCATCCCGTGTCATTTATTTATTTGTTCTTCTACTCACATCTTTCATCACTGCTTCTTCATTTTCTGATTTACTAATAACCATAAAGGAGGCTTTTTGTCCGCCAGCATGGTCACATCACTTCACATGTTCCAGCTGCATGATGCCATGACGTTGGATTCTTTTTTGAATTTCAACCAAAACTATAAAGTACATTAAATTATTGAGGAAACAAGTTGGAGAAATATAAGATGCACGTTACAGCAGTCGTCCTGCTTCTGTTGTCCTTTAAATTGTGCATTCATAATTCATAAAATTAATCTGACCCTGTGTTTCCTGACCATAACGTCCACTCTCCTCTTCCCTGGAGCGGAGATGGTCACAAATTCCCTGAGAGACGTTTAACGACCGTCATATGGACTGAAACACCATTATCAGTCAGTTAGCCTGGAGCTCAACGGCCTTTAAGTGGCCTGTTCTGCCCTAAAACATAGTGCAAGTGAGAGTGAAGAGTGAGCGCTGGTTTGTCAGTTAAATGGATGATAGGCCATCGTATCCTGTTTGCTACTGGGGTGACCGCTGAGTGCTGACTGGTGGTCCTCTCTGTCTCTCTCTGGATGAAGGCAAGCAAGAGTAGGGTGACGTGGAGATATAAATCCTGTGGGTTTCATTGGTTTTAGCACCTGTAGTTGTATTTCTGGAGTGCGGCCCTGTTGAGACTGGGGTAGCTTTTGTGCCAAATATTTAACATCTGATGATGTGGTAATAAGGCAGTGCACCGTGATTGTTTTTTGGTTGCATCCTGTAATTAGCCTCCCATCTAGTGACTGGAAACTGGCTTTACAAGACTTGTTATGAATGTATAAAGTCTCTGCAAGTCCTATAAAACACGACTAAAGCCACACGAAAAGATATAAAATGCCAAAGAAACTCCGAAATGACGCTGGATTGCAAGTTGCAAGTTTAAAGAAATTGTTTGACATTTGGGGAAGCAGGCCTTATCATTTTCTTGCCCAGAGTTAGATGAGAAGATTGATACGCTACCACATTAGCCAATTAGCTTAGCATAAAGACTCAAATAGGGGAAATGGCTAGCCTGGCTCCATTTGAAGGTTTGTCTAATCTGTAGCTGTTTCCCACTGTTTACAGTCTTTATGCTAAGCTAAGCTAACCAGTACCTGGTTGTCCCTTAATATTTACTTGAGAAGTATTTGTCCGTTCAGTATGAAGCTACAGTCAATTAGCTTAGCTTAGCGAGATATAATGTGTTGATTAGTGAGCCTTATAGCGTTGGTAGTGCTTTGGACATAGTCAAGCTAGCTATTCCCTCCCTGTTTTCAGTCTTTATGCTAAGCTAAGCTAACCAGCTGCTGGCTATAGCTTCATATTTACCGGACAGATATTAGTTTGTTCAATGAAATGTTAGCCGTTAGCTTAACTTAGCTGAGCATATAGACTGGAAACAAAGTCAAACAGCTAGCCTGACTCATTCTGCTATACAAAAACCAACATGTGGGACTATTTCTTTGCCAGAAACCATGTGTTTCTGAGGTCATGACGTCGAGGAAGTGACATAAAAATCCTCAAAGCTTCTTTTTTAAGAATAAGTGAGAACATGTTAAGTTGTGAGTAATAGAATTGCTGGTGTTTTGGATAGAGCCAAGCTAGCTGTTTCCCCCTGTTATCAGTCTTTATGCTAAGCTAAGCTAACTGGCTGCTAACTGTAGCTTCATATTAACCATATAGACAATAGTGTGGTATCTATCTTCTCATCATACTTTAGCAAAAAGGCGAACAAGCACATTTTCTGACTGCTGACTTAAGTGGGTTACACTCTTTTGTTCAGATTACTTTTGTAAACCAGCTCAAAGTACACAACTTTTGCAGACTCCAGCACAAACTCTCCAAAGTTTTGAAAAACAGTAATCACATAAAACCAGAGTCATAAGCAGTCATGAATCATGTATTGTGTCGTGTGTGTGTGTGTGTGTGTGTGGTGAAAGACGGAGACAGAAACTGAGGCTTCGTGTTGTGTCTGGCCATGATTCAGCCCTGACACCCTTTCTGTATCCTTCACCCTCCCACTGGCAGGAAATGAGACATGAGACACACAGCCCCGACCTTGGCTGGTGTGAGTTAATCCCTGCAGGGTAAAGGGTGACGAGTCGCTCCATCCACAGCACATCAACACGTACACATTCACCCGACAGCGGAAAAAGAGGGGAGGCATAAATTCATGCATCCTTGGTAGTGTTCACTGGCTGTGACATGCTGACGCTGTAATGTGTTTATAGACCCTGGTTTGTTTGTTTGTGTGTTTTATGTCATTATGTGTGTGTGTGTGTGCTGGAAGCATGCCAGGGGAGTTGCCTCACGTCGACTGCAGAGCACCGGGGAGTCTCTGCTCCTTAATGTCATCTACTTTATTATAGGTTAGAGTTAAGCTGTTCTCCAGTGTGTCATTCTGCTCTGCTCTGGGTGTGTCTCCACATTAAAGGGTAACTTTATTTTTCAACCTGAACCTTATGTTCCCATGTTTCTGTATTTAAGTTACCAGTTGGAATAACATTGTTTGGTACTGGTTTAGTATTAAGACAGAGTGCTGCACCTGGCAGTGGCAAAACAGGCTGCAGTGTAACCTCTCGGGCATGTTTGCACCATCAGTTTACGTCCACTTTAATGGCGTGTTGTTGCCACTGAAAGGCTCAGATTAATATTAAAAGTGTCTGACGACATTATGGAAATGACTCCTAAAGTGATAGATGTTTTTTTAAGAGTAAGATTCTTTTTTTTTTTAAACCAGAAACAGCCCTGACATCACCATCAGCAAACACACCAAACCTCATTTAAATAAACAGTGATTTTATCTCCGTAAAACACTCTTCATTCAAAGTTGTCTAATGAAATGTAACTTAAGAAACCCGTCTTGATTTGTCTTTCCACTGTTCTTATAATCACCAGCTCTGATTTAGCTTAAATAAACCCTTAATTCACCCAGTTAACTGTTAAAATATGATGGCTCTGCATGCGCTAAAATTACTGATTATTTAAATGGAGTCTGGTGAATTGGTGATGGTGTTTTCTGGGCTGTGTCAAGTTAAACAAAAAGGACCATACTCTTTAACAAAAAGGATCCTTTCCATAATGTTGTCAGACACTTTAAATAACAATCTGAGCCTGTCAGTGGCAAAAACAAGCACTTTTAATGGACGTAAACTGACAGTGTGAACACGCCCCAAGTGGTTACATGCAGCACTCAAGCTAAATACTGGACCAATTTCAAAAAATGTTGTTCCTATTAATCACTTAGACGCAAAAACATGTTACATCAGTAATTTTAGCGTGGATAGGGCCAACATTTTCACATCCAACTGGGTGTATTAAGGTTTTATTTCAACCAAACCAGAGTTGGTGATTGTTGGAACAGTGTAAAGATGAACCAAGATGGTTTTTAGTTTGATGAGTTTTATTTTGTTATTGTTTTGAATTACGTGTGCTTTACAAAGATAAAATTACGGTTTATTTAAATGGAGTCCAGTGAGTTTGGCGATGGCAATTTTGGGGCTGTTTCTGGTTAAACAAAAAGGATCTTACTCTGTCTCCTTAGGGATCCTTTCATAAATGTTGTCAGACATTTAAGTCTTATTATATTCCCTTTACATAGGACAATAGATATGTCCGTTTCAAACGTTGTAAAGTAAATGGACTGCACTTGTATAGTGCATTTCTAGTCTTCTGACCACTCAAAGCACTTTTACACTACTGAGTCACATTCATCCATTCACACACACACAGTCGGCTACTCAGTAACCATTCACACGCTCTCACACACTGATGGAACAGCCATTGGTGGCTATTTTGGGTTCAGTATCTTGCCCAAGGATACTTCGACATGTGGACTGGAGGAGCCAGGGATCAAATCCCTGATCTTCTGATTGGTGGAAGACCTGCTTTTTCCTCTGAGCCACTGCCGCACAGTCACTGCCCTCATACTTTCATGCGTCCTTTACGTTGGCATCGATACAGCCAATAAATGGCACTAGCGAGCCAGGGACAAAAGTTTCACACAACAACAAATGAGCCGACGGTAGAGGTCATAATATTGTACCTTAAAAGCCATTATATACATCCTGACATGTGGAGGGGGAATCCTTTTCACGATTTTCAATACATATCATTATATATTATTCTGTATAACCAATTCATTGCAATCTGCCGTTATTTAGCTTTCATTGTCATTTCCTATAGTCGTATCTCGCTTAAATTACTCTACACTGCCTCCACAATCTCTGATGGCACTGCTCCATTTCGTCTGTATCCGTAAGCTTTCAGAAAACGTGCACAAATTCGGACAAAATGAACGCAGAGCACAGACAGGAGGCTCTGTTTGTGTCCACATCTTACATTGAGCATCCCTGAGCCATTAGAATTACAATCTGAGCCTGTCAGTGGCAAAAAACAAGCACCTTTATTGGACCTTTATTGAGGGTGCACACATGCCCTCAGTGGTTACATGTCAGCCTGTTTCGCCTTACTCAATACTGGACCACTTTCGAAAGTATTTGTTCCTGTTAGTCACTGAGACACAAAAACAGAGGAAAACAAGGTCCAGGTTGAAAAAACAAAGTTACCCTTTAATGTCCTCAAACTCCAACTGTTCCTCAGTCGATTTTTTTTGCAACACACTGAGCACAGAATGAGGTTGAAATCAATTCACCAAAAAATTTGGGACATCCCCGGGCACAATTCTGTGTCTCGCATGTCTGACCTTGTTTTTTTGCATTTGTTAGAGGAAGTACTGGAGTGGTGTGAGTTCAGCGTGTCCGTACTGTATGAGCAGAGATGTTACAGTATTCAGTGTGTAGGCTGGTTGGCTCGTTGTGCTGTGTGTGTGTGTGTGTGTTTGGGTCAGAACAAAGGCTGACGATCTGCCTCCCTGTTTGTGCCCCAGCTGGTCGCCTCCTCGGTCAGGCCTTCCGAACAATAGGACACACACACACATACACACACTTGATACAATCGCGTGCGTTCACAGCAGGCCTCCGGTGCTGCTGGCTCACAGTATCCGAGGCCAACAATCTGTGCCTGCCGCCATCAGGCTGAATGTGGTGGGTGGGGTGGACAGAAAGATAGAGGGGTTGTTTTCAAGTGTGTGTGTGTGTGTGTGTGTGTGTGTGTGTGTGCGTGTGTGTGTTTGGTGTGGTTTGGGTGGATTCTGGATGTGTGGTCACTTCTTTTGGTGTGGTCTGCTGAAGAGGGACGCTGAGTGTGTGCGTAAGTGACCCTCTTCCCTCCTCCTCCATTAACCCTGTGAGCTGCACACAGTGATCAGTACAGACGTATCTGGGTACATAACACACACACAGACACACAGATGAACCCTGACAGGCAGCCGCGGCCTCTCTTTGGGTCACGGCTGGAGGCTCTGCAGGCCTCGGAGTGACTGTTTTGTCTCTGTCAGTCTTGTTTTTTCACGTTGTGTGTGTGTACCCGCCAGTATTTTTCTTTCCTTGTGATAACTTGTGTGGAAAGATGAGACACTAAGCCCTCTGACTGCAGTGAAAAGAGAGCGAACACTTCCTCAAACCTTCAGACTAGTCAAATATCCTAATTCCCTCAAAGGATTCGGGATTGTAAATAATGCTGACAGGAGTAAAAAAAACTCTTTGACAGCTCTGAAACGACCCACATAAATTCAAATCAAGTGATTTTTGGGGAATCATTTATTCAAACCAGCTCAGCGGTAGAGGAAACAGTTCACAGTACAGCGATGTGAAGAGTGTCTGGTGTATTTTCATATAGTGAAATTCATGTTGGCTTTTCCTTCGTCTGGTGTGAGAAACTAACAGTGTCAGGATGATGACTGACTTTAACTAAGGTGGATTTCTGTTGTTTAATTTATACAGGGCTTACATTTATTTAAATATTTTATTTTACAGTAACAGCTGACTTCAACACAGTCTGAACAAAGAAAAAGAAACATGGAGGACATGTTTGGTTACCTCTGCCAAGGTGGTTTGTTGTCCTTGTTTGTTGGTTTGTCACCAGGACTACGGGATGGCTTGATTTCCATGACACTTGGTGGAAGGGTGAAGCATCGGCCAAGGAAGGATCCAGAGTGAATCTGAACAATGAGACGGATACACAAATTATTTTTCACATGCTAGCCGAGCAAGATGGGGCATTCGGCTTAGGTGGAAGTCTCCGGTCTCTGAGTGCCCTTCTGGACTCACACACCACCTGTTGAGCTACAGGTCGTCCCAAATGTACCTATTTCATTCTTGCTGAAAGTTAATGAAAAGGTGGACAAAACTCTCATGTCTGTGATGAATATGTAGCTGCAGTCAGCAGCTAACGTTAGCTTAGCTTAGCATAAAGACTGGAAACAGGGGGAAACCGTAAGCCTGTCTCTGTCCAAAGGTTACAAATCTGCCTTCCAGCACCTCTAAGGTAGGGTATAGTTCTGAGCTTGCATTGAATCCCGAGAATACCGGGTTTAGACAGGGGTCAGAAATGCTGCAAAGCCTGAAAGCCAGTCAGGGAGCTCCAAGGCCCCTCTCTCAGCTTCCCAGTGAGCCAAAATTGCAATACTTTCGACGCCTGGTGTTTTCTTTTCTATATTATTTTAGTATTAGGCTCGTATCAGTCTTAGCAGATAGACAGACAGAGGATTAGCTTTGTGAGTGATTAGAAAACTGCGGAGGAGCAGAAATGCTCTTGACTCTACTACGTCACCCCTGCAGCTTGTTTAAAAATTACACTTTTGTTGCTACAGAGAGAGTGAAGCACTGTTGGGTACTGGAACCAGTATCTGTTCAAATGTGAACACTTATTAACACGTTATATAAGACACGGTATATAATAGATGTTTGTTCAAGTTGTGTCTGTACAATGAAGTGTTAACATGAAAATTTGACATGTGATTTTATCAGTAACTTCCTGGAGTCGTCGCTGGTCGCCAGGTCATAACATCCTGTAAAAACAGTGAATTGTTGTTTTTATATTTTGCATATTTTTTTTAATAAACAACTGCACTTGAATTTGAATTATTACAACAAATTTAGTATGGATTTAGTGGAAACTATGGACTGTCCCCTCTGGGTTGGAAGAGAGTTACTGCCCCAAGCAGGGGAGTTCAGATATCTCAGGGTCTTGGTCACGAGTGAGGGTAGAATGAAGCGTCTGCAGCAATATGGGCGCTGTGCCGGACTGGCGTGGTGAAGAGGGAGCTCAGCCTGAAGGCAAAGCTTTCGATTTACTGGTCCATGTTCGTCCCAACCCTCACCTATGGTCATGAGCTCTAGGTCGTGACCAAAGAATGAGCGGCCTCTGAAGGGTGGCTGGGCTCAGCCTTAGAGATAGGGTAAGGAGCTCAGACATTTAAGGGGGAGCTTGGAGTAGAGACGCTGCTCTTTAGTGTCAAAAGGGTTCGGTGGAGGTGGTTCGGGTCTCTAATCTAGGCGCCTCTTGTTAGATGTTCCGGGCACGTCGAATTGGTAGGAGGCCCCTGGGCAGACCCAGAACACATGTAGGATTGCATGTCTTATCTGGCCTGGAAATGCCTTGGGGTCCCCCAGGAGGAGCTGGAAAGTGTCGCTTGGGAGAGGGACATCTAGGTTCTATTTATATATAATGTTTTTCCTCCTCAGAGTGAACTTATAACTTGTTTTGAATTAAGATTTTACAAACTTTGAGCTGTTTATTATCATATTTTATTAGTTGAAGTGCTTGATTGACAAACTGCTGACATCTTAAGAACGTATCCTCTCTATTTGTCAGGTTTTGAGTAATGAATCAAACATCACAGATTATTTTTCCTCAGACTTTTTGGAATAAGCTAACTCATGACGTAGGTGTGTCAGTAATCCCGCTGTAAGTTTCTGGTGGGTAGAAGCATGCAGCAGATGGTTTCCTCTCCCTCCTGTCACAGTAATAAATGTCCTCTACTGTGCTACTGTACCGAGGAGCAAATGTGTCGGCAGAGCAGGAAGCAGCGAGGATTAAAGGAGAGCTCAGAGATGTGACTGATGGTCCTGGAGGCGAGCAGAGGCTGACCCTCTTTTCTCCTCATTTTTTCCTCCCCTGCTCCTCCTCTAATGTGTTCCTCTAAACCCTCCCTGTCTGTTGAAGCTGAACTTACATTTCATCTTGTTTGACCCCCCCCTCTCTGCGCCATGTGGTTCCCATTATGGTCACTTATATTTTCCCTCTCAATCATCTGTGTGTGTGTGTGTGTGTGTGTGTGTGTGTGTGTGTGTGTGTGTTGCGTTCGTACTCGTGCATCCCCACATATTTCTGCAGAAATTCAATCTGTCCGCAGAGGCCAGAGTTCCTGAGTTGACTTCAGCGGGCGCTCGGCAGGAGAGCAGTGATACGTAATTCTTTTTTTTTTTCAGAGACAAAATGTAAGCAGTAACTCTTTGGTGATAACCACCTTACGTAATACTTTTCTTTTAATAAAGGAACATCTCTGGCTTCAGTTAGAGACAAACAGCGTACAGCTTGTAGTGAGACAGAGTGTGTCATGTTTAGGGGAAAAGGAACATTGACCGAGGTTGTTGTGAAACTGTTGGGGACAGTATGAAAGTTGAACTTCATGTTTGACTCCACAGAGTCGTTAATATTTTCTTTGGAACCTCGACTTGAAAAACAGGTCCAACCAGTGGTGTAGTGGAGGGTGTGCGCAGGTATACGGGGTATTCTCACCTCTTTTTCTAGACATTTACAGTACACTCACTTATCAGGAAAAAGGCCAGTGGAATATATAGGAGAGTACACCCACTTCCTCTTCGGTAACCTCCCCATCTACCTAGTAGTACACCCACCTCATCAACTACCACTACCCCTCTGCGTCCAAAAAACACTGGACTTTGTATCAGGAGCCCTGAATTCTAGACCAACAAACTACAACATCAGTTACGGCAGTTGTGCCACTCAAAGCCTGGTTGTTTTAGCGACATCTGCAATTTTCTTCCTAATCAGAACGAAGTAGTTTTGCTGCCTAAACAAACCGCCAGCCCCTTCTGCGTCAAGATACAATGCAAAGGGTTGCCCCCAGCATTATTTTAGTAAAACCTGGTGCTTCTGCCCAAGTAGCAAATTATGATGAGTAAGAATGAGATCAAGTTGGAGTTTAAAATTGAACTCCAAACACCACAAAGTGGGTACTTAAAGAGGCTTTCTGAGGTGTTCCTTAAGGAGACTTTTTCGAACTTCTGGGGTTCCTCAACATTGTCACTGTGGAGGAACATGAAACGGTTCCTCGAGGCTCTTTTACCTCTAAAGGACCTTCCACAATGGGGGCATGACAATTAAATGACACAAATGCAAAAACAGTCGTCACCAAATATTTCGAATCAAAACTATTCATACCGGCAGTGATGCAAATTTGCCACACCTGCAACCACATCCTTGATTGCAATCAAGCAGCAGCCTCTGGGGCTGAAAAACTGAAGCCAACACAGCAGTGCCAAAAACTGCAGTTCCTCGAATAACGTCTTTAGGCTGGCTCCACGAGCGAGTCAGTCCTCATATCCTTAATAGCTCTTATAGATCTCAATAGCTAACTTCCTCCTTTCATGACGACTGTACTGGGGTTGAATTTTCATATAACTCTTGTTACATTATTCATTCATTCACTTCCACAACCGCTTATCCTGCTGGGGGTCGCGGGGGGGCTGGAGCCTATCCCAGCTGACAGTGGGCAAGAGGCAGGGTACACCCTGGACAGGTTGCCAGACTATCACAGGGCTGACACATAGAGACAGACAACCATTCACACCTACGGGCAATCTGGAGTCTCCAATTAACCTGCATGTTTTAGGGCATCCCCATCCCAGGGTTTGAACCCAAAACCCTATTGCTGTGAGGTGACAATACTAACCATTGTCCACTGCACGTTGTGATACTGGGTACGCATATTTTAGGATAGAGCCGCTAGTGACAGGCTGTCTGCGAGGCGTCACCACAGTCTTTTAGGCAGATCCACCTCTTGGTCCTCATAACTCCACCCTCTCGTCCAAATATGGTCACTCCTGGCTCCAAAAAAACCAAGATGACGACGCCAATACGCCAAACTTGAGGCTTCAAAACAGAGGTCCACAAACCAATGGGTGACGTCACAGTAGCTACGTCCTCTATTTTATACAGTCCATGGCTGCAACACGTCCGCTACGCTGTGATGTGACGTGACGTCCGTCGCACACAACATGATTGGCCAAGTCCACACAAAGATGGGTATTTTTGGAAATGTAGCTTTTTCTATGCGTCTCGGTCTTTCGTCCACACGCAAACTGTTTAGGTCATTAAAAAAAACCTTTTGTGAAACTTCTTCGAGGGTGAAGACGTTTAGAAACAGTTTTCAGTGTTGACCAATAGACAGGGAAAACAGAGGTTTTGGCTTGTAACGTGAACGTTATCTTCATGATGAGCCACAAATGAGACAGCATTTCATGCAATGGCTGACGTGACCAGAATAGTGCTGGCTCTAACCTTACTAACATGACAATTTACATGTTTACACATAAACACATACACATAAATATATGGTTGCTCAACACTGTGTGTGGGTGGGAATTTTTTTGAGAACGAAGGAGGGAAAACCCTGTTTACAAAAATACCGGTGTCCGTGTGGACTCGTCCTTAATCACTCACACACAAAAACGCCCCCAGTGTTTAAAGGTCGTAATGGTGCACAAGCTGTGCGAGCTACCATTTCATTATGACTAAACATCAAACAGACACGACTGTTGTCCTCTGCTTATGGCAAACATAAGTATATGAATCACTGCTCACACTAAAGCGTCAGTTATAGCATGTTATCATTTTTTATAATAAATCTGGGGCGAGAAAACAAAGATTAAACACTGCCTTACTATCCCCAAAAATTATGCAACCCTGTCTCTAGCAGAAGAAAAAGCCTACTTCCATTTTTGACCCACGTGATGATATTATTTATTGTTAAAAAGCATTTTTGGGCAGATTTTACTGTATTTAACGCGACCGCTGTGGCCAGTTGTGAGGCTGCGAGAGAACAAGACAACATGGGAAAAACTGAGATGGAGTGGGGGAGGGCGTCACACATGAAAAGGGAGACGGATGGGGAGCACATGAGTGCGCTGGTTTGTTTTCTCGAACACATCTCTCTTTCTCTCTCCGTCTGTCTCGCTCAGCACACATTTACACAGCAGTCCAACAGACAGTCCATCTCTCTCTATGCAGCCCTCTGGCTGTGGGTCCATCCACGCTGTGACCTCATCATATACAATAGCACGCTTTGTGCTGCATGAAGTGTGTGTGAGGGGAGTGGTGCACTGGAGGGTCATGTATGTCTCCATCCTATAGTTCACTCATGTTTGTTTACCTCTTTGTTGCTGCAAGTGCTTTAGATGTAATGTGATTTTAATGAGGTCTGGTGTTCTGTACACATACAGTCAGGTTGATGGACACACGCACACACACACACACAGACCTGCACATCAGTGCTATTGCTTACAGATTTAGGCCATACAAAGGTGTTTTTTAAAATGGCTTTTTCTGTGTGTTTTGGTCTTTCGTCCACATGCAAACTACGTTTTATGTCACTGAATCGTACCTTAAATATACCCCCTTCCAGGGTAAAGATTTTATGTAACTCTGTTTTCAGTGTTAACGTGTAACCAGGGTGAGTTTTTGGCTGTTATCTCCTTTGTGAGGCATCACAAACAAGGCAACATTACAAACAATAGTAGACATGGCCAAAACAGTGCTGGGTCTAACAGTGCTAACAGGATGTTATACATATTTACACACACTCTTTTTACTATATTGAGGGAAGAGAGGTGTCAGATGCACCGCAAATGGCACTGCTATATAATCCAACACTCCTACTACGCAGACCCTGCCACTAATGTCGCCAGTTTTGGATAAGACCTAGTACTTCAAGTGTGTTTTTACGTTTCCATTTTCACAGAGATGTTTTTAAAACAGACCGCATGAGGCCTTAGAATCTGTAGCTTGAGCTGCAGCTAACATTTGAAACGCTAATTTTCAGTATTGACTAATCTGTTGCCAATTTCTTTCAATGCATTAACAAAACGTTTTGTCTACAAAATGTCAGATAATAGTTAAAAATTCCTGTCACAATTTCCTAGAGCTGAAGCTGACACCTTCAAATTGTTTGATTTTGTCTGACCAGCAGTCCAAAACCCAAGAAAATCACTTTACACAACAGCTGAAATCAGAGGCTGCCATTTCTTGCCAGGCAGTGCCAGTCAGTCGATCCACCGCACTGAAATATCTTAGACTATTGAATAGGTCATTAAATTTTAGTTACATTCATAGTACCAACAGGTTTGAATGCTGATGACATTAGCACTGTTATTATTAGCATATGTTAGCATTTAGCTCAAAGCAGTGCTGTTCCTGAGGCCACATGCTCACTGAGATGGTTTTGTTGTAAAACAGTGTTTTAAATGAAAATGATCTTGGTACTCGTGATCATTTTAGCACTGTTTCGGAAATAATCTCCATTCATACTTGCACGCTTGAAAATGTATATCACATGACCATTCATGTACACTGGACACACATGCTGGTGGACACAAGATGTAGACACAGAAAATACTACAGAGATAGTGAAAGGTGAAACCAGAGATTTCTTTAGTTGGACTGACAACGAGGTGGAACTGTTTCTGAAAGAAACACGCTGTTTAGTTTGGCAGAAAACTGATTGGGAGCCGCTGCGAAGCAAGTACGGAGACATATTAGAGTGCCGAAGGAAGCCATGGTGATGGGAAAGGAGTGCTCACACAAGGAGGATAAAACAGAGCTCCTAGAATGGCCGTAGACTCTTCAGTCTTGTTGCTTAGTAAATGACCGTACGAATATACTGGTTATCAAAATAGTTTTTGGTAAATTTTTAGAGTTTCTAGAGTTTCAGCTCTGGCTGTTGCTGTCTACAGTCATGGTAGGTGCCAGTGAGGTGAAGATTCTTGTGGCCTTGTGTGTTTCTCGTCTCTGTGTTGAGTGACCATCCACCATGACGACTAATCCTTTGAACTGCAGAGGGGTCTGTCTGGACTGTGACAGATGTGTGTGTGGGTGTGCAGCTGTGTGAAATCCTTCACTAATCCAAACCCGTCTGATGTTGCTCATTTAGCATGTCTGATCCTGACCAGAGGATGTGTGTGGGCATGTGTGGTAGAAGCTGTTTATACCTTACTGTCTCTGTGTGTGTGTGTGTGTGTGTGTGTGTGTGTGTGTGTGGACTGTTGTTGATGGTCATCCTCTGTGGCTATTTGCAGCCCTCACATGTGTGTTAACGTCTGACCTACTGGCCTGTATTTTATCTAAACCCTCTCCCCCATCTGTCTGACCCCACCCAGGTATGGACCTGTCAGCCAATCAGGATGAGGAGGGCGACCAGGAAGTGTTCCAGGTGGAGATTTGCCGCGAAAACAGGAAGTGCGCGTTCCGGACCGCCGCTGGGAAATACTGGACTCTGACTGCCAACGGTGGCCTGCAGTGCACCGCCTCCACCAAGTACGCATCACACACACATACATCACAGACATGTCTCTTCTTTTCCACTCAGTTACATACACGTCTGAACCTTTAAATTCACCACACTTGCTGCAATCTGTGTGTGTGTGATTACAGAGAACCTGATACTGGTCCGTCACAGCTCTTAGTCTGTAGTCCTAGTAATGTGAGCTGTGTCATGACAAAGGAGATTTGTGTGTGCGTGTGTGTGTGTGTGTGTGTGTAAGTGCACAGTGGGGGGTGGATGACGTGTGTGGGAGGTGAAGAGAGAGTGACCTCATCTCATGGCTGTGGCATCTTGTGGGAGATTAAGTGCATCTGTGTTCAACCTCAACCTGTAGAGTGATTTTCTTTTATGTGCAGTGGCTCTGCTCGTCCAGAGTGCGGGCTGTTAACCCCTGACCTTTGACCTTTCACCCTTTGCTCAGGGATGACTTCCCTGTGAGGCCCCAGACAGATTCAGGAGCAGAATCTTAGACTTTTCTTTTCATTCTTAAAGGGACAGTTCACTCCAAAATCAGACATACTTTTCCTCTTACCTGTAGTGCTGTTCATCAGTCTAGACTGTTTTGGTGTGAGTTGCCGAGTGTTGGAGATGTCTGCCTTCTCTCCAATTTAATGGAACTAGATGGCTCTCAGCTGGTGGTGCTCAAAGTGCCAAAAAATACATTTGAAAAACTCAACAGCAATGTCTCTTTACAGAAATCATGACCTGGTTGCTCAAGATAATCTACAGAACTTTACTGTGTCTTAATGGGATACTCCTGTTGGTACACTTACATAAGGTACACTGTGTACACTTACTTGCGTAGCGCGCATTTTAACAGGGTAGTGTTGTCTCAAATCATTAAGGCTGTTGCACAACCACCAACATTTGACAACCAATTGTTACTTGCCAAAAAATATGCTCACCATATCTGCTTGTTGGCTTAGTTAACTTCTTCTGTATTTATTTAATTATTGTATTAAAACGTGCGTTCACAACACGGCAGGCTTCATCACCACCTGATGTACTGTGTTAATGAAAGCTGCCACATGTTGGGAATATTTACAACCTGTCAACCATCTGAACACAAATCCAATACTAACATTTTCTACTGTTAAGACGACAGTTTAACATGCATAAACGCCAAACCTTGTGCTCCCAGACAATGTAGGCCAGTGGTTTCCAACTGGTGGGTCTCGGTCCAAAGGTGGGTCACGGGTGTATTCTGAATGGACCGTACGTGACTCGAGAATGTGTCAAGTTTGTAAAGAACCCTCTTTATTTTAAAGTGCAGTGAATTTCTGGCACAGAGCTTTTATTTTGACATTTCCTGCTGTAGAGTGAGTAAATAACGGACAGCTACTTAACAGAGACAGCAAACTAGCTCAACAACATTGCCAAACACAAGTATGACTCGATTTATTTAACTGTGTGGACACTGAAGTAATGACTAGGGAGAAATCTGGACCCTGTGTGCTGCTGTTAGCTGGCTAGCAAGCTAACATTAGCATTTTGTTGTTTGTTCTGTTTGTGGTAGTGAAAAGTACACATTCATATTTGTACAATGCTTTGATTTTCGCCACAGTAATCACTGACCAAGTTTGAAATGTGTCTGTGGTATCGGCTATGTAGGCAACATGGTGAGCTAACAGTAGATGCACGCTTCCTTCTGCATGGTGATACGGTTGGTGGGTGTGGTTTGGTTGAGAGAAAATAGCTCCTACATGAAACTGCTCACAAGGTCTGTGGATTATCTTGTCATGATTTCTGGAAAGAGACATTGGTGTTTAGCTTTCAAAGATACTTTTTTGGTTCTTTGAGCACCACAAGCTGAGTGCCATGTAGTTCCATTATATTGAAGAGAAGGCAGACATCTCTGCGGCTGATATCTCCAACACTCTGCAACTCAAACCAAAACAATCTAGAGTGATTAATAGCACTACGGGTAAGAGGACCAATATGCATTTTTGATTTTGGGGTGGACTGTCCCTTTAAAGACTACCCTTATTTTGAATACCTCAGTGTTTTTACAGGTTGAAGCTGCAGATGTAGAGTCATGAAGAAGATAAAGATGCGATACAGAGCACAACAAGAATCCGATCCAGTGTGAGATCGGTCAGAGAGGCACATGTCCTGAGTTAACACTGCTCCATTTTTTAAAGATAAGAGCAGAGACAGTCATCGACACTGCAGAGCGCTCCGCAGGAAGTCCACCAAATTCCTTCATCACATTCCTGACATTTGACTCTTCGCACAGATTAGACCACAAAAATCTTTGCTCCCACTAAGTGAAGTCCTCTCTCCGAGGTTGGAGGAAACATTTTGGGGAAGAAGTTTCAAAGCTTCTCTAGTAAAAGATAGCAGAGCAGAATGTTGACGGCAGTATGAGAAAATTAAACTCTGCTCTGTGCCAAGTGAAAGGATTAACTAAGAATTTGATTGAACTTAACCAAAGACTACAAGTGAAGCTTATCCCTCTACCTTGACCTTACCTATCCGATTACAGCTACTTAAGTTGTGGATTAAACAAGTGTGTGTAGTTTTCTGAGCAACAGGAGAGTTAAATGTGACCGTGTGTTTTCACCTGACACTCACGCAAGTGTGCCACTGGATCTCTAACTACCATGTAAATGCAATTATCCTGCTTATCTCTCATGCCTTCACTTTCTCTCTCTCTCTCTGTGCAGGTCAGCTAACTGCTACTTTGACATTGAGTGGCGTGGGAAGAGGCTGACTCTCCGGGCTGCCAATGGGAAATACGTCGCCGCCAAGAAAAACGGCCAGCTAGCAGCCACCATCGACTCTGCCGGTCGGTGAGATTTGTTGATTCAGCCGTTCAGACAATGACACGTAGCTAACTGATTTACTTTTCAGCGGCGACGGGGGATTTCAGCACAGCGCAGGAATTAAATCATGGCTGGATGTTCCAGTAGTTTCTGGGCTTCAAAGGCTTCAGCGCTGGTTCAGTTTCGTAACAGCAGAACGTTGCTGTTTACTCTTTGGAGAATGAGCTTCATTGCAATCTGTTTCTTTGTTCCCCTGCCATGTTCTTGCTGTGTTTCTTTTTAAGTCAATCATGTTGATTGGAAACATCATGAGAGAACTCCAGAGTATGCAGAGTCACTGAGGAGCTCGCACTGTGACACAAAAACAGTGGAGGAAAAAACAGTCTTACTCAAGTACTCTACATCTCATATATAATAATACATCAGTCACTGGGGATATTTTACTTTGACCTTGATAATTTAAGTATATTTAGCCAGGAGCCAGGTTAGCCAGTTCCCCTTGTTTCCACTGTTTGTGCTAAGCTTAGTTAACCAGGTGCTGGCTGAAGCCTTACATTTAATGGACAGATGTGAGAGCAAATCAACGCAGTACCCTACGCCGTAGCCTGACCTGCACATTCCCAGAAATGTAACTACATGTCACAGCAACGCAGACCTCCTATCTGTTTTTGTAAGCTGAAACCATTTCTCTCAGTGGAAACAAAGCTTTTATTTACTTTAATTTCACAAATAAGAAACAATAAATTGTGAAGACAATAAAGCCTCCACAAAAATAGCATTTTAAGTCCTGTGTGTGATTTATCCTGGCTTCATATGAGCAGAGGAAATCTCTGCTGGTCGCTAGGCTAATTTATACAATGTAAAATACCATAGGCTTGTGCTAATAACGTTAGCATGTTGTATTTGTGGGGAAAATGTGTCCAGATAAAGACAAGTGTTTGTCTGAGAATGCTGCGAGTTATTGTGAAGCTGATTTGTGTACTTGTGTTTGACATTGTCTCTATTAAGCCATGTTTAATGTGTGTTTTTGGTATTTTGGGTTAATAGTAAAGGACACGCAGCATTGGAATTCTGATCTGGATATCAGTTACCATGGCAATGGTCAGCTTTACAAGTTATTTGCTGCTTAACGTTACCCTAACTTCACAGTTGAAATATGAGGTATTGTTGAACTTGGTGATATTGGTGGAGGGGGTGTGGCTTAGTCAAACTAATGAACACACACAATTGTATCCCGATGATCGTCTCTGACAGGCATACATAATTTCAGACTTAAATCACCAAGCTCAGGACCAGAAAGCGTCCGACAGAGGAGGTGGGCCTGAGCCTCAAGCTCTGCCGCTAGACCTTTCTCAGCAAGACGGCAAATAAACCTAAAATCTACAACTTTTTAACAACCCCAGCTCACACAGATGCTACAAACAGCCAATGCGAAGGCTTTGCAGAGATTTTGGCCATTAGAGGAACCGCTTTCATCGCTGAGGAGTAACGAGCATCATGTCAGCAAGCAGATCAGAAGATAGTCCAATTATAAAGCGGGTGCTGGGTGCTGGCATTAGTGGATCAAAGCTGAGGCTTTTACTTTGTGCTGCAGTTTCTGATGAGGGAGCTGTTGGCTGCCATGCTGCTCTTTTTAGGGCACGTTTGAAGCCAAGTTGCTTTGCATAAATTTTTAATGAGACGCATGAAAACTCAGCACTTTAACCTCAAACAGTGAGCTGCAATGTAGTGCACAACGTAGTGTTTTTACTGTACAGATTGTGGTATTGTAAATATTAGAGCCAACAGTGTTGTTTAAAGGTACACTATGCAGAGTTTTTCTAAAAAAAGAAGACTCGTACAGAAGTATTCCCTCTCAATCATCACTTATGACCCACTAGAAGGGTGCTTTGGTGTATTTATCAGCAGAAACTCTGCCTTCTGCTCCATATTTTCTTACTTAATCCTTAATTTGTGTGCACCAGTTATTCAGGGTGTGAATACCCAAAGCACTCAGGCTTTGTAAACAGGAAGTGACCATAGACTGTAGGTGCCAGACTGTAAACGGCAGACATACAAGAGACACAGCGCTGAGAGATGCAAATATAGCCAGGCGAAACACCAAACGAGTAAATCTGGGGTTGGCTTTTACTTTCACATTCGCTGGTTAGTATGTTCACAAAGAGTAACGGACAATCCTGCACAGTGTACCTTAAATTAAATGTGTTTAATTCAGTCATGTAAGCCCATTCAAATGGGCTTGTGTTGTCTTTACAGTAGTTTTTACACCCTCCAGTTAACATGTTGGGGCTCTTTGTTTGTCTCCAGGTGAGTCTGAGGAGTTTCTCATGAAGCTGATCAACCGCCCCATCATCGTGCTGCGAGGGGAGCACGGCTTCATCGGCTGCAGGAAGGTGACGGGGACGCTCGACTCCAACCGCTCCTCCTATGACTACTTCACCCTGGAGTTCAGAGATGGAGCCTACAGCCTGCAAGGTCAGTTTAGGCGTGTTAGCTGACGAACTACAGAGTTGCTTCATTGCACCGCCTTTTCTTTTTTTTTATACAGAACCAAATCACGCCGGCATAATGTCTCCCCAGTGTGTGATTTTAGATAGCATGGGGCGTTTGAGAAACAAAAGCAGCATGACAGGCGTGACGTGTAACACAGCAGTTGGCCTCTAGCGTGACATATAACAAACATGTCAGTCGCACTTCATAAACAATAGTATGGCACTGAGAACCATTCACCGTCCCTGTTTAGGCTGTTCCCACAAAATGTTCATATGTCTTCCTACGAGAAGTAATGCGCCCAAATTCGTACATATCCCACACATTTTAAAAGGCCTCGATCACGTGACCAATGTGCTGACAAGACTAAACCAGGAAGTAGTCCAAAGCGGTCTTGTAAGGAGCCAGGTTGTGGTGTTACTTTCCGCTGGAGTCGCGTGTTTGGAACTGAGTGAACTTTGACTGAATTTTGAGTCATTTTTAAAGTAAGTCCTCCCCATGTTTCTTTTCCTAAACCTAACCTCCGTGACTTTACTTAAACAAATAACTGTACGAGTCCTCATCCGTATATTTATGGATCCACAGACACCACCAGTCACATACATAAGAGACAACTGATGAGACAACCGGCTATGTGATTTTACCGTTTATAAAGAATGGTGAAGGGAAATAACTGCGTGAAATTCCCGTCTTGAACAGGCAGTGTAAAAGGGGCTCATGTCTTGCTGACGGACATGGTGGCTACTTCGGGATGTAGACTTGCACATGTGCAGCAGTGCTTCATAGACAGCAGGAAGGTATAGCTTGTGAGAGCGTGCGGAGGGACCTCCTGCAGGCATACGAGGGATTAAATCATTAACTCTCATTATGGACTTACGTTTGGGCCAAAAAGAGGGATTTGATTCGGATAATTTCCCCGCCTTCGCATTATGTAATTCAAACAAAGCAGATATAAGCTGTAGCTTTTGTTCCCGCTTCAGTTTCTCACACCCCTCCCCCACCTTTCTGCCACATGACACCCCCCAACTCAACTCCATCTCCTCTCCTCCTGCAGACTCCACGGGAAAATACTGGATGGTGGGTAACGAGCAGTCGGTGGTGAGCAGCAGCGACACACCCGTGGACTTCCTCTTCGAGTTCTGCGACTACAACAAGCTGGCCGTCCGCCACGCCGCTGACGGGAAGTACCTGCGCGGCGACCACGCTGGTGTCCTGAAGGCCAACGCCGACGACCTGGAGACCGCCACGCTCTGGGAGTACTGAGGGGAGCGGGGATGCGGTCGCCCACTGCTGCGATGCTGATGAATGAAGTGTGGCGACGCAGCACGACCCGTCCGTACATCTACCTATCCACACCCCCCACTCTCCTCCTGTCCTGCTCCTCATATTATAACCTGACTTTGTATGTTGATAAACTGCACAGAGAGAACGGGGAGGACAGAAGACGAAAGGAGAGGAGACACTCCTTTCTCTCCTGCCTCCCTTTTCCTTCCCTTTATCCTCCCTCTCCCAGCTCTGCTCTGCAGCGCCGACCTTTATCTGTTGCCATAGTTACCGTGGGGCTGTGCACTTTCTTCTGCTCCGATCTGGTTCGCTGCTCGACCTGCCACACACTCCCTCCTCGCCTTACGATTGGGCCGTCCCTCTCCCAGAGCAGAGCAGAGCCACGTTTAAAGAGCCCCCTCCTCTCTGAGTTCGACCCCCCTCGTCTTTCCACTTGTCTCTATTGTCTGTGTGAGCAGCACATGGTGGCAGTATTTATGGTATCTGACCTGGTCTGCTGGATCTGCTTCTACCTGATCTAATCTCCAAAAACAGATCCACCACCTACCGGATAAAATCTGCTTCCTGTTAGCTGGATATACAAGACGGAGACGGTGGGTCTGTTTTTGTGCGGTTGCATCCTGTTAGAAACAGATTTACTGCTTCTGTCGGACCGGGCCGAGTATGTTTGTTTTCATGAGCAGGCGCCGTTGCCTCTGTGTGATGACCATGTGGTATAACTGGAGTGGATCTGATGATGATAAAGATATCGAAGATGACGTAACTGACGGGTTTATTAACCCCCCACCACTCCTTTTCATCTCAACTGTAAGATACTCAAATGTAAACCAGTTTCCTGTGTTGTTCTCTAGCTGTGTTCTCATTGGTTGCCGGGGATTTTTACCTGGGCCAAAACAAGGGAACTATAAAAGAAGGAAAGGACATGATGTCGGAGTTTGGTGCCACTTTGGTGCCATCACATATGTGTTGTTTCACCTTTGACTGAAAAATCCTTTCACCTGATGTTGACTCATGTTTTATGTCCTAATGTGCGTGTTAATTTTCCTCGTTATTGGTCTGTAAACAGATCAAAGCTGAAGTCAAGCTGCTGTCTGATGACCGAACAGGGCAGGTCTGACCCGTTATCGCTAATTAGACTGCAATTATAGCCAGTTCAGACATTAGCTAGAAGGCTAACGGTAACTTAAGGGTCACTTGAGTGATAGATTTACAGAGGCGTATACAACTTGGCAATTAGTGGCGCCTTCTGACAACATTAGTAAACATTATCGGAAGAGCTAAGCTAGCTGACGTTAACCCCTCTGAGAATTGCAATTTTATGGCTTATTGTTGTCTAAAAAATTAAGCTACATGGTGTCTGTCTCTTGACTTTGGTTGGGAAAGTGGACTCAAAATATTCAAGCTATCTGAGGAAATGTACATCAACTAGTATATCAAACGTTAGCTTATTAAATGAGCAACAAATTCCAGATGATACTGTTAAAATAAGAAGTTGTAAACAGGGAGATAGCAATCCCATTGTGTTCCCTTAATGATGGACAGAGCCGCAATCTGTTTGGAGACCAATAACAAGGAAAACGAACATGCACATTAACATTAAAAACATCAGTACGCATCATGAAACGTGTGTTTTTTAATTTAGTTAATGGATTTTTTGGTCAAAGGTGAAACAACAACGAATTCTGGCCCAGATCCTAAATTTTAACGCTGTCACGGACGTCCTTGATGTCCCTTCCTTCTTTTATAGCTTCCTTGACAGGATGTAGGAAGTTAAAACACTTACCCCCCTCCCCTCTTCTCCACACGCTAAACCTATTGTCCCAAGAACAGTATAAAGAAATTAAAAATAGAAACGGTGCGGTCACATGCCGTATGTTTACTGCACTCACCTGTCTTACTGGAAGATTAAAAAAAAAAAAACGCACTCCCTGATACACAGTTGGATTTCTTTTTCTATGTCCAAGGCACAGACATTATCATGGGTACAGTAGGTAGCCATAGCAACTGGAGTGAAATGATTTACAGACCCTTTTGAAAGCTGCTTTTTGAATCCCTCAACCAAACCTTAGACCTCAGCCTTTATCTAGACCAAACCTTTGATACTGGATTAACAAACTATCATCTCACACACACGCACACACAACTGGAACCTGGTGCTACTAACTCATGACGTGTTCAGATTTGTTAGTCTCGTCGAGCATCTCACGCTGTCTGGACCGACAGACAGTGCTTTTACGCTGCGTCCCTGCCCCTGCACTTGAGAGCCTTGCCGTGTAACCGAAGGTGCTGAAAGAGTGCCCTTAATTACTTAAACCTGCTTCTTCTTTAGTTTTAATTTCTGTCTGAGCTTTGAGGAGTGTCACGACAGCCTTCGTAATGAGATGTGACCAAATTGTGTTTGTTTACGTTGGATATTTCTGTTCCTGTGAAGGCGGGATATGTTTAAAAAGAAAAGAAGCAGACTTTGAATTTGTCGTCTATTTAACTGTCTGTTAAGCAGTCGTGTAGCACAATGCACCCACCTTTGATTCTCTACCCTTCAGCTTTCTCCACACACTTCAGCATGGTTTCTGTCTACTGATTTTTACAGTACAGTAAAGATTATTGTGGCACTGAGCCCTGAATTACTGGGCTCATCCATCCATCATCATCATCATCAAACATTCCTCTGATGTGAAAATCAGTATGGAAAAACCAACCGTTGTAGCCCTATAAGATGATACATGATTGTAGCCAGCTCCTCACCAACTCCGTCCAACTTTCAGTCTGAAGTTTTTAACGTTTTGGCATGAAGGGTTGAGAATCTCAAGCGAATAAAAGGAGCGGTTGTCCCTGGAGAAACTTGTGTCTCCAAGGTAACCGAGGCCGAGGCTTAGACAAACGGATGTGGAAGGGTAAACATGTGGTAATGACTGTGCCTTACTCTTGAGTTTTTGGGCAGTAGGAAAATAAAAGATGAAAAAAAAAGGATCCACATCTTTGCTTTGTATAACTGGAACTTCTTTTTGTATTATTATTTTGTATAATTTTTTTGATATTGTGGATTAACCTCTCTCTCGTGCCATTGGTTCACCTGAAATCCAACGACCAATAAAACTGGGATTTGGAACGCTAATAGTGTCTTTCATTGTTTCTTTTTGTCTTTTCTTAATAAATGTTCCCCTCATTCAAACTTTCTTTTACAGTAGATATATAGTTAAAACAGTTACAAGCACACTCAGGCTGAAATGACAACTGTTAGATTTTACCAGTTGTAGCTAATTAGCTAATGAGCTAAGGTGGTGCAGTGGTGAGCATTGTTACCAGTGAGCAAAGGGGTTCCCAGTTTGAACCCCTGGCTTTTGGAGCCCTTCTCTGTGGAGTTTGTGTGTCCTCCCCGTGTCAGCATGGGCCTACTCCGAGTACTCCAGCTTCCTCCCACAGTCCAAAGACATGCAGGTTAATTGGTGACTCTAAATTGTCCGTAGGTGTGAATGTGAGTGTGAATGGCTGTCTGTCTCTGTAGCCCTTTTTACATAGGAATTGTGCAAATTTGCAGAAAAGCCCAATCCCTCTTCTTTCCACATTGGCAGTATAAAAACAAAATCGGGGAGTGCGGCAAAATGCTGCCTGCCTACTTTTGTTTATACAGAATGTGATTTTTCAGGGCAATAGGGGGCGTGAGCAAGTAACAAAACATGTAGCTCAGCTTGTGACGTAAACAGTGACGTACCGAGGAAAGCCGCGGCTGGTCAGTCCTTCGGCGATTCTGTTGTACATCGGCCCGTCCTTCACGGTTCCCGTCATCTGATGGTTAATGGCCTTCTCGTTAGCGAGGGCAAGGAGGGCGCGCAATTCTTTATCTCCCCAGTTGCTCATCTTCTGCTTTGCCTCTCCTTAATGCTGCTAGATACTCATACTGCTATCAGCTGTTTCCTGTTTTGAAGTCCACGCCAGTGGGTCGAACATGCGGCGTCATCAACAGCCCCTCCCACAAGTCATCAACAGACCCTCCCGAGGTGGAAAGCCGTCTCACTCCGTTTAGATCAAAACTGTTCTGCCAATATGACTACCCTACGAGGCGGAAAATTGGGCACCTCGGATCAACTCGCCAATCCGGCTCTGTGTGTCTAAACGCTCACAGCTTGCCGGCAAAACGGCCCGAACATTCGCGGACAATCTGGCAGCGTAGAAGGGCCTAAAGTGTCAGCCCTGTGATAGTCTGGCGACCCGTCGAGGGTATACTTATTTAGGGAGACGATAAAAACTTAGGTAATGGTCAATGAGTAACATTACAAGTTAATGTTCCACCTTAAAAGCCGCTGGCATTCAGCCCAGTGAATTGAGTAATTTTTTGTCAGATTACAGCAAAAACATACTTTCATTCTGTAGTTATAGTTTTCTGATGTATGTAAAACAGTATGAAGAGTGGTTACATGAGCTTCAAAACCAGACACAACTCAGCCCTGAGCAGAGTGACCGTCCTCTACTGACCAATCAACAGACTGCAGTGTTCACAGCTCCACCTTTTAGTACTAGATCTGTGTGCTAGGTACCTCAACAGAGGGGGGACCAAAAATGGGGACGGTACGAAATGGTTCCATTGGTACCATCCACAACTTTTCACAGTGGAAACAGAAAGTGTACTGAACTGCTTGGTGGAAACAGGACTTATGGGGCTGTGGCCAGGTCCCAGGAATGCTGCTCAGCCTCGCAGCCAAATTTTCCCAGTGCTCACTCCTGGTGTCGCAGCAAAAAAATCCCTTGTGGCCCAAAAAGCATTTTCCCCATAGGCTAGTATTATAAAAGAGACGTCGGTAAAACTGTTGAACCTCAAACTGCAAAGAAGGTCAATTATGACTCTTTGTATTATGAATTTTTGATCCATGGAGGTTTTATATTTGTAAAACTTTCCTTGAGCTGAGAAAAGAGATTTAAACAACTTGCGGGCGGGGCCAGTGGGAGTAAGACTACTCGCATACTCAGTGGGCGGCATACTGCGGAAGTCAACTTGGAAGCTTAAAAAACTTTTTGGCATATGCCCCAGGTGAGCAACTCTATTGGAATGGATAGGCGCCATCTTGGCATCTAGTATAGTTATTATTATACATCTTTGGTGTGACGCAGTGGTAGAGCAGCAGCTCCTGTGTTCAGTGACGATAAATCACTGTTTTTCTGAAAGAAGTCTGGCTTTGGAAAGAGTGGTATGACCTTTCACTAAGCCCCGCCCCTTTGTGATGGTCCATCAAGCTGTCAGAGTAAGCATGGAGCCCACACTGTAACTAACTGCACTCCCTGAAGAAATATTATCATATTGTTGGAGAAATGAAACAGTGATTCCAGAGAGAAGCAGACAGAGGGGTCTACAGTCTGTGTTTGAAGGATATATCCAGGATGTCAAACTGACTCAGCAGCAACAACAGGTTAAAAAGACAAAGATAGTTAGAAGCTAAAGCCCAACTATAGGCTACAGATCACAGTGGAAAAGTGAACCACCACATCACTGCTGATCCACACAGAAGACAATGAATATAAAGGGAAACTTTGCTGATATTGAACCAGCTGTGTGGCATCACAGTGTGTGCAGATGAACGGTGTTTGGCTTTGCTCCCGTGCTGCTGCCAGCAAGTGGACCTCCGCCACCAGACGGTCAGGGATCTGGTTGAACATCAGCAAAGTCTCCCTGCTTCCCTTCACTGGTTCCTGTACAGCAGGGTCGGTCTTTGTTTCACTGTTATAATCATTACAAAGCAAAAGCAGCATGTGTATACATTCAGTAGGCTATATCTTCAGTAGCTAGCTAGCTAACCCTACACTTTTCAGGGTTTGATTTGGTTTTGGAACAGGGAAGAAACGTATATCTTTTTCCAGCCTCTCCAGGTAACGAGTATCATTAATACACGACGTGCCCCAGGCACAACATTTAGCTCCAAATCCATAAAACCAGCCTGAAAATGACGGAAATCTGAAACAACTGCATTAGAGTCAATGGAGCACAGCTGTGTTGTTGTCGGACCCTGGTCTGAGCTGGCCTGATGCTACAATATGATTGGCCAGTCTGCTTCCAGGGGTTAAATTCTGACTGACAGGAAGGTATGGCGATGCAAATATTTTAAATATAATGTACACTTCAACTGATATTGATTTTTTTGTAGGGACTTCACACCCCAGCCTGCTTCTGCAAACTGGGTGTGCTGGCTGACATCTACTGTAAGTAATATAAAGTCTATGGATCAGTACCACATACAACTCCCCTTTAAAAACCCTGAACTATCCTTTAAGAGTCTCAGGCTGAATTCTTGTTTGTTCTCACACGATGATTTTCCACCTAGAAAACACGATGATAGTCATAAACCTGCGCAGCTCTGGAAATCACAGCCTTTTCTTGCTCTCTGCTCGTTTCTCACATAATCACAGTGCTTCACGCTTGGTCCGCTGCCAGTTTCTGACCGCAGCGGCTCCATGTGCTGTCCCACTTACAAACACACATACATATGGAAAAACACACATTTTTTCCTGCCTCCTCAATAGAGCCTTTGTGCTGAAACATTTATTCTCAGTGCAGAAAAAGGACAAACCCCCCCCCCCCTCTTGGAGATTCACACACATGAATACCATTCGGGGTGGTAATGTAATGATGGAGCCTCCAGAGCAGGTCTCTAATCCCCCCACCCCCCACCACCCGTCAGGCTTGCAGATCCCAGAGGAACACCCAACATGGCAAAACAAACACACCCCCCCTCCACCTAATCTCCTCCCCTCTGCTGCCTCATGTCCCACCTAATCTTTCTCCCCCCGCTCTCTGCTTTAACCATCAATCCCTCCATCCCTCTGATTCCTCCTCCCTTTTTCCCCCCTCCTCCCGCTCCTGAACATTTTCTGCTGAAAAGATGAGTCACTCAGAATATGACCCAGATCCCAGAAATGGGTGCAGTGGTTTGTGGGTAAAGTGTCAGGCTGCAGGCAGAGCCGGCTGGTCGGCCCTCTCGCTCTCTCTGTCTCACTCAGAACAAATGAGTGAGTGAAAAGAGGGGGGGAGGAGAGGCTGTGTGCGAAATGGCCGCCGTCTCCACCCACATCTGAGTCCCCCCCCCCCCCCCCACCACTCCTTCACACACACACCTCCACCGACCGCCTTGTTGCCATGGAAACAGCAGCTGCCAGAAGCGAAGAGGTCTGAATCAAAGAGCGCGCAGCGTCGTCAAGGGCCAGAAATGTCAAAAACCTTCATTACATCCAAAATGCGGGCTGATTGAGGCCCAGTGAGGCTTGTGTGGTTTGAGTAGGTGGGGGCGCACGGAGCTTAGAGGGGGGTGAGGGATGAGGAGCCCTTGGGAGCAGGAGGAGGAGGAGGGCGGGGGCGTCTGCCTTTGATCAGAAAAGACCTCATCATTGAGGAAACAGCACAAGGCCAAACTCTGCTGAACTGCTCCAAGTCCTCCCTCCTCTACTCCTCCCATCTACTCCACTATAGATGATATATCTATATGTGTGTGTGTGTGTGCGCGCGTGTGTGTGGATCGGCTCTCTAAGCGTCTTTCTAATCAAATCTACGTCCACCCGTGTCTTCCCATCACTCACGTGGCCAGGCAGTGAGTCAGTGGGTCAGTGGGTCACTCAGTAATCTCTTTAGGGGATGTGAAGGAGCATCATGGGTCCGTGCAGGATGAAAAGCAGGTTGACTCAATATGACCGATGATCAGTCATCAGAGACAGAGAGGGCGCTTCAGGCGTGCTTTCACATCTGCTGTGTGTGTTGTGTCAGAGGACGTGTTTACACCTTAAAAATAAGCCACATGCAGCCAATTATAGTGACACATTCCTCCTTAAAAATTATATCAGCGCTGTTAGGCTATAGAGGCAGTGGTGCTTTGAGCTAAATGCTAACGTAAGCATGCTAACGTGCTCACAATGACACTCTGGGTGCCAGAGCAGCCTCAGGCATATTTGCAAATGATTAGGATTGTGGTGGTGATCCAGAGGTTAGAGTTTCACCATGAGATGTGTTCATTGTTTTCTTGTCTGAACAGTGAAGCTACGCAGGGTGAAGACTTCATTTCAAAACCTCAGTGAGGGTTTACAGGGATCAGGAAATCAGTTCAGCTTAAAGGCGACTTACTCTGTTCATTTTCGGGTTCATATTTGTATTTTGGTTTTTTACTAGAACATGTTTGCATGCTTTAATGTTCTAATAACACTTTATTTTCCTCCGACTGTCAGGACCTGAATTCACCCTTTTGTTTGAAATTTTGAAAACTTTCCCTCAACCCCAAACTTTCTCTGAAAAAAGTACCTAGTAGGGGGGTAGGACTTTTCAGATTCTCCAGAATTCTTGAGGGGCGGGGCTGTGTGCTGAAGAACGCTGATTGGTGGAACACACACTTGCAGCGTTCCGCACTTCTGTGCCAGTGTGGCTGCAAACTTTATTTCATTTCTACAAGCTTCACTTCGTTTGTGTTTTGATCATTTGGAAAATGGGAGTAAAAGAAGAGAAGCTACGAGAAGTGGACGGACGACGAGGTCCAGGCTCTTTTGAGTGTATTTGCTGAGGAAGAAATTCAGCAGGACTTCGAGTCGGCGACTCGAAACGACCGAGTCTATGGAAGAATACCTGACAAGCTGGCGGAGCTAAATATAGGGCACACACTGAAACAAATTCATGAAGAGTTGAAGAAACTTAAGCAAGATTATAAGAAGCTTCGAGCGTTCGCAATTGTCTTTGTTAATAACGCCTGTCGTCTTTTCCGTGCAGATCGCATGGTTTTATATGTGATGTAGTAAAACACAAGGAGCAAACCAACAATTAGAGCATCCTCCAAGTTCCTGGAAATGTTGGTGGAAAAGGGGCCATTGTATGTTTCCCTGATGTTAGCATGTAGGAATAACTGTGAATAGAGCAGCACTTTCTCCTATTAAGAATCACTAATACAAGCTTCTAAACAAGACTGTACTGTACTGTGCACAGAAATTAACAACATCGGCAACCAAGATTATTTGTTTTTCTAACGTGTACCTTCATGTAGCAGTGTAGGGTACATGACGTCATCAGAATCAGAATCAGCTTTACTGGCCAAGCACGTATGAACATACAAGGAATCTGACATCCGTAAACTTTGCTCTCAGTGTACCAATATCAATATCACATACTCAAAATTAGACAAAGAAAGTGGAAGAATAACTAAACTTAATTCAAAATTAAATTAAGTTCAGTCATATTTACAAGCCCTGAATATATGTCAAGTATACAAGTCTGTGAGGTAAATAGTAGGGGTGTAAATCACCAGTTTCATCACAATACGATATCATATCGATACTATGAACAATGATACGATATTTTCCGATATAACAAAGTGTGCCACGATACGATTTTGATTCGATACGATTCAGGGGTCTAAGATCGATATTAGGCGATATTAAATGCCCATTTAACACAGCCTGTTACAGAAGAAGCTGACACCCCTTTCTTTTTTACTTGTGGCCATAAAACACATAAACACATAAATAATAAGTTCAGTAAAGTGCACTTTAAACTGACTCCACTGACACAAAGGGCTTTCTGACAGAGAACCTTTCTGGAAAAAAAAACATCATCTTTTTCATAAAACTTCAGGAATATCTGGCTTAAAGCCCTGAAGGAAAACTTCTCCCAACAGCCATAAAACAGATTAACAACAGGACCATTCAACATTCAGCTCAGTAATAAGTGTCAAGGGTCAGAGACCTGTCAGTTGTTTTTGCTAATCACCCATTATTAGCTTTAGCATGTTTCCATTGCATTAATTAGCCTAGCGGCTAGCGGACATTTTTCTTCCTCTCATAGCTTAACAAATGACACGCAGCAGTAATATTTATCTTACTCACCGCTGGTTTAAGTCACTGCATCTCCCGACAGAACAGCTCGGTTGAATTTCAGCCTGCATGCACGGTTTTTCAGACGAACATTGTTAAAACAGAGCGGCTAATGTTGCTAAAGCCAGAAGCTAGCGGAGTGAGACACTCGTCCAGGCAGGTGACGTCACGTCGTGTTCTGTCTCGTAACGTCATTGTTTACATGCGCCATGTGCTGTCTGTTGATCCTTCTTTTCTCCGAAATCCATAATATTTCCACTATGCTGATTTATTCCCGAGTAAATAACGTTATCCTCATCGTCTTTCTCTTGGCTGCTAACCATCTGCCTGCCGCTGTTTGACCGTGACACAAACCTTCAAAATAAAAGCCTGTGCTAAAGATGACGATATGATCGATGTTTCCACTTAGCATCGATGTGATTGGATCGTTGATCATTAAATCGATTAATACCATGGTCTGGGTGAATACTCGATTCTGATTGGCTGCAGGGTGTCCGTTATAAAGTGTTGTAGGACAGGTTCTGTGGCCAGAGCCGGTTACCTTGGCAACGTGTCACAACGAGAGATATTAAATAGTCCACTCAGCTGCTTCTTGTGAAAAACTTAAGATTTTAAAACAACATTAACGCATTAATAATTGATTTAATATTTATTTATTTCGTAAGTGACCATGGTATAAGCGGGATAATGCCCTTCGAGGTGTCCATTATCAGAAATGAATGGACTTCACGCCTCCGTGTCGTCCATTCATTTCTGATAATGGACACCTCGAAGGGCATTATCCCTTATGTATTGATCCAGATCGATGGATCGTTACACCCCTGGTAAATAGTTTGCAGTAACGTGTTGCAGCACATCTAGCGGAGCAGATCGGTCGGCCAGTTAAAGAAATCCGTCACAGTCTGACGCCATCTTGTAGCCAAAGTAGAAAAAAAAACATTGGAAACAGAGTAATTAGAGCGGTCTGAAACCTGATGTTTTTGCTCACAGTGTAACCAGGCAGTTTCAGTGACTATTAGATATAGTATAGTCTTAGGGCTGCTGTGAAACTGCGCCTACTCAGGGCAACAAAAAGTTGGTACAATGGACAACCAAGACAGGACGGCAAAGGAGATACCTGCACACCAATACAACTGGGCTGGACAGCCACAAAAAGGTCCACAGGCTGAGATCAATGCAAAAAATAAACGTTATTTAGGACACAAAAAGAGAGGTGCTCAAGTTGGAGTATATATTAGTTACAGTATGAAATTGTAAGAAACATAGAAATCACAAACTAGGTGGATGAAAATGTAAATCTTCATGTAGATGTAGATCCAGTTTTTGTTTGTAAATCTCAGCTCTACACTTGCAGATTTGCAACCTGAGTCTATTTTTAATTTGTGGAATTTGTTTGTGTATTTGCAGATCTGTTCGACATCTGTCGTAGATTTAAAGGCCAAAAACTAACAGAGAGTAAATCAGTGTTTCACTGGTCGGCAGGTATGAAACGTCCTGCAAAGACTTTACCAGCAGCTGTACTGAGCAGCGCAGCTGTGAAAGCACACACTCATTAAATATACACACACTCATTAAAGATACACACAAACAATAACAGACACAAACAGTGCCAGCGGAGGTGGAGCAGCAGGAGCCGTCTGGGGAACAAACGCTGCCAGACACCGGCGGCCCATGAGGACCAGGCAGCAGAGGGCTTTAATATGCATGCATGCAAACACACACGCTCACATGGCATACACAGCGTGTGACTCTCGGGGTGTGAAGGTTGTCTCGGTCACAGATAAAACAGGAATATGTGTCTGTGTGTGTGTGTGTGTGTGTGTGTGTGTGTGTGTGTGTGGACACATTGTACAGTCGCGCAGAAACAGGAAGCTGCGGCAGAGGTGGTGTTTGTCCCTCTCAGGTGTCCGGCAGATATGCAGGTCATGTCTGGTTCATGTTTCCAGGACTTTTCAGACAGAAATACTTCTCAAATTTATCTCATCAAAACCCATTCAGAGCATCAGACCCACACCAGTGTATTCACTGGGAGGACTGATGGTTCGTATTCAGTGGTTTGAATGGGGAACAGTGTTGTTTTACAGATAAGGCTCATTTCGTACACAATGACAGTTCCTTACTGTGTGACAGAGATAAAACTGGATAACAGGAGATAAAAAGAAAGACCTACCCTGGGAAAAAACAAGTTTGGTGCAGGCGATGGGATGAGATTTTGGTATCAGAGGTGTTCTGGTGTCCATTTGAATCTGTTTGTAGTCAGAGTGGGATCACGTTTGATCGGCAGGTAAACAGCCTGTGTGGAGAAGTGGCAAAGATTGGCTGAAATGCAATCTTTGAAACTCATCAGCTGTTGTCTGACAACGAGTACTACATTTTTTTAAATCTGTATTTACATGCAGATGCCTGTTTACAGACATTAGACAAAATGACGGGTGCATGGAAGAGGAAGTCTTGGCTCGGATATCAGCTGGCAAAACTGGATCAGCCTGAAATTACTGGCCCTCTTCCCCAGAGGCTTATCGTCGTCAGACTGAGAGGAAATGGATTCTGAGATTGGGTGAAGGCCATGTGGATTAAATCCTCTTTTGTTTGTAACTTTAAACTGTAATATCAGTGTATATATTGTGATATATACCAGGAATTATACTTAAAAAAATGAAAAAAATTTAATGGATGAGCCAGAAAGGAATCTGCTGTTGGAAAATCCTGCAAGTTAAAAACTTAGTCAGTGGGGAATGCATTTATAAAAAATCCTACCACATCACAACCTTCTGACCATTCAGAGACATTCAATATTCTGATGTTCGATCTCCTGCTATGGTTTTCTATGTCATCAGTTTTGCCTTTGAGTTGTTTAATAAGTTTCTCCATCTCATCGACGCAGTGGCACGTGTCTTTAATATCATTTTCATTGGCGCCCACTCGTATCTCAATCTCCTGGACCTGTCCCGACAGCGTGGAAAGTAATGTCTCTGTCTTGATCAATGTGGTTTGAATGTCAGTTGTTTTCTTATTGATATTCTTTGGTTTCCTGGATAGCTTTCAAGTGTTTACAGTTGGACGTGTCAGCTTCTTCTTGCCCAGCTGCCATTGTTCCCGACAAGTGCCCAGCGTGCAAGTGACATGAGGTCCAAGGTGTAGTTTTACTTAGTTTTTTTTTTCCTCCAAAAATTGTAGCTAGCTAAATTGGCTTGGTGTCTCTTTTCTCGTTTGTTCCTCAAGGTTATGAGGAAATAAAGTAGGATAAAGGCAGTTTTCGAGGCCTACCACAAATTCACACAGGGCTCACAAACCTTGGCGACATCCGGAAGTCTCCCTTCGCAAGTTAGAAACCTGACAAATGCGTCACATTGATTAAAAAATTACAAAAAAATTCAATTTCACCATAAAGCAGTCACACTCGTTGATATGCAGCATTACTGACAATGTATAATAAAACCAGAGATATCAAAGAGATGGCTACCTTGACATAAACAGTGTGGTTTTATTTCTGATTGTTTAAAAAATCAATACCATCTCAAGGTAGTCAAATTACCCAACTCTTTTCAAATACTATAATCGTGCTTTTTAGCTAAATGCTAATGTCAGCATGCTAATATATTAAAGGTAATGTGGTGAAAATGGCACGCCTTTAAGCCTCTATAATGAGAAAATCAAAATAATGCCTCCCCATGTCAGATAAGATGATTTAAGATCGTAAAATGTAACATAAAAGGATTTTGCGACTAGTTTCCTGTCCAACTTGAGTATACTTACGGCTCCTTTTAGTGAGGTTCTGGTCCCTAACTCTAAATAATCCATCCTCATCTGACTGCATATGAATTTTTTATTATTTCAGAGTGTGTCGGACCTCTGAGTGTGTATGAGTGACAGCTCTGCATTGCCAGAAGTCTCCTTTATTGAGCCTTATCACGTCACTTAATCCTGTCCTTTGTTCTTTGAATTAAATGAGTCATTAGCAGATAATACTCCATAATACTCTCCGACTGTAATCCATGACCCACACGCTCGTCTGCAGGGCCCTGGGGTGTGTTCAAGGACTAGAAAAGAACAAAAATCTTATTCTGTGGTTTACTGAGAAAGAGGCGATTGTTTCAGGGATCCAGGCTCATCGCGGCTCTGTCCTTAAGCGAGCAGCAGTGACAGTCAGGGTGAGGGGTCACAGGTTGAGGTCAGGGTTTATTGAGGGTTAATACAGTCAGCTGAGCAGCCGACATGTTTATGACGGTCACAGGAGTCACACACTCATTTAAACTCTAATATGAACCTATTTTACACATTAGGATTATTTAATTTATCATAGTGAGTAAAGTAATGTTAACAGTAGTCTGCTGTGGCTTTGTCAAGTCTGAGGTCATAGTGATGTCATAGTGAGGTCATAAGAAATGTAGACATCGGTTATCTCTGCTTGGGCTTACAGGGAAGCTTGTGTTTACTAGAGGCAGCCAGTCAAAAGAACATTAATGTTTACCAGGCAGGGAGAGTCTAATCAAAGACACAGTTGCGCTGCATTGTACAAAGTGTGGGTCGAGTGTTTCTGAAGGATTTTAAGTCAGGATATCTCAGCATTTGTTGTTTTGGCTTTTTATTTTAGCCATGCTAACAGTGTGGCTTAAGGGATGAGACAGTGTTGGTCCATCACTGTGGTCCACTTCTGCATTGAATTGACACTGTAGCCTATGCCGTAGCTTGACTTGCACCTCCCCAGAAACGTAACTACACGTCGCAGCCACACAGACCTCCTGTCTATTTCTGTAAGATGAAACCATTTCCCTCAGTGGAAACAAAGCTTTTAATCACTTTAACTTCACAGATAAGAAACACTAAATTGTGAAGACAATAAAGCCTCCACAAAAATAGCATTTTAAGTCTTGTGTGTGATTTATCCTGGCTTCATATGAGCAGAGGAAATCTCCGCTCGTTGCTAGGCTAATTTATACAATGTAAAATGCCATAGGCTTGTGCTAATAACGTTAGCATGATATTTTTTGTTTGGAGAACGTGTCTAATTTAGGACAGTTGTTATGTCAGTGAACCTTGTGAGTTGTAATGGAGCCAAATTACCTTTGTTAAATGTTGCTGTTGTCCCTGGCTTCAAATTAGTATAGGAAATCTCCACTAGCTGCTAGGCTAATTTATACAATGTAAAATGCCATAGGCTTGTGCTAATAACATTAGCATGTTGTATTTGTGGGGAAAATGTGTCCAGATAAAAACAAGTGTTTGTCTGTGAATGCTGCGAGTTATAGTGAAGCTGACTTGTGTACTTGTGTTTGAAACTGTCCCTATTAAGCCATGTTTAATGTGTGTTTAATGTGTGTTTATGTGTGTTTTGAATCAACTAAACTTTACAGCGCTTCACAGAAACCTCCACCGCAGACTAGTGTTTTGGAGGTGTAACTGCAGAGTGACACAGACACACCACTGCACAAGTATAAATGCTCACAACAGCGTAGGTCACTTGAGTAGGCTACAGTGTAGGCTCTGTATAGAGCTGACACACAAGTATTAATCCCGCTTGACTTAAGTGATCCCCTGACGTTTCCTCTAGCGCCACCACGAGGTTAACATTTTTGGTTCAGAGTGAAATGTCTCAACAACTGTTGGGTAGATTTCAGTGACATTTAGAAGACAGTCATGTTGTCTTTGGAATTTAAATAAATGTGGTGCTCCTCTTCCCCTGTGTTATTGTAGGTGAAGAAATATAGCTGTCTTTTTATTAACACATCAATCAGTCATATTGTTCCAGTAAAAGCTTTGCTCAAATGTGATTTCATGTTTTTATATTCTGTTTTCTGCTGTCTTATGATGACAGACGTACTCAGCAATAAACTGCTGTAACTCTACCATTCATATTCCTATGGAAGCCCCTCCATGTCCTTGTGTGTCTTTGTTAAATACAACACACATCATTTCATTCATGACGGCTCAGCTGGTGTTAGAAGATGCTGAATGTGATTAAAGTCTAATTCTGGCTCTCATACAAACACAGTCTGTCTCGTACCACCCATGACTAAAACCATTAGGACCCCCGGGCTATAACGGGGGTTCGCTGTGCTACTTTTATAGTCTGCACGCAGAAACGAGAGGCTATGAGTGTTTGACAGAGTGTGTGTGGAGCAAAGTGATTTGTCACACTCACAGCACACTTGGCTGAACAAAGAAGGCCCCTCTCTCGGTAACATCACAAAGCCCGGCTGTCGCTGCTCTGTGATTGGCGGAGAGAAAGCACCCACTCTGTCATGTGATTGGTCCACAGCCTGGAGGGGGTTCAGTTATCATGAGTCAGCCCCTTTTTCTGCATGAGACGAGGGAGGAGGGGGAGCGAGAGACTCAACGAGAGACAGAGACAGAAAGGTAGTCAGAGCAGAGAAATGACCTTATCTTGCTTTTTATGAAAACAAAAGTTTAATCTCGCTTGAAGCAGAAACTCAGAACGACGTGAACGTTACACTTTATTAGAAAACTGTGTGGTCTCACACGTTACACAAAAGATACAGAAGGGAATGCTAACTGTTTTTTTTTTTCAATTATGTACTCAAAAATATCTGTATAAACTGGAAATAAATTGTCTTAAGATTCTAAACTGTTCGTCAGTTCAACCCAAATTTTGTCCAAACAGAAAAAGATGAAAAAGAAGGAGCCATGTAACGTGGGGATCCGTTTCATTATTGAAGTCCCAAGTTCAGCGGGAGAAGGCAAAGTGTCCGAATGTGTACGTCCACAGATGCACTTATCATTTCAGTGTGTTTCATCAGCTCGACACAAAGCGATGCGCCGAGCAGCAGGTCCGAAATCTGCCTAAGCACATATGAGCTGTGAAAACGGACGCACAGAACGAGTAGAAAGCGGTGATGAACACCGGGTCGGATACAAAAATCACGTCAGATCCCGAAAACAGCACTGAAATGAGAAGTGTAACTGCAGTGAGTGTGTCTGTGTATTAAAAGCGTCTGTAGTAGCGGTGCGGCGGTCCGTAGTGCATGGGCAGGTCCATCATGTCAATGTTCTGGTGATGAGGGTTGATGGGAGGGTTGTGGTGGTGATGGTGGTGGTTGTTGTTGTTGTTATTGTTCAGGGGGGGCAGGTGCTGTAGGGGGGGCACGTAAGCGGCCTGGGGGCTGCCGGGGAATGACGTACATCCTGCCCTGGGGCAAAGGCGCTGGGTAGCGGGCACGTGGAGGCACGAACAGGGGGGCTTGTACCGCCTGCGGGTGAGGAGGGGCTGCGGGGTTCGGTGGTGGGTTTTCGGGGGGTGGACCCACACGTGGCCGCTTGACATCAGTGATGGGCTCCGGGGGAGGGCCGACCCTCTTCCCTGAATTATCTGAGAGAAGAAGAAAAAATATGAAGTTATGGATGAAGCAGATCTTCCTGTGCGGTTTTATAGCTTGTTGAAATGTTGTAAGACTTCCTGCAGGTTTGATTCCAACCCCTCACTCAGGCAAACCAAACACAGGAAACACTCCTGCAACTGCTGCCGGTTTAAGGTGTAAACAGCCAACTTGTCTGAATAAATAATGGCTGAAAAGACAAAGAGGAAGCAGCAGAGAGGAAGAATAATGTTGCTGCAGTGCAACGTTTCCCTGCCAGGGAACATAATTCACCACATTTCTACATCAGTGTGAAGAAAAAACACCAAATGAGATGATAAACGGGACAGAAACACTGAGCGTTAATTAATAGCTCCAACAGCTCAAACTAAATCATCTATTTCAGTTTTCATAGTGAGCCTTAACGGATACTTCCTCTTACCTGTACTGCTATTAATCAATCTAGATTGTTTTGGTGTGAGATTCAGAGCGTTCAAGATGTCGGCCTCCTCTCCCAAATAATGAAACTAGCTGGCAAAGAGCTGAAACAATACATTTTAAAAACTCAACAGCAATGTCTGTTTCCAGAAATCATGACCCAGTTACTGAAGACAATCCACAGACCTTGTTGTGAGCAGTTTCATGCAGGAACTATTTTCTTTCCCCTTAAGTTCACCCACCAACCACACTGATATGATACAATTCGATATACTTTATTGTCCCCATAGGTAAATTTGTCTTGGACTCAGGATCTGCGAAGTATTGCTGCCTTACAACAATAGTCCATAACAGAGCAGCATAACCAAAACACAACACAACCCCTCAGCACCAAGCTACATCATTTAAAATCTTAAATGAGGTTGGCACAAATGAATTTTTAAAACAGCTCAGTCTAAATTTGGGCATCCTGTATCGTCTGCCCGAAGGTAAAAGCTCGTACTCAGCGTGGGAAGTGTCAGACAGTATTCTCTGTGCTCGTCTGAGAACAGACTGCTCATACAGTGTCTGAGGGTGCGGTGTTCCCTCCTCCCCATGACCTTCATTTCTGTCTGAACCAGACAAGTAAGTTCGGTATTTTAACTCCACAGTCAGATTCCTAAACCATCCAGAACAGCCTGATAAAATAAAAACATGATCACTGTACAGAGGGAAGTGTGCATCTACTGCTAGCTAGCTAACATTTAAGTACAGCTTAAGAGGACGCTGTCACAAGCACCAGCCTCTCGTCCTTGAGTAGATGCATGCTTCCTTCTACGCTGTGATACAACTGGCGGGCGTAGTCCGGTAGTTTTTGGCGCTTTGAGCACCACAAGCCGAGTGCCATCTAGTTCCATTATATTCAAGAGAAGGCAGACATCTCTACAGCCGATGTCTCCAACACAGGGTGAACTGTCCCTTTAAAGTTGAACAGTGAATACTGACCTGCAGTTTTCTTATTCAGCTCTGCCTCTCCTTCCTTCTGGATCTCCTGAATGATTCGCTCATCATCTTGCTGCAGAAACAAACACACACAGAAGCTGTTAGTGTTACCACTAAGGTAAAGACAACAACTGTTTTACTGTTTTATCAAAGTGAAGTGAACTCTTGTGGAACCCAGATAATTAATTAGAGAAATGATCTAGTCTTTGTACAGTAGCTGTGCATAAGAATAAGTCAAACTTCAGCCAACACTGTCTTTGTTTAACTGCAGGCTTGTTGTGTGTGTTTGCAGAAAGGTCAGAGCTGCGGTGGAGGTTCATCAGGAGAGCCAGTGTGGTAAACTGATTGTTATAAAACGGACAATTCCGGTCCTTGTGTTATAAAATACACCATAAACACACAAGTGTGACCAAATAAAAGTTTGAATATTACTGCACCGATTAGTCACCTATTGTTATACGGGACACAGAGCTAAACTGAAGTGAGAATCATTTGTCATCTGTTAGGAAAAGAACAGTTAGAAGAACATCATTTGATAAATCAACAAAAAACAAAACACGAAGATGCTGTGAAAGAAACAAAGAGAGTCTACAAGGATTTATGTTTGAATAGCAGGGAGTCCACCATGTCCTGTCGCTTTGTTGAAGAAATACCGGACGATGCTGCTGCCCAATGTACCGCCCTGTAATCTCTGAAGTTAATGATGTAACTTAAGCTAGCTTGCATGTTTTTATTTGTTGCCTATCATGCTTACTTTTCTTTAGGGATGTTGTCAGTTGCTCGCAAAATCATTTTTGTAGTAACCAGGCTAAACTGTGACAAACATAATATCTCTGGCAAGTGACAGCAGCTCAGGGGAAGTGAGCCGAATAGTTTCAGATGGTACATACATATGTGGTTATAATCAGAGGTCGACCGATAGCAGATTTTTAATGGCTGACATAATAATGATAGTTTGGAGGAGGAAAAGGCTGACAGCCGATTAATCGTCCGAGAACCAGGAGATGAACGCCACTACAGCCTTGTGGTAAAATCAGCTGTTCCCTGAGACAAATTCTATATCGCCAGAAAAATGTGGAGATAATTGCTTCCTGAGAAAATTATATCTGATGTATGGTGAAAAAAAGAGATTGAAAGTTTGTTGTGCATTTATGGCTGGAGTGCACAGAGAACCGGCCCCTCCTGGTGTCCCGGTAATAATGAATCAGAAATTAATGTCGCACACGTTGCTGGTGCGAGGCTTGATACTTAATTCTAGCGAAATTATACCGACCATGCTTGCTATAGGAAAACAGAGAAAGCACATAATGGTATGTTATAACCAGCAACCTCATTATGCTCCTGATAAAGACATAAAGCTGTCACACATTAGTTAACTTTCATTTAAATCATACAAATGTTCTAAAGCACACATTATCTTGTAATTGCATGTGGGGTACTCTGTGCAAAAGCCTTGTGGATGTACCCACGTGACAAGTGGAAGTTACAGCTAGAGTGTGGATACCCGACCAGAGCGCGACGGGTTGGGCCAGGTTCGGATAACAAATCAGAAATTCTGCTCGGGCTCAGTTCAGGTTCAGCCCACTTGACATGCTGCTGTGTTGTGCTATGGCCTGTTCAAGTGCTGGACTTTGTTATTTACGTGACAACGCCTGAACGCAACACAGGTCAATACTTACATTTCCGGCAGGAGGCAGGAAATATTCAGACTGAACTAATGAAAATGGAGGACGCTAGACAAAACCTGCGATCAGGAAAGTTTAAAACTGCCGAAAACAATAAAGGTAACCATGTCAGGTGACAAACTGCGTCGGGCTGGGGTCAGGTTCAGACTTAAAAATCAGAAAGTCTGTCAAGGTCGCACTGGAGTTACAGGTATCGGCCACTATCTGAGCCTTATTCTGCCATTAACAATAGTTTATATGAAGTCCTATCGGCACTGATTAATAAGCCAAACTAATGAATCGGTCGACTTCTAGTTATAATGTAACTGCAACATGATAAGAACTTTTCGTTCTTTCCCCTAACATTAGGTTAACTCATGGGTGATCTTCTTTGGCTTAATTTTACCAGAGACTTTTAAAGCAGTCGACACTTTACACTGTGTCTATGTGTCCCTCTGCTCCTTGTCGTGCCTAACAACGCCCCATAGCTGTTCTAAAATCACTGTAAACCATGACCTTGGACTGGTTTGTGACATGTGCTTCTCTAGCCTAAAAAATAAACCTGTGGGTTAAGTGAACAAAAATCTGGTGAACTGTTCGCATCTGATTGATCAGAACTGTCTTCACTTTAATTCCTGGCGAGGAAACCTTTCAATAATAAGAAAGCAGCCGACCCTTCTCACCAGCCCTTCAACGGCCCTCTGGTAACCAGTATTTATCCATTTCTTGGCAAAGCCTTGGAGACGAGCTCTTGGCCAGCTCTGGTGGCTCTCTATTGCTGCTGGAGCATCTCCAGCTCATTAACTACTCGGGGTCTAATTGTTGCTTGTGGTTGCCAGTGATACTGCGGCCAGGTCGCTGTGGGCGGCCACAGTGTCAGATGGTCGGGGTCAAAGTGCAGGCAGAGTGAATGAACATGATTGTGAGGGTAAAAGAAATATGTTGGGACTGAATGTGTGAATGACCAGACCAGTAAATCTGAAAACAGAAATGAGCTGCTGTCACATCAGCGCCTTCATGCTACAGTTTATCTTCAAAATAAAAGCTCATAGGCAGAGACTGTGTCTGGGAGATTACCGTGGGGTCGGTCCAGAGGGAGCATTTGCGGCAGTGCCGACAGGGAGCGCCAGGTGAGCGGGCGTGCTGGCAGAAGTGGTTGTAGCCAGTGATGGGCTCTCTGCAGAGGTAGCACATGAAGCTGCCGCAGCGGCACGACATCCGGTTGCAGCCCTCCGACTTGACCAGGCCCGTCCCGCACTTGACGCACTTCCTCACCCGAGCTGCCGTCATTCGCTCCTCACTGCGGCACATGGACACACGGGGTTAAACACAAACTGATGAACACGGGAGTAAGACAGAGTCACAGAGAGACATAACAGCGCTGCCAAAAACACATCAGATGACCTCTCTCCTCCGAGTCTCAAGGGCAGAGTCGTCCGTGTGTTTTTTAATCTTGTAGTGAAATGAGAAATTTTGTCTGCAGCTCAGGTTCGTGTTAGTTTTTCCTTGTGAGCGTTACAAGAGGCCGTAACCCAGAGATTTTGTTTCAGGGTCAAACACACACAGTTTTCCTGTGAAATATTTTCATTCAACTTGTTTGCGGCAGCTTTATCATAAAGTCAACATGACTGTAGGACACAGGAATAAATCAGATCCCCTGGGTGCTACACTGTTAACCAGTCCTCTTTCTCATGGCTGTTATCATTAAAGTTTAATCATTGTTCTGCTTGATGTTTGGCTTTGGCTCAGCACGGGATTGGCGGACTCCGACCAAAACTTGTATCAAAGATGGGGTTTGATGTCATGAAAGTCCTAAAGGTGTGCTTGCAGGAGTTTCTGTTACTAAGTGAAAGTGATGGCCCCTGACACACCAAGGCAACAGTCGGCTGTTGGTCAATGTCAGACCATTAGTCAGTGTCTGCTGCCCTAGTTTTTGCAGTGTTTCCCACACTGTTGTATCTCATTGGTTCATGGTGGTGTTTTTTCAGCTGATTCAGCATGTTGAACTGGCCTCAGAGCTGGCGGAGCCCGTCTGTGAATTAAATCACTCTGGTTGGCTGTTCAGTTCAGTGCATGAGAGGAGAAAGGGAAGTAAGGATGGCAAGCAAACACCTTAAGTCAAGAGGGAGTGAGACCAAAACAAACTTGTTATATGTGGTAAGATTATGTTTTTAGCTGTTGAGCTCTTCAGCAGAAACGGCTTGTAATTGTTCAGTCATTTATTCTTTCAGCATCAGGTTGTGTTGTTAATGTGCTAAATGAATAACCAGCGTCTTGAATCCCTCCTGTCGGCGTTCCCGTTTCCCTTTTTGAATGACGAAAACAAACTACCGCCACTTGCTGCTATGGAGAGTTATTTCCTTTCACGCAGGCGCAGAACGTACATGCTAGCTGGCTGCTGGCTGTAGTCTTCTGCGGGTGGTCGGGTACAACTTTTTGGCTGAGTCAGCATTCGTCTCACCTAGATCTTTGATGTTGGTTTGGTGTGTCTGGGCCTTACAAATGAGGGCCAGCCCCAGGTTGGTGTTTCACCTCAGCCCTACACTCTCAATGTTTGTAGCTTCCTCTTAGATGCATGTTGCTTACAGTCTGGCATGCTGTTGCTACCTCTTAATAAAGTCCCGACCTCGACTCCTAGTGGGTCATTAGTGATGGCTGAGAGGGTTTACTTTTGTATGAGTCTATATGAGTCTAAGTGTGATTTGATTTTGATTGATTTTTCATTGTGTATTACTTGAGCTGTTAATCTTTTTGAGATGCTTTTCACCCTGGGCTGGTTGGATTGTGTATATATGGATGTGGTGACCATTTAGAAATATTCTGACCTTAAGAAGATCTGATAAGAATCAAAACTTTGTTCATAAAAATGCATTTTTGGAGTCAGTGTGCCGGAGTTGCCATTCAATGAAACTAGTGGATAATTTCGCAGAGGAGTCAAATGATGTTCATCGTAAATGTCTTGACTATCTTTATTTTTACAGCTCTGTTCTGAGCAAACGTTCACTAAGGCCTCTCGCAGCTCTTGATCATCTGTGCTTATGAGAGACCAAACCCTTAAATCTGGAGCGGTTTGATGTTGCCATCGTGATTCTTTTCGTTACGTCCTGTTAAAGTCATCATGTCCGTGCCGCTCAGGCCTGCTCCACTGATCTTCCTACCAGGCCACTTCCTGTCTCTTTCAGTACCAGGAAGTAAGAAGATCTGAGCACGGCTCAAAACAGGAAGTACTGCCTGTGGGCCTGCTGGGCCACGGGAAGCAGCCGGCTTATCCACTTCCTGGAGTGTTGTCCGGGAAACTGAGCTGTTTACCCAGCATCCTCTCTGTGCGAGGAGCAGAGGGGACAGCAACGAAAACATAGACAATCGACAAAAATGCTCTCTACTGCCTCGTTTCATCAAAGCAGTCGGTTCAGTTCAGTTCGGTTCGAATTAGAACGGTTATTTTTACGTTTCCATTGTCAAAAGTTGTGGCTGGTACCAACAGAACCGCTCCACTCATCCTGTTCTTTTGTCACTACTCTGTCGAGGTACCTAGCACACTGATCCAATACTATAAGGTGGAGCTGGAAACTCTGCAGCCTGTTGACTGGTCAGGAGAGAATCGTGCTTGACAGGGACTCAGTGCACTCACCCACCATTTTTAAATATCCCATCAATCAGGACATAGACTAGACACACAAGCCTGTTCTTTTTTGCTCTGAAAATGTCAGCGTGCGACCTTGTTCTGTGGACGATGAGCCAGGTACAGACGTTTCTGTGCATCGTCGGTGAAGAGGAAATACAGTTATACACCCCCGCCTACATTTACTAGTACTGTCTGAGGTGGAAATGCAAAACAGATGTAGGGTTTAGGTACGGGGAACAACCAACCACATCTTTCCTTTCTACTGTAAATTTCAGTTGATCATTTTAGTGCAGGGCCACACAGAGCTGCATGATGTGTCCTGCTGTCAAAATTTGAGGCCTATTACTTTAAAAAAAAAAAACAGTTGACATCAGGATTTCTGGTAAGTAGGCTATAATATGGTGCTGGCTATGGTGGCTTAGCAAAGTCAGGTGCAATGTGTCTCCACGCCCTTTAAAGTTGGCACAGAGTAGGCACAAGAGCAGCACCTAGCGCTCGACCTCGTGTTTTCCAGGCTGTTTAAGACGTGACATGTGTCCCTGCCCTGAGAACACTTACAAGAGCACCCTCATGCGGATCTCGTCCCTCTCCAGGACCTGCTCACACGTCTTCCCCACATGCTGCTTCCACTGGACATGGCACTTTCTACAGCTCTCCTGAAAGACAAGAAAGGAATCTGATAAATGTAGTGTGTCGGGATTATGTAGAAGAGAAGAAAGAGAGAGACAGGATAAGAAAACAAACAGAACAAATCCTCAATATAACATTTATTCACTTGTAATGTTTTTAATAAATCATCAGACACCAGGAGATTATCCCACATTTCCACATCCACCCGTCACTTCTCGTCGTCTCACAGTAATCCTGCTGAATAAGAGGAGCCCTGCAGTCAGAGTCTGCTCTATATGCTGCTGGTGCTGCCACTGCAGGGACTTGGACTTGCAGACAGACACAGCTTCTAGGTGTGGCTCTCCCTGCAAATGTGTGTGTGACTGCAGCAAGAGTGTGATTTGCTCGCTGCTGACTGCTTGGTTGCCTAGAAACAGCAACTCCATCCTCCAACCTCCAACCTCCTTCATCTTGTCAGCCCCGAGACGTTCAGCTAAAGGATGTGTGTGCACATACACACACACACACGTGTTAGCTAAGGGCTGCCTCCCTTGCTAACCCTTAGCTAAGTGGTGTCACCATTAATATTTGAACCGCTCATCTAATATTGAAGAGCGTGGCATGTGACAGCTGATGCAGCACCAGTATGATGTAAATCTCCATGGCAACCTCCAGTCTGACCCTTAACCTCAGTCAGAAACCCACCCTCGACGTGCTGTGACCTCTTTGCACATCATTCAGTCGCTGTGTGTTATTTTGTTATTTCAGCCACCACAGGCTTGTAGCTCTCGCAATATTCACGGAGACAGATATGTGTGTGTGTGTGTGTGTGTGTGTGTGTGTGTGTGTGTGTGTGTGTGTGCAAGGTCAGCCAGAGGGTGGGGAACTGAGCTGGAGGAGCTGGAGTTTTCGTTGGCATTTGGAGCAGTTCGGATGGAAACGCCTAAAGACTCTCTGAAGGACCTTGAAAGTCAAACTGTAGTAGCTTTGAGCAAAGGATGAGTCGTTATTTAACTCGAAACAGATGAAAGTAGACCAACTGTGCTCACACTTTTGTGTCGTTTCTGATTTATAAAGGAGTGTCCGAGCTTAATGAGAAAACACTCTTTGGTTTATGATATCAGTTAAACGTGGGTCTTTAGTGGAGGGGTTATGTGCGAGCCAAGAGGGCGCAGATTTGGACAGAAAAAGCCGGATCACACAAAGACCTGGAGGCAGAGAGTGAAGAGGGGAGGAGGACGGGAGGCAGAGCGGTGAAGGATCGCCCCCTAGTGGTAACCTAGAGACCAGGAAGAGGAGCAGCATGAGAGAGAGTGACAGCGTGTGTGTGTGTGTGTCTGGGACATGTTTGACAAGCTGTTGAAAGGCAGGAACACACCTGAGTTCTTATAGCGCCGCTAAAAATACAGCCCGTGACGTCGGAGTCAAGCTGTGCCTGGGGCGTGTCTTCCCCGCCCCCCCCCTTGCACTGTGGGTGTTATATTTCAACACAAGTGTGGCTGAAAGGTTGTAGACACACACATGACGCTTCATGATGTGCAAATGGCAGCGATGTGTGCAACTTTCACTGGAGAGTTAGTGCATGTTAAGCAGTTTCTACATCCATTCATTCACTCCACCCATCCTGTTCTACTTGTCCTCCCTTCTCCACTCCCTGCTCTCCTCTCCCTCGGGTCCTACCCTCCTTCCTCCCCTCCCTCACAGCATCACCCCCCTCCATCTTCATTCATACCTTGCCTCTCCTCCTCTGGATCTTTTTCTATCTCCTCTCCTGCGGTGCAGCCGGCTGCAGCAGCCCTTATAAGGCAGTGCGAGCAGCTTGCACAGCCTCTGATTGGGGGGCTGAGCTGAGAGTGCATGTGTACATGGGTGTGTTTTTTTTTTTTTTTTTTTTTTTTTTGGTTTGCAGGGAGGCGGCTTTTACTGCAATCAAGATGTGATAATACATGAGATGCAGAGAGACTCTAGCGCACAGATCCTAGCTCTTGTCTGCACTCTGACAGCCTTCCAGTGGCCTACATTTCACATTCCTCTACTTTCATGAAGTAATCATACGCAGGCCAGCAACAAGCCCGTCCAAATGTCCTCATAACCACATGTGGAATACATTAGTGTGTGTGTGTGTGTGCGAGAGGAGCAGGAGAAAGGGAAAAAAGAGGGAGGAGAATCTGGGTCAAACTTGATCTGAACCACATTTGAAATGGAGGCAGAAGTGTGTCCAACCAGTGAGAGACCAGTAAGAGGGGAGTGGAACGTGCAGCCGGCCAATGAGGCGGCGGTGTGGGAGAAGGCGGGTGGGCTCATGGAAGTGTGTCAGTTACATAATGAAGCCCCTCCCTGCTCACAGGCTGAGCGGGCCGACTGTACAACAACTGTCCTCAACCGAGATTATGCCGATGGGGAGTGGGATAAAAAATGTCGAATACATAGAAATTTAAGATACAATAAAGATCTATGTGAAACAGATATTCTTGTCATTATGTCTGGGTTCATGAAGGGGATTCAACCTCAGGGGGAGGAAACACAGCAGCCACAGACTCACATCCTGATTTCTCTACTCAGTAAAGAGGAAGCAAGTTGTGTCAACTTTCTGTAGCACTTGACTTACTTACTTAAAAAAAAAAGAGCATGACCACCGTTTCCTTCATAACACAAAAGCCTTGACGTTAGACTGCTAAATATAAAACCTAAAACACTGCAATATTTAATCTAAATCTGCAGCTGTTATTTTTATATCTCATTTTAACATTCAGAAAAGGATCCGACCAAAAGATATCTGGAGCATATCTAACTTTTTTGTGTCCCTGGGTGTGTGTGTGAGCATGTAATGGGATGCAGCTGTGCAGAGACACTGCAGGGCAGCCACTGTGAACCTCTGGCTCCACCTAGAGGTCAACAGGCAGAACAGCAGGAGACAGGACAAACATCCTTATCTGTGCTAAGCGTTTTGCATTTACACAGCTTTATGAGATTACATTTAGGGCTCTGCTGCTTTTCAAGCAATAACTAAAAGGACAATATACAACATATGCAAGGATGTTACTGGGACAGCAGGACCGTCTCACAATCCAGCGGTTAATGGAGAAACCACTGCGGGGAAGTTGGTGTTAAAAAGCACATGACTATGTCGTTGCCAGAGGAACTAGGGGAGCTTGGGTGAAGTCAGCAGATGTAAAATGACACAGAGACAGAAGATCTTTGTGTGCTGCCAGAGAGAGAGTCATGTAAATGTGTCATAAAATACTAACAAGCTTAAAGGAGAACTTATTTAAGTGTGTTATAAGATACTGGGAAGTACTCAAGGCTATGCTAGCTGCAACTAGCATAACAATCAGATCTCTGTTGCACTGTGAGTTACATAAGTGGCAGAATTTGACAAGGACGAAGATATAAAAAGATGATGTCTTTGGTTCTATGTTAATAAACAGCTAGTCTCACATAGCCAGACCTGTCTCCACATTTCGTTTTAGCACTGTGCTGGAGAAAGGTTTGGCTGAATCCATCATTATTCTGCACTAAGGGAAAAATATCTTGGGTGCTGTTGAGCCCAGGATGCAGCGACGATGCCCTTGTGCAGTGGTTCTCAACCTTATTGTGTCAACGACCCCTAAACTGACACACATTAGGTTGTGGACCCCCATTTGATAAGATTTAACTTCAGGGACCTCTATCCAAATTAATTTTCGTTGCTAGAAATAATTTAAGAGCAGAATTATATAGTTGTCAACAACACTTACTTAGATAACTGAGGAGGAAGTGAAACCTTTGATCAGAATAGTCACTCTTATGACTCACATAGTGAAAATAAACTATTCCCCAGAAACACTGACTTTGCAAAATAGTGTCAGGAGGGAACTTGTTTTGGTGAAACTCTGGCATTAAACTGGTTGAATCCCTTGTGCAAAAGAAAACGCCGGATAAAACATTAAAATTTGGCGTGTGGGTAGCTAGCTTGGAGGTTACTGTTTCACACAGTGCTAAAACAAAATGTGGAGATAGGTCTGGCTGTATGTAGTGACAGGGATTTGAAAAACGTAACACACAGACAGCGGAAAGGAAGGAGAATTATGTCTGAAATGGGCGGGCAGGCTCGTACACACTATCTACATACTGTGAGTCAAACTGATAAAAAAACTAGAAATGATCACCCTTTGGGTTTATATATCAATACAACTGAAACAAAGTACTTCTTTATTTTGTCAGTGACGACTGTTTTTAACACCTGAAACTATTTTAAAGGAGCTATAATAAGTCCCAAGTTCCGCCAGGTGAAATGCAGGTTTAGTCTCAAAGCATAAAATAGGTTTGCGATGCAGCTGATGCCTATCATACACAAGAAGACTTTTAGAAGACTTAAGGTCTGACATCCTCAACATCTAAATATGTGAGTTTTTAGTCACACACTATAGGATTTTGCAAAGACTGGGCTCACATACACCAATCAGCCAAGACATTAAAACCACTGACAAATGAAGTGAATAACAGAGTATTTTTGTTACAATGCAATGTTCTGCTGGGAAACTTTTGGCCCTGGCATTCATGTGGAGGCCACTTGACATGTTCCACCCACCTAGACACCAAGAACACCCCCAGCAACAGCACTTCACAGTGGCAGTGGCCCCCTCCACAGCCGGACAATGTCCCATGCCAGACTGCAAATACTGTTCGGAAATGACCTGAAGAATGTGACGAAGAGCTCAAGGCCCCCAAATTCCCCAGATACCAATCTGCTTGAGTATGTGTGGTACATGCTGGTACAGCAGACACACCTGTGATCCACAGTTGGGCCTCCTTAGTTCAGCTTTGGCTATGACCTGACACAGGATCTCTGGGGGTGTCCTGTGGTGTCTGGCACCAGGGCACTGGTGGAGGTGCCTTTGAGTGCTGCAGGTTGTGAGTTGGGGCACCAGCACATCTCACAGATGTTTGATCGGATTGGGATATGAGGAATTTAAGGGCCAGGCCAACGTCTTGAGCTCTTTGTCACGTTCCTCGGGTCATTCCTGAACAGTTTTTGTGGTGTGGCATGGGGCATTGTCCTGCTGGGAGGTGTACTTGGTCTGGGGTGGTGTTTGGGTGGGTGGAGCGCATCGAGGGCCGAAGGTTTCCCTGCAGAACATTGCATTGTAACAAAAATAATCGATATTATTCACTTCACCTGTCAGTGGTTTTTATGTTTTGGCTGATTGGTGTAAACTGAAGGACTGGTGTCAGTGTGCCAAGAGGTGAATACACACATTTATTATGTTGGGCTGTTGATCTTTCTCCCCCAGTACAGGAATGTGGTGATAGTAGGAATGTGTGTATGTGTCAGGAGCGACTAAAAGAGACAAAGACGCATCAGGAGAAAGAAGGGAGAGTTGTGTTTGTGTGGTGAGAGTGAGAATATGATTGTGGGTGTGTGTTTGTGTGTGTTTTCTGCCAAATAACAGAGATTTTAGACAGGAATCCATGTGACAGCCTTGGCAGACACAAAGCGACGCCTCCCCCTGCATTCCTCAGACAGAGGGAGGAGGCCCGGAGATAAACAGAGAGGGAGACAGAGGTGGCGACCTCGCCAGATGGAACCGTTTCATCATCGGCAGAAAAGAGTTCATCAATCTTTTTGATCCTGACAGACTCGGGCTCTTTCTCATGTCTGGGCTGCACTGAGATGATTTATGCTGAAGTGGACGCTGCTGCACACGGAGCTTTCGGGTTTTTACTGTCACGACGGGCTGAATTATTCATGACGTTAAATTCAAATCCAGGTTGAGTCTCAGTCGTTTCAACTCTGAGCTACATGTGATTACATCAGATGGTGCGTATATGGTGTAAGAGCCAGAGCGTTAACCTATATGTTCCTTTACAGTAATGGTCTGTAGAGGAGGAACAGTAGCAACACGGCAGCCAGGCTTCCCCAGAACTTCAGTGTTTAATGAACTAGATAAAGACAGAGTGGGACTGACCTTGCGGCAGCGAGGGTTGGGACAGCTAAACAGAGACATGTCTTTGTCCAACAAGGCTGGGAAGTTGCAAAACGGACACCTGAAAAAAGGCCAGACAGGAAGGAGGGTTAGGGAGTGAACTTTCGATTCAGCTGTACATGAGACAAAGATAAAAGAATCCCACTGTGAGGAAACAGACAGACATTACTTCAGGTCCCTTATGAGTGTACAGATCCCCTTTAGACCAGTTAACAGGCATCCATACTGACGTTCAAAATGCATTAAAGCAAAAATTCACTACATCGATCCAAGAAGATCAAGAATCAAGTTGTACAAGCAGCTGGAGCATTGACATACTGGTCCGAGTAGAATTGAGACTATGGGCTCTGTCGAACACTCATCGCAAAACCGCACACAGCTCAGCGCAAGTGTCATTGCCAGTTTCAGACCGACGCAGTTGTCATTTTCGTGTGTGCTACACGCCCATCTGTGCCCCCATGGACGTATAGGTCTTAAATTGAGGTGTAGTCAGGTGCATTGATGGTGCAGTGCTGTTTTGAGGCAGCAGAAAGTCACTGCGCTATTTTTTTTTTGTGTGTGTGTGTGTATTAGATTTCCTTTGACTGGTCTGGCTTTCTCTGTTCCTGGGTTGATGGGTGGGTGGGGTTGTCTTTTTGTCCTTACTGGCTCTGTGTTTGTTTATTAATACTTTGTGCATCTTTATTAAATTACAAACAAAAAGCACATTTTCGCATCTGAGAAGCTCAAACTGGGGAATTTTGGGCATTTTTGCTTGTAAATTGACTTAAACAGTTACTTGATTATAAAATTGTTGCAAATTATTTTCTGTTGATCGCTGCTCTACTAAGAACGGAAAAATGATGGCGAAAAAATGTGCTCAGCAAGGTGTAAAACAATCCCCACACACTCTCACACACACTCTTACCGCACGAGTTCATCAGCACAGGTGGCAGCGACCGCCTCCTCCGCCTGCCTCTCGTAGTATTTACACAGTATGTTCTCTGGGAGGACCTTCTCCAGCTCACACACTGGATACGAGCACGGGCAGCCCCCCTCCATGCAGCTCAGCTCTGACTGCAAAATAAACACACACAAGTAATTACAAACACAACCGCCTTCAGCCAACACTCAGCAACACACATGTACGAACAATATCAGCTCCCAATTTATTATGTATTACAGTCCGATCTGACGCACGTGAATGGAGGTAGAAAAAAATTAAAAACATCTTTCACTATAATTCAATCCAGCACAACTACGGTCTCATAAAGACGAAGCAGCAGCACCACAGAGGAGTTATTACAGGACTGTTTTATTGGACTACATTACATTACACAGGCGTACCTAATAAACTGACAACTGTGTGTGTGATTAAAGATCTCTTCAGTGCAAACCTCGTGTACGTTTATTGCTTGACATGTTTTGTGACACAGTCTTGTCTCATTTCAGGGCTGAATAAAAAGACTTGTGACCTGCACGCCATCGACAGACTTTTAAGATCAAATAAATAATAAAATCTTACATACTTTGGAAAATGTGTGTGAGTTTTCTTCAAACAATTTGCAAAATATAGCTTTAAAATAATAAAAAAACTCCCTGACTGTCACATCTCTTTATAAACTAATCCTCCAGCTCAGCAAGACATTGGGTTTTTACAGGGAAACTCATTTATAGTTGCCTGGCAACATTCGCGGTTATGTCCTACTCAAACGTGAGAAAAAACACTCTGTGTGTGTGTGTGTGTGTGTGTGTGTGTGTGTGTGTGTGTGTGTGTGTGTGTGTGTGTGTGTGTGTACCTTTCCGGAGCCAAACACTGCCTCCTGAGCGTATTTGACCAGGCACTCTTTACAGAACAGGTGGCCGTCTGAACACTGCGTCATCTTCTCAAACGCAAACTCCCCGTAGCAGCAGCCACACTCGATCAGCTGGCCGTCCTGGAGAGAGGATCACACGATGTTTCATGCAGCTCAGACGTTTTTAAACTTCTCTACATTTTTCAGGGACTGTCTTTATAGAAAATATATGGTGTTTGGAGGCATCGGGGCTAAACTGTGAAATAAAACTGAACCTAAATGGTGCTGAAATTGAAAGAGTGATTATAGATCATAAACTCTGATTGAAGCCACACACAGAACATATTAAATATGAAACTATCTAAATCAGTTTCTGTTCTTTATAAAACAAGGGAGTTGACAAAACAAATATAGATCCTATAATCAAACTTCAGAACAGAGCTTTTAGAATAATACAAAAAGCTGGTTATTGTGAATCTACTCATCAGCTGTTTAAAGCATCCTACACCTTAAAATTCCCAGACACTGTGTGTTTTAAAACATTGGAAATACTTTTTCAAGTTCTCAACAAAAACCTTCCTTTTTTAATTAAGAGAAGGAAATTACAATTTAAGATGGTTGTTTATTTCTGAAACATGTAAAGCTCTCTGTTGAATTTTAAAAAGCATTAAAATGTAAAACGATTTATCTATCTATCTCATGGTAATAAAACCGATTAAAACGTAAAATCATCCTCAAAGCAAATAGTGTGCAACACATCGTACAAATAAACTGCTTTGCAGTGACTTGGAAACTTTAAGAAAGCAGATTCCACTCAGTTGTTTGACCCTAAGGGAAATACTGGAGGATCTATTTTAAACCAGGTCCCAAACTTACTCTGAGTGTAGCCATAATAATATTAAAAATAGTAACCATATTAATAACACATTCAGCTGCCACTATGTGACTGGCTAGTCAATACTGTCTTGAACAAGCACACCAGAAGCCTTTCAAACTGGTCTTTAGTCTTCACACCACAGCACTGTTATATACTGTAGTGTGACACAATAAATGTTTTGGGAATTTAATTGAGAAACTATTTTTACACAAAATAATGATACAGTCTGATTTACTGTGAAGGTAACATCAGTTTGGCCGAGGTATGTGAGCATCCTACCTTCTTGTATTCATCCTCATTGACCTGCAGAGCCAGGAGGAAGTCCTCATGCTGGAGAGAGACAGAAAGAGGAGGTCGGTTAACTGGGAGATGTGACGTACACTTTTTCTAAGCTTCTAGAAACAGTGTGTTTGTGCTACATCTGAAAGCAGCAAAGCCTTGGTAGGTGGAGCAGGGGCAACGTCTACTGTTACACTCTCTGGTGCAAGAGATGTAGCGTACAGTGACTGAGCAGCACAAGACCATAGCTGGTGTCTGTATAGATTCGTTTTTGGATTCTGATTGGCTGCAGGGTGTCCATTAATTTTTGAACATTTTTGTTTATCATTCTGAATAAATGCACTGGCTAGTATCAGCCTGTATCTAAAATCAGTCACCATAGCAACAGGGACGCAGTTTAAGCCACCAACAACTCATTGCCACACATTATGAAACAAACATTATTTTCAAACACTGAGCGTCGTCCCTCAATGCCTCATCCTTTGGACACAGGGTGGTGACTGTAACACACAAGCTCCAGGAAGTACACTGCCCCTCTGAACTTACTGACACATCAGCGACCATCAACTCACTACTTCAGGCTGCAGCCGACAGTTGGGTTACACATGACATATGGTTTGTTCGTAAAGGTCTTGATACTGATTTGAGGACAGTGACATGGCTGGATAGCTAGCTGGTCTTGTTGTTGAACATACGGTCCAATTATATTAACTGTTTGTCAACTGTAGGAAATGTTTCTGACTTGAATGTTGCTAGCATAACTTTAGCTTTCTGGCTAACAGCTAAGCCAAAGGGTTCTATGAGCTGAGCGGACTAGAAATACCTCCTGCTGCTAAGTCATATCTAAGGTTTGTTGTATTTACTGGAGTAAGCAAATAATGTAATGGGATGGTAATGATTGTTCCAGGTATTAGTCAAACCCTCAGGTGAAGCCATAACTCAGGAGTTATGGCTTGTAACAAACTTTGGATTTTGATCTCAAAATTTATAAAAATATAAATGAACTGTCTTGATTTTTTTTTTTTTTTAATTTGGCAACTGACCATGGTGTTAGTGGGATAATGCTGACAAGGCGTCCATGATCAGGGGTTAATGGACTCTGGAGGCAACCCTCCCATGCACTCCCCTTTGTCTATTAATGCGTGACAATGCACATTGTCGGGCATTGTCCCCGAGTTATTTAATGCAGTGGTTCCCAACTGGTGGGTCGTGGTCCAAAAGTGGGTGGCGGGTCCATTCTGAATGGACCGCAAGTGACTCGCAAACATGCCATTAGTAAAACCTTTATTTTCAAGTGAGGAAAAGATTGCTAGCTGCTAGGCTAGTTTCTACAATGTAAAATGCCATAGGCTTGTGCTAATAGCATTAGCATGTTGTATTTGTGGGGAAAATGTGTCCAGATAAAGGCAAGTATTTGTCTGTGAATGCTGCGAGTTATAGTGAAGCTGATTTGTGTACTTGTGTTTGAAACTGTCTCTATTAAGATGTGTTTAATGTCTGTTTTGAATCAACTAAACTTTACAGCACTTCACAGAAACCCCGCCGCCGACTAGTGTTTTGGAGGTGTAACTGTAGAGTGACACAGACACACCACGCACAAGTATAAATGCTCACAATGGCGTCGGCGACGTGCGTAGGGTCCACTGCACGAGTATAAATCCCCTGTGACTACTGGTCAGCTACTTGACAGAGACAGCAAACTAGCTCAAAGACAGGGCCAAATGCAAGTATGACGCTATTACATTAAACTGTGTGGACCTTGAACTGATGACTAAGGACTAATCTGGACCCCGTGGCTGCACCAGTTGGGAACCACTGCTCTCATGTGTCCTTATATATCCCCTTCATTTGAAAAGCCTATACATAGACCTTTCTTGCCATACAAAATCAAATATCCCCTATTGCAATTTAAACTGAAAGAAAAAAATAATATCCCCAACTAACTGTTCAGTAGCATAAAACAGAATTTCCGCCTATAAGTACAATATGATAAAGAAAAAGTGAAGTTAGATAAAAAACTGAATGTAGTACTGGGTGACAAAGAGACATTGTGAAGCACATCATGAATGACCTTCACATGAAAAGGAAAAATGTGTACCTGTGTGTGTGAATGTGTGTGCGTGTATGTACCTCTGCCCATTCCTTGGCCTTCTGCTGATAGAACGAAAGCTCTTTCTGCACGGAAGCTTCCAGACTGTTGTACGTCCTGCAGTAGCGACGGTCATTCTCCAAGAAGTACATCCTCTTTTCAAACTTTACTGAACCTGAAGGACAAAAGGAACCTGGTGAGTGAGACATCCAGCGCACAGCGAAGGAAGGTTTGACACTTCACTAAAACAGCTTTTCTAGAGCACTGCTGAAAAAAATAAGGCAATAAATAAAGTGTTAAAATATCCTCCCATGATGCACCTGCAAGATCTGTAGTCACAGCTCTGCTACTGAAGCTTTTGCAAATAAAAGAACAGCAGCAGGGCTTTATTATCAAACACTGGCTGGTGGGAGCAAAGGAACAAAAAGTGTACACACATTCAGAGAGCAGCAGCAGCAGCAGTGTGCACACAGACAAAGTATAAAGTTTGCTCACCGTGCTCAAAATGGAAATCGACGTAGCAGCGCTCGGAGGAGGCTCTGCTCCGTCGTCTCTTTCCTGAGGGGTCGCCTGAATCTTGCCACTTCTTCAGAGCTTCACATAAGGCCTGGGAGAGCACGGGTTAGAGTGAAATTTGTAAACGAGAGCAAGACAGTAAAGAAAAGGTTGAAATGTAACTGCATTCCTAAACATGCAGGGTGTACTATGAGACCACGGGTACCTTGCGTGTGATTGCATAGTGTCCCTTCAGAGCATTGAGGGCCCATTTGATGTCCTGACAACTGAGCATCCTGAAATCTGCCATAAGCAAGTCGGCAGCCTGCATCACAGCCTCAGGTCCCACCGAGCCAAGTTTGGCATAGTCAAACAGGTCCTCTGTCACCTGAAGAGACCAGAAACAGACGCATTAACACAGCACCGAGACACTGAGACATCTGATTCAAAGATAAATATGAATCTGTCATCAAAACATCAAGTGAAAAATGGCTGTAACTGCGATTTTGATGCGTGAGGCTTTTTTTTCCGATTGCAGGGTGGGTGGGAGAACAGCTGAATCGTCAGGTTTCACGGCAGCAGAGACCGAGGGTGTGTTTGTGCACTATCTGCTGTTTTGTGTGAACAACTCAGAGAGCCTGGGGTGAGATTCTTTCCTGTTCTGTACTTTCATATGTGTGTGTAGAGCACTCTGCAACATTTGTTTAGGACAGAGCAATACAAATAAAGCCATGGTGCCTCTCTTTGCCACACTCACGTAATGTAGATTTTTTTCAGTGTATTCTCTGCCTACAACAGTACAGAGTCATGTGGTGACAGACACCAAGAAGAGCTCTATTATAAAATATTTTTGTCCGCTAAGCTTGACTGGCATAGTTATGTAATGAGGAACGATCTATCCTTCCTTGTTTTTCCAGTTCTTCAGTTTACATGCACGCTGAATATAACGCTTACTATGCTGGTGAGCATGTTAGAGGAACATTTCACCACCCAAATGACCATTTTATATTGATGTTATTGTTTACTCACCCTGCGTTAATGTTTAATTTTTTTTTAAAGAAAACTGTTTTTCTCGTATGCCTCTACAGTGAATGAAGAATCCAAAAACTGAATGTCACTGGCAACTGCGCTCAAACACAACCAAGTTTCATTTATCCAGTCGAATGCTCGGTACATCCCAAACAGACACGACAGGGACCTGAACTGAAGTGAAACTTATTCATGCTCTCTAAACCCTTTGAAGCCTGGAGCGACATCTCTTTTCTTTCAGACACCTTTCGGAAGTATTTGAACCTTTGAACCCTGAGAAAATTGGTGTGATTTCTTTCAAAGACATGGGGAAAAAAGGCAATGAGCAACTTGGTAAGAAATGTCCCACAAATTGCAAAAAAAAAAAAAAAAAAAAAGATTTCTTTTTTTTTTTTTTTTTTTAATCTGGGGAAATAAGAAAAACTATTTTTATAATTACTATTATTACATTTTTAATTTATGTTACAAAATTATTATTAATAACATTTAAGCATTCTTCCCAGGTAATTTCATTTCTGTTTATTTTATTCTAATTTTCTTTTAATTTTTCTTATATCCTCCTAATTTTTTTGGGTCATTTCTCCCTTCCTCGCTCATTGCCTTCTTCCCATGTTTATTAAAGAAATCAAGCCAATTTGCTCTCATTTCAAAGGATTTAAAGCCAGACTCCATTAACAAAAACACTAACTTTACCTTGCTCAACACAGGAGCTGCTAGTCTACCACTCCCCGATGAGTAACTAACTAACTAACTAACTCATCGGGGCAGTGGTAGACCAGCAGCTCCTGTGTTGAGCAAGGTAAAGTTAGTGTTGTTGTCAGTGGAGTCTGGCTTTGAGGAGAGCACAGGTAAATTTCACTTTTATCTGTCTGTTTGGGAAGTACTGAGCATACGACTGAAGTTTTATGTTTTATGAGATTTTGGAAGCAGATGTTTTCACATAGTTTTGCTGTTGCCAAACACAGACCCCTATGACTTCAACTCATCATGAATTTTCTCTGTTTTTGGATTCTTTATTCACTGCAGGGGCATGCAAGAAAAACAAATTTTTATGAATTCAATGTACCGGCAAGTTTTCAGAACATTCTGCAAGTGTTTTAACTCATCTCGCTGCACTGACCCACACCACCACAACCTGGCCTTAATACCGCACTAATCAGTAATGACTCTTGCAGGTTTCATTCTCTTGCAGTTTAGCAGACAAAAGCACAAACACACACGCACACACACCTCTGTCTGGGTGTCTCCAGACTCCAGTAGGATGCTGGTGGGAGCTGCTGTGGCTGCTGCGGTATCTCCCCTTGGATACTCTGGATTCTCCAACAGCAGGTTACAGATACTGGAAACACAGCAAAGGGGAGCTACATGAGAACACGCTTACACGGCCATACACACAGTCACGTGTACCATGGTCTTTTAATACTCGTGAGCATACACAGAACAATTCAAGTGTACAGATTTGAGATTTGTACTCTACTACATACAAGGCAATAAAATGTACACCTAATTTAGTTTTCAGTGAGAAAAAATAATAATAAAAAAAAAAAAATAAATAATAGTGAAATGTCCAAAAAATGTCAATATGTTGTAAAATTGTTATAAAAGTATTAGTAAAATGTCAGAAAAATATTTGTAAAATGTCAGAAAAAAAACAGAAAAAAAAAAATATATATTAGTATAATGTCAGAAAAATATTAATAACATGTTGTAAAAATGTCAGAAAAATATTTGTAAAATGTCAGAAAAATTTTCAGAAATAAATATTTACAAATATTAGTAAAATGACAGAAAAAAAAAAAATCGGAAAAAATATTTTAAAAAATATTAGTAAAATGTCAGAAAAATATTAGTAAAATATCAGAAAAAAACAGTACAGTGTTAAAAAAATTAGAAAAATATCTATAAAATATTGGGAAAAATGTTGAAAAGTTTTAGTTAAATGTTGGGAAAAATGTTGGGGAAAAAGATGGCAAAATGTCAGAAAAAATAAGTAAAATGGTAAACGGTCATAAAAGTATTTGTTAAAAGTGAAAATGTGGGTAATACTTTCAGTAAAACTTTGACGGTTCAATAAATCCTTAAAAAGAAAAAAGAAAGGGACCTTCATCTGAATAAATCAAGATACAAAAAGATACTCAACTCTACAAGTACGAAGGACACAGCAGCAAATCTAGAAACCTGATCTGGTATTAATTTCCTACCAAGTTGAATCAGTTATTATTACTCTATATGAAGTACTGGAGAGAAAAAAGGTTGATGCTTCTTTCTTACACATTCAAGTCTTTCACATTATTCTTTTGGATCAGTTCTGCTACATAGGCTTCGTGGACATCTGGGAATAGATCCAACTGTAGAGGATACACACAGAGTTAAACAGGCGGGATGTCGTTGGGACAGAGGAGGTGAGAAGCACAATTCAAATAATTTAGCCTGATATAAACCAACTGATGAGCTCATGAGGCAGGTAACAGAGAAGCAGACTGTACCAGTGCATGTGACGTTTCAGTGATACTCACAACACCAGTGATTAGGGTTCTAACGAGGGGCTCCTGCTCTGCTCTCCCTGGTGGTGCGGAGGGACCAGGCCTTGCATCCTCTATTCTGGGAATGTCCTCTGGTGCAGGAGGGACTGCGACCAGACCTGGGGCTGGATTGACCCTTTGGGGAGCTGGAGCTGGCGCCAGAACAAGACGAGCCTCTCCCCCATTTTGGGGGACAGAAGCTGCGGGAGGTGGAGGAACAGGAGGGTGAGAGTTCACGTTAGGCACCCTGATGTGGAGGCTGCGGGCTGGTAGGACCACACCAGAGGCACCAGCCTGTGGCAGAGGATTGGGAACAGCCTCCCCAGGCGCTTGGCTGCCGAGGATGATCCGGTGACCTGCCTCTGGGGGTCCTAGTCTCTCCGGGGCTGCAGCTATTAGCACTGCAGGGGGGATGACCGGTATCACCTGAGGGGGTTGAGGGGCCTGGGCTGGAGGCTGGGCAGGGGCCTGGGCCAGGGGCTGTGGTTCAATCTGAATAAGATTGCCCTGCATGTGGTTGAGCGTCACAGGCTGCAGCAGGTTCTGGGGCCTGAGCTGCAGCTGGGGTTGGGTTATGAGAGCAGAGGCTTGGATGCTCGGCTGCTGGGGAAGAACGACTAGTTTCACCCCCTTCACCTGGATGAGATGGGGCTGCAGCGTTGTGGTCGCACTGGACTGGAGCTGTGTAGATGTACCAGGCTGAGACTGCGTCCGTGCGTGAGACTGTGACTGTGCAGATGAAGTACTGGCCTGAGGATTGTCGCGTGAATGAGTACTTGTACTTGTACTCGCCTTTTCTTGAGTCTTTGCAGAAGAACTTGATGCAACCGCGTAAGAATAGTGTGTGGCACTGGTAGAGGTACTCGCCTTGGGCTCCACCATTACGTGTACTGAAGAGCCAGCTTGTGGCTGTGTAAGTCCAGATGTGCCGGGCTGAGGCTGATGAAGTACTGGTGTGGGTGCTCTGGATGTGTTGGCGCTAGCCTTGGCATTTATGGAGGTAGATGGGGTTTGAATAGACACTGCATGGAGTTCCACCTTTGTGTGTGCTGACGTACCGTCCTGCTGTTGCTGTGAGTTTGTGTTAAGTTTTGGCTGAGACAGTGTGTGTGATGACGAGCCAGGTTGTGGCTGTGTGTGTCCGGAAGTGCTAGACTGCACCGGAGTCTGTGTCCGTATGGCTGGCCTTACTGCGGAGGAGCTGGCCTTGGCATCTCTGGAGGTAGAGGGGGCAGAACCAGGGTCCCCCGTGGGAACCCCAGAAGTTGCGCTACTGTGACCTACAACTTGAATCAGGTTGTGTTGCGAGGCCCCGCTCCATTTTGCTGCTGGGCGAATCACGTGTCTGCGAGCAGGAGTTAGCGGCTGCAGGAAAACACAGGTGAGAGAGACAAGTTGATGGATGAGTGGAAACAAAGATGTTACTTCTGTTGTAACTTCAGCAGCTCACATTACTGACAGCACTTACTGATAACAGCACAACATGGCAACTGTATAACAAAGTACAAGATTAAACTTGTCTAAAAGTAAACTTTTTTGAACAAAGTAACAGAGAAGCTTCAACTAACAGGTCTCTTTTATACAGACCAAAAAGTCCCCCTCTAGACCCACATAAGTCCCACATAACATTAAAAAAAAATCTGAAAAGGAGCTGGAAGCAGATCTGTTTTTATTCCCTCATTGAGAAATTTCTGGATCTGCTGTTTGCCATAGGTTTCATATTTGCTTTCTCTAGTGCTGCTCATCTTTGGTTGACTAATGAAACAGCAGTGCACATCAAGATGGCTAGCGTAAGAGGACACACGAGAGAGATTCAACCGTACATGTCCGAGTCTCAGTCAGTCCCTGTCTTAGATAATAAGTCTGTTGTACACCACAATACTAGCAGACATATCAGAATGATAGGTGTAGTTAGCATCTTTTATTTATGTTGTGTGTTAGCTTATTAGCTTGTAAGCTAACTGGCAGTGGCTGATACAGCAACAATGTTTGTGAAACATACAATAATATCTGCTATGATGGGGTTTGTTCTAAATAGTGGAAGGAAGCTACAGAGTCTAGTTTACATGCAAAACCTGCACACTCTCCCATGTTTGCTGTCAAAACTTTTACCATGCTAATGCTAACTCTGCTCTCTGTACTGACAAGTAGAGGTTTTCTTTGCCGGTGTTGTGCCAAAGTCTGTTCCCCTGTCGATTTGCAGCAATTTGCCTTTGTTTCAGTGACATACTAATCTAGTTCCCAGCATATGTCTGAATCTTAGGTATAGGGAAATACACAGATGTAGCCCCCTTCAGTAGAGGAATTTGACAACACTTCTTTGGTGACAAACTTTACACACATACATGTCAGCATAGTCACGGTCAGACCTTTTAGGGGACATAAACAGAAGACACATTTTTGAGTAGAGGGGGACTTTAAGAGAAGGTTTTATCAGTCACCTCTAGTATGCTGACGTCGTCATCATCTGCATCGTCCGGGACTAAAACAGGGCTGGCAGGTACCAGAGTCAGAGGCTCCTCGTCTGAGTCATCAGAAATGGTGATGAGCTCCCTCTTACGTGAACGGGAGCCTAACAGTGTGAAAGATAAAAACAGAACATGGCAAAAGTTAATACTGAATGTTTATTTATTATGTCGACCAGAAACATTCCTGTTTATATTGTTTATGTTTACCTTTGTTATAGTATAATAATCCCTATGGGGAAATGTGCCATCTGCATTTGAATAATCCAAACTATTTAGGAGCAGTGGACAGCCACAGAGGGGCACCCAGAGACCAGCTCCAGCTCTGAGATCAGTGTCAAGGGCCATGGAAGGAGTATATGAGACTAGAGGTATCGTAATATTATCTTATATTGGACTAGAGTTCGACCGACTGGGCTGATATATTGATTTACACTTATCTGCAGGATCAGAGGCGGCACTCAGCGTTAGTGTTTTTATTCTCTTGCCCGGTCAAGCAAGCAGAACAGAAATCTTCTTGCCCAAAATCAATTTTTTACTTTCACCTATAGAAATTGTTTCATTTATATACAGTTATAAAGGAGGAGGGCTAGCTGGCTGCCCTCTTAGCTGCCAAGCAAGCTAACAGGGATGCTGGCGGCTCTCACTCTGACACTGCAGCAACATTTCTCACAAAATGACTGTTTTATTAGTAGACAGATAGATAGATGTGGACAGTAATATACATGTAAATATAAGAAGAAAAAAGCAGGTCAAAATAAAATATATGAGAATATAGAAATATAAAATATATACAACAATAAGTAGTACTAAAATTTAGAATATACAAGAGAAATACTCAGGAATAAAATAAAAATAAAAATATCAAAATTGTAAAAAATGAAGATGAACTATATACACAACACAATGAGAAATGAGGTAGAGGTTGTAAAAAATGTGCAAATGTGCAAAGCTAACCTTGCCACCTTGCTCTATTTTTTTTTTTTTTTTTTTTGCAAATTATGCAATACATAGCTGGACACATCTAAACTCTTGTGTCCAGGATAACTGAAATGCTTGCTTCCACATAAACTCAACAGAGATGAGAGGGAAACGAGATGGCTGGAAGAAATTATGTGTTAAATCATTTTTTACCACTTGTCAAATTAGGCACATGAGGTGCTAGATTTAATAGTCAATGTGGCACTTTTCTTGCCCCAGGAAACCAGGCAATCCTTATTGTAGAGCCCTCTCAGAGGTAATATTTCAGGTGTCAATGCCGGTGTTAAGGTCTCCCAGGATAAATGTAAGCTTAAATAGTGACTGTAGCGTTCACTGACATTTTACATATTCAATTTGAAGAGACTTTGCAATGCAAATAAAGCTAGTTTATCATGTGTTGATATTGAGTTTTGATTTTTCATACATATTCTACCTATTCTGAGGTTTATGGAGGTGCTGATAGGCGCATTAAGCAGTATTATACTGCAGTTTAAGCAGTAGAGTTTCATCTTTATTTTATGGACTTTTCTGAAGCTAAACTGAACAAGTATTCATTTTGGAAACATTAAATTGCTGTGTTACATTTATCCTCTCATGTGTGTGATGTAAAACAAAAGTGGGACACTGATGCTGAGCAACGTGTACTTACTGTCATTACGCTACATGTCAGTGAGCAATGTTGCTTGCCATTAGGAATGATAACCTTGATACTACGTCTATCAGTCATATTCAAAAACTACAGTGGATTACAGTGTATGATCCCATAATATCTGGCACCAGTCTGTATCGCTGCTGATGTGAAAATGTGTCTCACCTTGGCTGCGGTGGACGTTGAAGCTTGCCAGGTGAATGACATCATCATCACTGCCTCCATCTGCCATTGTGAAACTACACTTACCAGCTCCCTGAATCAGCCCACACACAGAGTCACTGCTCAGTCAATACCATCTACACACACACACACACAGAGAGAGAGAGAGAGAGAGAGAGAAAGAGAGAGAGTTATGGTGCTGGTATTCCCCTGGCATTATAACAAATATTTTCACTTTCAAATCTGTGACTTATCATAACAGTTACCAATCACGGGAGGGGTTGGACTCCACCCTATTACCGTAAATATCCCGATGACACAGGGCTAATAAATAACTTATATGGGACTATCCAATGGCCAGCATGTTAACAAAAGAGAACTTAACCAAGAGGAAGCTTCAGATAAAACATGGGAAGCACGGTTAAGAGGTTAGGATTTGTGTCATCAACATGAAATTCAGTTCAATTCCCACTTCATTTGTCCCGGTGGGCGATTTCAAAATAACATTACCGAGCTAACTGAAAGTTGAATTACTGTGATAGCCAACCCGATCCCAGCAGGATGTTAGGAAACATTTACTCCGTCATCTTTGCTTGCTAACCCAGCCCCAGTCGCCCTAGATCTGATCAAAGTTGGCATGAAATCAATGTAAATCTTACATGTTAAACAGCAGAGGCTAACACTGCGAGAAGCTGGTAATGTTTGAAACACTCGCTGTGTGAACTTGCGTTCAATTCATCAGCTTGACATTACTCTAAATACCGTGACGTTAGCTTAAAGTTTGAGATCCTGTAGGTAAAAACAAACATGTCAGGGCAGAAATCGATCATTTCCGCGCAGGCACACGGAACAAACCACTGCTCTCAGCTAAGCTAACGTTCATTAGCTTGGCTTGCTAGCTAGCTAGTAGGTTAAGTAGTTAGCTCACTTCTGTCGGGATTTCTCTTCATAACATGGCTTCAAACCATCCACGTAAAATTTAATATGTAGGTATGAATAATATACATGCAGAAATGTACAATACCGCAGCTTCGTGGTGGATAACCAATACAAAACGCCTTCTTGGTGGACTGACAATCCGTGAATACCGAAACAAACTGCCAAAACAAGAACAGAAGCTACGTCACGCGTACGGCGCGAGTTACGCAAAAACAGTGGACTTCTGGGTAAAGTAGTTCTTAAGGGCACCCACACCTTGGACTGAGGACATATTCAATTTACATGTGCAAAACTTTATTGCTAAGGTCAGGCATAAAAGAAAGAAAACAACTATCACACTATAAAATATTTAATGGTGAAAAAGAGTAATTATAGCTTTACAGGCTATTTTAAATTTGTTTTTGTTTTTATTAGGGCCCTAACACTGACCAGTGCAATGACCCCAAGGAAATAGTTTTGTTTATCATTATTTCACAAAAACGGCTACATTTTTTTAAATGTGCAAGCTTTCTAAATGTGCTTGAAACTGGTGACAATTTTGATATTTTATGGTGTGAAAAAATGGCTCAAAAGCGCCCCAAGAAATTTCAATGAAGCGAAAGCAGCTCTCTCTCGGTGTGTCATAGTAAAAACGCATGCAGCAAGTAGTGATGATAGCAGTGGAATTAAGTGTCTAGATATTAAAATTGATATTAATGAGCCAGCATGTTCCCAACTACGGTTCAGAGCCAGTAAGCTGTCACTGAGAGATAACAGTAAAAACAGGCGGAGGCACTGACACAGGCCCCTCTGCCCCAAATTTAATATGCTGGATTAGATCACAGGCCTGAAGTCATCTACAAACACATACTGACCACTACTCGCGCCGTCTACTTACAACAGGAAGTCAACTCTATCATCCAATTAACATAAGATTTACTTGGTCTACACATAATATTCAGCAACGTGACGTCTAACTGCTGTGTTCTCTAGTGCCACATCGTGAGCACAGGGAGTGGTACACAATTTGTAACGTCATTTCCAGCACAACACACTTTATTCAGGAACCCAGTAATTTGTCTACACAGTTTTAACTGTTACAGAAATGCACAGCTGTGTCACCTAGTGTCCTGCTGGTGGGAGGGTGCGAGGGCCCGTTCATTGCTGCTTACAGCTTTAATTTTGTTCTTAATTCTGTTTTCAAATCAGTTTAGTTTCACTTATTTTCCAGAGTGAGTTTTCTTGTTTCAGTTTAGATTTTATTGTCTAAACATTTTTTTCAGAATAGGTATTAAGAAGTGACTCACAGTCACGGAGACATCCCAGTCTCAATTAATATATGCACCACTGCCTCCTCGTGTTTATTGTGATGACAGTGTCACTCAATCTGACAAAGACTGATATTTCCTGTATATTTAAATTTCATGTTAGTTTTGTAAGTACACAATATTGTTTGTTGGTTAGTTTTTATATTTTTCTTAAGTGTAGTTTTTATTATTTTTATTTTATTTATAATTTTTTTTTTTTTTCTTATTTTATTTATTTTTTATTTTATCTAATTATTTTATTTTGTTTTGTTTTACTTTATTTCTATTTTATTTTTAGAAGTACACAATGATGTTAGTTAGTTTTTCTCAAGTCTAGTTTTTCTTATTTTAATTTTATTTATTAATTATTTTATTTATTTTCTTAGTTTGTTTTTATTTTATCCTATTTTATTTTGTTTTACTTTATTTTTATAAGTACACAATGATGTTTGTTAGTTTTTATATTTTTCTTCAGTCTAGTTTTTATTGTTATAATTGTATCTATTAATTTAATTATGATTTTATTCATTCATTTATTTGTTTATTTTATGTTATCTTATTTTTTTAAATTTTATCTTATTTTATTTAATTTTGTTTATTTCATTGTATTATTTTATTCTTTTTTTTGTGAGGCTAACAAAAATGTTTCTTCAAACCAAGTTTTACTTTTAAAGTTTAGTTTTGGTTAACCATAATAACCTGGGTGAATATGATTCAAAAATAAAAATCACAAATGGAAACATCACCAAAAGCTATAAAATCTGCGTTTCCAAACAGGCCTACATTATATTTCTAATTAAATCCATTAAAGTTATATCAAAATTACAACTGCACACTGAGCTTTGTGACAGATTTTGGCTCTTTGGATGGCTGGAAATGTTCGGCCTCCTCTGCCTATAAATAGTATGCAATTTAATACATCAAGGTTTATCAGACACATTTATACACAGAGATAATTTGTCGACTGATTTGAAAGGTCATTCATATTCACAGAGAGAATAATGCACACGACACAAGGGATTTATTTTCAATTTAATTTCTTTTAATATAATCTTATTTACATTGTATTTTTTCATAAATGTTTAGTACATAGTAAGTTACAATACTCTTGCATCCATTACACAGTGAACCTAGAAAATGCAGATTGAAATGATACTGCTTAACAGTCTTCAGTAATCAATCTACAACAAATCCCAATTTTTGTTTTTCCACTTTACTCGCTCAACATTTAGGTTTTTTGATTTCATTCACTTCGTTGGAGGATTAATGACTGCAGAGAGACTTTGTTCATTCATGGTGGTCTTTGAGGACGAGGACTACTTTTTCTAACATTCAGGCTATGGAGGAAAAAGAGACGGGCAGAGAAACATCAGGGCCACAGAGAAGGAAAAAAATTAAGATGGTGAAATGGATGATGAAACATGTACGAAAGGCTTGTGAGATTTTATTATACATGTCACATACAACCAAAGATTTCCTGAAGCTGACTCCTTCTTTCCGTCCTCGTGGCTCATTTTGTTAAATGTCCAGGTCACGCCCTCGGACCTCTCCACAACCGTCAGTAGAGTTAGGATTAATATTAGGGCTGGGAGGTTCAATCCCTTTCATGTCAAACTAAATATAACATGGTATTTAAAGGAACAGTGTGCAGGATTTAGGGGGATTTAGTGGCATCTAGTGGTGAGGACTGCAGATTGCAACCAGCTGAAACTTCTCTCGGTTAGGATTCCTTCAGTGTTTGTTGTTCAGGAGGTTTTTAACGGGAGCTGAATTATCCGCAGAGGTCTCCTCCTCTCCAAAACAAACAGACCAGCTGATTTAAACCAGTAAAAACACTAAATAAAGCAGTCTGACATTTCAAATCAGTGTTTCTGCAACGCTCTTCAGCCTGTTTCAATGAGAACCCGCTAATGTGCGCTCACTTTATTTCTCTGATAACTTTAGATCCAGATATTCACTAGATTTTTACCGGGAGCCGAATTATCCGCAGAGGTCTCCTCCTCTTCAAAACAAACTGGCCAGGAGATTAAAACCAGTAAAAACACAGCATAAAGCAGTTTCACGTTACAAGTCAGTGTTTCTCCAACGCTGTGTGGCAATGTGTTCACCTTTTTTCTGTGATAACTCAAGATCCAGACTCTCAGGAGGTTTTGACTGGGAGCCAAATTATCTACAGAGGTCTCCTCCTCTCCAAAACAAACAGCAGTTGTTTTAAACTGGTAAAAACACTAACGAAAGCTGTTTCGCGTTACAAATCAAGGTTTTTCCGACGATCTACAGCCTGTCTGTGATAAACATGTGCTGACCTTATTTCTCTGATAACCTGAGATCAAGACATTCAAGAGGTTTTTACCAGGAACCGATTATCCGCAGAGGTCTCTTAATCTCCAAAACAAACAGACCAGTTATTTTAAACTGGTTAAAACACTACAAAAAGCAGTTTCATGTTACATATCAGTGTTTTTCCGACACTGTTTGGCATGTTGGAGACGAGCACCTGCTAACGTGTGCGCACCTGTTTTCTCTGATATCTCCAAAACAAACAGACCAGGTGATTAAAACCAGTAAAAACACTGTATAAAGCTGTATCATGTTAAAATCAGTGTTTTTCAGATGCTATTTGGCTCGTCGCGGAGGGGCAGCTGACTGCGGTGGTTGGCAGGAGAACGCAAATGGCCCTACCTAGAGCCAGTGTTTGGTTTGTCCGTTCTAGGCTACTGTAGAAACATGGCGATCTAGGTGGGCGGGGACCTGCTCCCTATGTGGATATAAACAGTGATTATACGCTTAAGAAAACTTTCTTATATTTAATCCCATTTCTGCCAATATATCCCTCTAAATCCGACACACTGGACTTTTGAAACACCAAAACACGAACAGTTTTTATACAAGGACAGAGAATTTTTCTCCACAATAATGTGAATGTTAAAAAACATAACTAAATTCAATGAAACCCACTTTGTGGATTGCTTGAATTACAAGTGAATTGACCCTTCAACTCTGATAGAGGGGGTGATGAAGAGATTAGTGTGAGCTCTTTGTAGAGCAGATAGCAGCTTGGTCAGTAATCACTTAGTAATAAATAATAAAATATCAGAGTGGATCAGACAGAGTGGTCGCAGATACAAACGGAAGAGACAAAAAAGTTACCAAACAGAGGAGCAGGCTCATTTGATCGTTTTTACAGCGTAACCGGGTGCCATGCCTGACACACACACACACACATACACATACACAAACACACACTCTCACAGACACAAATACAGTCTCACTCTCTCGCTGTCTCACACAATCACACGTACATGCACACGTTCTGATACACGACAGTGGTTAAACATGAAGCATGAATACTAGTCAATCAGCTTGTCAGACAGAAAGACAATCAGTCTCCGCCTTGTTCTTCACACGTCTGATTTCAAAGTTCGCAGGCTCGCATGTGATTGGCCGATTCTGTCCATTGACTCGCGTGTGTTGTTGGGAGTCGCTGCGGCGGTAGACATTCTGAAGAATGACATCATAGCTTGTTAAAACTGAAGGATAAAAATGCTTCTTCAAAACATCTGAAAAATTTTAAAATACTTTTTTATTTTTTTTGTCTGTTTTTTTTGTTTTGTTTTGTTTTTCTTTTTTATCTTTTCCTCTCCCGCTGTGCTTCCTCCTTTAACCCCCAACAGTTCGGTGGTGAAGAGGTGGCGAGAGACCGTGTGTTCTTGTGATGCTTGGCCGCTCCGTATACTTCCGCGTATACTTGATATTCTGTTGATGTGTGTGTGTGTAGATATATATGTCAAATGTCAAATAGTTTGTGTGCAAGTGCAAGCGCAAGTGTGACTGTGTGTATGTTGGTTTTTGGTTGTGGATTCATCACTCCACAGCGAAGCCGCAGGTCTCCTCCACAGCCGTCAGCAGTTTCTCGTAGAGTTTCTCGTAAGACTCGTAGGGAGGGATGTCTATCCGGTTAAAACTGGAGACAGAAAGGGTTAGTTAGTGACGTCAAACCTGACTCCTCTGCAAATACAAAAAGAGAGAAACCTTCTTCTTACCATGTGTGAGCCTTGGGAAGGTTGTCTGTGTTGGCGTCTATCAAATGGATGGTAAAGAGCCTTGGTCCTGCAGAACCTGTAGAACCTTACACACATACATTCTAGTTATCACTGCTCTACTCTGATACACAGACACACTCAGTAATCTTTACACAGTAAGAGCTCACATCACATCAAAGTTTACCAAAAAAATAGCTGATGTTTTCTTTAGCATGTACATGTAATTTAAGCAGCTACGACTGTACATTAAACTGTGTCTTCTAAAAAGTGCGTGCATATGTATTTGTAGTTCAGTATTTTGTTCAAGCTGGGCATCAAAAATGGCCGCCCAGATCCTGAGCTAAACTTCCTGTCACAACACATCTTGTGATGCAAGCTATATTTTCCTATTTTATTGTTCTGATTTAAATGATTTTGAATACGCTGATAATTTTCAATCTGGATCCTGTTATGTCTTTGTGTCTAAGTGACTAATGGGAATAACAGTTTTTTAAATTGGTCCAGTATTGAGCGAGACCGCTGCAGCCAGGACGCAGACTGCAATGTAATCCTTCAGGCCAGTAGCACACCATTTGTGTATGTCCACTAAGACCCTGATCATACAGCAGCTAAAGGCGCCATTTTGTAATTGTTTTCAATGAGAATGAAGCTTTTTGCTTGGGGTTTCTCATGTTTCTAAGCTCTAGGTACCTGCCGTTTTGCTGGAGCACTCCCAACTCCTTGAGTTGAAAAAACTTCAACTCAAAGCGGAAAAGCACCCCATGTCATATTTTTTCCCCCCATTGTCCGGTCGGATGATTTGAGAGGCGGGCCTTCTGTGGTGGTCACGACAACAAGTTTACAGTTGGAAAACAAAGGAGGAGAAACTGGAGGTAGCGGTTGCTGGATACCCAGAGGTATACGGCCCAAACGATAGACAGCAGGTTGTCAAACTGCCCCTGAGTCATCCTAAAATATGCTTGGAAACAGCCATCATGGAGGCGAAGGTCCTGAACCAACTGGTGGTCCTCTTTTGTGGCAAATATGGAAGCTAAAAAATTATACTGAAACATGCTTTACTCCCCTACTTATGTCATACAAGTTAATTAATTAATCTTAATTTTCCCCCTTTTTAATTTTAAATTTTTTTATATACATGTTATATATTTTTATTATTATTTATTTTTCAATTTTATTTTTATTTTTATTTTTTTCTTTCTTGCCTATTAAATTTCCTGTGGCTGGTCTGTTTGTTCCTTGGTTGATGGTCGGGTGGGGTTATCTTTTTGTCCTTACTGGTTCTGCCTTTGTTTATTACTCTGTGCATCTTTATGGAATTACCAATAAAAATACCTTGTTTAATTAAAAAATAATAATAACCGTCAAATAAGTCAGTTAAAAAATACTTTAAATTATCTGCAGCCCTAAATTAAGTCTGTCAGTGTCTGTGCACATTTTCGTCCTATACATTCTTGTTTGATCAGTAAAACTGCCTCAAAAGTCGACCATTATTAGGCTCAGACATAATCTGATTTTTCCTCTAATTTTCATAAAGACCTTTGCTCTAATTTGCTTCGGTCAGTACACTGTTGGTATGTGTGAGAGGTCTTTTATATCAGTCTTCAGGGAGACATACACATTCAATAAAAGAGACCAAATGTTCGCACTGAATGAACACAGTAACTGATGTGAGTACAGTATGTGTGTGTGGTTTCTGAGCCAGTGCATGACCCACCCTGCAGCGCCTTGAAGCCTTGTAATGGGACCCTGGTGGAGCCCGTGACAAACTGCAGGAGGCGTCCTCTCCTCTCTTCACTGAAGGCCTCCACTGCCTGCCAGAACCACCGCACCACGTTGCTTTCACTTGTGCAGTGCTTCAGGCGGGTGTTCGTCTTCCAGTCTGCGAGGTCGATCTTCCCCAGTCCACCGATGATCAACTGGAGGAGAGGGACAGGTTAGAGGACGAGGGGTGGAGGTATTAGATTAAGAAGAAGCAAAGGCGGCGCTGCACATGAATTAAGACATGGCAGGTGATGAGCTGGACAGTGCACGTACCTCAAGTTCTTTATGGTCGAAAGGTTTGAGGAGGTGCTGGGGGATGAGCTCACTGAATCCCTTCTGTAGAGCCAAAAACTGGGCTTCAATTCCACGCATAAACCTCCAGTTCACATAAAGTCTGAAAAACACAAACACACATCATGTAGGACAAATGTAGACTGTAATAAACCGGCAAAAGTATCATGCACAGTAGCTCTTTCTGCTGACGAGACAGTACACTGTTTACGCTGTGTATCAAGAGTACAGTTTGGATAACACCCACATTAAAGATGGGACATAACCGTCTCTCTGTCCTTACCTTACATATTCTTTTTTGTTCTCCTCAGTGACGGGAATATTGCGGCCATTAGGTTTGAGCTCATGTTGTAAGAACTTCCCAAAGGCGTTGTGCTCCACGCAGAACGTGTGGTCGAGGACTGAGGTGATGTCGTTCTCTCTGCACAAAGAGTATTACATTAAGTTAAAAATAGAAAATCCGTCCATATCCAAAAGGGGAAGTGTAGGACACAATCTAAGAACTAGTTCATGATAGAAAGCTCTCTTCTGATTCAGATTGACTTGACTTGTACGAAGATGCATTTGCTCACAATATCCAGACGAGGCTCTTGTGCAACTCCGGGTCGGTGGTCTCCAGGTCGTTGAGCTGGATGGGTTTGCCTAGCAGCTGTTTGTAGAAAGGAAGCGTGAAGCTCCCGTTGATGTAGTGACCGTGAAAAACTGCCAGGCCCATCACACGACCCACAAAGTGGAAATATGACAGGTGGTCCTGAAAGAAAGTAAAAACAGAGAGACAGAGACATTGGGTCAGAGAGAATCCTCTTACTCAGTTTGACCATGAAGAGTTTATATGTGTGTGTGTGTGTGTGTGTGTGTGTGTTTGTACTCACAGGGTTAATGGAGGAGTCGGGGTTGATCTGTAGTGTGTAGATATTGTCTGTGGAGTACTGGAACAGGCCGTAATAGGGGTTCAACATTTCATGACACAGCAGGTACAGCCACTCCCTGCAGACAAACACAGCATTGTTAACACGTTTAAAACTCAGAGAAGCTTGGTTACATTTATTTATCAATAAACAATGAGAAAACTGAGAGAAAATTATATGATGCAGTCTGTGTGTCCACTGAAGTCATCTCTTCTCTCCCCTGTGGAGGCTCTGCAGCAGCTCGAGCTCAGCAGCAGTTAACTAGCCACAGCCCCCGCCAGGTTAAGTTCACTAACGGCTCGTTCACGCTACACGACTTTAACATTGATTTTCTGCTCGATGACAGTTTTTGGAGCTCCCCGAAAAAAAGCCCTACATCAGAGGCATATCAGCTATAGTTCGGTGCTTGTGAATGGGTGCTTGAGTGTGTTCAAAGATGTGAGCTTAAGCCCCGTTTCCACCCAGCAGTTCGGTGCGCTTTTTCTTTGTTTCCACTGTGAAAAGTTGTGGATCGTACCAATGGAACCGTTCTGTACCGTCCCCATTTTTGGTCCCCCCTCTGTTGGGGTACCTAGCACACAGATCTGGTACTAAAAGGTGGAGCTGTGAACACTGCAGTCTGATTGGTCAGTAGAGGACGGTCACTGCATATATTTTCATCCTCACTTGGAGAAAAAAAAAAGCATCGTGGAGCGTTGTTCCTGTGGGCTACAGCAACACTAAACCCCTGAGCTTGTCTGAGAAGGACTAAATGCACGAACCCACTATTTTTTAATATCCCATGGAGAGAGACTCTCACTGAAGCCTGTTTTATTTTGCTCTGAAAATGTCGGCGTGCAGCCTCGTTCTGTGGACGATAAACAAGGTGCAGACTGATAAAGGAGGAAATACAGTGAGTGCTGTAGGGAGCAGTGAGTGACAACAACACCGCCCACATGCCAGGGTCGAGGTACAATGTCTGACAGGTTACCTTTGGCTCCAAAGGTACCAACCATTTGTTGGAAATGGGGCTTCAGAGGCTCACTAATGAATCACAGACGCTCCCTTAGATATGGAGCAGGCTAAATATCTGGACCTGTCGGGGGACTCTGTGGGCAAGCTACAGCCAATTAGAGCGCAAGACATGAGGACAGAGGATGAGGACAGACACAAGTGGTGCTGTGGCGCCTTCGAAGCTGTGTGTGTGTGTGTTTGAGAGGGAGGGAGAGTTACAGAAAAAGGGGAAGGAAGGTGGAGAGCAGACTATTGCACAAAATGTTTCTCTAAGTTTTTAGCCTACTAACTTGTGATGCTGATTTGTCACTTTTTGACTTTTTAGTAAGAAACCCCCCCACCCCCAGTTGTGGTGCAACTCATGACACATGAGGTACTTATTGAGGATTTCGCCTGGTGAAGTTGTGTTGTGTGAACGATACAACAATCTGACAACTTTGAAAGTCGTGTAGTGGGAAGTTAAAGAAATAAAATGTTCAAATTGAGACAAGCAAAAACAATGGCAGAGTGGGGAAAATATGCTGCGGGAATTTGTCCACAACACTCCCTAAATTCCCCAAAGATATTTGGTGTTTTCAAATGTATCAAGAATCCTTTTTGTTTCGCTGTAAAAATACAGACTTATGAATTTATACTTGAACCACTTGAACTTAGCAGCGAGATGAAAGATAGACTCACAGGAAGTGCCTTCCTAAAAAAGCTAATTGCAGTGCTTGGACAGGTTTGCTGACAAAAATGGATAGCCTACAACAAACGCAACGCCCGCGTACTGTATTACTGGTCTTATGATTAATGCTTTTGTGTGTCATTCTTGCCATGCCAGTTTTTCAGTCTCACTCCCCCATCCCCATGTATTGTATTATCCTGATTTTGTCTTTTATGTAGGCACCCACGGCCTCGTCTGTGTTGGTGTTTTTCTTCTTACAAAATGAAACTGTCTGATAAAATCAATCAATACAGTGCTTAGGGATGTGAGCAGCAAATTACCTGGCCACCCCACCATAGTCCAGGCCCTCCTCTCCCCTGAACTTCACCATCAGACGCTTCTTTAGGTCTTTGGGCCTCATCTTCATTATCTGCCGATATGACTCCTACACACACAAAGATTCAACATTAATACGTGACAACAGAGACACACATTATCACAGACAAGAGAAACAAGTAGGCCTTGTTCAGACTGCCAGCCTATATATGATTTTTGGGATATCCAGATTGTGTCCACACTGATCTTAGAGAGTCAGCAAAAATGTGTCCGGCTGCTCTGGCCACTCAAATTAGATTCCAAATTGTCTTTTGTGTCACGACACATAACAACGTCGAATCCAAAATGACCTTAATGCTGAGCAGAATCCATGATGCTACTAGCAGAGCGCTGCGGAGGACAACAACAGCTGAAATAAATAGTCTGCTGGCGCTCTCTAGGCACCTCCAAACAATCACGCTTGACAACATGATTGTTTGGAGGGCGAAAAGATGGACCTCCATTTCTCATGCTCCTGTGATTGAAAACCACGTCCCCAGAAAAGCTACGTAGGTAATGACGCCTACGTTGTTACCACAGCAACCAGTGCAGATAGGTTGGTGATGTCTGTACACACAAATCTGATCAGATCACTTGCAAATAACAGAGCAAACTGTCTTAAAGATCGGATTTGAGATCGCCTGCAGTCTGAATGTAGACCTGGTGACCCAAATCACAGCCCATCACAGATCAGTGTTCTTCTGTTAAACAGTTTATTTATAAGTAGAATCAGTGGCGCTTTTGTGCTCCTCTCCCGAGGAATAAACGGTTGTTGTGACTGGTGTATGAGTCAGGAGGAGTGTGGATGTGTCTGTATGAATGTAAACTTTCACAGGAGCTTCCCACTCTATCCACACTGCCTCCGTAGCTCTGCATTTGCACAAATGTCTGACCTATCTCCGTGTGTTTGAGGGAGACGGCATCATTGTCTGGTTATGCGCCCTTCACAGGAGACAAACTGCAGCACCCACCTCAAAGATCTCCTCCCGGGACACCTCTATGCGACAGTGTCCTGCTTGAGGCTGCTGCAAGGACAGCTCATGTCGGAGTAGCTTCAACTTATGGACCAAGTCTCTCTCGTAGCGTGCCGCCACGTCTCCGTCTACTCCTCCTCCTCCTCCGCCCACTCCTCCGCCTCCCCCTTCCTCACCCCCCACATCCATCTGGGGGGCTTGTGAGGATTCCTTCGCTTGGGATTGCTGGCTGAAGGTGGGAAGACGTAAAGGAGGACAGGGAAGAGACAACATGGCAGACGGTCAGATGAAGAGTTGACAGAAAGACAGCAAAAAAAGAGCAGACTGGATTAAACACTGCAGCTAAATCTACGATAAGCCCACATTTCTGTAAATCACACGACTGAGTGTTATCAACAGAGCTGATGACTGTTAGTAGGTCATGTTCAGAACCAGTCTGAGTTCAGCATTATGGCCGTGACAGATTAGATTAACCACAGATTAGTCTTAAAACCACTTATTCTGTATGTGTCGTGAGCGTCTGTCACCCAGGTGTGGATTGATTTTGCCATGAGGGAAACACAGGAGTACTTCATGCATGTACCTGATAATGGTGTGAAGGCGCGGGTCTGTGAACTGTGTCGTTCGGTTGTTGTGGTCCACAAAGTAGATTCGGCCCGACACGGTGCTTCGGACCTCCCAGCCCACTGGCAACGGCCCAAGCTCCTCACAGCTCACACTGGCCAGGTCCCTGCACCAGTAACAAGGAACCAGACTGAGACTTCAGCCAGCAGTGAAAAAAAAAACACTGCACCAATTCACCTAGGTCAGACTTCAGCCTTCAACCCAGACCTCTGTCTGTAACACTTCTGACCCTACATACTGTACGTTCTTAACCCCTCATACTGTCTTAAAGCCAGGCGCCAGGACTGAGGGAAATGACCTGAGATTTACTTGTAATCTGTTGGTGTAATTAGTGCGAAACAAAATAAGGAGAACATGGAGCTTTACAGAAGCAGAGTCTATCAGGGAACAGCATTTAAAAAAGAAGTGGAGGCCTATTTTTTTTATTAATTTCTTAATACACCTCTGAATTTAAATGTGAAATATCCCAATCATGATGACAGACTAATCAAGAAGTTCCCCTTCAGACACGTATTAGTGCCCTGACACACCAAGCTGACAGTGGGCCATCGCTCAATGTTGGGCCTTCGGTGAGCGTCTGCCACCCTAGTCTTTGTGGTGTGTTCCACACTCAGTACGTTTACATGCAGCTTGAGACAATCGAATTATTAGCTTAGTCCGACTGAAACTGGACTTTTAAATGCATGTAAACAGCTTAGTCCAACTGAAATTGGACTTTTAAATGCATGTAAACAGCTTAGTCCAACTGAAATTGGACTATCTGGACTAACACACCTAGATAATTCAATTGGAAATCGAACTATTGCTGCATGTATCCACTTAGTCCAACTGGAGTCGGACTAGGTGTTCTGCGCATGCACCACTTTTTCTTTTGCGGCCCTTCACCCAGAAGAAGAAGGAGATGACATAGCAGCAGTTCACTGCTGGAAAACAAACAAACAAACACCATGGCAACCAGAAGCAGAAGATGCACTTCTGGACGGACAAGGAAACTACATCCATCTCCACCATCTTCATTCGATGTTAGCGTCCTCTTCGGGTCAAAAGGAACTAGTTCAATACGCACTATATTAAAAAGATCACAGCGCCGTGGTCAGAAATTCAATTTTCTCTTCTGCACATATACTCAGACAAGACGAGAAGTCCGACTTGACTGACTAGCTGAGCTATGAGCTTAGCTCAACTACTGCGTGCATGTAGATGTACTGACTGTTGGCCCTTGTTGGCTTTTTTTTTTCCCCGGCATCGCAGACAGTGGAGCCCATCCGTGAATGAAATCACTCTGACTGGCAGTTCAGGTCAGGGCACAAGAGGAGAAACAGAAGTTTGGGAGGCAAAGGGCTAAATTCAAGAGGGCGTGGGATTGTAACTAACTTGTTATTTAAGGTAAGATTATTTTTCAGCCGTTGAGCTCTTTAGCAGTAATGTTTTACAGTGGTTGATGTCATTGTTCACTGGCGCATGGTAAATACGGTTTGTTCTTTCAACACTGGGTTGTGCTGTGAATGTGCTAACTCGCTAACTAGTGTCATGATGGTCTTCCTGTTTTCCTTTTGAGTGACAATTACAGTCTACCTCTGCCTGCTGTTATGGAGAGTTATTTCCTTTCACACAGACACAGATAATTCGATACAGGTCTGAATAGTCACAGTCAGACATTTTAGGGGACTTTAAGTTACACAGCATAACAAGTATGCCGTCTATCTGCTGTATAATCTACAGTATAACTCATGTGTGATGATTTCTACTGTCCTCTCTTCCTGTTATAGTCTCCTCTGTGTCCTCTTCCTCTGCTGCTGCTGCTGCAGTGACCCAGATTGTCAGTGGGGTTTATTCAAGGTTCATCTCATTTCAGGTTGTGCTTGGACTAGACATGAGTGAAGTGTAATCGTACCGCGGTATCCGAGGGTCGTGCCAAGTGCTGACTCCCGTCTGTGTGTGGAGGAAGTACACCTGGCCCTGCACTGTTGTTCGTTGCTCTGTTTTAAGAAGAAGAAGAAGGATATTACATGACTTTAGGAATGCAACATGAGAGATTTGGAGAAGAGTTAAATATCAAGAGGAGTGTCTGACTGACCGTAGCCCTCTGGCAGGTCAGGCGGTTGGTGCCCATGAGGTCTGTTCTGAGGGGTGTGGCCATGGCCTCTCGAGTCCTGCCCTCTGATTCGCTGCGTCTGGAGTCGGCCCTCCTGACTGGGTGAGTCAAGCCGACAGTTCCCGCCCCCCGCCGCGCCGGTAGGATCGGAGTAGGGAAGTGGCTCTTCACTGAAGCATCCCTCAAACACAGGTCTACACACACACACACACATACCACTGAAGTCACATTTAATGTTTCTCCAAAGCACATGATTAGTCAGGTGGTGTTATTTTGATCTTAGAGGGACGGAGATTGGGAGAGAATTAAAAGAATGATTACTGTGACTAAAGTTGTCTTGCAAAAAACAAGCACCAACAGTAGGTCTCAGTTCAACTCAACTTCCCAACATAGTGAAGTAGAGCCTTGGCATTGGCATAAGACTGAATTTAATCAGCTCACAGAATGTTGACATTTGTCCTTACATTACACAGACGGATAAAACCCAACCTAGTGTTTCCATAAAGATCATAAGGGGTCACTGATGGTTTCAGGAGTCTGAAAATGATGTGAATTGTGTGCTAAAGACTTCACAGTCACCTGATCTCAACTCATTTGAACACCATTTGTAACACTGGGTGGTACTTGAACTGTAAATAAACTGGGCTCATTACTTATTTATTTAATTGAGAGTTAAAAAAAGAAATGTCAGAAAGGGGTAGGGACATGTAAGTTTAATTCTACCGGCTCCTTTTTGGACACTGTTATCTTTGTCTTGTTTGTTTTTTATTATGTTCTTTTTTGATTTTTCCTTTCGAAATTAAGTCAATAATTCATCCATTCATTCCAGTGGGAGATTTTTAGGCCACATGTGGGAATATATTTGCAAAGAACAGCATTAAAAAATTTAAATTTAAATTAATAAAGTATATAAAATAAAAAAAATTCAAATTCAAATCCAAAATAAATTAAATCAAAAATAAAATTTAAATAAAATAAAATAAAATTGAATCAAATTAAATTTAATTAAAATTCAATCCATCATGAAAAAAAAAAGTATTTACAATTTTACTACATTTTAGGCTGATGATTGCTCAAGTATTTTAGTATTAGTTTTTTGCCCTTAATCCGAAAAACTCAATATTCCTACTAAGATGTTCAATGGCTGAATGAAAATGAATATTCCACTGATATTCCCATTTAGATGCAGCACTCAGACTAACGTGCCCTAACATGTCATTTATCGTGCCAAAATATAAAACAGTGGAACAGCTGAAGCCGCTTGTGCCATTTTGCTCCTTTGCATTAAAATTGGATTTTTACAACGTTTTCTTACCAGTGGCGGATATAAAATAATGTGTGAAATATATTTATACATTTAACACTGCACTACAAGTAATTGTTTCTTCAACTTTTATTATTAATTTGAGTTTTGTCTTAGACGGGGAACCTTTTTTGTAGGTTACTTTCTTTGCCAGGCCTGGGATAGAAAGCAGAGTATTCTGTTTTTGGACTGAGCAGTTAAATAACATGTGCTTTTAAATGTTACTGCCACTCAATCAATCATATTATATGGCTAAAGAGAGATGACTGGTCGCTCTGTGTGATAAAATGAAGATTAAAAAAAGTGTGTCAGGTGCCCTTGCAAAACGGGGAAAAACAGTTTAAACAGGAAAGCAATCCAGGCACTCTAAAATATAACAAGACATATATCAACAAGCAAAAAGAGCAGTCAGTGTGGATGCATGTTATTGTACGCTGGCAGTGTAAAAATGTGTTGACACACTCACCCATCATTTTCCAACAGTCCTCTGCAGTCCACCACGGGGCCTCCGCTGCCAATGCGGTCTCGCGTCTGTAAGCTCACTGGAAACAAGCAGGCGGTAAAGGTCAGAGAGACGTCAGTGTGACAGAGCGGGAGGACAGAATATGCACGTAGGACAACAACAGTGACATGAGGACAGAGGCGACGGGGGTCATTTGTAATGATAATGTATCTGTGTGTCCAGCCTTACCTACTATCTGCCCTCGCACTGCGTCACTGTCCGACGGGTTCAGCTTACATAGATCCAGTCGCTGGTCTGGAAGAAGAGGAGAAAAGAAACGTGAAATAAATCTGGTTTAATCAACATCTGTATGTGTATTAAAAATCAGAGGGCGAGACAAAGACAGACGGACTTACATCCTGTGTCTTTTAGCCTGCTGATGGCATTGGAAAGCAGTCGTATGCAGCCCAGGAAGCCCGCCCCCTGTCGTTTATGGATCTTCTTGTGGTTCCATATACTGATGGTGATGGAGTCTGTCTTTCCAATGTAGCTGAATAACAGATGTGAGATTGTCATGTGTCTAACCCATGTTTTCAACACAGTCTGGTATCAGCGTGAACAATCTAATCGTCTCGAGAAAAAAGACTCTAAAGTTTTGTCACCCCGGCATTAGACAGAGATATGAAACATACAGGAAGTGCCGTATAAGCATAAAATAAAGTGTCCCCTGTTGTAAACAAATAACCAGTAAGAAAACATTTCAAAGTGTGTGGTGCGTGAGACTCACAGGTCGTAGTGCTGATTCCATTTGGGGTCCAGTGTGCTCTTGACTGTGTCTGTAGAGTGGCATTGACCTGATCCGTCCACCACAACCTTGGCAAATGGATCTGGCAGGCCTGCAGCACACAGCTCAAATTAAACGTTTGCATCCTCCATATTGAATCACAAAGACGATCATATCTATGTATTAGTAATATCTCAACTGGCATAAGCACTGCAAGATAACATATCTCCACAACAGTGCTCAGCTTTCTACTGCTGCAGACATTTAGCAGATTTTCCTTCTTATCTGCATGTTTACTGAGACTGGACTGCAATTTGAAAAGCTCAAAGCCAATAACGGGTTTTCTGTCTGGGTGCTGGTGGTGCATAATGTGATCACAGCGTGGTAAAACTGGTGGAAATGAGTGTGAGGACAAGGTGATGTAAATCATCATGACACAGAAAAGCGATTGAGGGACACTGATGCCAATTTGTTTAGAGTGTTTGTTTTTGGTCAGTATCCTTATTGAACTTTCTTTCCTCTTTATACAGAGGAGTACAAAACAGACCAACAGGCAACACAGTATCAGCGGGGAAGACTATGTCACACACTAAAGAAACACAGAGGGATCATATCACTTTCCAGAGCCCTTTTCACACAGAAATTGCACTATAGAGCCGCTCTAAAGTGCCATCTTTTTCCCTCTTTTGCATTTTTATACGGAGTCAAACACCGGCGGCTGCTCCAGTGTGGGATTTTAGACAGCGTCGTGGAATCAAAAAGAAGCGGTGTGATGGGCGTGACAAGTAACAAACATTGGCCTCTACTGTGACATAAAACATTCGCATTGGCAGCACATAACTATGGCATAACATGGTGATAACAATAATTGACCGTCCCTGTTACATAGTGGTTGATCTTGTCCTCTGCCTAGAGGGGAAGGAGCTCCCAGACCTCACTGTTTCCTCAGTTTTCATCTGTGTTATTTTTCTTTGCGTTAGCTGCTAACAGCGTCTTTTTTAAATCTCCTGGCAGGGGGCCGTACACATAAAATGTCATCAAAACATCACACCCGTCCCATCCATAGTTCCTTCCTGCTGACTGTCCCTCTTACACGGACCTAAATTTGGTGCTGTTACTACATCCACCATCAGCTTAAAGGTAGGACAACTCTGTTCGACATGAAATTCCTGCCTTGAAAAGGCAGTGTAAAGGGGACTAAAGACAGCGTTGTAGTTTTGCACTTCCCTATATGCATCAGAAACACAAAGGCAGTGTCTGAAATTCATACTAACATGCTATTAAGTAGGCTTAAACAGTATATGAGATTTTTTAGTGTGTCTGAAACCTGAGTATAAAATGAGTAGTACATGACTTGCATAATATTCTAGTGAAATATTACAGTATGCAAACATGGGACAGTGTGCTAGTATTAGTATCCAACAATGCAATGTCGTAGAGATGACAACACTGGAGCGACTGTAACATCAGTAAGTAAAATAATACCTGTCTAGAGGTGAATAACTTTGCTTGTAAGTCTGCTGCCTGATATGCAACTTAGGAAACACTGTATGAAGTGTTGTGGTAGGGGTACCATTACAGATGGATGATATTTTACATGATTACCGAGTCTGGTTATGGGTGTAACATGGGGGGCTAGGGCTGACGATCGGTCACTACACCATTTTGACTCTGACTGAAATATCTCAAAACACTATTTGGATGACGTGTGCATGAATATGGCACGCACATAAACAGTTATACCTACCAAACATCAGCTTGTTAGCATGCTAATGTTAGCATTTAGCTAATTTGAACATTATGTGGCGACTAAGTTGCCTGTGACATACCATTACACAACAAGTGGTTTGCATTTTTTAACATCTTAAGTAATGCTGTTCCTACGGCCGTGATGAAAAAAACAAAACTACACAGGTTCATGAGGCTTGCAGATGCCAGTAGAGCTGAGGTTGGCCCTGGTTACTATGGTTACTTGTTGATAATCGGCAACAAAGCTCTCAGGAAGTGGCGCAGTGCGTCCAAGATAATATATTCTACTGTTTATGTACACATAAGTATGTTGAATATTGGGGATGTAGTGCATAGTGTGTGACGTTAGACACAAACTAATACACACACCAGTACAAACAATTACAAAGTTAAATCAACCGATCTACAGCGCTGGTTTTGATGGCACACACAGAGAGCCTTATTGAAACACATCATCTCATCATGACTCATGCACATGTAAATGAGCACATTAAAAGATACTTACGAAAGAAGTCTTTCTTTGCGAGGTTCTTGGCACATAATACTGCAAAAGATAAAAACATTATGAACAAAATGCCAAACACACAAATATGTAAATGATGCCTCGCTGTGTAGGCTGCTATAAATGTATGCTGGTGCATATAAAAAACTGTGTGGAGGAAGAATGCTGGTTGGGATAATATATGAATGCCAGAGGATGGTAATGCGCAGGAAAACTTATGTGACGTGCAGACAAGAATGAGCAGTAAAGTATAGGCTGGTGTCAGGATCACTGCATACACGCTAACTCAAACACACATCCATCCACAGGCCGCCCACAGCGAGAGTGGCAGGATGCCTTTACTGCCACATCATCTTCGTGGATCCAGAGAGCGAAGCTTATACTGACCCAGAGTTTGTACGTGTGTGTGCTAAGCATTTACTTTATTGCGTATGTTTATGGGTGTGTGTTTGCAATTCCTTGTTATTTGTTTGTCAGACAGCCTGTCTGGTGTGAGAGCTGGCATGTGTCACTCTAGGTCAGCTCAGTGAGCACTGCCGTAAACCTAAAAACAGCTGAACCACAATAAACTAATTCTTAGAAACACAATCATGTCCCGTCAGTCAAAACACAGGCCTTGATTATAGGACAGAGTGGGCATTAGACAAAAGCAAGCTGCGTGTTTGTATTCAACGCTGATGTAATGCTTTCTAAAAGGGACAGTAACGTAAGGTGCAACTGACATGAAGACTATAATAATATTTAAACAGCATGTCTGAATACCCAGCTGTAAATATCAGCATTTAAGGCTGTTGTTGGGAACGTATGTGGTCAAAGAATGCACACAAACATGTACAGAATTAGCTCTAGGTGTAGGTAAGGAACAAAAACATTTCCTAGGCATGTTGCCATTTCTTGGTCAGCATCTTAAACCTCTCTGCCTCCAGGTCACACTGATAAAGACCAATTTAAACCAATAAAAACTAGAGCTTTTCAGGGTATTTTTTGCCTAACAGGAAATTGGAGGATGACACTAACACTAGCTGCAGTTACATGGACAATATATCTTCCACCAACTGAAATCATTATGATGAGAGATTACGACTTAACAGTTTTACATGGATGTTAAATAAAACGATCCAATTAGATGTGCGTTTATATGCCCTGCAGCATTTGATTAGAATATAACTTTTTTGACAGCTGTGTAGCATCTACTCTGACGCAAATATAACAGACGGTTATTTTCCAACTTAACTGAGAACATTCAATTCATTTAACACTTAAAATATAGAAGTACTGGTTGTAGAGCTGGCAGTGATAGACGACTGTTATGTACAATGACTCCCACAATGTTGCATAAAGCTACCATTTCAAAATCAAAGAATATTTTTAAATCAGAGCAGTCGCATACGGACGTAGCACCAGCTGAGCGCTAAATATTTCTTTACATTTCTGAACGATTGTCAAAATCAGCAGAGGGAGGCATGTAGAAGCAGCTGTCGCAGCATGCCGTGTGGCACAAACACAAATGTCCCCCCACATGGAGAAAACATGCAGAAAGACGATATTTACATTATTATTAGGTACTTATATCTTTCCATTGAACAGGTTATCAAAGCCGTTTGAAAATTCCTTCAGATCAGGCCAGTTTCTTCCAGCTGAGGTGGTTACATGAGGCAGTTTTATTCTGATTATTAGTGGAATATTGGCGTCAATATAACCTCTTGACGTACAGGTAATTAAGACAAACTGTTGTCTTTGGTGTCAAGAAACAAGTGGAAGAATGTGTCAGAAGGTTTTCTAGAAATACCTCTGGGCCCATTTCTCTGCTGTTCTCTTTCAGGAAATAATAACTGAGCCCATCTGAGCAGTGAGGTGGAGTGTGTAACTATATCACGTCAATCATCTTTATCTAGTTAGACGAGGGAGAGGCAGGCTGCCTCAGAGGGGGAGGAGTGTCATCCCCTACATAGGTTGAATTTCTCGAGGCTCTGTTTCCTCCTGACAACTCTACCAGCGCTTTAAAGCTGGTTTTGTGCATTGCAATTAGAGCAGAAACAACTAGTTGACTAATCTGTTAGTCTCTTTCAAAAATCACTGAGCCATTTGGTTAGTTCTTATCCAAAATGCCTAACATTTGCTGGTTCAACTGTTTCCTATGTGAGGATTAGCTGCTTTTCTATGTTTGAAATCATTATAAATTTCAAATTTTTGGTTTTTGAGGTGACCGCTAGTTTGCTGGGTAGAGTCTTCAGGCTTTGCAGCATGTCAGGGTCGATTCTGACCTGTGGCACTTTGTTGCATGTCATCACCCTCTCTTTCTCCCATCTTTCCTATCCAATCATCAGCTGTACTATCAGTAACGGTGAGAAAACAGCCAAAAAAATAATACATAAATAGATAAATATAATTTGTTTTATTATCTATTACCTGTTGATCAAATAAAGAAAGCTATCTGGATGCCACTTTAGACTCCAGAAAAGTGCAATTCATTTAATTTTTGACGCAGTGATAACCAGGTTAATTAAGCGCGCCCTCACACCAGGACAGTTCGGGGAACTCGGTTCGATTGGGCGGGGAATGCTGAAAAATTTCACACCTTCATTTGGTTCACTTTCACACTGCACTTTTTAAAGCGGACCAAACCGCCTGGACAACATCACGCAGTTACAACAGCTGCTCTTTGGAGGCGGTATTACTCGAAACGACCACTCACCAGGAAGAAAAAAAACACGAGGAAGAAGAAAACCCAGCTCATCGATTGGCCAGGACCAAAAACTGAATTCCATCCCCTTCAGCTGACTTGGTCACCACAAAAACAATGGAGCAACACCAAATTTATGCAGTATTGGGGTTTCTGTTTTTACTTTGGTGTTCAAACCTGCAGCAGTACCGAAAAAGACAGCGGAGAGCAAGAGACTACGACTTGCTGCTGTGGTTAAACAGACGCTGAGGGAGGTATTGCAAGGATATAAAAGTTTTCAGATCACATATATCTACGTCAATTCCTCTCTTTGGTTCGCTAGATAGTCCATTTGCATTTCCCACTATAAGTGAACCACACAAGGGTCACTTACAAGTAAACCGAGACCCCCAGTTTTCAAACGTTCGCTTGTTTGGTCCCCACCAGAGTTCTAATGAGCGTTCACACTACTCCGAAGAACCAAACTATCCATGAAAGCGGACCAGGTTTCGTTTCAACGTGGACCAAATAGCACCAGTGTGAATGCGTCCTAAGAAAGTATATGCTGATGAACTGCAGACCTGACTACAATCTATGCTACTTGACCAATGGCAGAGTTTTATTGGCAACACCTAAGGAATGAAGATTCGTAGTATTGTCTCAGCTCAGAGAAACAAAGGCATCTCAGGATCCATTCAAACTGCTCCTCAATGATCTGCTACTCCACCTGACACTGTTATCATGGCTTTGAGGTCCACTTAAAATCTGCCCTGATCTGGTTTGGCCCAGACAGCGATTTAGGAAGTTAGTCAGCCAGCCAGTGGTTTAGGATGTGGTGACTGTGTGGTGGCGTAGATGTGTCTGGCGAAGTGTGGTTTATTTCCTGTGATTAACCCGTGGAGAATGGCTGCAGGATATCCTTCCCTCTTCCTCATCGACCCCTCTCATTCCTCCTCCTCCTGACTCAGACATTCCACACTGAGACCTCATCTCTTCTGCACAGACACAATGGGAGAAACACAGCTGGAGCGGGAGAGAATCAAGTTTCTAATTTGCCCCTGCTTCCTCTCTCAGACAAGACTTTCTCCGTCACTGTCACTGCTCCGCTATCCACCCCTCTCGTCCTCCAATCTCTCGTCAGGGACAACAAGGGAGGGACACCCCTAATTTCACCCCGTCTCTCTTTTTCCGCCTCTTGACCAGCTCTTCTGTGGCACTGAATGTGTGACAGGCTCTTTCTCAGCGTCTCAGGAAATTCCTCATTCTGCCAAGGTCACGGCTGGTAAAGACACACACAGCTACAGCTCAGCTGGTTCTCAATTTCCCCACTGCCGCTTTCTTTTTTTGGCATTTATGTCCTTTTCTTTTTTTTTATAAAAACCTGAGAGCTGGAGAGAGCCAGCAGGGGAAGAATTCTATTCATCCAATCTTGAGGGAACAAGCAGAAACACTTGAAGGGAGATGATGAAAAAAGGAGATACCTCTGTACATCTCCAGCAACTCCACTAGGAATTTATAGCCACAACATGTTTTAGCACAATCAACATCTCCCACAAATATCTCTGCTCCTGCACCTTAAAGGAACAGTTCACCCCAATTAAAAAAATACTTATTCTTCCTCTTGCCTGTAGTGCTATTTATCAGTCTAGATTGTTTTGGTGTGAGCTGCTGAGTGTCTGAGATATTGGCCATTTAGATGTCTACCTTTTCTCTAGTAGAATGTAACTAGATGACACCTTAAAAAATTAAAAACATAAATTTAAAAAAATCAATAAAATTAAATTAAATTTTAAAAATGATTTTAATTAATTTAATTTAATTTAATCAAATTAAATACTTTTTAAAAACTCAAAAGCATTGTCTCTTTCCAGAAATCACAACACGGTTACTCAAGATAATCCACAGACCTTGTTGTGAGCAGTTTCATGTCTGGACTACCAAAACACACCCACGAACTGAATCACTACATAGAAGAAAGCGTGCACCTACTCATGAAGGAGGGGCTTGTGTAAACATTAGCACCTTTTCCACTGCAGGAACTTTTATCATTTACCCAGGATTTTGAAAAACCATGGCACATTTCCACCGAAATTACTCGGGGGAAAAAAACTTTCCCTCAACCCCAAACTTTCCCTGAAAAAAGTACCTAGTAGGGGGGTAGGACTTTTCAGATTCACCAGAATTCTTAAGGGGCGGGGCTGTGTGCTGAAGAACGCTGATTGGTGGAACACACACTTGCAGCGTTCCGCACTTCCGTGCCAGTGTGGCTGCAAACTTTATTTCATTTCTACAAGCTTCACTTTGTTTGTGTTTTGATCATTTGGAAAATGGAGCAAAAGAAGAGAAGCTACGAGAAGGACAACGAGGTCCAGGATCTTTTGAGCATATTTGCCGAGGAAGAAATTCAGCGGGACTTTGAGTCGGAAACTCGAAACGGCTGAGTCTATGGAAGAATAGCCGACAAGCTGGCAGAGCTAAATATAGGGCACACGCTGAAACAAATTCGTGAAAAGTTGAAGAAACTTAAGCAAGATTATAAGAAGCTTCAGGCGTTCGCAATTGTCTTTACTAATAACGTCTGTCGTCTTTTCCGTGCTGATCACATGATTTTATATACGATGTAGTAAAACACGAGGAACAATAGAACAACCTGAGCATCCTCCATCCTGGCGTACTGTGTTGCACATATGATGACGCAGGCTTGTTGGTCGCCGTTAATGGTGTCATTATGCTTGTTTGGCCTCAGCTTCGACTGGATGTGTAGTGCAGTTTCTTTTACCACTCCCTCATACGTCATCAGCCTGATTTGAATACATTTTCTGGAACTTTGACGTGCAGTGGAAACGCAAACCACACAGATTACCAGGCATTCTTTTACCCAGGCAAATAAATTCCTGGAAATAAAAGTTCCTAGAAATGTTGGTGGAAAAGGAGCTACTAATGGAATCTTTCACAGCTGCATGGTAATGTTAGCTAGCTCAGCAGTGCTAGGTGAGCTAGTAGGAGAAGCATGCGTCCTTCTGTGCAGTGATAAAGTTGGCAGGTGTCGCTCAGTGGAAAGAAAATAGTTCCCGACCTGCATGAAACCGCTCACAACAAGGTCTGTGGATTATCTTGAGTAAGCAGATCATGATTTCTGTAAAGAAACATTGCTGTTGAGTTTCTCAAATGTACTTTTTTGGCACTCTGAGCAGCACAAGCCGAGTGCCATCTAGTTCCATTAGAGTGGAGAGATGGCAGACATCTTTACAGACGATATCTCTGACACTCAGCAACTCAGACTGAAACAATGCAACCTGAAAAATACAACGACAGTAAGAGTAAAATATGGGGTTTGATTTTGAGGTGAATGGTCTCTTTCAAGGGATACTTTGCTGATTTTTTAGCCAGCTTTGTGTCATAATAATGTGGGTGGCATGTGCAAATGAACTGTGGTTAACTTCCCTCTATCTGACCAGCACTTGCTCATCATTCAACTGAAATCCCACAAATTTTTGCTGGCTCTAGTGCTGTTGCTCAACTACAGATTGCACTTCTGTATTTTCATATGCCTGTCACCATGGACACAAATATTGTATAAGCAGACTGAGAGAGAGTTTCTTAATATAATCTAAATATACACCAAGACTCTGTTGCTGTATTTCCTTTTTCTGGCCTCAAACGTCTTCAGAAACATATTGTGGTGCACTGTTGGGCTGTAGTTGTAGTTGAGGGTTTTCTACCTCTTCAGCAAAAGCGAATACCTCAGCCTTTTCCCTCTGTTGCTTTGTGAAGTAGCACCAATATCAAAAGTCTATCTGCTGCATCAACAGCTCAGTTTTATGAAAAGACCAGTGAAATACCTCTTTAAGCACAGAGAGCACCTGCTATTTTTCAGGTAATGACAGGACCCATAAAACTGTAGAAGCTTAGGAGCTCGTTAAAGCTTCTTAAATCACAGATAATGGTGGAGTTCATTTGAAAAGATGCCAAGGTGCAGTGAACTATCTGTTCTCAGAAATCAATACCTGTGATGGCACATCTAGCCCAAAAAAAAAAAGAATACTAAGATCCCTCTCTCTAGACAGTGCTATTTCAGAGTGACCCATAAGATTACGACGATGTCACTTCCTGTTCAACCTTCTCCTCTCAGCTCCGAAAACAAAAGCAGCTGCCAGAGGGCACGTGAGTAAATATCTCACCTACTTAATAACATGCCCTGCTCTGGCATCCAAACACACATGCAGGATGACGAATGGGTCTCTGTGCTGACGGCCACACAAAAACAAAAAGTAGGTTTCATAATCACAAGCCACTCATGAACCAGTTGTCAAATAACCTCAATTAAAAACAATCAAACAATATTATCGATGTGCTTGTTTGAGCAATGGTCTCACATTCTCAGTCCCTCCGCTCTCGATTTCTACGTTCGCTCTGTGTGCTTTTGAGAGTGTATATGTGTGTTTCTGCACAAGCTGCCGGCTCAGTAAGTGAGAGGATTAGAAGTGCTTATGCTGCTTCCTAAGTAAGCATGATTCCCCCCTTTCCCTTTTCACTCGCTCCCTCTTTACTCCTGAGCTGTTCAATCCGACTACCTGGCAACAAAACCTGAGCAGCACGTGTTGCCTCCATGACCAAATTAACATTATCCTGCTGAATCACTGATTCTTCCATTCATTAGACAGCATTTTTTTCCACAATAAAGCTCATTCATTCCCAAACAAAAACACCCTTTTTTCAACTACTTGACCCATTTTTTTTCTTGTATTTTGCATTCAAGCCTTGCCGGCAGTGGGGGAACGAAGATTCTTTTAAAACCACAATCTGAACTGGGTCGGGGGTTGTTTGAAATGTTCGACGCTGTGCAAGCACCAAGTTGTTCTTTAGTACTTCCTTAATAAATGTAAGGCAAAACGTTATCAAATAATAAACACACCAGGGCTGTACCGAATGTTTTTTTTCCTTGTTTCCTTCTTAAAGCTTTAAAGGGTTTTTCAAATAAAGCTCTGAATGTCTGTTGTCATGTTTTATGACATCATCACCCTAAAAATTAATTAAACAAAATCCTCATTTTGAATAAACGGATTCCTCGGATTAAATGAGTTAGTCTATTTACTGTAACAGAGCTGAAGCCAAAATAGATTTTGTGTTATTGTGGTTATATAAATGTAATTTATGTTGCAGCTAGACAGTCCCGTTAATATAGGTGCGTGACTCCCTTTGTGTGCAGCAAGCGGGAGAGCAAACCATTTTCTAACTGCAGTGAAAATGTTTTTTCTCAAGGCTAAACGCCAACAAATGTGGACTGCAGCTGAATATTTGGTTGGATAAAAAACTGGAGATGATTACAGCTATCTTTTATCAATAAAATTTGACTTTTGGACTTAACAATGCTGTGGAGTTGTAGGAAATGTTTGGCTCACACGAGTGGGCAACAATCCCACACATCCACCACTGGAATCCAACTATACAAATAGAATAATAATAATAATTTCAGTGTAGCCTTATCTTAGGGTGCAACTGTGCAGAAATACCAGGTTTAAACAGAATGAAAAGACATGCAAATATTGATTTAGGATTCAAATGTCACTTTTACGAAGCTTCGAACTGTTTGGGGCAGCCCTAAAATGGGTAATATTTCAATCAAACATTGGATGGTCATTGAAAATACTTGTTCAAATGTTTGATACTCAATTTCATAAGCATTACAGCTTTTAAATATGAAAATTTTCTGGTTTCTCTACTACTCCATGACAGTAAACTTAATATCTTTAGGTTGTGGGTAACACAAAACATCTGAGGACATCATCCTGACATTTTATTGAGCAAACAACCCATCAATCAGTCAAGAAATAATCAACATATTAAACAACAATGAAAATTATCATTAGCTACAGCTCTGTTCTCTATGGAGTTGAATACTCTCCATTCCCATCTCACAATATCACGACACCTATAGATAATGTGGCACTCTCCTTACAGAGTACTTTTGCTCCAGCTAACTTCAGCTTGCCCACAAAATCACCTCCTGGTTAACTAGACCATGTCCATATAAACCCAACGCAGTCTGAAATCTGAACCAGTGTCAACCTTGCCTGGTCTTTGTCTGCGTCCCCGCCACAGAGACACACAGGCCTTTTTCTGATGTAGGCCAAACAACCCCTCTCTCTGACAGACTAAACACAGTGCTGGCCAGCCGGGCGGCATTGTACTCCCATTGGCTCATCACACATTCCTCACCCAATTAGAATTCCACTCATACCTGTGGGGGCGGGGCACAGTCAGGGGCAATAACCTCTGTTTGCATCTGAGCTGAAATAATGAGCGACGGGTTCACACACACACAAACACACACACCCTGCACACTCTACAACATCCACACACACTTTCACTGCTGTCTTTCATCTCGACTCAAGTGAAACACAACTGTTCTGCTTGATTTATCAATACATATCAATACAGAATATTTGAAAGTGTTTCAATTCTCATTTTCGGCGGTATTAATACACAGGTACCAGCTGTACTCCCTCGCTCTTTCTTATTGTTAATGTTTACTACATTAATAGTGATTCTGCTATTAAAAGTGATAATAAAAGTTGTTGTTGTCATGTTATAGCCTGGTTATAGTCATCTTTCAATTAAAAAAAGTGTATTTTCATGCTCCCAATGTTAAGTTTTCCCCGTAGTTAGTTATTGTACTGAAGTCAGAAATTCCAGTATAGTGACAACACTAATACTGATGGATTATTTTACTATATTTCTTCTAACTAGGGCTGAAATTAAGATTATTTTAATCAGTAATTGATGTATAAATTGTCTTCTTGGTAAATGGATTAATAGATTGGTCTTACACCTGACTGACACTGGGTGGATTTTTGGGTTGTATATTTAAAAAATATATAAAATAAACCAAAATTGTGAATTGTTTTATGGTAAATTTTTAGTACATCATTTGAGTTATGGAAAAGGGGTAGAACAATACAAGTCTATATTTCGTTCTACTCCTTTTTAGATGCGTAAAATATTTAATAATGTTTATGTTGTTTATGAGAATCAGTATTTTAAGAGTTTGCTTTAGGGATTACTGCTCATTTTCTTTGTTATTTTTGTTTTATTAATTTATGTTTTAACATGTTCAAAATAAATAAATTGAATCAAACCAGTGTCTAATGTCAGAAGATGGGGACTCAGACATTCCTTGAGTTCACGTCTTCAAGCGTGTTGTTCTGTTTTGTCTGACCAACAGTAAAAAATCTGAAAGATTAGTCAATTAATCGATGAAGAGAATGACATTTGTCCAACATATGCCACTTTCAAGCTCTTAAATGTAAGCCTTTGCTGCTTTTCTTCATTATTTATGATAGTAAATGAAGACTCTTCTGGATTTGGACTGTTGGTTGGACAAAAGATGCAATTTGAAGATGTTACTTTAGGCTCTGAGAAACTGACACTATTGATAGATAACTACAATGCTCACATTTGAGGAGCTGTAGCCTGTGAATTTTTGAGCGTTTTGCTAAAGAAAATGACTGTAAGCAGTTACTCTTTTTTTTTTTTAAACTTAACTCCTGACATTTGTCAAGTTTTTCTGTATTTATTTTTTTAAATTATGTCCTTTATTGTGTGTTAACTTGTGTTTTATGGGAGAGTCTCTCCCTAAAGAAAGGCCTTGCACTGGACCAAAAACTGTTGCTGTTGTGCGTGTGGACAGCCAATTGAGATATGACACTGGCCAGTGCAGATAAACTTGACTTGAACTGAAACGAGCAAACAGAGTGATAAGTGAAAAAGTCTGTCAGATATGGAAGTCTATCATTTGTCAAAAATAATGCCTGCTCTGCTCTCTAGAAATCCAGTTTCACAGAAAGAGGGACAGAGCAGGAAAATAAAGACAGAGTGTGGCACTTCATCAGCATTTACAAAAGCACTTACACTCAAAACACATCCATCACAATCATGCGCTACTTGATGTACCCTCTTGAACCTGTGCATACAAACCACCAGAAGAATATTTAGTCTACTGGCAAGAACATTTTGCTGTGTGTTTGCTCAACTTTGAAGCAGAGGGACAAGGCGTCTGCCCAGCGGCACAGAGTGGTCATTTCCATTTGAATAGAGGCCCCTGGGTGCCCAGTGGGGTTACATTAGCTACAGTAAAAACCATTGTTCCAGCTGTGTCCGTGTGTGTGAGAGAAAGAATGAGGGAGAGAGACTCCTATGTGCCCTACAGAGGAGAGCATGACCCCAAAACGAACAAAATATCTGTGTCGAGTGCAGGATGCCCAAAAAGAGCAAACGTGTCAGGGGAAGGATAAGTTCAACGAGTCAGACGTTTGTCTTGCTACAGCTGACACAGCAGCGAAATGCCAATCAATACTCATGGGTAATCTGGGCAAGCATGTCAAATGTACAAAGAGATCGATTTTCAGAGATCCACATTAGCTTTCAGAGCTCGTCGCATTCAGGTCAAGCGATGTGTTCGGCTGGTCAACCCCAAAAAATGGGTGTAGCTAGCAAGCGTTAGCGGTCAACGGTAACTACAATGTTATTATAAGCTAATGCTAACAGGCTAGGAAACAAGTGTTAGCAATGGATAAAGTTTCTAAACGTGGCTTTTAAGAGTCTGCGATTCTAGTGACCTACAAGCAGCTGACTAGTTGGCAGTCTCAGCTGTGAAACCCACATGATAGTGAACAGCTTCTTGACTGTCCTCTCGGTAATTTGGTTAGCATCTCGGCTAACAAGCTAGCACTTGTGCTGCTGTGTTTGCCACACAAAAACCGGATGTTTGGGCTAACAGCGGAGCCGAGAGCCCCAAAGACACTCCGTGGTGTCTGGTTAGGTTTGCCAACATCAACACTTTACAACAGAGGACTGTAGGTGAAACATTTTAGCTCCAGTTAAAACATGCACCGTAAGCGGTTTCTCTCGGTGTCGTTTTTTTACCTGTCAGTCGGATTTTGATGCTGGACCCGTTCCTCCGAGTCCCAGGATTCGACATCACTCCGGGAAAAACGATCACACAAACTTCCCGTTGGAGTCTCCCAAAAACGCCGTTTCACCACTTAACGGGAACCCGAGTAACTTCAGTTTAAAAACATGTAGTTAGTTTGTGTTTTCTTCACCGGTAAAAATGTATTATTTCATCGCAAAGTCCTGCGCTCTTTCGAAATCCAACAACACGGGAGAGCATTTTCGGGCAGGCTCAAGCACGTAATGACGTCATGTCCTTAACGGTATAACGTTACGGGCTCGCGTCCGGGAAGCGTGGGCGTGCCCGTGGAGATATTCCTGAATCCTTCCGAGCTTTAGTTTTGCTTTTATTTAATGTGCTGTATCCTTCATGATTAAGTTAGAAAAATCCCCTGATTATTTAATGTCAACAAGGAAGTCCCCTTGAAATTGAAATTCTCTTTTACAAGAGAGACCTGGTCAAGGTAGCAGCCAATCAAAACACATTTAAAATGCAACAAATACAACATATAATACAAAAATCCACAATAAAACAACATTTTTATTATTATTTATTTAAACAAAACAAATACAAATTACACTACAACACTATAACACATCATAAACCACTGACAACAAAACAAACAATCGGAAACAACTAAATACTGATATCATTATCACCCTTCTTCTAAACTCGGCCTTAACCCTTTTTTCAGAAACATGGGAAGAAGGCAGCGAGCAATGAAAGAAGAAATTACCCAAAAAGTTTCCAAGAAATTAGTTTAAAAAAGAATATTTAAAAAAAATAAGTAAAAAACAAACAAACAAAAAATGACCTGGAAAAGTTCTTAAAATTATAGAAATTCTATAAGAAAATGTTAAAATAAAATAATAATTATTATAAATTATTAAAATTCACATTTGTAATAAAACGTAGAGGTGCATGGCAACCAGAAAATGATACAAACTGAACTCAAAGAGACACACAATAACTATAAAAAGGTCAAAACAACCAAAAATAGCACAAAATGACTACGAATGACACAAAATTATCCTGAAGAAACATGAATTTACCTCATGGAGATACAAAATGACAGCAAGGAGGCACAAAACAACCAAAAAATGACACAAACTGATCTCAAAAAGACACAATATAACCATAAAAAGAGTCAAAACAACCAAAAATAGCACAAAATGACTATGAATGACACAAAATTTCCCCGGAAAAGCACAAAAATTACCTTGTGGAGATACTAAATTACAACAAGTAGGCACAAAACAACCAATACAGACACAAAATGACCTCAAAGAGACACAAAATAACCATACAAAGGGGAAAAACAACCGGAATTTGACACAAAATGACTACACTGAGACAAAAAACATCAAAAATGACACATATTGATCTCAAAGAGACACAAAATAGCCGTAAAAAGTGACCAAAAATAGCACAAAATGACCACAAAATACATAAAATGACCCTATAAAAGACAAAATATTTTTAAAATGATGAGGAGACACAAAACATCCACAAAAAGGGGCAAAACAACTAAAAAGATGCACAAAATGATCTCAAAGAGACACTAAATAACCATAAAAAGTGGCAAGCAGGTAACAAAACAAGCGAACTGTTCACCTGATTAATGAGAAGTCTTCCCCACAGGCAGTTACTTTTTAGATGTTGGAGCTTCCAAAAAGCAACAAGATAGAAGACTTTATACAATAGTCTTTATTTTAAACTGCTTTTATGCACAATTATAATAATAGTGATAATGCAGATGAGACTATCACCCAATAATGCAGATATGGCATCAAATCAAGGTCAAGTAAATGCGTTAGTTTATCTCAAATTGTATGACATGCTTTAACAAATGTTTGTCAGGATTGTTAAGTGTGATACAGTTCGATAAAGTCTGAGGGCGAGCTGGGTGGCCAGGGATAATGGCTGGAGGGATTTGGCTCTTTAGCGGCACTGGGGTTAGCTGCACGGCTGCAGTATTAGCTGGTCGAACAATGGACCCTCTCACCAGCCTGTTTACAGGACACAGTAAATCCACATAAGCAGTGAAACGGCTTGCAGGACACCACACACTTCCAGAGGCGAGTCTCACACACACACACACACACACACAGACACACTCTCTCTCTGTCCCTCTCATACACGCACACACATACAGTACGCTCATGAATCCAAGGGGCACAGGTGGAAGTAATTTTTTGTTTCAGTCTCTTTTTCCCACCTTTTATCCACAACTGCGCATCTGTCTGACTCCCACTTGTGGTTCTATGTATCACGTATGTGTCAACACGCCACAGGTGGCCGTACAGTAGTATCGCCAGGAACACACACACACACTCACAAACACACACACAAATCAGTTTATCCCTCAGAAACGGTCATGTACAGCTGTTAGTATGATTATGTGATTATGTGTGTGTTTGTGTGTGACTGCACAGTGTGTGTATGAGTTATTCAAAAGGCCGTTGGGACCCCTGAGACCAACTGAGTGTGTTCATAACTACTTAAATAATTCCAATCATAGAGACAAACTTAGTTATACCCCTGGGACAGACACACACACTCACACACACAGATAATGAGGATGAAGTCATTCATTGCGCCGAACAGTTGGAAAATCCCAGCGGGAGGCCAAATGTGTGTTTGTTCTTGCAAAATGATTTAAATGGAAAAAGAAGAGATAAAAGGAGTGAAAAACAAATGGTATCAGGCTGAGACAAAGGAAGGAAGATAAAGATGGACTGTGATTTTATTTAAGTTAGAACGTTCTTTGTTCCTGAGAATCTGTGTAATGCCACAAAATTTACAATTTAAACTGTTAGAGATCCTTTTAAACTACAATATAGACTTTTTACAGAGTTGTGGACTACGTCGAACCATTAACTCTCCTGAGGCTTGTTTTATGTGTGTGATTAGCATCAGTGTAGAGCGCCCTTTAGGAAGCAGGAGAAACAGCTGCTTCAGTTCTGAGGAATGAAATTGAGACTGAGGCGACATTTTGGATACGATCAAGACAGTGATGCTAAAAGGAGTGAAGTTTCCCGCTGGACACAAGAGTTTTCTTCTCATAATGTGAATTACTTTGGCAAAACGTTTTAATATTTGGCCGAGAATCAAACTGTGTCTCACATGGATGGATTACTTAAAGGGCCTACCGGGCACAGGCTCAGTAGCTCCCCTGGTTTTTCACCTGCAAAATGTCAATCAAATTAACACATACTGACCAAGAGGAGACACAAAATTACCACAAAGAAATGCAAAGCAACCAAAAAGACCTCAAGAGACACAAAACAACAACCAACCAAAGACACAAAATGACCAGAAAAGACACAATATTACCTCAAAGAGACATAAAATGAATACATGGAGACACAAAACAACCAAAGAAGACACAAGTTGACTTCAATGAATCTTAAAATGATGACAAGGAGACACAAAACAAAACACAAAAACAGAGTAAAATAACCAAAAAGTGACACAAAATGACTGCAAAAAGGAGCAAAACAACCAAAAAGATGCACAAAATTACATCGCGGAAACACAAAATGATGACAAGGAAGTACAAAATAATTACCAAAGGGGGAAGAACAACCAAAAAGAGACAAAAATGACTACAAAGAGACAAAAAAACGACCAAGAAAGACACTAGAAGACCTCAAAGAAACACAAAATAACACAAAACAGCACAAAATGACTACATAAAACACAAATTTACCCTGAAGAAAGAAAAAAATACCTCACAGAGATAAAGAATTACAACAAGGAGGCACAAAACAACCAAAAGGAACACAAAATGACCTAAAAGAGACAAAAACTAACTATAAAAGGAGCAAAAACAACAAACATAGCACAAAATGACTATAAAAGACACAGAATTACGCTGAAGAAACAAAAACATTACCTCATGGAGTTTAAAAATCATAACAAGAAGGCAAAAAACAACCAATAAGGACACAAAATAACCATAAGAAGGAGCAACACAACCCAAAAGAGGTACCAATGACAACGTTGATGACACATTACTCTAAAAAAAACCCACAAAATGATTCCATAGAGACACAACATGACTATAAGGAGCACAAAATAACTCCAAAAGGGGCAAAACAACCAAAAAGAGGTACAATATGATCTCAAAGAAACACAAAATAATCATAAAAACAGGCAAAACAACCAAAAAGAGGCACAATATGATCTCAAAGAAACACAAAATAATCATAAAAACAGGCAAAACAATTAAAAAGAGGCACAACATGACTACAAAAGACATAAAATTACCCTAAAAAAGACAAATACCATTAAAATGATGAGAAGAAGACACAAAACAACCAAAAAAGGGCACTGACGACAACAAAAAACACAGCATCACCCTAAAAAACCCACAAAATTACTTCATAGAGACACAAATTGATTTTAAGAAGCACAAAACAACTGTAAAAAGGGGCACTAAAGACACTAAAAGGCACTATAAGTCCTTAAAGAGAGACACAAAATAACCAGGAAGAGGTGCAAAACAGCCAAAAAGAGGCACAACATGACTACGAAAGACTGAAAATTAACCCAAAAAAGACAAAATGACCTCAAAATGATGACAAGGAGACACACTGTAACTACAAAAGGGGCAAAATAAACAAAAAGAGACACAAAATGACTACAAGGAGACACAAAGTGAGCATAAAAGACACTAAAAGATTATGAAGAGACACAAAATGACTACAACAAAAGAGAGGCAAAATCATTATAATGTCTGTGAGTGTGTTTCCAGTCCTGTGTAGAGAGGGTGGGGCCTTTCACATGTCTGTGCCCAGGGGCCCATTGTCTCATAATCGTCCCATGGTGCCTCAGCAATCTGTCATTGTCTCTATTGAACAGGGGACTGTTTTAATATAACATATGACATGCACATACCCTGCCACATTCAGATAAGAGATAAGTATCATTAAATGTACATCATGCTGGACCATCTGTGGAGCAGCAGTGTGAACAGTACTATAGAAATATGAAAAAAATGTCCCACTGTTTCTGCGTGTTAATGGTTTTAATTTAAGATGCCTTACTCATCCCAATCCCCACTGGCCGCACAGAGAGAATCGACAGTTGGGCAGAGGCACAGTGGGATGAAAATCGAGGTGTGGTAGGGCGGAGATGTGGAGAAGATGGACTGAGTGATGGGTTCAGCCTGAGTGATGACTTTCCAGGGAAACCCTAAATGGACGGAGGCAGACTGAAGAATTCCCAGATCCCGCGCTGCCAGGCAGATTGGAGGGATGAGACCTCAGGGTGATGGCTGGTTTTAGAGTAGTGACCATATCAGGAAGGAGACGGTCTGATATATAACAGCATGGCCTCAGCTCACAGTCCCATATTCCTCTGGAGCGCACCTCCGCCGCCTGTATTGGTGAGTAAGTCAAATATTAGGTCTGTTGAACCTGATCGTATCTTTCTTCTTATTAACACATTCTGCTCTCTCTCAGCCTCTAGGTGAGTGAGCTGGTCAGTTGGTTGGTGTGTGTCAGTGGCAGCAGCAGCAGCAGCCATGCCATATAAAGGGGAGTGTGGGGACGATGAGGACCCCATGCCGTTCCTGGTTCCCTCAGAAAAGGAGCGGCAGGATGCTATGAGCAAACTGTACGACATCAAGCGCTCCTGCTGGATCAAAGACGAGAAGGATGCTTTCATTGCCGGTGAGATCCAGTCTGAGGATGGGGACAAAGTCACCGTCAAGACCTCCAAGAACACTGTGAGTTATTGTGTCTTAAGGGTTTACATTTATGGAGTAAAAGTGAGCTGACACTGAGAGTAAAGATTGACTGGGTGATTGTTCTCTCTGATCAGACTGTGAGTGTGAGGAAGGATGACATCCAGCAGATGAACCCTCCGAAGTTCTTCCAAGCCAGCGACATGGCCAACCTCACCTTTCTCAACGAGGCCAGCGTCTTGGAAAACCTGCGCAGCCGCTACGTCAGCATGAGGATCTATGTAAGCCTGACACAGCACCACGCCAACCCCCAAAACCATGTCCACATGACACCTCGAGGACAGGAGAATAAACCTTGTGTTAGATCACTTAATTCGTCACAGGGTGTTCAACTCAGCGTGTGAAAACAGGTGTAAAATATCTTATAGTGTGAGAGATACAAGCATTTACAGCCCGCTTTCATCCCTAGGGCGTCAAATACTGATGCTTTGTCACGCCCCTCCTGTGTGTAATACCAACGCTGACGGCACCCTTTGGCGTCTCTATAGCACTGTTTCCACCAAACACTTTCAGTGTGGTGCCTTTGGAACCAAAACTAACCTTCAGACATGGTACCTAGACCCTAGTGTTTCCACTGCAAACAGTACTCTGTGGGCAGGATTGTTGTCACTCACTGCTCTGTCCAGCACTCACTGTATTTCTTCATCATCGGGGACACAGATGGAAGTCTACGCCTCGTTTATCGTCCACAGAGCGAGGCTGCACGTGGACATTTTCAGACAAAATAAAACAGGCTGCAGTGAGAGTCTCTCTCCATGGGATATTTAAAAATAGTGGGTTTGCTCTGCCCTGCTCAGTTAAACAGGGCCTTGGTGGACTCAGAGTCGCACCTAGCTTGCAGCTAACTTCAATGTGAACCCATCTGCAGCAGTATTTGACGCTCAGAGAGGGGCGAGGGTAGGCAGGAGAGGACGTAGATGGATCAAACAAACACAGACATTCACATGTGTCCTGTGTGAAACCTAAAGTCAGTGTTGTTCATAGGTCGAGCCAACATTATTTTAATGTAGCACGATGCAATTTATGTCTTTTCGTAACATCCTGATGTCACTTGTGACGTATTTACCAGCAGCATAAGGCAGTCATGACGGGCCCTGGTGCCAGATTTTGAGTCTAAACTAGCTACCATATATCCTAGCATCTCTTCAGATGATCAAATAACAGACATTACAATGGACAGCATCGACACATTTATTACCCAGTAGTCATTTTTGTATCGTCTGTATGTGACAAAAATACCAAAGAAAATAAGAAATGCTTTATTGAAGTAGCGATTAGTGTTTTTTTATATGTAGTTTATCTATAGTTTTTATAGTTTATGCAGAATAAACATATAACTTTGCTATAGCTTGTGACTGACTTGGCCTTTTTGAGGGCATAAAAAGCACAAGGCACTACTTTTAGTTTAATTTCTTATGTAATTACAGTTGTATTTTTGAGGAGGCAATGTTCTCATAACTCTCCACGTGCTTCCCCACCTCACACGCCCCAGTGCAGCCACACTGCCTGCACTGTTTGTATTTACGCCCCTGGCATTTACATCACGTTAAATACTTATTTGAACCCAAAACATGCTGTTTCATCTAACCCTAACCAAGTAGTTTTGTTGCCTTAACCTAACCGCAACTGTATGAAAACTTTAACCATGTGTCACAAGTTTCACCCAGGAGACAGCCATGCGTCACATGCAGACATTAAAGGGTGTGTCGCACAGACACGCCAAAGGGTGCTTTCGGTGTTGGTATCACATACCAAAGGCACGAAACAGCACTGGTATTTGACCTTGGATGAGAACCTTAATGAAATATGTTATTCATTGCAAATGTGGAAAACGTGGGATCCAGTGTTTTGGGAGCTTTCCCTAACACTAGGAACTAAAAGTTAAAATATATCAGACACTACTGCTTTAATTTTTAATGTGATGTTTTTTTTAAATCCATCTCTTACAATTCTCCAATTGGTTTACAATACTATATTTTCATATTCCAATATAAAATTGTGGATGTATCCCTTAAAGCAGCAGACTTTTCCTCTTTGAATGTACATGTTAGATAGGAAAGATAAGGGGGAAAGAGAAGGAAACACATGCAAAGGTGCCTATGAACCAGATTTGCTCTCACATTACTGTTTTAGTTGAACATTTAATCCTCTTAATATGTTCCCTTCCACTTCTAGACCTACTCAGGCCTCTTCTGTGTGACGATCAACCCGTACAAATGGCTGCCCATCTATGGTGCTAAAGTGGCCCAGATATACAAGGGGAAGAAACGCAATGAAGTTCCTCCTCACCTCTTCTCCATCTCTGACAATGCCTACCACGACATGCTGATGGGTGAGGAGAGGGCGGTGGCGGGGGGAGGGGAGGGAAGACGTTTTAATCAGTCACACTGTAGGTCACTGGTGGGTGAGCAGAGGGAGGTAAAGAGGAGAAGTAAGCATGCAAGTGGTATGTGGTGATTTGGGTTGAGCCCCCGTGAGACGAGTTGCTTGAAAGTCGTTATGCTGTTCTTTATGTGGAAAGAGGGAGTGGGGCAGTTGCTGTGTAATCAGTGTGGCGTGTGATGATTTGTTCAGGGAGCAGAAAAATATTTGAAGCCATTATATGGCATCAAGGGAGAGCTGACAGCTGTCTGTGTTGTTGGTAGTGCTGACAGAGAACATCAGCAGTGCTCTGATCTGCTCAGAGGGAAATCAGCAGTAATTATTCCCATCTCTCTCACACTCTCTCCGCTTCCCTCCCGCTCCCTTTATGTCCCATCGTCGCAGAGCATGAGAACCAGTCTATGCTTATCACGTAAGGACAACATGTTTTCTGTCTCATACAAATATAAGGTGTGGCCAGCATGTGGTGTTATTATTAAATCCTTATTTGTTCTCTCCTCCAGTGGAGAATCTGGTGCTGGCAAGACTGAAAACACCAAGAAGGTCATCCAGTACTTTGCCAATGTTGGAGCCTCTGGGAGCAAAGCCCCCGACTCCAAGGCAAGTGGTGTTTGCGTATGTATAAACATGATTTTGTCTGCTGCTTTACTTATCTGTCAAAATCAAGCAACTTTCTCTTCTTCTTCTCCTCTCTCAGGGCTCTTTGGAGGACCAGATCATTCAGGCTAACCCAGTGCTGGAGGCATTTGGCAACGCCAAGACCATCAGGAACAACAACTCGTCACGCTTTGTAGGGACAAATACACAGAAATCATCACTGGATAACTTTTCACAAAATCAAATTAAATGTTAATGTCCATGTGATGACAGTAATACAATCAGCAAATCTGTAAAATAATATTTCCGTGTCATTTCAGGGAAAATTCATCCGGATCCACTTTGGGCCGACAGCTAAGCTGGCTGGCGCCGACATTGAGAGCTGTGAGTGGAATTCATTGTCTTGTTCTTTTTGGTCAAATACCAAAACTTGTTTTTTTACATGCTACATTTCAAGAAATTAAGATGTTATCATGTGGAAAACATTAGCTGTGACTGGAATATGATTAGCATCCTTAATACTGTTTGTCTTCTTGTGTCTCTGTTTGTGTGTGTGCTTCAGATCTGCTGGAGAAATCAAGAGTTATTTCGCAGCAGGCTGCTGAGAGAGGATACCACATCTTCTACCAGCTCCTGTCTGGAAGGAAGCCAGAACTCATAGGTGAGCAAATATAGCCACAGTGTTACCACTTAACATTACACTTATTACAAACTAGAGCACTGCTGGAGACACCTTATTATTGTTGGTAAACACTAAGTGTTGAAAGATGAAAAATTTTCGTAATGCAATATTTTCACACATCTGCATGCACAAAGAAATAAAATAGATAAAGTGCAATTTAAAACACAAAGTGATACTTGTGGATATTATCCATATTATATAAAATATTGTGGAGTAGCTCAATTTAAATAATTACAGTTTAAAAGCAGCCTAGGCCAGATATATTATAATTGATAAACAGTTAGTTAAAAGCACTGATTAAACAACTGATATGGCGTTAAAGTATTACTTGAACTATCTAAGTAGTTATTTGAAAGTAATGAGTAACGTAAGACAGTTGAAATAGTTAGCTAAAAGTAATTATTAAACAGTTGAAATAGCTAAAAAATAATGAATGAACAGTTGACATTGTTAGCAAAAAGCAATGGATAAAGAGTTAGCTAAAAGTAACTGACCAAAAGTTGAAATAGTTAAAGATAAAGATAAACCGTTAGCTAAAAGTAATGGAACAACAGTTGAAATAGTTAGCTAAACATAAAGGATAAACTGTTAGCTAAAAGTAATGGAACAACAGTTGAAATGGTTAGCTAAACATAAAGGATAAACTGTTAGCTAAAAATAATGGATCAACAGTTGAAATGGTTAGCTAAACATAAAGGATAAACTGTTAGCTAAAAATAATGGATCAACAGTTGAAATGGTTAGCTAAACATAAAGGATAAACAGTTAGCTAAAAGTAATGGAACAACAGTTGAAATAGTTAGCTAAACATAAAGGATAAACAGTTAGCTAAAAGTAATGGAACAACGGTTGAAATGGTTAGCTAAACATAAAGGATAAACAGTTAGCTAAAAATAATGGAACAACGGTTGAAATGGTTAGCTAAACATAAAGGATAAACAGTTAGCTAAAAGTAATGGAACAACAGTTGAAATAGTTAGCTAAACATAAAGGATAAACAGTTAGCTAAAAATAATGGATAAACAGTTAGCTAAGAGTAACAGACCAACAGTTTAAACAGTTACTTAAGTGTCAAGGATAAAAAGTTAGCTAAACGTAATGGATTAACAATTAGCTAAAAGTAACAAAACAACAGTTGAAATAGTTAGCTAAATGTAAACGATAAACCGTTTGCTAAATGTAAAGGATAAACAGTCTGCTTAAAGTAACGTACCAACAGTTGAAAAAGTTTGCGAAATATAAAGGATAAACCGTTAGCTAAAAGTAACGGACAAACAGTTTAAACAGTTGGCTAAACGTAATGGACCAACAGTTGAAATAGTTAGTTAAATGTAAAGGATAAATAGTTGGCTAAAAGTAATGGATTGACAGTTAGCTGATAGGAACGGACCAACAGTTCAAACAGTTGGCTAAAAGTGATGGGCCAACAGTTGAAATTGTTACCTAGAAGTAAAAGTAGTGGATAAATAGTTGGCTAAAAGTAATGGGCCAAAAGTTGAAATTGTTAGCTAAAAGTAGTTAATAAACAGTGAAAATTGCTAGCTAAAAGTAATGATTTAACAGGTTACATAGTTAGCTACAATTAATGGATGAACAGTTAAAATAGGCCTATAGCCCCTTGGCTATATGTAATGAGTAAACAGTTGAAATTTGTTACTTAACCGTGAATAATGGGTTGAAAGTTAGTTAACTAGCTAACTAATCACAGCAAAACCAAAAATCTTAAAATCACAAAGATGGAATAAATCATTAAAAGTCATATGAATGCAAACATCACTAAAATAACCTACATATCACCAGTGCAGTTGTGTGTAAACAATACTGTAAACTATGATCAATAAAGTTTAATAACCTGCAATTAACAATCAATTAATATGAAGACATTTGGAACATGACTGGTGGTGTTGATGAAGGGGTGCTTGAGTTCATCTGGCAGGGCTGGGGCAGTTTATCAGTCAAAAAAAGGTTGGTATCGACTGGTCGAAATGATACTTTCTTTATCCAGTATTAAACACCGGGACTTGCTTTAAGGGTAACAAATGACTATTGCCTGTTGTTATGTCTTCCAGAGGCTCTGCTGCTGAAACCAGACCCCAAACAGTATGTGTGGGTGTGTCAGGGAGTCACTGTGGTGGATAACGTGGATGATGGGGAGGAACTGCTGCTCACTGACGTGAGTTCATGCTTTGATTTCAAATCAGTAATAAAGTCTGACGTGCAGTACTGTACATCTTTGCATCTCCAGTGAGAAATTATATAAATGAGCCTGTTGATGGTGCTATTGCCTCTCTTTGTGCAACTGTTGTGCAGCACTGATCGTCTTTCTTCTGTCCTCTCTCTCTGTGTGCTTGTGTGTCCACAGGAAGCCTTTGATGTCCTGGGCTTCACTTCTGAGGAGAAGATGAGTGTGTACAAGTTGACCGGAGGCATAATGCACTTCGGTAACATGAAGTTCAAACAGAAACCCAGAGAGGAACAGGCTGATGTGGATTCCACTGAGGGTATAAAATGTCCAGCTCGCTCTCTTTCTATCTACTTTTCCTTTCATCAGTCCCTACCTCATTTGTGTATACGTCGGTGACACATTTTTTCAGCATGTGTTACGAGACATTGTTGAAATGATTTCATGAATCCCTTGTCTGCTCTCTCCTTCCCTTCGTAAAGTGGCTGACAAAGTCGCCCACCTCATGTCCATCAACTCTGGGGAGCTGCAGAAGGGCATAACACGCCCCAGAGTGAAGGTTGGCAACGAGTTTGTGACCAAAGGTATTACAAAAGACATTATTAAGATGATTTAAATTATTTTCTTGTAAACAAAGACGATTAAATGAGAGCAGACAATGCACTCGTTCCAATATTTTAACTTGAAATGTCAGGTCAGACCCAGGACCAGTGTGTGTACTCCATCGGTGCTCTGGCAAAGGCCATCTATGACCGCATGTTCAAGTGGATGGTACACCGCATCAATAAGACCCTGGACACCAAGATGCAGCGGCAGTACTTCATAGGAGTGCTGGACATTGCTGGGTTTGAGATCTTTGAGGTGAGATTTAAATAGATGAATTTGTCAGTCTATCTCATCTCGTACTCTGATCTTTACGATGTTACTCTGTCTTTCATCTCCAGTTCAACAGCTTCGAGCAGCTGTGCATCAACTTCACTAATGAGAAGCTGCAGCAGTTCTTCAACCACCACATGTTTGTGCTGGAGCAGGAAGAGTACAAGAAGGAGGGCATCGACTGGGTCTTTATCGACTTCGGCCTGGACCTGCAGGCCTGCATCGACCTGCTGGAGAAGGTAACATACAGTCACCATAAAGTGCAAAAACATAAACGTATAGTACGTTGAGTACATCACTTTTTTCTATTTCCACCTCTCTGTCTAGCCTATGGGGATCTTCTCCATCCTGGAGGAGCAGTGTGTGTTTCCAAAGGCAACAGACGCAACCTTCAAAGCATCTCTGTATGAAAACCACCTGGGCAAGTCTTCCAACTTCCTCAAGCCGAAAGGGGGGAAGAAAGGACCCGAGGCCCACTTTGAACTGGTGCACTATGCCGGCACTGTGAGTACTGGATTGTTGCAGTATGTCAGATGCCTCCATAGGGATGGGGAAGAATATGTGTGTTTGTGTTGAGGTAAAGCATGGTTAAAAAGAAAGTAACAAACACATACATGAGCAAGTGATATACACGTGCTCATTTGGAGGATGAAGTTTTACTTTAAGTACAATGCCCAAGTGCATGCAGAGCCACTTATATCTCTGAATGTAAAGTAGGATGTGTAACTGTGTGTACATAGGTCCCGTTAATGCTGCCTTTGCCTCTCACAGGTGGGCTACAACATCGCCGGCTGGCTGGAGAAGAACAAAGACCCCCTGAATGAGACGGTGGTGGGGCTCTTCCAGAAGTCCTCATTACCTCTGCTGGCTGTGCTCTTCAAAGAGGAGGAGGGCGCCTCAGGATCCAAGAAGCAGAAGAAAGGCTCGTCCTTTCAAACCGTCTCCAACTTTTACAGGGTAACTCATACAGACACACAGGGGGGACGCTTACACATGTTTTGTGTATAAGAATACTGCATCACAACTCTGCAACAACATGCTCACAATCTCAAAGGTGTCCTTTAATTATTTGTGCACATCAGGAACAACTGAACAAGCTGATGAGCACCCTGCGAAGCACTGCTCCCCACTTTGTCCGCTGCATCGTGCCCAATGAGTTCAAGAAGTCAGGTCAGTGTGTGTTGACGTTAGAATCTTGTCTCACATAATCTTTTTAAGACACTGGTAAAATGTTCGCTGTTCTTGGTTCTCTTCTCTGTGTTGTAAAGGTGTGACAGATAACTATCTGATCCTGCACCAGTTAGCCTGTAACGGCGTGCTGGAGGGGATCCGCATCTGCAGGAAAGGATTCCCCAACAGGATCCAGTACCCAGAGTTCAAACAAAGGTCTGACTCCATTATTCCAGCATTTTTCTCCATGTTAATTTAATTACTGTTGATTGGAATAATCCCTTTAGCCCCTAGGTGAACTACTAGCACATGGGATGTGAAGCTATTGTTACCCCCCTCCTTAGGAGCCCCCTTTTTTGTATTTTTGGGGCATAGAGGATATGGTGGTAAGTTTGTGTCGGTGGTAAAGTAATGCACAGGGCCATCCCTGGTGTAAAATGTATATGTGGGATGCTAATTTGTCCTGTAGGGGTCACTGTATTGTCACGGGTGTCTGTAAGTATAGGTAGAAACCACTCACTGAGGGACAGGTGTTGCTAAAAGGGGGAGCACACATAGTTTTTTGACCGCAGCACTGGACCACGTCAAGTTAGGTGTATGCTGCTCAATGTAATGATGAACATTTGTACCTTTGAATGGTTTATAGACACAGATTCAGGGATGTTTGCAAGTTTTCATTTAAGACTACAGTAGTGATAAATTAATTATGCATCAAAGAAGAAGAAGAAGTGTTATTCTGTGAGGGGGCTGCGGGTGTGCTGGAGCTTATGCCAGCTGACGTTAGACGAGAGACAGGGTACACCCTGGACAGGTCACCAGACTATCACAGGGCTGACACATAGAGACAGACAACCATTCACACTCACATTCACACCTACGGACAATTTAGAGTCACCAAGCCAGAGTACCTGGAGAAAACCCATGCTGACACGGGGAGAACATGCAAACTCCGCACAGAAGGGCTCCGCCACTCCGGGGATCAGGAACCCTCTTGCTGTGAGGCGACAATGCTAACCACTGCACCACTGTGCCAGCCCCATTTATTTGTTTATTATTATAGAAAAACTTAGAATGGAAAATGGAAAAAATTCAACATTATAAAAAAATGTAACTACTGTCACATTTGATTTTCCAAATGTCTCTTAGGTACTATATCCTCAACCCCAACGTCATCCCTAAGGGATTCGTTGACAACAAGAAGGCCTCTGAGCTCCTCCTGAGTTCAATTGGCCTGGATAACATGGAGTACCGCATCGGCCACACCAAGGTACACCACTGTTATAATCAGCCATAAAACACATATAGATTATATCTCTTATTGAACAAATACAAATAAATCAATATTAAAGACTTGTGTGTGATCTAAAATCAGCTGTGTGTGTTGTTCTTCTGTCTTTCACCTGTCTGTGTTTCCCTCTCCAGGTGTTTTTCCGCGCAGGCGTCCTGGCAAAGCTGGAGGACATGCGTGACGAGCGGCTGGCGAAGATCATGACCATGCTGCAGGCTCAACTTAGAGGAACTCTAATGAGGATTGAGTTTAAGAAGATGGTGGACAGACGGTCAGTGTGTGCCTGTTTGTCTCTGTGTTCCTTTCAGACAGCTGCAGCTCAGAGATGGAGCATATTTTGGTTGATTATGTTTACATGTTTACTAAAAGTGTTTCTGCATTCACGTGTGTGTGATGCAGAATTGCACTGATGGCCATCCAACGCAACGTGAGGAAGTTCCTTCAGTTACGCTTCTGGGGCTGGTGGAAGCTCTACACGAAGGTAACATGCAGAATCTTAGCCTCTGGACAAATCATAAATGATCATCAATGTCATCGTCATCATCATATTTGCTGCCTCGCTCCCTCAGGTGAAGCCCCTGCTGATGGTCGCCCGTCAGGAGGAGATCTTCAAGGCGAAGGAGGAGGAGCTGAGGGTGGCAGTGGAGAGGGTGAAGGAGCTGGAGGGTAAGATCAAAGATCAGGAGGAGAAGATGGTCACTCTGTCTCAGGAGAAGAACGACCTCACCCTGGCGCTGGCTGCAGTAAGTCTAGTCATATTACATTCATATGATATTCAAATATTTCTGAGACCTTGTTAAGCTCTTGATGTCTTTTGGCAAATCTTTACGTGCTGGAAAACACAAGGTTAAAATACTCCTTCTGGCCTCTAGCAGTCAAATCAAAGAACGAGTGAATCACTGGTGTAAAATCCTCTGCTTCTCCTGTTCTTTTGATATTCTTTGGTGTAAAGGATCACAGAAATCTTTAGCCCCAGTCTGTGCCTCTGTGTATTACCATTACATTCAAGTCACGGCACTGAGAATCAGCTCCTCTGAAAAGTAAATACAATGTCTGAAAAACCCAGAGGGTCAGTCAGCAACACTTACTGCTGTTCTGAAGGTCTTCACAGAATCCTTAAAGACTCCTCCAACCATGGAGATGAAAAAGGATGAAAAATGTTCTACTAAAAATGTCTACTGCACAGTAAAAAAGATTTAAACTAATTTCTCAAGTTGTGCCACTGTTTCCTGATCCAAACAGGATATTATAAATGTTTGTGCTCAGTTTAAATGACATGAATCACAATATCAGAAGTTGTAGTATCAGTTGTTTTTGTCTGTATTGATGTGGTGAGTTGCACCTTAAAAAAAGTCCTTTGCTATCTTTTTCTATGGTGAGGTACTCAGGGAAAAACTATAGTGCGGCAAGGGAGATCCAGTATGAGACTTAGACTAGAGTCTGGGATCGGTTGTCAAGACACCTTAAATTTTCTCCCTAAGTATGACACATAAGGCTTAATTTCTCCTTAGCTGAGGGACTTGTACAGCTGCACAGAATCCCGTAAAAAGGTTTCTTTAGTTATGGAAAAATGTGAGCTTTTTTACTGCGTTGAAAGAGATTTCACAGCGGTAAAAGTTTCTCTAGAGATAGTTTGTTTGCTTGGACTCACACACTACGTACTCATATATACGTACTTTGTCTCCCTGTCTTTCCACAGGAGCAGGACACGCTGGGTGATGCTGAGGAGCGCTGCACCCAGCTGATGCACCAAAAGGTCCAGCTGGAAGAGTCAGTGCAGGTAATATGTTGTACGCGAACCACGCATGTGTATATGTGCATTATAAGTGTGTTCACTTCTTTATTATTTAACCATAAAATCCCTCCTGGGCATGTGTGACATCGTACTAATGTGGCAACAAACAAGCATCATCTGTGAAACTGACACTGTACAGTAATTACGAAATAGTGTTGCAGACAATCTAGATGAATAACAGTCTAATGCTATACAGTGATAGCTGAAAACATTACTTGAATAATGTTTAAAGCATGTCAGATGATCTTAATAAGAATCTGTGATATGAGTAAAATTTAATAACAGGATGTTTTGGAGAGTTATCTGTCTGGTAAACAGCTGAAAAACTGTACTGTGTCTAAAATAATGCTGGATTTAGGATCTGCGTGAGCGCCTGGAGGAAGAAGAAGGAAACACAGCTTCCCTCCATGGCCAGAGGAGACAGCTGGAGGGGGAGCTGAATGAACTGAAGAGAGACCTGGAGTCTCTGGAGTCAACGCTGGCCAAGACTGAGAAGGAGAAACAGGTAGAGGGGAGGAAGAGGCTGTGGAGAGAGGGCTGTAGTTTATTTCACTAAATATTATCTGTATCAGTGGACACAACAAGTTGAACTCTGCTCAATGGTATATTTAGGGTCTGGACTTCAAGGTGCGAACTATGACAGGTGACCTGAGCCAGAGAGACGATCAAATCAGCAAACTGCAGAAGGAAAAGAGAGCTCTGGAGGAACTGCAACAGGTGGACAAACACACGCACATAAAGTACTAATTAACACCTGTTTTATGTGTATGAGTTTAATGGTGACATACATTGTTCTAATTTAATCAGAAAACTCTGGAGGATCTCCAAGTAGAAGAAGACAAAGCTAACCATCTGACCAAGACCAACAGCAAGCTCAACTCCCAAGTGAATGAGGTACGTGACCTGGAAAGTGGTTTCGTCATTTGACTATTGTTTGACTTGTTGAGACAGGGCAGGAGGAATAGCAGCAGACCTGCAGCTGAAAATACTCATGTTTGGATGTTTGTGTGTGTGTGTTCGGTGTGTGTGTGTGTAGCTGGAGGACAGCTGGGAGCAGGAGAAGAGGATCAGGGCGGAGGTGGAGAAAGCGAGGAGGAAGGCAGAGGGAGACCTGAAGATGACGATCGAGAACCTGAACGAGATGGAGAACGCAAAGATTGACCTAGAGGACGTCATCAAGAAGTGAGAGACAAAAGCCTGCACGCACACACACACACACACACACACACACACACACACACACTGAAGCCAACATGTCCATCGCTAAGCTTTAGAAACACCTCTAACGTCTGACTTCCTCTGTACATTAAACATACAAAACAAACTCTTATCAGTACTGTAGGAATACATTTGTGTGTGTCCCTCGCTCTCTTTTATACAGTGTTATTACTGACCCCCCTCCGCTGTGCGTGTGTTTTCTGTGTGTTCATCCAGGAGAGACTTTGAAATCAACAACATGAACTCAAAGCTGGAGGACGAACAGGCTCTCAGCACCATGCTCACCCGCAAGCTCAAAGAGCACCAGGTTTGTGTTCAGAGGTGCAGAAGTCCGCAGGCTTTTATTCCATGATGCACGACACAAGCTGGTTTCAATTGTATTAATTACATCTCCGTTAATATAGAATTTTACGGTGTTGAACTCCCAGTATTGGTGAATTCAGTATTTGCAAATCCTATGAGCAGCTTGACAGGAAGGGATTTTAGCAGTGAAAAATGTGAGGTGATGAATGTTGCATGAGGTCAGTGGAGGGAGAAATGATTATGGGGCAGTAAATGTGAGATGAGGATAGGTGCGATAGTAGATTAAAAAAAGGAGAAGTAGTGTAAATATAAGGTTAGGAAGTAGAGAAAAAATGAAGAATCGAAGAGGTAAAGGAGGATGATAAATGTTCTAGTTTTAAAGATGCAAGTTTATTGTTGTTTGTGCTCTTACACACATTTGTCATCCCCTTTCAGAGCCGCATCGAGGAGCTGGAGGAGGAGCTGGAATCTGAACGAGCCATGAGAGCCAAGGTACAGATTAAACCTCATGCACAACTGCAGAATTAAAATTACACATCCATATCATGACAAGTATGAATAGGCAGGCGGGTGGGATATTACTTAGAGAGATTAAAGTTATCTGCTCTCTGAAAGGTGGAGAAGCAGAGGGCAGAGCTATCCCGAGATCTGGAGGACCTCAGTGATAGGCTGGAGGAGGCCGGAGGGGCCACCGTCGCCCAGGTGAGCGTCACTGACAGCTGTCAGTCAAACAAAAGGCACTAAAATCGTGTTTCAATTCGAAAACATTTACCCATGTCCTTTTAAACCCCTACAACCCTTTAGATCGAGCAGAACAGGAAGAGGGAGACGGAGCTGCTGAAGCTGAGGCGGGAGCTAGAGGAGGCAGCGCTCCAGTCCGAGGCCACGGCAGCAGCACTGAGGAAGAAGCACTCAGATGCGATGGCAGAGATGGGCGAGCACCTGGAGAACCTGACCAGGCTGAAAGTTAAACTGGAGAAGGACAAACAGAGCATGAAGGCAGAGATCGAAGATCTCAACGCCACGATGGAGGTCATTCAGAAAGCAAAGGTACAGCATTATGTGGAAAATCATGTGCAATTAACTCCGACCAAGAATCGACATCATACTTAAATGTAGACTCAACAAACTCCCGTTTTGCATCTGTGTGTATTTGGGTGTTTGCGTAGATGAACTCTGAGGCCCACGTCCATAAGCTGGAGGATAACCTGGCAGAGGCCAATGCTCACCTGGCTGAGATGGAACGCACTCAGACTGAGCTTAACACTGCCAAAATCCATCTGACTGGTGAGAATACACTCACATGAACGCCCACAAACATTATTATTTAGAGCTTTTATCTACAGTTTATTTCTTCTTTGTGTGTGTGTGTGTGTAGCGGAGAACAATGATATGAGCAGAGAGCTGGAGGACATGCAGAGTAAGCTGACGCAGGTGACCAGGCTGAAGGCCTCCCTCACCACGCAGATTGACGAGCTCAAGCGACAGGTGGATGAGGAGAGCAAGGTAAAAGCATGGCCAGTGCCAGGATCTTCTCTCCCAGTGCTAATGGGGAGCTTGACCAATATGTAGGGGTGCAAAGAAAAGACTTCAGAGTTACATACACTCACCGGCCACTTTATTAGGTACACCTGTTCAACTGCTTGTAACACAAATGGCTAATCAGCCAGAAGACCATCTCTGAACCAACAACATGTCTAACCTTGAAGCAGATGGGCTACAGCAGCAGAAGACCACACCAGGTGCCACTCCTGTCAGCTAACAACAGGAAACTGAGGCTACAATTCACACAGGCTCACACTGGCACTAACAAGGTGTACCTAATAAAGTGGCCAGAGAGTGTGTACTTTATAGAAACATTCTCCTTTTCTCAATAAAAGTAGTTTTGTTGCCTTTAAAACACCTCCAACAAACCCTATACTGCTAAAGCCTCTCTCCCCCTCTGCAGGGCCGTAACACAGCAGTGGTGGGCCTGGCCAACGCCCGTCACGACCTCTCCCTGATGAAGGAGCAGCTGGAGGAGGAGTCAGAGGCCCGCGGGGAGCTGCAGCGCCTTGTGTCCAAGCTCAATGCTGACGTCACCTCCTGGAGGAGCAAGTATGAGACGGACGCCATCCACCGCACTGAAGAGCTGGAGGAGACGAAGTAAGGTTGAATAGAGCTGAAAAATACAGCAACTACTTCTGTAAATAGAATAAAATAAAAAGTTTTAAATATCACCCTGGTGTATAAATAGTGTTTGTAGCAACACAACTGAACTAGTCTTGATACTTTTTAATGTAATCCCATGGTTGCTTCTCCCTCCCTCTTCCTCCACCCACTCTCCTCTAGGCGCAAACTTGCAGCGCGTCTCCAGGAGGCTGAGGAGGCAGCGGAGGCGGCTCAAGCCAGAGCTGCCAGCTTGGATAAGGTCAAGCAGAGGCTGCAGGGAGAGGTTGAGGACCTCACCATAGACCTGGAGAGGGTACACACAGACACACAAACACACACACCCACTTGCATGCTCACATATTAATGTCTGTAATTCAACACATAGGACACACAGTCTGCAAGAGTTCAGGTTTCTGTTGTGACCTGGCTTTCATACTAAAACATATCTGGAGTATTATTGATTCATAAATATATATATATACATATTTTGTACTACATTTTGTATTGTCTTGTCTTTTCAAGGGAAAAAAGTGAAGCACAACCGTTAATCAAGAGCTGGAAAATCTGACATATGCTACTTAAGGCCACCTACAGACGCTTAAAAAAAATATGGGGATGCTAATGCATTACCTGGAAACTAAGTTACCTAACCAGTTTTGCACTTTCTAATAAAGAAATATAGCATTGTTTTAGTGTTCAGTTTTCTTTTAGCTATTATCTTTGATCAGTAAAACCAAAATGCACGTACTGAAACTTTGATTTCTCTTTGAGTCTTCAGATATAATCTAATATCACAAAAAGGTATACTTATTTCCCTCCTGTCTGTGTGACTAGTCCAACGCGGCAGCAGCAGCTCTGGATAAGAAGCAGCGAGTTTTCGACAAGCTCGCGGCCGAGTGGAACCAGAAGAACGAGGAGCTGCAACTGGAGCTTGACAACAGCCAGAAGGAGAGCCGCTCGTACATGACAGAGCTCTACAAGCTGAAGACGGCCTACGAGGAGAGCCAGGATCTGATAGAGACCGTCCGCAAGGAGAACAAAACCCTCACAGGTACCTCCTAGCAGCTCAAGATAACTTTATACAGAAGATTATAATGAGACAAGTTGGTAGTCTTGCCCTGATCCACAGCATGCAGTCATGTTTTCCTGCTTTACAATGTGCCCTCTCTCCCCTCAGAGGAGATCAGGGAGTTGGTCGAGCAGCTTGGCGAAGGAGGCCGCAGCGTCCACGAGCTGCAGAAGGCTAAGAAGAAACTGGAGGTGGAGAAGGAGGAGCTGCAGCTGGCTCTGGAGGAGGCCGAAGCTTCACTAGAGGTACAGAGAGCTTCTTTTGGCCAAGACAGAACTTGGCGTGTGTGAGTTCTGACTGCAGAACAGTTTGAGTAGACAAATTTTTGGAAAAGTAACAGGAGAAAAACAAAACTTTTTGCTTCTGTCCATAGTGTAGTTGTCCATTTTACATCTGTGTGTGTGTGTGTGTGTGTGTGTGTGTGTGTCCAGGTGGAGGAAGGCAAGCTGGTCCGTGTACAGCTGGAACTCGCTCAGGTCAAGGCTGACATTGACCGCAGAATCCACGAGAAGGAGGAGGAGTTTGAAGTCACCAGGTTAGAAAACAGATTCAGTCAGAGCAAGAATAAGTGGATTTAGCAAGCGCCAAAATTATAGTAAACTTTAAAAATATCTTAAAATCTACTAGAAGTGCAGATTAAAAGAAACAATTGTTGTGCTCCTCACATGGCAAATTACATCCATGGTGCTCACACAAAGCATATGTTTCATGTCATTATTTTGATAGTAAATCTCACAACAAAAGGATGAAATTAAAAAATATCTGGTGCATGGAAAAATTAAAGACTCCCCAAAACACCCTCCTTTGTGTAAAAAAACTGAAACATAATCCTCCCCCTTTTCTGTCCCCGTTTACCCCCTAATAATTTCCATTCAGTCTCTTAATCCTTCGAAACCTGAGCAAATTAGCTTGATTTCTGTTGAGAATATGGGAAGACGTCAACAAGCAATAAAAGAAGAAACAAAAAAAAAAGAAAAAATATAAAATGAACTAAAAAAAACTTAACTAAAACTGAAAAAAAAAATCTGCAAAAACATGAAAATTTGTAAAAAAAGAAAAAGGAAATGACCTTGAAAGAGTGCCTAAAAAATATAATAACGCTGTTACATAATTTAAAAAAATGTAATAATAAAAATGGGATATATAGTTTTTCCCTAGCTTTTTTCTTTGTTCTTGTTTCTTTTTTTTGTGTTATTTGTGGGACATTTCTTACCAAGTTTTTGAAAAGAAATTGCACCAGTTTGCTTAAAGTTCAAAGGTTTAAATACTTGTGAAAGGCGTCACAAGAAAAGTGATGTTGCTCCAGGTTTCAAAGGGTTAATTAAACCATACATTCATTAAATAAATTTAGAAGATTCACAGGCGAGTTCACAAAAGGATTGCATGGATTTTGAAAGCGCTAAACCTGCATGAAAAGGACACTTACTGCACCGCCAAGCAAAAGTATCTCGATGCTCCTGTGCTATTTGAGCATATTTAAATTAAGATATATGTAAAATTGCCCCCTTTCTATGCAAATATTCCTCACTGCAAAATCAGTCTAACTCACAAACACCAGTGCTAACAGCCAAAAGCAGTTACTGACATTATGGGACTATGGGTCATCCTCACAGAGATGGTGGTTCCTTTAGCCCACTGACAGACTGGGACATTAAATCCCAAATCCTTGCCTGAAGTATCTGTGTTTTATAAAATACTACTTCTTGACTACGACCTGTGTCACTTGTGCCGACTAGGAAGAACCACGCGCGTGCAGTGGAGTCGCTGCAGGCCAGCCTGGAGGCAGAGGCCAAAGGTCGTGCCGAGGCTTTGAGGATGAAGAAGAAGATGGAGGGCGACTTGAACGAGATGGAGATCCAGCTGGAGCACGCCAACAGGAACAACGCCGAGCTGGTCAAAACCCTCAAGAAGCTGCAGCAGCAGATCAAAGTAGGAGTTTTATTTGAAGAAAACCTCTGAGACAAACACTGAAAATATGACAGCACTAATCTGTGTGTGTGTCTCGTCCAGGATCTGCAGGTGCAGATGGACGAGGACGCCCGTCTGCACGACGAGCTGAGGGAGAAGTACAGCCTGCAGGAGCGGCGTCTGTGCCTCATGCAGGGAGAGATGGAGGAGCTGAGAGGAGGCCTGGAGGCGTCCGAGAGGGCTCGTAAACAGATCGAGCAGGAGCTGGTGGAAATGACGGAGAGGTTCAGTGAGATCAGCATGCAGGTAGGCAGCCTGGGCATATCTTGCTGCTGTCATCTTCTCCAGTGGATCATCATATCATCTCAATAAAAATGTCTGTCTGGCTCCAGAACCAAAGTCTGACTATCCTGAAGAGAAAACTGGAGGCCGACCTCGCTCGACTGTCCAGTGAGAACGAAGAGCTGATCTCAGAGTTTCGCTCTGCTGATGAGAGAGCCAAGAAGGCTGTGACTGATGTAAGCTGCAGGACTACACGAAAAGTTTCAACAGTAGAAACATTATGTCATAATGACTTTGATGTCGCAATGATTTACACATTCATGCATGTGTCTTCCTCCAGGCAACACGTCTGTGTGAGGAGCTTCGCCAGGAGCAGGACCGCAGCTCCCACCTGGAGAAGATCAAGAAGAACCAGGAGCAGAACATCCGAGACCTCACACTGAGGCTGGAGGAGGCTGAGCAGCAGGCTCTGAAGGCTGGGAAACGCACCATCCAGAAACTGGAAACCAGGGTGAGGAGCTGTGTTGACATACAGTGAAACACTCTCAGACACCACACCTGGCCGAGACCTCTTATCCACATATTGTGTTGATCCCTCCCTTAGATCAAGGAGCTGGAGGATAGCCTGGACCAGGAGCAGAAGCGCCACATGGAGACGGTGAAAAACCTCCGCAAGGGAGAGCGTCGACTCAAAGAGCTGATCTTCCAGACGGAGGAGGACCACAAGACCAATCAGCGTATGCAGGAGCTGGTGGAGAAACTCCAGAACAAGCTCAAGTCCTACAAACGGCAGATAGAGGACGCTGTGAGTAGGAGCGGAGACGCTGGATTTAAAGTCTTAGTTTTATCTTTTTCTAGCAAATTTCTAATGTTTTAAAGAACAGGTTCTTGGAGAATTTTTATTGATTCGCTTGTTATGTTTGTGGCAGAGTTACATGAGAACACTGACACCACTCTCATGTCTGTAGGTCAGATATAAGGCTACATTTAGCAGCTTAGCTTAGCTGTGCTCTGTGGAAATTTGCGGGTCACTGTTTGGTGGTATTGTGGTCAACTGGCCAGAAGCACGAAAGGATCGACTCTGTGTAACCACATAAAAAGTCCATGTAACAATTTACCCCATGTTAGGTTGTGCCCCGCGCTTTCCTAGCCTTAAAGACTGGAAACGGGAAACAGCTCGTCTGGCTCTGTCCAAAAAAATTATAATCTCCCGACTAGCACTTCTAAAGCTTCCTAATTAAGATGTTATACAGTATCCTGTTTGTTTAATCTGTACAATAAACAAATCTGGTGTTTTATGTGGGGTCATGTGCCAGACTATTTTATGGCAGGGAGCAGTTAACGTCCCGGCCAGCTGCTAAGCTAATCGGCTGCTGGCGCCAGGCAGTGGCATTATATTAAATGACCCACTTACATAAAGTGGCATCAATCTTCCCACCTAACTCTACGCCAGCAAATAAATAAGCATATTTTCCAAAATGAACGAGTCCCTTAAACTGTGTCACTTTTAATCATGCTACCTGGATCCCAATAGAGCCTGGAATATTAAAAATATGTCAATCAAAAAAGGCACTTTCTTGTACTCCCTCAGAAGCAGACATGTTAGACAGCGTGCTGAGGACGCTGTGTGGACGTCTTGTAACAAACCTGTTTCCTGTGTCGCTGTAGGAGGAGCAGGCCAACAGCAGCCTGTCTAAATACAGGAAGACCATCCATGAACTGGATGACGCCGAGGAGCGTGCAGAGGTGGCGGAGATGACCCTGAATAAGATGAGGATGAGGAACCGAGCCTCTACCACTAAGGGCTTCACCTCGGTGGAGATCGTCCAGGTCACCAAGCCGAGCAGCGGGGGACAGGAAGGATAGAGGGGAAAGAGACACACACACACCACCACCAGGTAAACAGAGTTAGATCATCTGTGTGAGTGTGTCATCTCTGATACACACCATATTGTTCAGCATGTGTTGTTTTTGTTCTCCCACAGTGACACACACCCATCCAGCCCTCCAGAGGACGCTTCGCTGAGGAAGTACGAGCTCAGGCTCCCCGGGGAAAGTCTTAAAACGGCCCAGAGCCTCTTAGAAAGTCTTAAATAATTCAAACAGTCTTTAACATCACCAATAGTCTTAATCAACGTAGTCTTAGGATTGCTCACTGAACCTGTAGTCGATTTTCGCTCACACGCTACGTATGTTTTTCTGTCTTGACTGTCCTGTGTGTGTCTGCAGGCTTTGAATGTTCACCTGAGAGTGTGTCACTGTCAGGTACAGAGCTCTGGTCGTGTCTGACCTTTGCTCTTGTGGCTCTGTAAAGTGCCATAGTGTTTATTAGTATGTGTGTCTGTACCTTGCGTGATCTCAGTCGGTGTCTGTACTCTGTGGAGGGAGGGGTGGGTGAAGCTGTGCTCTCACATCAACGATAGAGAGCCCATCTGTGTGTGTCGCTCTGCATGTGAGTTAAAAGTGTGTGTGTAGTTGCAGGCTGCAAAGTCTTAATAAAGTACAAGCAAATGAGCAGAGAAGTCTGGCGTATTTGTGTCGCGCTTAAAGAATCCGTGTGTAGGATTTAGTGGCATCTGGTGGTGAGGCTGCAGATTGAAACCACATGAATATCGCTCACCTCTCCCTTTTCAAGCACGTAGCAGAAACTACTGTGGCCTTGAATAACTTAAAATGCAGGCATGAATACCTGGAGTAAAAAATTATGTCCATATTTCTTTCCAAAAGTTACTTATGTGTCCACTGCAGTGGACGCCATGCATCAACAGTGTAAAAAGTGTTTTAATGTAACTCAATCCAGTCTGAAAATCATATGTATTTAAACATTTACTAAGAGCTAACAGTATGAATACACATCATGCCTATATTGAGGTCCACTGAATTATTTTTTATACCATTGACAGAGGACAGATACATACACCCTTAGGTGCTTTACGTCCACTGGAGAGGACAGAAAAGCAGAGCTAAGAGACAATATTAGACCCACATGTGGCTCTGTGTCACTCTAGATGTGTGTATAGGAAACTGTTTGCTATGGAGTCACAGGAGTGTCATAAAAAAAGAATTAATCTGAAAAATAAAAATAAAATCATAAAATATAAATTAATAAAACATACATGGAAAAATATATGTGCATAAATTAAATATGAAAATAAAAATGTAAAAATAAGGAGAAATAGATAAAAGAATACATAAAAAATAAATAAATAAAAAATTAGCATTGTTTTGTTTGCCTTTTTGTTTGATAGTTTACCATATATGCTACCTAGACTGACTTTTTTTATTTATTCTTATGTGATAAAAATAAATATATGTATAATATAATATTTATTATAATATTTGTAATATTTTATGTAATACATTTTACAATTGAAAACAATAAAAAAATTAAATGTAGAAATATTAAGAGGAAAAAGGATAAATATGCAAGTATAAAAAATGTGGAAACATAAAGAGAAATATTTGTGGAAAAAAGATGACAAAAAATATAAATGATTGTAAGTATTAATCAGAGTAGGCAGCATTATTTATTTTCACATTTATTTCTGTAAATATTTATATTTTATAGCATATAAATGTCTTTTATTTTTAGATTTTATTACATTTTATCTTTATATTTCCTTATTTTTTTCCCCTGTTTATTTCTCTTTATATTTCCACACTTACTTTATTCTCTACAGATTTATTATTTTCATGGCACTCCCATGACTCCACAGTTTGCTAACAACAACTTGAGGAGTTAACATGTTAGTGTTGTGTTTACAGCTTGTTATGCTGCCCCCAGATGGCTAAAATTAATGACTGCAGGTTAAAAAATGTTCACCTACTCCATTATATTACTGCAAAATGAAATCTGGGATAAAGCAAAATTACATTTTGTACTTATAGTAGCTGCGATGCCGACAGACACAACTGTGAATGTAAATTAATGAGTTACCATGACAAGGACAAAAGGCACCTATCTCATACATCAACATGGAATTTATTTTCATTTTAGTTTCAGATGAACGTTTCACATTTTATACAAAATCATTAGAAAATGCTCGACAATCCCGTGGCTAATCCTCGTTTAGCGGCCTCAGACACCAAAGGATTAATGTGGGATTCATGCAGCATCCTGGACCAGTTGATGAGCTCCAGATCAATCAAATTATAATCCACAGTTCACTCGACGGCCAAAGACTGTCCCAGAGAGTGTCAAATCTTCAAGCCACGGTCATAAACCTGACAATATGATATCTAGTAATGTACAGAGTAGAGATACAGTAAGGTGAGGAGTTCCTGCCTTTCTCAACCGGTCCGCTGACTGACTTTAAGACTGATCCTCAGCGCCCAAATGTCTCTGATGTATGGACAAAGTACCACATCAACAACACCATGCATGTTTTCTTACGCATGACACATCGTTGGTTATGATTGGTTATGTAGGTTTAAAAAAAGATCGTTAATATCAGAGTTTAAAACCAACCAATGACTGCAGGCCTGAGGAGGGGGGAGAGGGCGGGAGGGTCCACTGAGCCTCTGTTTGGATGAGGTAAAAGTGAGGGAGGGGGGGACAAGTGGAGGCTAATTACTCAGTGTTTTTGCTAATGTACATGCCCAGCACACACACACACGCGCGCGCTAACACACAAAAGAGGCCTCACAACAAGCGCACAAACACACACTCTTCATCGCAAACACCTCTGCCTCATGCCAAAGGCTTCTAAACCATTCTTTGGAGGGTAAACTGGAGCCAGATGAGCGCTAACACACTCCCAGCAGGACAGTGTGTGACTGTATGTGAGTCAGAAAAGACGGTACACACACTCTCGATTAAGATCCGACAACTGAAAATAGATTTTATTGAGCCAATGCAAAGAGATCCTCCCTCTCAGACAGAAGAAACCGTGACACTGGGGCAGAGAGGCACTTACACAATCACTTTCAGTTTACACAGTGCTTACTTCTGTGTGTCTTCAGACCAGACACAGCTACATTTTTTTTTTTTGTCCTCAAACGTCCGACACGCACACTCACAGATATTCACATTGGAGCATGTTTTTAGCAGTTGGCACATGTACATGCAAAGCGTCAGTTTGGCCTGCACAGGCAAACTGAGGGAGAAGAGAGGAAGGAGGGAGGGAAGGAAGGAAGGGAGGGAAGGAAGGTAAGGTCGACATGTATGTGAACAGACAAACGCACAGACAGACTGACAGACAGGCTCTTGAACACTCTGAGCGTTTAAAAACGCCCCCGTCTTTGATTCCTGCCCGTGCCCCCCTTGTGTCACATGTTCATAGCAGCACCAGAGGAGCCCTCTGATTGGTGGGTACAGCCGTCCGTTAAGTCAGTCAGTCAGTTTCCAGGATGAGTGGTGGTTGCTCGTTCTCCTCCTCTAAGCGCAAGTCGTTGAGGTCGTCTTCTAGCCCTGCTCCTCCCACGGCGCCCTGCTCTTCGCAATAACCTGGGAAACAAGAGGTCAAACACTGAAACAAAACACTTCGTGCGCGACTTCTGTGACAAACCAGTGTTGATTTTGTGAACAAAAACGACGACTAAATATATTTGTACACATCCTGTTTTTCCAAGATGAGACGGCATCGACGTCATCAAACACAAAGTGTGTGTTTTTGCTGAGAAAAGACTAAAATGTAGTTCAAAAAATAAAAAGTTAGAGTAGCGCCCAACGCCCGACCTCGCATTTGCCAGGTGGTTAAGGACGCAGCATGTGTACGGCCCCTAATTTCCAGGGCTGGTACCTGCAGTTATTCCACAGGCTAGTTAATAACATGTCGGGCAGGAAATCCAAAGTGTGGGATCATTTTGAGAAGGTGAAGGACCAACCCAAGGTGATATGTAAACTCATCTTCACTGGTCGACTACAAACATGACGTATCATGTGAAACATGGAAGTAGCTACATGCCCATTAGCCCACAGCGTCATTAACAGGCGGCTCGCTCAGTGTGTGACGTGCACTTGTAGATAAAATATAGGCCTATATTAATGAAGGTTCATTAGTACGGTTTGTATTTCTCTGTAATGTAGCACAGTGTAAACAATGTTACTGAGACTATTCTTTCTCACACCTTCAACTCAAACCACCAAAATATATCATTTAATAAATCATAAGAAAAACAGCAGAAAATTAAAGAAAAATAAAGTGTTACTTGTGAGCATTTGTGTGACTTACCTTTAGTGACAGCAGCACTGTAGGTCTGGGCCACAAGTGGGCGATCATGTGACCCCTGTTCAAGGATCTCATTGGCTGGTTCAGCACTGCCGTCTAACCTGAGGAGATCCAACAACAGAAACTCTCAGTAACACTCTCAAACTTCAGGCTGTAAAATCTGCCACATTCAGTCTGCGTGTTACCTGTGCTGCTTCATAAGTGTGCACTCCCCTCCCTCTTGTGGATCCAGGTTGTACAGATACAGGTAACCATCAGCCGCTGCCACCAACAACCTGGGAATCTTCTGAATCCTGATTTCAAACAATACAAACAAAGATTCACAAACATCTCTCATGATGAAGTCCTTCTCATTTACTCAGCACCTATCTCAGCTGCCATGACTCGCATGTTGTTATGTAACAGCTGAAACTATGTTTGACCACATCTCCACTGCTTGGTGCGGCACAGCACTCCTCAACTTGCTCGTTTTTGGCGTCGCTATGGCGATCAGCTGAGAATCCCGCCTACACTGAGGGGGTACTATCTGCAGTGGGAAACGAAATAGAAAAAAGAACCTGGTACCAAAAGAAAGTTGAGTCAAGTTGAGCCAAAACATGCGGTTCATTAAAAATCAGCTGCTTTAAAGTGTTGAGAAACATTTTCTCAGATGAACCCTGGGCCACAGGAGATTTAATGATTCATACTTTACAGATGCAGCAAAACTGGTAGTTAACAAGAGCAGCGATAGCAGGGCTGCATCAGTAAACATCATCATCTGAAGTTTAAACATCACACATGATTAATTTGACTCATGTTGTCTCAGAGGTGTCCAGGGACCATGGTGGTTATTTCATACTAATAAATGAAGACAGAACGAAAGGCACAGCACAGATGTGTATGACCAGTCTGTGCATGTTAATCTGGCCCTGAGAGCAGGCCGGCACTGAGTCATGCACATCACTTCTAATTCCACTTTCACTTCATGTTTCAAAGGAAGGGCCCGAAAACAGAACACAAAAATAGTGCTGCATGTTGCATGTACGCAGAGGTGAGGGACTCCTCAGGTCATATGACTTGACTCAAGTCAGACTTAGATTGCAAATGGAGGACTAGCTTGACTAACAGCGTTAAAAGACTTCACCTTGACTTGGTAGTCATGACTTAAGACTTCAGTTAGAACTTGAGACAGAAACAATCTGAATTTTTAAAATTACGTATTTGCATTTTTCTAGATATTGTGAAGTCACATTTTCTTTCATATACATGCAAACCTGGCAACCTACAAGGAGGCGGTGGACGAGTAAAGGTCAACGCACAAGGCACGAGTCATGGAGGAGGCTATAAATAAAAAGAGAACAGCAGTATGTAGCTCAAAAATCAGTGACACAATCCATTTTCAACCGCTTCTCTGTGGCTGAGCAGCAGGCCTAGCAAACGTTCCAGATGTCCCTCACCCCAGCAACGCTTTCCAGCTCCTCCTGGGGGACCCCAAGGTGTTCCCAGGCCAGATGAGATATGTAATCCCCCCACCGTGTTCTGGGTCTGCCCCGGGACTCCTGCCAGTGGGACGTGACCTCTAACGGGAGGCACCCAGGAGGCATCTTGATCAGATGCCTGAACAACCTCAACTGACGCGAAGGAGCAGCGGCTCTACTCAAAGTTCCCTCAGGATGTCCGAGCTCCTCACCCTATCTCAAAGGCTGAGCCCAGACACCCCACGGAGGAAACTCATTTCAGCCGCTTTTATCTGCAACCTCATTCTTTCGGTCACTACCCAGAGCTCATGACCACAGGTGAGGGTTGGGACGTAGATGGACCAGTAAATCAAAAGCTTTGCCTTCTGGCTCAGCTCCCTCTTCACCATGATGGTCCAGTGCAGTGCCTGCATCACTGCAGTTGCTACATCAAACCACCAATCCTCTTCACACGCCATTCTACCCTCACTAATGAACAAGACCCTGAGATACTTGAACTCCCTCACTTGGGGCAGTAAATCTCTCCCAGTTCACCTTTCCCAGCAGAGAACTCCGGCCTCAGCACACACAACATCTAACTTCATAAAACCCACAAAGACAGGTATGTATGAATGTGTCTGTTTAGCTAACTTATTAGCTTACCGGCTGGTCAAACGTTAGCTAGAAAGCTAATGTTTAACCACATCATCAGAATTTCATAGGACTTGTCTTCCTTGAATTACTGCAGGGGACTCGACTAGACACGCCTGGTTTTCACCTCAGTAACTTGGAACATGCTTGTGACTTGTAAATGTGTCATTTACTCCCAGCTCTGTGCATACATAGATGTGTGTGCGTGCGTCGTACTCACACAGCTAAGGCGCAGATGTTCTTGTGTCCACAGAAGGGCAGACGTACAGTGGCGAAGGCTCGCCCTTGGGTGAACATTTCCGTAACCTGAGAAGGCAGGTAGGTGGTGGACGCCATCAGGACCTTGCCCAGGTACCCTCCCCATGTGGTGGGCTCCTCCGCTGGCCTACACACACATACACACACACACACAGAGTGTAAGGATCCTGACATCCCCTGATGAAACCACAAATGAGAAGTACAGTAAACTCATCTTTCTTCTCAACAAAAGCTTTACGTGAGTTGATTGTTCTTTAATGAAAATATACTGTCCAGTTCGGTCAGTGGGAGGTGCAGCCATCTTGGCTCTTTTCAACGATCCTCTTTACCGTCTTCGGAGGGCGACAGACAGACAGATACTTACACATACTTCTCCTTCTGCGTCTCTAGTTTGAAGATATGGACCGTCTCTGTGTTGCTGGAGGCCGACAGGTACAGGCCTTCCATACTGAACGCCAGTGAGCAGATGCTCACACACCTGAGATAAGAAAGGGAAGCAGGTGAACACAAATATACGGCACATATGATACAAAATCAGGCTCGTCATCAAATCATCTACCTCTTGACTCCTCTTCGAAACTCAAAGAGCTTCTGTCCCTCTGGGATTGAGAAGACACGGATGACTGTGCCCTGGGAGGAAGTGAAAGATACACAGAGGATGACAACTTGATGTGTATTTGCTCGGGCAGGAAACAAAATCACACATAAACAAGCCGCAGAGACATCGACTGTGTTACCTTCTCTGAGGCTGTGGCCAGTTTGGTTCCACTGGCATCGAAAGCCAGAGCCGCTAATGGGCTGTCGTGGGCTGGAATCATATTAGCCGCTCGCTGGGAAACACACAGAGACACTAGTTAGAGATGCTCTTCTTCAGAGAATAGTGAGTGTAAGCTGTGACGGATGATAGGAAACACTGGCTGTAAGAATACAGAGGACGGAGTGTAATAGGACGATTTACATTTCACGTCGTCTTTTCTAGAATAACATACAATTAACACTACACAATTTAATAAGCACAAAGAAACAGCACCCCAGCTATACATGTAGCAAACACTTATTGTATATACACTGGAAAATATGAGCGGAGAAGAAAAGGCTGGTGCGAAATATTAAATATTGGGGCTTTATTACAGAGAGGGTCCATTATTTTTGTGAGGTTTTAAATCTTTCTGTAGCTTCCCAGTAGTGTTTCTTAACTCAGTGGTTCCCAATTGGTGGGTCAAGGTCCAAAAGTAGGTCGCGGGTCCATCCTAAATGGACCGAAAGTGACTCACGAATGTGTAAAGTTAGTAAAAAACTCACTTTATTTTGAAGTACAGTGAATTTCCAGCACAGAGCTTTTATTTTGAAGTGTCGTTTCCTGCTGTAGAGTGAGTAAACAACGGACAGCTGCTGAACAGAGACAGCAAACAAGCTCAACGACATGGCCAAACACAAGAATGACACTGAATAAATTAAACTGCGTGGACCTTGAACTAACGAGTGAGGAAAAATCTGGACTCCGTGGCTGCACCAATTGTGAACCACTGCTTTAAGAATTTAAATCCAAACATTCAGATTTTAGTCAAAGTATGTTGTAGCAGCAAAATGCCATTTCCCAAAGCTCTTCTAAACCCATTTTCCTGTGTGACCTGATGGTTTCTGCATAACAACACTGCTACATATACACCCCTTATCCGCCTAATGTACCTCTCCGTGACTGAGCCAGGCCTTCTTTTACAAAGTGTGTGTTATCGACCTTACACATTAGCTTTATTCCTCCCACGCCCCTGCCAGCACGGAAGCGAGGCAACTGCTGTGGACGCCATCTTAGTTCAGATCCAAAAGTCACACAACAGCAAAGACTAACAGATCAAACTACCATTTTTATCAAAGGAGTCTGGTGGCTTAGAAGAGGGTGATATAATGGCTTCAGTTCCCTGCTGAAAAAGGCTGTCTGACGGTGAAGTAAAGGGGTGAAAATATTCTGTATCTCACATAGACTTAAACTGATTTTGATATTTTTAGGTGGTCGTTGAAGTTGTTATTTTTATCAGCGCTTCACTGCTTTTTGCTAACAGCTTTCTGTAAAAAAAAAAAAAAAAACGGTAAAAGAACATAGGTGGAGTCCACCGTATCCACAAAGGCCTTTTTTCCTGAGGCAAGTGTATTTTTTCAATTATTTGCAATGGGAGTGCCGCTTCTTTATGCTACTCTACAAACGCCAGCAGCATGAGGAGGCGCTAAGCATCTATTCCATGCTGAATGCTGCTTGTTTAGCATTTTTATTCTGAGCAACAAGAGTTAAAAAATGCTCAACTTCAGGGTGAAAACGCTGTGCTTGTCACTGTCACTCCTGCTGTTTAATCACAGTAGAGGAGGGACAAATACCACTAGGCCTGCCCTCTGACAGTCAACCAAACGTTAGTCGACCAGAAAGGTCATTAGTTGGCAACATTTCATTGGTCTCTTAGTCACAGATAAAACAAACAAATGTGAAACTGTATTGTCAAAATAAATCAAAACTTATATGACTGGACCATGTGGCAATTTAATTTGAAAGGACAGACACAGGAAGTGGCCACACTCAGCGGTCAGACAGGGGTCACGTTAATTTCCAGGGCTGGTACCTGTGGTTATTCCACAGGCTAGTTAATAACATGTCGGGCAGGAAATCCAAAGTGTGGGATCATTTTGAGAAGGTGAAGGACCAACCCAAGGTGATATGTAAACTCATCTTCATTGGTCCACTACAAACATGACGTATCATGTGAAACATGGAAGTAGCTACATGCCCATTAGCCCACAGCGTCATTAACAGGCGGCTCGCTCAGTGTGTGACGTGCACTTGTAGATAAAATATAGGCCTATATTAATGAAGGTTCATTAGTACGGTTTGTATTTCTCTGTAATGTAGCACAGTGTTAACAATGTTACTGAGACTATTCTTTCTCACACCTTCAACTCAAACCACCAAAATATATCATTTAATAATTACATTAATATCATAAACATGCGGGCGACTAGTCGACTAATGGCTCTAAATGATGACTATTGGTCGACAAGGAAAATTCTTAGTCTGGAGCAGCCCTAAATACCACTAAGAGGACATGAGCCCTTAAAAAAAGACAGTGACACTGTGTTGACGTTCTCTTACCAGGTTGACTGTGTCAAACACTTGAACTTCTCCTATCGTAGCGCTGCCTGGGTAGGCCAGATAACAGTTATCATTGCTGATGGACAGGGCGCACAGTCCTGGAGAAACATGAGCACAAATACAAACCTATTAACAAAGGCAGAGAGATGCACCAGACTCCAACAAAGCCACCTTCATCTGAACTCGACAATAAGTGAAACTGAAAGAGTGACTCAAGCACATAGTGAGACTACAGTCATCTGAATGTGTAAAATGGTTCTGACAGCATGAGTGGGCTTGTGTTCAGTGGGTGTATTAAGCAGACAAACATCACAGGAGGAACTCAGACCGCAGTGACAGTTTTCAGCCTTTAGGGCAACAGCAAACAAAATGGAGCTAATTGTGAACTAAAAATACTTAACTTGTAAAAATGAAAGAGAAACCAAAAGCACCAAAAAACCAGAAGAATGCCATGTCTCTGGTTTCAGTTTCAGCACACAGTATACTGAAAAAGGAAAAACCTTCCTCCTCCCTCTATGAGCACTTTGCTGTACATATATACACACACTATACTTACTATGCTTTACACATACATATAGTGTTGCTCGACATTTTTCAGACTCACCTGACGGGTTGGGTGGAGTTTCTCTGATAGTGTGCAGCACTTTCATGTCTCGGATGTTGTGAATGTAAAGCGACTCCTCCAGACACACGATCAGCCTCTGCAGATGAACCACAAAACATCAATAACATAACCACTGAATGCTGATCAGACATATTGCTGTGATGATACATTGGCCAGCTACAGTACAGGGCTGGGTACTGAATTCTGATTCTTTTATGGCAGATTTCTCCTTAGTCATTTGTTCAAGGTCCACACAGTTTAATATATTCAGAGTCACACTTGAATTTGTCCATGTTGTTGAGCTAGTTTGCTGTCTCTGTCAAGTAGCTGTCTTTTAGTCACTCACTCTACAGCAGGAAACAGCACTTCAAAATAGAAGCTATGTGCTGGAAAATTCACTGTACTTAAAAATAAACTGTGCTTTTTACAAACTTGACACGTTTGTGAGTCACTTGCGGTCCATTCAGAATGGACCTGCGACCCACTAGTTGGGAACCACTGTTTTATGGCACTGACTGCATTGTTTCAATACTACAAAGTACTGAAAAATGCTGTGTCATTCTGACCCAGATTTTGATACCTAAGGAGTAAATCTCGTCAGCATCAGTGAGCTAGTAAGCATCCAGCATGTCTGTACCAGGATTTAACAATGCTGGTGATTGGCTGTCTAACGTTGCATATCGTAGAGACACAGGAACCATGTGTGTGTGTGTTGTTGTATTTTACAAAACTTGACTACAGGTGTGACAAATATCTAAGAGGAGATCAAAAGTGTGACTCTGTTTTCTCAGGCTTGGTGCCAATAGTGCGCATACAATATATGAAAAACGGACTTTATCGTCAAGACCAGCAACAGGACGAATTCAATGACACGTGCACGGCAAAGTTGCTCCATGGTCGACTGCTAGAAGAAGGACAGACCACAGCCATCATCCTCTCAGCTTTCAAGTCCACCTGACATTACAGAGCCTCCCTCAAAATCTCCACCACCAGATTCCCCCTCATCCCAGATTACTGAGGACGGAGCTATGATGTCTTGGATTTTATTAGGTAATATTTATCAAATATAAAAATTCTGCCACCTTGTACATGGTTGTTTACTAAAGTTATTGTTACAATAACAGGTGCGGTGACTTAAACTGAAAGCCCTGTTGATATTATGTTGACAGACAACTTCAAGCTGCGGTAAAATGTTATTTTTTATGTTGTAAAACAGCTTTAAGTGGATGGTGAGTTGTCGGATGGAAAATTTAGGAACAAACTCTCTGATCATCACACTCAGGACTTCCTCTCTATCAGTTTGTATTTGAATTGATCAAAGCCAATCAGGTCAGATCAGATCAGATCGATGGATTAGAGGAGCAGCTGTTACTTTCTTTTGTTGGCAAGACCCAGAGCTGGACCGTGGAGTACGCTTTTTCCTGGGGAATGTACTCTGTTTCATCTGAAGTACTTTGGAAAAACAATAGACAACGCTAAAGCTGTATGAATAAATGAATAATTAAGCTTCACTTTCATTGTGCTTGGCACTCTGCTGCTCCATCTGTGCCCGGAGTCGCTATGCCAAGAGGGAGAGAGAAATGCAGCTCCAAAAATATCTAAATGTGGCGGCAAATGCTGATGTATGCTGATATTGTGGCGGTGTGCTACACATAAATTAATGTGGGAAACCCTGTTTTTTAAATGTGATGTGTAATTTTCTTTTAGTTAAAATAGATTTTAGAAAATTGGTATTGAGAAAGTATAGTTCAGTTACCAGTATCAAAGTCAAGGTGTTAGTGCCAGTATCTGTACGATACCCAGCCGTAGCCAGGTATGACATTTGCACGAGATAAATACACCATCTGTTCTTTGATGAACGTGTGACTATTTCAAGAGAAAATGTGTGAGACAAACAGGTCTTTCTTTGCCCTCGTCCTCCTACCTGTCTGTTGAGTTTGACAGCCAGTATGGTGTTGGAATAGGAGTAGTTGCAGATCTCGGTTCCCTTCTTGAAGTGACAGACTTTGAGCTTCCTGGGGGCCTTCAGGCTGACAATGGCCACCAGGCTGCTGGAGAACAGACGCTCCACGATGCACACATCCTCCGTGTCCGCTGCAGGGACACACACACACACACACACACACACACACACACACACACACACACACACACACCAATCAACACTTCACAACGTTCACTCCTGTCATCTTTTATTAGCTGCCTCTCTGTGACCCTAACAACTTCAAAACAGTAAAATGGTGCAAATGAAAACATCACATATCAGCCACATTTGGACAGTAAGCTGAGTCACAGAGGTTTCAATGTTCCTGAATACAACTGCAAAACTTTAAACACATTATTCATGTTCAGTAAACATATCCAGCAAAAGATGGGTTTATGAATTATCGATGAGAGCACTTACTGGTCCAACACACTTATCTCCTACTACCTGCTTTGCATCGGCTATTCAAATTGAACACCATTATCAAGAAGTAAGGGTTGGCTCATCATACATGGGAAGTTCATGTGACACAAGACTGCTGCAGAGATCATATTATAAATTATGTAAATCCACTTATGAGGAGCGACATTGATGTTTTAGTATATGAGTGTGTGAAAAGTGCTGACAAACTTACTTAATATTTAAAGTGACAGCAGTGTTCTAATGGTGCAGCGACTGTGTCTAGACAGCGTGCATTAAACACAATGACTCACAAAAATATAACAAAAGTAATACTGTGTATACACAAGGATTCTGTACTCAGTCTGGTCCCTGATTAATGAGACTGCAAACACAAGTGGACAGAGGACATTATAGAGTAAAAATAGAGCTGCAAAAATACTTACTACATTCATATATCTGCTCCAATTTGTCTACAGAGGACAGGGAGAAAAACTTGTATCCTGACTTGGTGCCAACAGCTAAGGACCTACATAAACAGCAGAAACAGACACAACAGCAGCCATGAACAATCATTACATCAGGAAGCTATTACACCCACACACACACTAGATATTGTCAGACTCCAGAGGTGTTATTACAGCTCAGAGGGTGTCACAGTGGACACTGCAGGTGATCCAGCTGTGAGTTTGATTCCTGCGTGTCGTGGTGCGACTGTGACAGTGGTCACACGACTGCAGCAGTTTTGCAATAACACCAGGCCTCTCCGGTCTAAAGCAGTCACCACTACTTATAGCGGGCTGCTCCTCCAGTGTCATATATAGCTGCATGTGTTATTGACGTCTGTGAAATACAGTGACCCAGTTTGTGACTGTTGCAGCATCATAAAGCAGCCTTTAACTGTAGCGCCAGTCCTGACAAATAACACCCACTCAACACCTGCGCTAAAAATATATATATAAAGCCACATAAACTTAGCTATTTCATATATTTTACGACTCTATACATGTATCATAACAATCGTCACCACAGCCTCCAACGAAGTTACATGACACCTAACCTACATGTGTATTGTGGCTAAAGTTAGCATCACCACCACACAGCATCATGTTAGCTACAGACCTAAGCTAGTGACGGGGGAATAACACGTAGCCCAGCGCCAACTGGACACTTTACTTAGCTAGCTAAAGCTAGCATGTGTTAATGGTAATTTCTAATGTGAGACACCACATCCAGACTGATTCACATTCAGCCCTGTCACCCCGTGAGGCGCCCAGACATGTCCACACTGAGCTAGCTAACGTCAGCTAAGCTAGCTTGACAGCACAGGCCATCGGATCCCCAGCTCTCTCCCCGGCCCTGTCTTACGTGTTGTCCTGGTTGAAGTTGGCGAAGAGGAGCTGGCTTCCGCCAGCATCCCCGCTTTGACTGGCCAAGTTCATGGGCTCGGCACCATCGACATATAAAGCTCCGGTGGAAATAGCAGCAGCTGGGCTGGGATGAGTACAGTGAAGGGCCAGAAGTGTTGGGCTTCAAGGAGCCATCTCTCTTTTTCCAGCCCCGCTGTAGTGATTGTTGTTGTTTGTCATAGGGGCTGTTGCTCCCCCTTACTGCGCATGCGCCGAGGACGCAGCGTGCGCTGGCTTTAAAGAGGCAGGACCGTTTTGTCACGCAGGATCCTCATGACGATAAATACAACTTTAATCATATACAATATCACTGTGAGAGCTATTTTTGTTTATTAACAAGGCTCCAGAGAGAAACAGAGAAACGTGAAGCAAACACGGCTCTTCTTCAAACACTGCTCTGCACAGTAACCATTCATGATTTGGGGTAACACCGCCCCCTGCTGTCAATATGTGCGAACAACATCTGACATGTATGGGAGAGAAACACTGTGTACCTTTACTGACATGTCAAAGATATTGTATTTATTCTACATTTATTTTGGCTTGCTGCACTGGCTTTCAGTCTCTTTTAGAATCCATTTTACTCAACTCAACCTAACTCAAATTTATTTATAAGGCACATTTCAAAACAAGGAGACATAACTGTCAGGTACACTGCTCACGCATTTAGAGACACAACACTCACAGGCCCGCGTCAAAACCACATCAGGGGGACTCAAACGCTAATGGATAAAAGTACGTTTTGAGTCTGGACTTAAACGAGTTAATGGTGGGGCAGATCTGATTGGGAGGGGGATGCTGTTCCACAGTTTGGGGGCAGACACAGCCCCTAAGCTTAAGTCCGGAGTGTGGGACAGCCAGGAGCCCCTGGTCAGCAGACCTGAGGGACCTGGGCATAGAATAAGACGTTAGGACAGGGCCAGACCATTAACAGCTTTGTACACAAACAGGAGAACCTTTAAGTCAGCTCTGAACTTTTCAGGCAGCCAGTGGAGAGAGGCCAAAACAGGTGTGATATGGTCGCTCCTCCAGGTTTATGTAAGGAGTTCTTTTAATCACATACAAGGCTCTCAATGACCTGACACCAGAGTGTATAACCGAGCTTCTCACACTGTACCATCCAGACAGGCCCCTCAGGTCTGCTGGTCTGGGTCTTCTAACTGTTACAGAGTCCAGGTTAAAGACAGCAGCATACAAAAAGGTTACAGCCAAACAACAACACAACAAAACATAAAAGATATACAGTAACATGTAGAAATATTTGAACACCTACGCACAATGAGAACAAGAACAAACCATCCTTGTACTTATAAGAGCTTTACAATCAGGCCAAGAGACCAATTCAAGTAGTTTCAACTCTTCTGTGCAAAGGTAAGTTCAAATAAACACAAGAAATTTGTGCTCCAGAGAAAGGACCAGCGCTCAGTGAAGAACCTCCTAAGCCCTATGATAAGCTAATATGGCAAGGCTTAACTATACAGACCTGTGAGCAGTGATAATTATCACGTCTTTTGGGTCATCAGGTGGGAACCTCGTTTCACCAGTGTTTCGTCTAGGCTAGACAGTGATCTCTGGCATCCCAGAGACACTCCTCTGATGCCAGCTCTCATTGCTCCTTGCTCCGACCCAACAACCTCCGTTACCTAACCTGTATTACCACATGGCTTTCTCAGCCCAAACAGCACTGCAACCGTCAACAAATTAAATAAATTATAGTTAAACACGTCTCAACTGTTGAAGAGCTCATATCCACTTGGAAAGGAAAAAGACTAAACCAAACATCAGACACTTTGCTGTGTTATCTCTGAATCTTGATCTGTGATTCATGATTTATTCTATTAATGTCATCATATTCCCAAATATTTGTGACTTAAAGGTTAAAGTGTATATATATATATATATATATATATATATATAGACCCTACAGACCCTGGTGCACACTATTGTGCATGTATTGTCTTGAGACAAATAGAGACTTCACATTGGAGAACATCCACATACAAATTACCCAGCAATCATCACTGCATATCTATATCTATATCTATATCTATATCATTTCCGTCACTGAAAGAAAAAAAACATCCCCATGCTGAGTCATAATCATGAGATGAAAAGTAAAAATTATGAGCTAGAAGGTCAAAATTATGCAATAAAAAGTCGTAATTATGAGATAAAGAATTGAAATTATGAGATAGAAAGTCACAATTATGAGGTAAAAAGTCATAATGATGAGATAAAAAGTCATAAGTATGAGATAAATAGTTAAAATCATGAGATAAAAAATCATAATTATGAGATAAAGAATTGAAATCATGAGATAGAAAGTCAGAATTATGAGATAAAAATTCATAACTATGAGATAAAGAGTTGAAATTATGAGATAAAAACTCAGAATTGAGATGAAAAGTAAACAAGTATGAGATAATTTCGGTGGTGGAAACAGGCTTCCATACATATCTGACAAAACTATCAAAGAAAATTAATTCTTATTGAATAGTTTTGATAGTTTATTTATAGATTTTTATAGCTTATATTTAAGGCATACAATTTTGTGTTAGATAGCTGAACACAGAAATATATATTCAAGGTGACAATCTGAATCATTTGCAAGGGCCCGCTCGTTCTACGGGCCCCTCCAGCCCATGGGCCCCAGTGTACGGGCACTGCCTGCTGTCCCCGGTTGAATTATTCCTGTGGTCACTTGTTGCAACACATGTTGTACAGACCATATATGAAGTCATGCAAAGCCCTATTTTTGTAGCACAATCAGGTATAAACATAGCAAAACCACACATATTAAATACATATTTTTTCTATGGTGAATATAGAGATTATATTGCAATGTATATTCAACAACATACATCCATAAATAAATCTGACATTTGAACCAAACACATGTTTCTGTCACATATCTGCACATACATTTAGGGTGGCAGTAGCTCGGTCCATAGGGACTTGGTGGAACTGGAGTGTCACCGCTTTAAGTCTCCGCCTGGACCAAAAATGGAGTGTGTGGCTGGAGAGGTGTCAGTTCACCTCCTGGGCACTGCTGAGGTGTCCTCGAGCAAGGCACCGAACCCCAGACTGCTCAGGGCGTCCTGTCCTGTGTGTGCACGTGTGTGTATCTTGGGCCTGTGTGTACATGACAACAGAGTGATATAATTGATTTTCCCCTCAGGGATTAATAAAATAAAGTATGTCTTCTTCTTCTTGCAGTTTTTATGTTTGGAAACCAGATATCACATCAGAAGACATGCCTCTATATGTAAATATATGTGCATATGTTGGCCATGTATCACATGTATCAGCTGCATTTAACTATTCTGGACGCAGTGTTACTAAAAGTTGCCAACTAAAGTTAGATAATTCAGTTAAACTGCATGTGTTTCAGCTTGTGTGAACTCCATATTGATTATTACATATCTTTGATGTGAGTGTCAAAACTTAATGTTCATTCAACGTCTGAGGCGTGGGATGAGAAGGAAACCGTTGGTGATCTGAAGTGCCAACCTTGTAATTTGGGGTGTGAGTCACAGTTTCTGTCTGCGTGTATTAGTTTCATTGCAGTTTCAGGTGTAAGTCTGAGCATGTCGGAGTTGGATTGTGAGCTACGCAAATTATTCAGTGGATAAAAACATGAAGGCAGAGACAGGCTCTGCAGACAGCTGCTCGTCCTGTGTGAGGATCTCACAGAACAAAAGACGGATGTGGAGTAGTAACACTATCACACCATCAGCTAGTTGGCACAAATATAACACGAGGAAAGAACAGCAGTTTGTTAAGTAACCTGTATCAACAAGAAGCTGTTAAGCATAACAAGTTCTGTATTAAAGGAACAGTTCACCTCAAATACAAATGTTTTTCCTCTTATCTGTAGTGCTATTTATCAATCTAGATTGTTTTGGGGTGAGTTCTATGTGAACTTGAATTATCAGTTTGAATATTATTGTCCATGAGTAAATGCACGCTTCCTTCTGCGCAGTGATTCAGTTGGTGGGTGTGGTTCAGAAAGAAAATAGTTCCTACATGCTCACAACAAGGTCTGTGGATCCGCTTATCCAGGGCCAGGTCGCCAGGGCAGCAGGCCGAGCAAAGCACCCCAGACGTCCCTCTCACCAGCAACACTTTCCAGCTCCTCCTGGGGGACCCCAAGGTGTTCCCAGGCCAGATGAGATATGTAATCCCTCCAGTGTGCTCTGGGTCTGCCCCTGGGCCTCCTACCAGTGGGACATGCCCAGAACACCTCCAACAGAAGGCACCCAGGAGGCATCCTGATCAGATGCCCGAACCACCTCAACTGACCCCTTTCAACATGAAAGAGCAACTACTCTACTCCGAGCTCCTCACCCCATCTCTAAGGCTGAGCCCAGCCACCTCACAGAGGGAACTCATTTTGGCCGCGAGCCCGGTCTCACTCCGAAGTCATCAAAATTCGGCGCTTTGGCGAGACTTGTTGCATCAGAAACTAATGAAAAAAGGTGTCCTTTATCGTCAGTATGATATGCGGCCAGTTGCCGTTACAGTTTAACGACATCCTGCGGCACCAGGGGGAAACACAGGGGGACTAAGATGAAGGTTAAGGCGGTGAAAGTCCGACTGGTGCGGGTAGAAAGGGCTTGTCCAACAAACACGGACTTTCACCCTCGAGAGCGATGTTTGTGTCCCGTAAGATTATAAAGCCAAACGCTGTTCTTTTTTTCCTAAACCTAACCACATGCATGCCACTGTCTGCTTGTACCGATGTAGTGCTTTTATTTTGAAAGAGACTGTATGTAAATGTTAAATTTCCTGTGAAAACAGGAAGACAGGCAGAACTTGACACGGTGTCCCAGAATGTCAACAACAAACACACCCAGGGTACCTTGCACGTCGTATGTGAACGTGGAAAGTCCATGACCAAACAAACGTCAATATGTGACAAGGTCAGAGTGAGAATGTGTTGCAGCTGCTTGTGTCCACGATCTCATTCTTTCGGTCACTACCCAGGGCTCATGACCACAGGTGATGGTTGGGACGTCTTCTGGCTCTTAGGATATGTCTACAAAGAAAAACATGTATTGTGTTTTTGGTTTTGGGGTGAACTGTCCCTTTAAAGATTGAATGATACAGATTACATAAACCTGTATTGGCAGACTTTACATTTACATCTAAAACAACACAGTGACTCTGTCCACTTTGTTAATCGGAGCACCAAAGTTCTGTCTTCGCCCCCGTGACGTCATGATTCAGTGTCAGCTGTGTCCTTTGGTCCAGTTTATGTTTTCGGGGGCCGAGTGTCTGCTTCTCCTCCAGAGGTCTGTCAGCACAGGCAGAGCTCCAACACACTGTGTACTAGCCTTTGGTTTACACAAGCCATAGCTTCCAAATAAACATGATGGACAGAGGGACAGAGACAGAGACAGAGACGGGGAGTTGGGGGAGGGACAGAAAGCAAAGCTGCGTACACAGCTGGTAGAAGAAGTGTATATGGTGATGATGATAAGATGCTTTGATTTTAAGAGATTAAGAGCCAGAACACAGACTGAATGATACTCACAGATACATACTGTGTCCAAACAGACGCTGCACAAATATGCTGCACTGGCCGCTGTCACTGATATTTGAATCTTATCTGTAAACACAGTGAGGGGTGAATGTGTAACACGTTTCTGGTTGAAGCGTGGAAACTTGTTTGGATGTCTCTGTGTGTGTGTGTTTGCATAATGTATCTGTTCTGTCTCACACAGCTGCTGCACCGTGCCACACAGGGCCTCTGCTGGACGCTGTTATTGTTGGATAATATTTAATTTTCCATGCAATGTGTGTGTGTGTGTGGGAAGCATGAGTGGATCTGCTAAATCAAATTTAGAGAGGCAGAGAGAATGACATGCTTCCCTTTTTATGATGATGAGAAAGATGTACTTCAGAGCCAGCAGCAGCAGAACAAATAACTGCTACAGAGACGGACAATTCTAGTTGAAATGACCAGTAAACAGCATTTGTCTCACGTCCCTGCTGGTGTTTGTACGACAGGTCCTTTTGACACATTAAATCATTTACCTGTCAGCTCTGTTTGCTGTCACATATCAAAGTGCAGGTTGCCAAACCTCTTTCACTTTTTACTGGAGATAAGGGGTCGTGAGGAACCTTGGACTTTAAATAAAAACATACATTTTAAGGGGAATTTACAGGCTGATTCACGTGTTTTATACTCAACATGTTTACATATTTAAAGGCCAATAAATACGTAAATAATGACTCCATCTGTTTATTCCTGGCAGTGTGGAGCAGGCAGCATTTAGACACCAATTTAGGGAAATAAAATCAGTAAAGGTATTCAGATCCAAGACATGAATGTAAAAATATTCTCTTTAAAAGTGAAAATGCCTCGAAAGTAAAAGTACAGAAGTATCATCGGCAAAATGTACTTAAAGTAAAAGTACTCATTTGTGATGATCTCATTGTGATGCCTTACTGGCTACGCAATATTTTATCTGGTCACAGTGGAGCTGGTTTTGTACAGTGAGTCCTTCCCCCTCCAAAGGGTCATAATATATACATATAACAATAATATAATATACAGATAAATGTTTAAAGGAAAAAAGTTCTGATGACAATGTCTGTTTATTGTAGTTAATGCTGTCCTCATGTCTTCATGCTGTGAATCTTGCCAAAGGACTGCAGGTAAAAATTAGCTGGCTGGCTAACACTGGCACATTTACAGAAATGTTAATTAATGTGCATTGTCCTTATAAATAAATAAAATAAAATAAAATAAAATAAAATAAAATAAAATAAAATAAAAGAAATGAAATGAAATAAAATCAATTAAAATAAGATAAAATAAAAATAATAAAATGAAATGAAATGAAATCAATTAAAATAAAATAAAATAAAAAAAATAAAATGAAATGAAATGAAATTAAATAAGATAAAACAAAATAAAATGAAATAAAATCAATTAAAATAAAATAAAATAAAAATAATAAAATGAAATTAAAATAAATCAATTAAAATAAAATAAAAACAATAAAATAAAACAAAATAAAATGAAATAAAATCAATTAAAATAAAATAGAAAAAACAAAATAAAATTAAATTAATAAATAAATTGTACACAAAATTATGGTTTTAAAAAAAGATTTTTTTCTTGGGCAATAAGTAGGTGTTTTTTTTAATGAAGCCATCTGGAAGGTTAAGATTGTAAATCACTTTAACAACTTATAAAAAAGAATGTCGAGAATCACTTGTTTATTTTTTTATTATGTGTTGTAGTTTTTAATTTCATGATTTAATGATTTTAAGATTTATTGTTTTGCTGATATCAAGCTATGATGTCTTCTATTTTCATTTATTTTCTGTATGAACATTGTATTAATACGTCCTTTTATACTGAACTGCCTTGTTGGCCTGTTTTATGTCTGTTCTATTTACATGTGAAGCACTTGGTGCATATAATTCTCTTATTGTATAGCACTTTATGCTGCATTTCTTGTATAAGACGAGCCATATAAATACTTTATTATAACTATTTTACAGAGATTATTGTTGTCCCTACGTAAAGTCACAAACTGCAAAGTAACTATGCTGTCAGCAGAGTAAAAAGTCCAATATTTCCCTCTGAAATTGTGGAGTAAAAGTAGAGTAGCGTAAAAAGTAAATACTCAAGTAAAGAGCAAGTATCTTAAAATAATACTTCAGTGCAGTATTGGAGTAAATGTATAATTACTGTCCAGCAAAAATGTGCAGAAAATTTTCAGAAGTTAACTGATTAAAAAAATTAAACATCTAAATAATGAGAAAGAACTTTTTTGGTGTTTTCTGAGGTGCGTTTGAGGAACCTTGGACTTCTAAAATCCAGTCAGACTGAAGCTGGCTGACTGTAAACGGTGCTTTTTGCGCACTAGTGTGTGTGTGTACATTATATTCTCACCCTTGCACATGAAGAAAGGACACCATGAATAACTTTATTACATTGTTTATAATAATTTGGTCAGGTTGCGTTGTTATCTTTGTGTCTATTTTCTGTATTATCCCATCGGTTTTGTTACCAAACTGGAGCAGGCAGCTGAAAATGAAAACTGTGTTGTGTTGTGTTGTGTTTGCTGCTGTGTTATCATCATCCTGGATAGGGGAAAGGGGAGGGGAGGAGAGGAGAGGAGGGGTTACAAACCCAGTCCCGCGGAACATCCTGCAAACACATCTGAGAGTCGGAACAAAACTCTGCACAGTTTCCTCTCACACTGCTGCTGGCTGCGGCACACACCGCCTCCGTGCTCCCGCCGCCGGGATGGCTGCTCGTTCGACCACCGGAGGAGTCCCGACACTTTAGACACACTCGTGTGGTTGTTGTTGTGTAGTTGACTCTGCAGGTCGATGCCCCCGCTGTCGGACTGGAGTGTGTATGTTCGGACGCGCGGCGGTGGGACATCCGGAATGGGGGATCCGTAGGAGGAGACGACGCTCGCTGCTGTGTGTGTGTGCTGTTGGTAAATAGAGCGCACCAACGCGCGCGCGCACAGAGCCCATACGCACGAGATGGACTTTAAGAAAACAAAATTTGGGAGGTAATTTTTAAAATTTTCTCAGGAAAGTTTGAGAGCAGATATCTGACTGGCAGCATGTTTTTCATGTGTGACACATCCTGTGCATCCATGCGCACTGACGCGCTGGCACAGCGACAAACAGAGGGATGTTATAGATTAGTGTGTGTGTGTGTGTGTGTGTAGACCATTACTTTTGTTACTATTGAAGTACCAGAACAAACTGAGAGGAGCATAATAACAATTTCATTTTCAGTTTTACCAACAGAATAAGGTCTGCACAAAGAATCATTGCTGCCTTCAGTGTCCTGCTAAAATACAAAATTAAAATAAATTATTCACAGTATTATTCTGTTAGACAAACTGCACATTGAACTGAGCACAACAGGCACCAATAAAAAAAATTAAAACATTTTAAAGGAACAGTAGATTCGTTTTTGGAGGGTTTAGTGGCATCCAGCAGTGAGGACTGCAGTTTGCAACCAGCTGAAACTTCTCCTAGCTAGAGTTCCCTCAGTGTTAATTGTTCATGAGGTTTTAACCAGGAGCTGAATTATCCGCAGAGGTTATTTCCTCTCCAAAACAAATGGACCAGTTGATTCAAACCAGTAAAAACTGAACAAGGCAGCTTCACGTCACAAATCAGTGTCTCTCCTCTGCTGTTCAGCACGTTGCAGTCAGGCGGCTCCCCTAGCACCTGCACAACTTATTTCTGATCCAGACATTTAGGAGGTTTTAACCCTCCATTAAGTAGTTTAACGCACTGACACTTTCATTGCAGAGGAGTATGGTGGCCAACGCAAAAATGCAAACGGCCCTATGTAGAGCCAGTGTTTGGTTTGTCCATCCTGGGCTACTGTAGGAACATGGCAGTGCAACATGGTGATCTCCGTAGACAAGGATCCCCTCCCACGTAGATATAAAAGGCTCATTCTAAGGTAACGAAAACACAATGATTCTTATTTTCAGGTGATTAAATATTACTATTTTATATTCAATTTCTGCCACGCTGGACCTTTAAAGTAGAGCTGCGCAGTTAATTTGAAATATTATTGAAGTGCAGTATGGCCAGGTGCAGTGTCCAGATCGCAGGAGATGCATATTTTTTGATAACAGTATAATGTGTCACAACATACCCTCATACATGAAGCACTGTGGTGCAACAGACATGCCCCGGACTACAAATTATATTCCAGATACAAGGGAACATGCTGGTGTGATAAAGAACCCAGCAAAAATCACATCATTGTCATTTTATAACTTTTTCAGTGGAAATAAAAGGCAAAAATGACCATTCCAATAAAATTGTGATCCGTACCAAGAGTAATATGACTTTTTTTGCATATTGCGCAGCCCTAATTTTAAGTGCAGTTTTCCACTGATACTCTCTTTCAGCTAACTCGGAAAATCCCTGAGTGATATCACAGTCTTTCATGATGTGTTTATGGACAAGTTGCCAATTTTAAATAATGATCTTTTGTACGGCCCTCATTAGAATCACTGTATTTCTTGCACCAAAGTGCCTCTCCATCTGTCGTCCCATTAGGGCTGCAACTAAGGATTATTTTTGATCTCGATTACTTTCTCGATTGATCAATTAGTCAATAAATGTTGATCACTGTTTCCCAAAGCCCAAGATGACGTCCTAAAATGTCTTGTTTTTTCCACAACCCAACAATATTCAGTTTATGAATGAATGAATGACTTTATTTCAAACCAAATAATAAAAATAAAAAACAAACAAGACAAAGATAACAGCTTCCAAAAAGGAACACTGCGTACACCACTTCCCATGCAACTGTTGTGATCTATAGAAACAGACTTGATGGGAGAAACTTTGACCCATGCTTACAAACATTTGAATATTTTTTGGTGCAGGCCATTTTGGGCTTTTGTCCGTACATATATTTTTAGTATTGATCCTACACATTGTTTTATAAATGAGAGCTCAGAGCAGGCAAACCAAACAGTGACTCTAGATCGAGCCATTTGTCCTTTAGCGTCGACTACCGCAGTTAGCAGCCCCTCTGAGAGGAGCAGTGTCGGAAAACACTGGTTTGTTAAACGTGAAACAGCTTTACCAGGTTGTTTTGGAGAGGAAGAGACCTCTGCGGACAGTCTGGCTCCCGGTTAAAACCTCAAGAACATCTAGATAAAGTGAGCACACATCAAAGAAAGTATGTAGGCACACATTTGCAGGTCGGAGAGACACTGATTTTTAACGTGAAACTGCTTTATTCAGTTTTTTTATCGGTTTAAATCACCTGGTGCATTTGTTTTGGAGAGGAGGAGACCTCTGCAGATGATTCGGCTCCTGGTTAAAACTCTCTGATCGATAAACACTAAGGGAATTCTAACCAGGAGAAGTTTCAGCTGGATGTAATCTGCAGTCCTCACTGTTAGATGCCACTAAATCCCCTTAAATCTTATAAACTGTTTCTTTAAGAAGCTGAAATCAGAGAGTTTAGACTTGTTTCCTTAAAAAAAAGTGATTATCAAATTAGTTGGTGATTAATTTTATAGTTGACAGCTTGATTAATCGTTGCAGCTCTACCTCTCGTCCATCTTTCTGCTGTCCAGGTCCCTTGTTGGTTCACTCTTTCAGTCAGTTTGCTGTATTGCGCTGCTGCATTTCAGCATTTCAGCCGTTGTGACATCACAGGCACAGCATTTTATATCACGTTCAGCTCTGCTCGAGTGCATTCATCAGTCAGTTAGTGTCTATGTCTGTGTATGTCTTCCTGTGTATATGTGTGTGTGTGTGTGTGTGTGTGTGTGTGTGTGTGAGATGGCGATAATCGTGAGAACCAGAGTTTGAGTCCCAGAGGAGATGAACTTGAGCTTTACTGTAAAAGGAAAAGCCCTGCAGTTACAGAGAGTGTATACACGAACACACACACACACACACACACACACACCCACACACACACACACACACACACACATTCCTATAGTGTAGGTTATCATACAATGACCCAAAGGTTCTGATCCTCTCAGATGCAACCAATCCTATTAATGTATGGAATGTGCTGTAATGGGCTTTTGTAAATAAGCACTCACGTTGTGAGGTGAAAACAAGCCACACACACACACACACACACACACATGCAAGCAAACAGCAAACCACATGATACACACGTGCAGAAAAGAAGAAACAAGTGTGTGGAACGACAGAATCCAAACACATGAAAGAGAGGAAAGAGAGAATAGTGCGCTGATGAGGACAACAATGCCCTCTCTGATCAGAGCCTGTGAATCCCTATCCCGTCCTTTCAGTTCATCACACACACACACACACACACACACACACATACACACACACACACACACACACACACACAGAGTTCTGTCATAACCGATTAGAGGACATCAGAGTGCTACATTCAGGTCCATTGATAGCCCTACAATACCGCAACAGTGCTCAGAAAAATACTGCTCTCTTGTTATGCACTTGGCACGGACTGTCGGAGGAACTGCAGGGGAAACTGAAGGAATGGCGGCCGTACAATAATCTAATGTTACTAAATGTTTTCTTTCTTTGAATTACATCTCAAGAAAGACAGAGCATGTGACACAAACTTTGTTCTGTGGTAGGAATCATGCAAACATTCACACGTAACAAGTAATCCTAAGTCTAAGGCAGTGATACTCAGCTTACAAGCCTGTGGGCCAAATCTGGCATCTCATCGGGTGCAGGGGGCTCGCCAACCTGTTTCAATCAGGAGAGACAGAAGAATTAAGCTTAATGCGAAATACAAGTGTACACATTAACTGATTATTTGTGCAGATAAGATGTTAACAAAGTCTTTGGCGCTTAGAAACCAGAGGGAGATTATGTGTGATCGTGGGACATCTGAGCGGCAGCGAGTTAAATCCCACATGGAGTGTAGACACTGGAGATGGTGGCTGATGACTTTGGTTGATGAGGCTGCATACTGAGGACTAGGTGGTGATGGGGAGGTGGAGGGTACGCAAGGAAGCAGGGCAGAAAAAGAGCCATCTTTAAAATGAGGAGCAGTGAGATGATAGGTTGGCGGAGAAGGTGTGTCGCCGTGCTATTGGTTGATTGTGGATCAGCTCTAGAACATGTGATGACTCAATTGACAGCCCCGAACACTAGGGATTAAACATCTGCCCCCTCGCTAGTCGGCACCAAAAATATTAGTCGGTAAAACCTATTAGTTTTTTATTCACATACAAGGCCGCTTAACTGTCATGCAGCCGCCCGCCATTAGTGGGTGCTACAGAGCGGTCAGACAGCAGGTAATCCCCGCGGTAATGCTTGAGCAGACTGGAGTTTTAAAACAGCACGGTGGGAAATAAGAGAGGTGTCGTCTCGCAAAAGCAGCGTGGTTTGGCAGTACTTTGATCTGAGTGTTTTCCTTTTTTTAGACTAGTTGACTAGTCGTTATTAAAATTTTCGTTTGGTCGACAAGGGAAATTAGTCGCCAGGAACATCCCTACTGAACACTGAAATTGATTCATACTGGGGTTTTTTTGTACTTTGATTGTGAATAGGGTGCCAGAGTCCATAATAAACAGAAAATAGATCTTATAAAGAAAAAGTCTGGGCGAGAGGAGGATCCCCTGGACCCACTGGCAGAAGTCTGGGCTCCAAATCTCCTCAATTCCCAAACAGAAGCACCTGTGTGTACACCTGACCTGTGTGGGCTGTTCTTATGGACTTGTACTTGGCAAAGATGAATGACGACAGCAAATCACAGAAGGTTGAAAACAGACAAATTTGCTTTATTTAGCCTTTAATTTCAATCTTTATTCCGGAGTTAGACTACCGTAACAACTCTGCTATGTTAGTGTTAGTTAGTTAGCAAATGAAAAAAAAGAAAACAGGATAAAGTGTGTTTGTGGAGGTTAGTGTGTAAAAGTCAGATGTGTCTTGTGCAGCCCTGATGTCTCATAACATGACCTACAAGAGGAAAACACACTGACATTCTTGTTATGAGGGTTCTGATGATGAGTGCGCAAACACGCACACACACACACACACACACACACTGAAATGTAAAGTAAGACAACCACGGTCACGTGACAGCTTGTGAGAAGCTAATGTTGGTGATAAAGATGTGATAAGTGAAGCAGCTTAGAGGATATGAAGCATGTTCTTTGAACTAGGTTTCCTTTTATTTGCAGATAAGTTATCGTGTGATTTCCCCGAATATTAAACTCCTCCTCACTTTCAAAGGGTTAATACAGAAGTAACCTTTTATGAAAATGTGAGCAGCTTGAAATGTTTGGATGAGGCTGTTAGGGCTGCCCCTGACTAAGAATTTTCCTAGTCAACCATAGTCATCATTTAGAGCCATTTGTCGACTAGTCGCTCGCATGTTTACGATATTAATTTATTATTGAATGATATATTTTGGGTGGGGCAACACAATGGGTTGAGTTGAAGGTGTGAGAAAGAATAGTCTCAGTAACATTAACGTTAACACTGTGCTACATTACAGAGAAATACAAAACCGTACTAATGAACCTTCATTAATATAGGCCTATATTTTATCTACAAGTGCACGTCACACGCTGAGCGAGCCGCCTGTTAATGACGCTGTGGGCTAATGGGCATGTAGCTACTTCCATGTTTCACATGATACGTCATGTTTGTAGTCGACCAATGAAGATGAGTTTACATATCACCTTGGGTTGGTCCTTCACCTTCTCAAAATGATCCCACACTTTGGATTTCCTGCCCGACATGTTATTAACTAGCCTGTGGAATAACCGCAGGTACCAGCCCTGGAAATTAGAGGCTGTACACATGCTGCGTCTTTAACTGCGCATCGTATAGTCCTATTTACCGTGAAATCCTGAGTGCAGAGCTGATCTTCTTCCAGGAGCTGTTTATAAGTGTGTAGGCCTATCATCTGTGGGACAGGTGTAAAGCTCTGGGTACCCCTGCACTAACATGATCAACTTTTCCGTATTTATCAGACTGAATATTTACAGAAGAAGGGAAAGATATCTGTTGCGCTGGTGGTGTTGGCAGACTGGCAGTTGAATGACATCATATGGCTAATAAACTGCTTTTGTAGTTGGAAGATGTCGTCTCAAGATAAAGTTAAACGTGGCAATGCTCCCAAATAGGGTCAAATGCGTTTTTCCTTTTTACTAGTCCTACAGTACCTTTTTGGGTTTTACGCAGGAGGTGTCAGAAAAGTTACCACAGGGATAACTGGCTTGTGGCAGGCCAGGCGTCCACAGTGATGTCGCTTTTTGGTCCTTCGATGTCGGCTCTTCCTGCCATTGTGAAGCAGAATTCAGCAAGCGTTCGACTGTTCACGAACTAATAGGGAACGTGAGCTGGGTTTACACCGTCGTGAGAAAGGTTAGTTGTGGAAATTGAAGTCAGGTGTACATCTTCCTCTCCAGTGGTGCCAAAGTGGCAACACAGGGTTGGGTTGCAGGTCAAAGTTGACGATTGAAGATAAGGTTTGGAAATGTTCCTTCCTGTATTATTCAAGGCTCGGACACGTCCGATACATGTCAATCAGAGAAGCCTCACTAACAACTGGAGTTCACATCTGGGTAAATACATGGTTGTCTGACTTTAGACAGATGAGCTCTGTGCACGACTTTAAACTGTAATAGACAGTGGCGAGCACAGAGGGATGATGACCTAACCAGCTTGAAGATAGAGTGCATATTTGATTTTGTCAAGAGGGGCGTGTCTGATCTCTGCTGACTCGTCATAGATGGTGGATATCAGATGTTTGTGTGACGGGTTTGAGCAAAGAATCTTATCAGCTGTGGTCGTATCAGGTGTCTCAGGGAAGCCTGGCATCTGAGAGGGAAGGAAATGTCTGATTTGCAAACACCTGAAAAAATGGATATTTGATAGGTTGAACTTTGCAGAGAGTTGTTAAGTGACGGGTCGTCTGTGTTTTTGATGGTATTGAAAATGATACCTTCTGGATTTCTAAACACTTTGGTATACCGTAATACCTTGATACCACCCAAGCCGAGTCTGAAAATTACTTTTTTTGCCAGATGTGCGGTCGTTGTGTTACGCAAGATGTTTTCCATCTACATTAACAGACATGTTTCGGTTATCTGGTGTTTTATAGGTGAAGGTTGTGACCAGAGACGGTGTCCCTTTATCTGCTTCGCCCTCTGATTCATTTTCTCCTCACTGTGCTGAATTAGTACATTACAATAAACAGTTACGGGATGTGTGTGTGTGTGTGTGTGTGTGTGTTGGGAATGAGGCGTGATGTCAGTGTGTGATGATGAGGCATCGGCCTACATGTGTAATCAAATAACACAGCTGACCGACGCAGACACACCTGTGGCCCTGCACGAGAGGCTACATTCAAAATAGTGAGTGTGTGCGTGTGTGTGTGTGCGTGTATGTTTGTTTATGTGAGTGTATGTGTGTGTGTGTGTGTGTGTGTGTGTGCATCTTGTCGTATAAAATGTGGTTTCGTAACATCTCCAGATGTGTTTTTCCCTGTAAGCTGGGATTGAGAGATTTACTGCTGATTAAATAGCGCACACAACACACACACACACACACACACACACACACACACACACACGCACACACACACACACACACCACAAACAAACGCACACAGTAACTTCCTCAGTAGTTTATGGCAACGTAACAAATAATGCAAAATAGAGTTAGTGGTCAGTGGTATCCTGTTGCTTTAGTACGGGCAGTGACATCACTGGTGGTCATAGCAACGCAGACAGTTGCCCCAGTAACGATGAGGCACACTAAAATGCAGACAACGTGATGTGGATTAGAGACCTGTAAATCCTCCAAGAATGACCATCACACACACACACACACACACACACACACACACACACACACACACACACACACACACACAGACCGTTAGCCTTCATGGCTTCAGCACACAGTAACTTATTAACTAATAAAGCTGAACCTTGTTTTGCCTCCAGATCTGCATTAATTACCTGAACCTGTCTCACTCTCCCCTCTCTGTCTCTGTCTCTGTCTGTCTCACCCCTCCCCCCCCCCTCACCTCACCTCTCTCTCAGGTTCATGAACTGCAGGGTTCCAGCCAGTAAGAGATACCAGCCCACTGAATATGAACATGCTGCAAACTGTGCCACACATGGGGTGAGCTGAACAAATACAGACAGACAGTCAGACAGAAACACACTGTCAGAGTACAGGCTCTCTGTTCCTCAGCCCTCCTGGAGTTCTTCTGGTTCACTCTTTGTATCCCAACCTGTCCCTGCCAGGGCTGCACAGTATAACATCATTTTTTATTGTCTTTGCAGTATCAACTTGACTGCGACTTTAAATGTAGTAACAACGTATTAAATTACATTCTGTCTTTAGGTGCTATTTTGTTGGATATATCCCATGCTGTTAATCTCTGCTCAATCAGACGTAGCCCTCACCAATAGGCGGGGTCCAACAACAGGACAACTGGACAACAACAGGATTGCCTGGGGCCAGTAAAAAGTTGCACTGGTCTAGTAAATACGATCACTGAGTTGCCTGATTTTACGCCAGCGCTCCAAAAAGTTAGCGAGCAAGCGAGCGGGCAATGTTACGTCTGCTCTTCTCTGTGTCTGTCTGTCTTTGAGCTCACGGTGCGAGGACAGACAGAGGCAGGCTTGTTTACTTTGTCGTTACTACACAGTTTTGTTGAATACTTGTCTCCATCCACCCACCCAGCCGTCCATTTTCAACCGCTTTTACGAGGCCAGGTTGCAGCGCAGCAGGCTGAGCAAAGTACTCCAGGCGTCCCTCTCCACAGCAACACTTTCCAGCTCCTCCTGGGGGACCCCAAGGTGTTCCCAGGCCAGACGAGATATGTAATCCCTCCAGCGTGTTCTGGGTCTGTCCCGGGGCCTCCTACCAGTGGGACATGCCCGGAACACTTCCAACGGGAGGCGCCCAGGAGGCATCCTGATCAGATGCCCAAACCATTTCAACTGACCCCTTTCAACCTGAAGGAGCAGCGGCTCTACTCCGAGCTGCCTCTTGATGTCGGAGTTCCTTACCCTATCTCTAAGGCTGAGCCCAGCCACCCTTCGGAGGAAACTCATTTCAGCTGCTTGTATCCACAGTCTCATTCTTTCGGTCACTACCCAGAGCTCATGACCATAGGTGAGGGTTGGGACGAAGATGGACCAGTAAATTGAAAGCTTTGCCTTCCGGCTCAGCTCCCCCTTCACCATAACAGTCCGCTTCTACCTTCACTTGTGAGCAAGACCCTGAGATACTTGAACTCCTTGACTTGGGGCAGCAACTAACTCCCAACCTGAAGGGGGCAATCCACCTTTTTCCAGGGGAGAACCATGGCTTCAAACTTGGAGGTGCTGACTCTCATCCTGACCGCTTCACACTCGGGTGCAAACCATCCCAGTGCATAGTGGAGGTTGTCGTGTGATGAAGCCAACAGAACCACATCATCTGCAAAAGCAGAGACGCAACTCTGAGGTCCCCACACCAGACTTCTACCTCCCCCTGGCTGCGCCTTGAGATCTTGTCCATGAATACTTGTCTCTGATTGTTCAGTTACGGTACTCTACAGTCTGTTATTTCTGGGTAGCAGATCGTTGGTATGGATGCAGTTCTGATCACAGATGCTACGCAAAGGCAATAAAATAATTTTTAAATCAATGTAATCATATTAAAGTCAATATTATTTTATTGATTTCTTTGGTAAGAAATCGAGTAATAAGTGGTACATTATGCAGTTAGTGGGTCGTTATTGGGTGATGCCAGACCCTGACAGGAAGCGGAGAGGTCCTGCATCACCCTAAAGGGGTTTATTGTTGGGTGTTGCATTACCCTGCTGGGATTCACTTTGCAATAATGACCTAAAACAACATATGCAAAAGAACATTCATTGCATCTTAGAGAAAAACATACAACAGAGTGATGACTCATGTTATAAGGGAAGCATAGCTGCTTTGGGAATAGCTCAGTGCGTCACAACAGTGTGGTCCAGAGAGAGACAGTTATGTTAGATTGCGTTCAGCAGACAGCTGTTAGCGATCAGAGCAAAGAAGAAAGTGGCAGTAAAGCTGTCAAGTGGTTGTAAATGTATAGGTTTAAAAAGAAACTCCGCAGCTCCTCAAGACCTAAGTCAAGTAAATAAAGGCACAGTGCAAGAACTTAATACACTTTAATATCTTTTTATTTATCAAACTTAATATTGTTAATGCTATATTTAACAAAGCTGTTGCATATTTTCCTCACATCGTGCAGCCCCTGTCAACGTGCTTTCTGTGTTGGGTGAGTCAGTGAATTCAGAGAAGCCTCTGCAAAGATGGAGGGGATTGCGAGGAATGAGGCAGAATATGGAGGATTTTTGGCAGTGCCATAGAGGCTATAATCTGTGATTCAGCCTGTAGCTTTCTCTAATCTGCTGTAATCCCTGTGCGCTTCCGCCTACGACAGCGCAAGACAGACAGTGAATTAAACAGACAGAGAGACATGGAAGGAGACAGAGAGGAAACATGGCTGTAATGACTGTAAAGCCTCAAACATTCATTCATCATTCATCCTTTCAGTCGGCCACAGTGCTATTTCACAGGGCAGTGTGTACCATGAACATCAAGTATCATCTTCACCTTTTAATAGATAGTAAAGCAAAAAATTTGACATTGTGGAAAAAACATTTATTTACTTTATGTATGAGAAGATGGATTCCACTGGTGTTGTTGCTGTAGGTATGAGGCTTGAGGCTACAAACAGTTAGCTTAGCTTAGCATAAAGACTGGAAGCAGGGAAACAGCTAGCTTGGCTCTGTCCAAAAGAATAAAACCTGCCTTTCAACGCCTAAAAAGCTCATTAATTAACCTGTTTTATGTGTTAAATCTTTAGCTGTGTCCCCCACAGTCATCCCCCTGCAGAGCCACTGTTTAAGACATGCGCATGCACGAGTTCTATAGCTGCCGTTTTTCGATCTCAAGAGGGCGGGGTATCCGTCAATCATTTTTTTAATATGGCTAATCAGAGGTTCACAATCCCCTGTCAATCAAAGACGCATCTGTTAGTAATTCAGTCGATCACGTCACAGTAGTAAGACTAGTCAACATTCCAACTAGCTAGCTTAAGCTAGCGTCTGTGTATCAACTCCCCGAACATAATGGAATATAGTAACTTCAACCATCGCTCATTTTAGAAGGACCACCGCAAAAAAAGTGTTTTTTTTTTTGTTTAAATTATAGCACAATTAACAATGAATTATAGCTAGCATGCTAGCGTGCACGTTAGCTGGCGCGGCTAGCACACTAGCTAAGTTAGCTGAAAAATTGTCTGTTTCGACTTCAAAACGATGATCGAAAAGGGACAGATGGCAACATGTTTAATCAACATTTCAAAGTGGAAATAGACAACTTTTTAGCTAGCATACACTAGCAGCCAGAAAGAAGTACCTATGAATCATTGTCTGTTTGTTAATCTAAACAAGGAACACGTTTCCTCGGAGTGGTCGTCCTAAAATGAACAGTGGTGAAAGTTGCTATACTTTCTATTGAAGAAGTTGATAAGGAGAGAGCGTTAGCTAGCGAGCTTGTACGCTAGGTAGTAGAGAAGTTCTCTATTTCTGCTTTATACTAGCAATTGTGAACAAAGGCTAACGTTTTTTCTTACAGAAAGATTTAAAATGTGTATTTAACAATCTCCGTCCATACAACATACAACTGAGAGTCTAGTACTTGCGCATGCGCACGTCTAAAATGGTGGCTCTCCGGTTCTGCAGGGAGGTGTTACTCACTTCCCCGTTTTCAGTCTCTGTGCTAGGCTAAGCTAACCAGCTGCTGGCTGTAGCTGCATATTCATGAGATATTCGTCCATTCAGTTCAAAGCTAGCTAGCTTAATTTAGCTTAGCGTAAAGGCTGTAAACAGGGAAACAGGTCACATGGCATTGTCTAAAACTAACAAAATCCACTCAGTAACTTGTTACAAAACAGCAAATTGTGTTTTTTTTACACTTCTATTTCTGTATGGATTAAACAGTAAGTGTTAATTTATTAGCTTAAACTGGTAGGTGGAATTTGCTAGCGTTTCACAAAGCTAGACTAGCTTTTTCCAGTCTTTATGCTAAGCTAAGCTAACTGGCTGGTGGTAGCTTTGTAGCAAACACTTTTGTGTGTCAGGGGTGTTTTTCAGCCTGCGGTGAATTCGAATGGCAATATATGTTTTTATACTGTAGTATTTTAACACAGCACACAAATATTACACGTTTAAAAACCAAATAATTTATTTTTTTGAAACTAGAACAATTTTTTGGAACTTTTACACTGCAATAAAGGCATCAACCATGCAATGCAGAACGCACATCATGTCCCAAATAAGACACTGAGTATTTCCTGAACTATTGCCTGAACAGAGATTGCAGCTGTGTCTCCTGGATCCACAGAGGAATGTTAACAATGTCAGGAAGACAATTAAGAACAGTATAATTTCCCCACAAGAGGCTCTACCAACGAAAATGCCTGGTTACGTTCCCAGTGTTTGCAAATCCTTGATTTATTTCATACAGAGTTCAAACACTTATAAGAAACTGGAGAATTGGCAGAAAGGTCTCAGATGCAATCTAAAGTGCAGTGTGTACATGTGTATCAAGAGGAAAAGATATGAACCTGTGGTTTTGTGTGTTTCTGATTTTTTTCCAGTTGTGGATCCTCCCCAGTCTGCTGGGCGGGTCTGTGCTCTACTTCCTGTCTGTGGACCAATGGCATCGCATGGCTGCCTGGCTCTATGGGAGCGGTCTCACAGGCCTGTTTGTCACCTCAACACTCTTCCACACTGCTGCCTGGAAAATCAGCCACCTCCGGTCTGTGTGTGTGTGTGTGTGTGTGTGTGTGTGTGTGTGTGTGTGTGTGTGTGTAGCACAAAATGCTGGCAGGGATTTGGCAGATGTGCATGTGTGTGTTTATGCGCTGCTCCGGAAGACATTTACATCACACTCAGACATACAGTTTGTTAATTATGACAGAGCCAGAAGGCCAGAGAGCAAACAACAGATGTGGCGTGGTAATGAAAGCATTTCACATCCTCTTCAGCTCGTACTCTTCTACAAAGTGTTCGCTCACATATTAACAAACACACTCTCACATAAAAACAAACACTTTGAATTTCCACATTTAGTTTTGTCCACTTTCCTGTCATGAAACCTGTAAAACTTCAACCATAAAAAAATAAATCTCACACAGCCATGCTTGTAAGATACTGCTTAACTAATGCAGACTAACATAACAGGACAAAATACTTGTTAATTCTCTCAGTGGTCTAATAACAGTCAGAAACTTTAAGTTGAGGTGATGCCCTTTTTGTCCACTGTATACCAAACTATAGTAGGTGTGAGGTTGAAGGTTCTTTCTTAGTTGATTTGGACTGTTTTTTAAATTTATTGTATGTATTTTATCAAGTGTAGGTATTTAACTGTTTATTGTTATCGCACCAAAAGACATTGGTTTAATGATGGTTTTACCAAAATGCACAAGTGCCAGAAACTGCAGTTCCCCTAATGGCCACTTGAGGCTCTCTCCAAGAGCAATAGAAAATCCCCATAGAAAAATATGTTAAAATTTTATTTTATTGATTTAAGGCATAAAGTTACACATATTCAGGGGCGCAGCTGCTTGAGTGACAGGCTGTCTGCAAGGCAGTACTACAATCTGTGAGTCAGCTCCACCCCTCGCTCCTCCACAGCTCCACCCTCTCATCCAAATATGGTCACTTCTGGCTGCAAAAAAAAAAAAAAACCAAGATGGCGACTGCTAAAATGCCAATCCCGAGGCTTCAAAACAGGGGTCCACAAACCAGTGGTTGATGTCACAGTGGCTACGTCCATTTTTTCTATTCAGTCTTGGGTAAAAGCCATGCATCGAAATGTTATTTACATTAAACTATGTAATAATAAACAGGAAAATGTATTTAAATATTAAAAGTGAAAGTATTCAGCTCAGAAACGTTTCAATAAAAGAATACAAAAATTTAGAAAAAAAGTAAATAAATAAAATAAATAAATTAAAAAATTTGAAATAAAAAATAAAACATGTAAATTAATAAAATAAAATAAAATTTGTAAAGTAAAAGTAAAAGTAGCAAATCCTAACATTTTAGAAGCTCGAACGATGAAATGTTTTTGCATGAAATAAAAAAAATAAAAAAAAACTACTTACCAATTAATTTCGTTATCAGATGACTATTATAATGGTTTCAGCCACATTTGTATAATACAATGTTAATTGTGCGCAAAAAAGCGGACCAGGTTTCTCTCGTTTGGTTCACACCACTCCAAATGAACCAAACTATCCGTGGAAACGGACCAGGGTTTGTTAAAAGCGGACCAAATAGCACCAGTGTCAATGCGTCCTAAGTATAAAAGTTTGTGTGATTATTCTGATTTTATTGACATATGTAACCAAGAATGTGGTGAGGTTATCATGATTAACGAATAAGCTCTTCTTCTCTTTGTCCGTGTGCAGGAAGGTGGAGCAGCGTTTCCACATGTGTGACAGAATGGCCATCTACTTCTTCATCGCTGCGTCCTACTCTCCCTGGTGGGTCAATAAGTCACATGCAGTCTGGGGTAGTAACGTAGCTGGTTAACAAACCGTGACCGTACTGATGTGTGTGCCCAGGTTGATGCTGAGGGAGCTGGGGCCCTGGGCGTGCCACATGCGCTGGCTGATATGGGTCATGGCCTGTGTAGGATCCGTGTATGTCTTCTTTTTCCACGAGAGGTAACACAGCCTGTCTTTGTGTCTCTGTGCTCCGTGTCCCCATGTGACACAATCAACCTGACACCAGACTCCCGCCCTCTGAGTGTTTACAGCAAACAATGAGCTGCTGTTTGAAGCAGAAACAATTAGATGGAAGATTGGAGGTGTTATATTCTGTTTCCGACCTGCAGGTACAAGCTGGTGGAGCTGCTTGGATATGTGGCCATGGGGGTTGTTCCTGCTTTGGTCATCCTGTCTATGGTGAGTGCAAAACACAAAGGTTTAAGAGTTTTCTTTCTCTGCTCCTGGGGAAAAAAATCTCCTGTTAAGCCTTCTTCCGCTGCAGCAGACTTCCTGCTATTGTGTGGGAATCAGACACTGTCAGTATTTAAAGAACCAAACAGGTGGTTTTGTTTTCTTTAACCTATTACTTACAAATCACATGGAGTTCCTGTAAGACAGCAGGCTGTTCTCCAAATATATGGCTTTAGATTGACTTCCTGTCAGGTATAAGTTTGGCATTATTATATATATTATAGTCTACAAACCCCATGAAAAGACCAAAACCAATAATGCTTTAAGGCCCAGACACACCAGACCGATATATGTATTCTTCACCTCCACTTACACCGTTAACTGTTGCAGGTGGACCGTGCTGGTGTGTGTGAACTGGCAGTGGGAGGCGTCTTCTACGTGGTGGGCGTGGTCTTCTTCAAGAGCGATGGCCTCGTCCCTTTCGCCCACGCCATCTGGCATCTTTTCGTCGTAGCAGGAGCATGCATTCATTACTACGCCATCTGGAGGTACCTGTACTTACCTGGGCCGCTGCTGCAGACGTCGAGGTGACGAGCTGCTCTCAGCTGAGATCACACACGTGTTCTGAGACCACTGTGTTTTGACGACAACTAACCTGACACTTGAGGCTACACAGGGTGCGCCGGAATGATCTGACCGTCGGCACTGACTGCTGCAGACACCAAACACTCTTATCGCATCACTAAATGTCATTTCAATACGCTAAATATATGACAGACTGATCAGGGAACATTCAGTTTGACTGGACCAAACAGGCGCAAAAACACAACCGAACTCTGCTGTATAAGACATGTTATCATCACAAATGATGTAAGAGGTGTCTCCATCACCTCATGGGAGACGTTTGCACAAATATCAACATATAATGTGCCAGAAACTAAAGGTATACTATGCAGAATTTCCCTACAAAAAAATCTATAGACTTGTACAAAAGTAATCCCTCTCAAATGTCACTTATGTCCCACTAGAAGAGTGTGGTGGTGAATTTATCTGATAAGACACTGTCCTCTGCCTGTATTTTATTATTTTCTTATTATTTTGCTGTGTTCGGGTTTTCTTGGACACAACATGCAGGTGAGGTTAAGCGTTTTCAAAAAGGTAGTGACCAGGTATAACAATCAGCTTACCTTTAAAGCCTAGTTTTGAGTTAAAGGGGAGTAGACAAAATAAGGGGCCTGCCTTTGGCTCCCTGCTGACACCAGCGGAAGAACGTATTAAAGACAACTTAAATAGGCTCAAACATGATTAATTTATGTATTATTCCCCTCCCCAAATGCTCCCCAAAGACCACGCAACTTCGCCTGTGCAGCACACCTGAACCAATTAACTTACAGGTGGCAACAAAACAGAGACACGGCAAGACACATTGACAGTATATTTGAAGGCTATTCTACATCAAAACCCTCCAACAATACTGTACATGTCTCTCCCCTCACCTTTGTGGTGGTGTCACAAAGGTGCCAGACTGTAACCAACAGGCATCCAAGAGGAAACTACAAGAACTGTAAACACAGTGCCAAAAAAATCCCCCAAATACAGAAAGACGGAAACACCAAGCAGAAAAAGCTGGGCTTGGCTTTTACTTTTGCCTGCAGGTGTGTCAACAAACTGTAACCTGACAATTCCTGCATAGTACACCTTTACATGAACAGTTTGACAGTTTGCTAATTTGCTCATTCGCCTTCTTGCTGAGAGTTAGATAAGACGATTGATACCACTGTCATGTCTGCGTGCTAAATATGTAGCGTATATGCTACTTAAATGCTACATATGTATATATATGTGTGTACGCCAGCAGCCAGTTAGCTTAGCTTAGCACAAAGACTGGAAACAGGGGGAAACAGCTAGCCGCCTCTGTCTGATGGAGTCATCACACCTAACGACGTTACATACAAAGTTAATAAAATTGAAGTTGAAATTGAGCTGGGTGACGCAAACGACAAAGACTTGAAATTCATGCAGGTTAGTGCAAGTTAGATTTTTTAAACTTGAGCAAGACATTCGTGTGATGCCGTGTCGTGAAAGCCTGTCAGCGCTGAGATCTAGTTGACGTTACCGAGAATCAGAGACGGACGACAAACTTATTGTCACCGTCTGTGAGCACCCGGAGCTCTACTGCTCAATGGCGGTACAAAGACAAACAAGAGGAGGGCTCACACCTTCCATGTTCAGTGTGTTTACATAATTTGATTCCAGCTATCAGTTGTGCGTTTCACTCTAATTCACAACATAAGTTTGCATACGCCTCTTAGACAGCTCCAAATTCTCAATCCTCTCGTTCGTCTTTGTTTTTGCTTTTTCATCACAACTACTAATGCACCTGTAGCCAGTATCGTACTATCGCTATTCTCATTCATATTTAAGAAGCTACAAATTACATCCAGCTACAAAAACATATCAACAAGCTGGAAGTTGTTGCTATGGAGATGATATATCGTCTTGTCTGGTTGCATTGGTGTTAACCGGCAGGTTTTTACAACATCGCAGAACAGCGCATTGCCAGTAGTTGCAAGTTTCAACTCATCTCTTCGCAAATCTTTGGTCTGAACTGGGCTTAATGACTCACTAATCAGCTAGTTTTTACAAAAATTGGGGTGTAAAATTGATAAGTTACAGTTTTATCAGCGCTTTAACGTGTAACTTCCTGGAGTCTTGTCATCACCATGAGGTTGCCAGGCAGTGAGTTGAAACTCCAGGAAGCCACTGCTCCTATGCTAAGCTAAGCTAAGCTAAGCTAAGCTAAGTAGTGTCTGGTTGTTGTCTCATATTTATAGCATGGATATGAGAGTGGATCAGCTTTTTTGCCTTTAACAAATTTAGCATGAAAGGGGGAGAGAGTGTGGATGACATGCAGTCAAGGGCTGTGGGCTGTGGCAAGGACAGAGTCATCATACATGGGGTGCCTGCACTACCAGGTAAACTAGTGGGCACTCCAAGTTTCTTATTCAACTCTCTGCAGGACAGCAAATAAACCTACAAAATGTCAAACTTTTCCCTTTATCACAAAACTCCATAACAAAACTGCAACGACATACAGTCTGTGACTACACCTCCTGAACCATCCTGTGTTAGTAAACTCCACTCTCTCCACGTTCAAACCTTAAGTGATGTGCCAAAATCTACCACAGAGGCATTCCTTTATATTGGTGCTAACTCCTACTTTACTTAATTTTAATTTTGTCCATTTTGCACAGCGGCAAAATATGAAAATGTAGAGCTGGCACTGCAAACAACACACATGCTGACACTGGTTTCATAAACAAACATCTTAGGTTGCATGAATCAACCTGCAGACAGACTAATGATCACCATATATCTGCTGGATGACACACTGACGACCGACGACCCTCTTTTATTCCAGGAAAACGTCGACTGTTGAGGAGGCCTCAGTAGAGCTGGCCCGACTGTGATTCTGTTGTGATTTACTCTGTTAGTTTTGAATCTGCCTCAAAATCAACTCTCCTACTTTACTGTAATGTGATCTGAAAGATGAGAAGTCTAACGTAGAGCTAATGTAGCGCTAACTGTGCTCTGGGTCAGATGTTAAATTCATGAGAATGCCAAGGCTGTACGTGTTGATTATCTTGTTTAGAGGACTATGGTTGCCAGTTTAGTTTCAGTGATGCACTCTTATCCTTGAGCACTTTTCTATCAGCAGCAACAGTGTTGAATAAAGTAGAATTCCCCAGATTCCTCAGAGTGACAGAATTTAAAGGGACAATGTGCCACATTTTATGTGGATGTCCAGCCCGAAGGAGCCCCGGCCGGGTTCTGATAACTAATCAGAAATTTTGCTTGGGTCCGGCCCACTTGAAATGCTGCTGTGTTGTGCTATGGCCTACTGAAGTGCTGGAATTTATTATTTACTTGATAACGCCTGAACGCAACACACAGGCTCCGCTCCAATTGAGTGTGTGTGTGCTGTGCTGTGCTGCGCTGCTGTGTGTTTGACTGTGAATAACAGCAGCCTTTTGATGGTCATTTACACACTTTCCATGTGTGATCACGGTAAACGGACAAGCTGTAACTATGACGACCAAAACTATGGCAGGTGACAAACTGTTTCTGACTTGGGTCACGTTCAGTCAGGAAAATGACGCTCTAATCTAGAGCACGCCCCCTGGAGGCCAAGTCCAAACTGAAATAGCCTGTAGTTCCCCCTGCCTCCGTCTACATCACTGTGACATCAATGATGGCGCTAGATCCAAGATTACAGCTGTGAACTCAACATTCTCCGTCAATACAGCACGCACTGAGGAATTTGTTGCTTCAGTCGACTACATCAACGTCAACACTGATTGGACATCCACATAAAAGATGGCAAATGTTCCCTTTAACACACGGGCATATTATACACCTTTTTTACTTTGACAGTTTTAATTTTTATACTGAAAGCACTGTGTAGATCACACTTGCAGGTTCTCCCTAAACTCTAGTAGTTCAACTGTTTCTGTTTGAACAGAAAAACAGAGCACTTACTCAGGAAGTGAGCTATTGTTTTTTAAATCAAATGATCTATTTTGTAAAATTGTATTTTCACTGTAATAAAAAAGAGACACTATATTACACTGAGAGACATCTGTGTGTTTTCTGTGTTTATATTCCAACAAGCCTTCGTCACGTCAAGTTTCAATCAAATTTATTTACAAAAATAAGGTGCAAAAATCAAACAAGATTTATTAAGATGCTTATTTCATGAGAGAATCTCTAAGTGCGATTTCAAAATGATGATGTGTGTGTGTTACTGTGAGTGTGTGAGGTTGGTGAGCGCCCGCAGTCGCAGGGGCATGGCCACGTTGATGTCTCTGTGCCACTGGGGTGTGGTGACATGTGGAGGTGGGGTCAGGACGCTCTGTGCCACACCGGGGGCCTTCAGCAGCGACCACAACTCCTCGCCTCGCGTTACTATGGCAATGAGGTCCTCTTCATCAGAGCACCAGGCAACTGGAGCGCCCCTAGTTACCGTTCTTAGCTTGGAGAGGAACAGAGACACCCTAAAACAGAAATAAACACAGAGTTACATGACAGCACATGTGCTGAGAAAAATTAAGTAATGTATGTGTGTGGTCGTGACCTGGGTATGAGGTCATGTGATCGTGATGCCAGCTTAGCCAGAGCGCTCATAAGAGTGGTGACGGCTCTGGGAGCAGGGCAATCGGCTCCAGGTGGTGGGGCAGATGAGGTGATCTCAAACAGCACCGCCTCCAGCGCTTCAAAACAGGAAGTGATGAGTGTCACGGAGCAGCGAGAGTCACATGACACAGAGAGGTACTCTCCCAGCACCCACACCTGAAAGCCAAACAAGTTTAATGTTACCTTGGTGTCAGGTTTTGGCACATTTCAGTGTCTGGCGTGATATTTGACCATGTTTCAGTACACAGGAATGGATGCTGAGATTCGACAAAAGCTTGAGATTTGTACAAGATCCAAAAAACACAGAGAGGAGAAAGAATCATCCCTAAATCCTCATGCACACACACACAGTTTAACTACCACGTGTGTGTAGATTTCTTCTTTGCTGTAGACGTTGGCCGTGGCTCCAGCGAACTCCACCATGTCGTGAGACTGGTCCACTACCAGAGACGGGTGGAGCTTGCACAGCCTCAACAGGTGACAGCTGAACACCCTGCGGAAATACAGAGAAAGAGTGATGAGGTCAGGGTGAAGACTTACAGCAGACTTCCACTGTGTGTGTGTTTGGTTTTACCTGTGTATCTCTTTATGGTATTTTGGGATGTTGAGGAGGAGGCTGCTTCTCTCCAACATCACCAGGATCAAGTGGGCTAAAAGCTTCTCGTCAGCCACCTACAAAACAAGTCCATACATCACTTTGTTTTTATAAACTGACAGCTGTAGTTGTGATGAATTTGTAAAGAACATTAAATCTCTTTACCGTAATCACTGTGTTGAAAAAAATGTGTAAGAGCACAGGGACAGTCTGGGCACACTGAACAACTCTCGGCCAATCAGCTGTCTCAGCCAGCAGCTCATGGAGCGTGCTCAGTCGGTCGATTGTGTCACCTGCAGAGGGAGTGTTCCTTATGAATTCAATATAACATGGGGTGAGTAATCAACACACAGATGATCATTTGGGTGTGAAATATTCCTTTAAGGGTATAGTTTGGCACTTTATTGCTTAAGGTTAGTGTAGCTTAGCATACACAGGGTGAAACAGCTAGCCTAGCTCAGTCCAAAGGGAACAAGATCTGCATATCCGCACCTTAAAAGATCATTAATTAAAATGTTAATATCAGGAAAGCAAAATGTAAGACAAATTTTTTTAATTGTGTGACTGTGATTACCTGAGCCTGCTTCCCCTCTAAGCAGGAAGAGGAAAAGCCCTCGGAAAGATGGGTTTCGAAATGCATCAAGTGACAGAAGGCCACGGCCGCCAGCCTCAGAGATGGGCAAACAAGTCGACCTGCAGCACACACACACGCACACGCATACACCCCGTAAGATGATGGTAAAAAATTTCTGCACATAGTCAAGTCAGTCTGGGAGGCAGTGTTGCTGTGACTGATGTGTTCGTGCACCTGACTTGTAAGACCAGTGTGGCTGACAGACAGGGCAGGTCCAGCAGAGTGTGGAGAAGCTCCACTGCAGTTCCAGCTGTCACAAGAGAGGGCAGCAGATCCACAAAGTCATCCACCACTGCTGGGCTGTCCCACGCTAGGAACTACAGAGACAGACAGAGACAGCAGAAAGCTCACTCAGTACAACAAGTACTCCTCAGTAGCCTTCAGTAGGTATCTACAGAATACAGCAGTTAAAAGAAGCTCTGCATTTTCACCTTCAGCAGGTTTGGGAAGGAGCGGGTGTACTGTGGGGCTCTGAGCTGCAGGCTCTCAAGGTTCAGTCGAAGGAAGCGCAGTAGCTCATATGCCAGGAAGTGGTCGTTAAACAGCTCGGCAGGGAATCGGCCAAACACAAGCTTCCACACTCCCTCACAATCCACTGCAGCCGTCTCGCCTAGGATTTGTTCACATACACGTTTCAAATGCTTCAATATCGGCGAATAGAGCAAGTGAAGTCAGTGTGTAAGAACATACATGCATGAATCCACATTATTGTTTATGTACATATGTGATTCAGGAGAAAGAGACATATGTGAAGTGGAGCACATGTGTGTGTTGAAGTGTACACACACCATGGTTGAGGTAGAACTGAGCTATGGGCAGCAGGACTCGGGCAAACGACAGGTCCGAGCTGAGCCGACCAAAGAGCGCCTTAATGCACGGGAACGTGCGGTAGACCAGCGAGGCGTCCTCTTCACATACACTGTCCAGGATACACACCGCCTCCACCAGACACTGAGAGAGGAAACAGGACCAGTACAAAAAAAAAACTGGTTACAGAGTTGCTTGGATGATAAGAAAAATGTGAGCGCTGTGTTTTACTTCCTTCAAAAACTCTCATCTGTTTATTCTGTTTTTACTGAGTGTTTCTATGTAGCCTATTTCCACAGTGGCTTTTTACTCTCAGATAAGTGACATGACTCTGTTTTCAGCCTGTTACATGTGTAGGTGTACACTAAATTAGTGACGGCACAGGAACAGAAAAGACAGCAAAATTTTCCCCCAAATCAAACTGAACTGAGAAGCGCTCTTTACACACTACACAATATTACACTGCTGACTGTTATTACTGCAGGAAAAATAGCCATTGCAATTGCAGCGGTAACTCGCTAAAAGAGTCTGAGTAGTCCGGGGCTGTTCATAAAACATTCAGGACGCCACAGTTTATTCCAAGCTACTGAAGCTGCTCCTCTTTTTGGAACCACCTGCTGAGTCTGTAATTTCGCTTTCAGCCATGCTTGTTGTTGCCGTGGGTACGATGGACTGAAAAGGATTAGTGCCCTTACACTATATATACTGGATAGGACTATGAGGATGATACACGGACTCACCGCTTTCTGCAGGTCTGTGTCTGTCCTTTTGAGTGCCTCTGAGACAGAGAGAAGAACACACATCACAAATGTTAACACACACAGAGTAAAATCTAATGCACAGATACAAAATAATAGAAGATAACCTATCTAGTTAATTACATGACTTACTTTTCTCTCTCAGACACTGCACAGGTTTAAACACACACACTGACTCACTGCGATCGCTCTGTTCGATGAGGCGCTGGCAGTACTGGAAAGCCTTCTCTCTCAGGCGCTCCTTCGGCGGCAGCAACCGGCTGGAGGAGGAAGTGGCCGAAACCATGGAAACCACTGATCCGTCCACCTCCGACCGGTCATCTGCAACATGGGAGGGCAGGAATGAGAGGTTTAAAATCTTCTGGAAGAAGTGATGATTTATCATAAACAAAGTCCACTTGATGTATTCTCAGACTGCATGTTGCCAAATCTGGACAGAAAACAGGGGTTAGAATGTTTGGAAAGGTTTTAGTTTCTGGAGATCATGACCAGTGCTGCGATTTACAGAGGAAAGACACTTCTATCAAGAAGTCACCAGAAGCAACAAACACTGATCTGCAAATATGCAAGTTAGTGACAATGTTACTGATATAAACAGAAACTTAATTTGATGTTGTACAAGAGAACTCCACCAGACATCTTTAAATTTAAAGGGTTAACATTATTTTTTTGAGCTGGACCGCATTTTCTCATGTTTTTTGGGTCTAAGTGACTGAAGGGAACAGCAGTTTTTGAAATTGGTCTAGACAGGGCTGCTACTGGCAGCCGCCCAACGGGCAGCAACCACTCTGGGCATGTTCCTTCTGTCAATGTATGTCCACTATGAGTGTTTGTTTTCGCTACAGACAGACTCAAATTATTATTACAAGTGCCTGGCAACATTATGGAAAGGATCCCTACAGAGAAAGACCTTTTGTGAAAGGGTAAGATCCTTTTTGTTTAACCAGAAACAGCTCTGAAACCACTATCACCGAACCCACCAGACTCTATTTAAATAAACAGTAATTTTATCATTATAAAACACACTTCATTCAGACTTAACAGAAACAAAATGAACCTCACAAAATCCATCTTAGTTCATATTTCCACTGTTCCAACAATCACCAACTCTGGTTTGGTTAAAACAAACCCTTAATTCACCCATTTAGATGTGAAAACATGCTGCCTCTATACACGCTTAAATGACTGTTTATTTACATGGAGTCTGGTGGGTTTGCTGATGGCGATTTTGAGGCTGTTTCAGGTTAAACAAAAAGGATCTTGCTCTTCCACAAAAAGGTCTATCTCTGTAGGGATCGTGTCCATAATGTTGTCAGACACGTAGAATAACAGTCTGAGCCTGTCAGCGGCAAAAAAATACACTTTTAATGGACATGCCCCAAGTGGTTAACAGCATGCAAGCTGCAGCCCTCTCACTCAATACTGGACCAATTTTGAAAACTGTTGTATCTATAGTCACTTAGACACAAAAACTGAATACTAAAGTTACTATTTGAAGCTTTAATTAAACTTGCTGTTGAGGTTTAGAGATTATTATACAGGTTTAGGTACAGTTAGTTTAATTACTGACACAATCACATCCCTTAAGAAAGATTAAAAACGGACTGTTGGATATGTAACGTAGCACAGAAAATAGTCCTACGGTGTTTTGTTAGACGATCCAGAATTAATACAAATTAGATATTTATATGGATTAATGTGCTTTGATAGAATTAGACATAAAGACTACAACCACCGACTCACAGAAGTGTCAGGTGCAAACAATCAAACAGAATCGTCTTGCTCCTCATACACAGCAAATATGTGTTTAGTACAGTCCTATTAACGTCTGAATATCTTAACGTGGCCAAGGTCAGAGCAGCTTATTAGTCATTCATCACAGTGATTCATTCAAGATTACAACCTTGTGAGGAGATTAAAGGCAGTGGTGGAAGAAGTATTCAGATCCCTTACTGAAGTTAAAGTAACAATACCACACCGAAAAATACCGTACAAGCAAAAGTCCTGCATTCAAAACCCTTGCTAAAGTAAAAGCACACAAGTATAAAAAGCTAAATATACTTAAAGTATCAAACTAAAAGTACTCATTGTGCAATGAAATATCCCCTGTGAGCGTTTTAATCATATATATGATGTTTTTGGGTTAATATTACCACTGTATTAATGTGTATGTTGCATTTTACGGCTGTAAATGTTTAAGTTAGTGCTCATTTTAACTCCTTTATATACTGCTGAGTAGTTTAATCTACAGTAATGCATCATATTCTGAAAAGATTATCACATGTTTGTAGCGTCGCTGTCCTGTGGGAACAGTGTATCCCTGAAAAATCAACTTTTCATTGGGTCAGAGTAACAGTCCTACATTTTCCAGCTGATCCAAGAGGATTTTTAAAGTGTTTATTTAGCTTAAGAAGGTGAACACATACAGGAACACCTCATCCTTCAGTTTATCACAAATATTCAGACTCAACACATCTGGAGATGCGTGGTTTTCACTGGACAGGAGGGGGATGAATCACTGTAATCTGTAAAGTAACTAAAGCTGTCTGCAAAATGTAGTCAAGTAAAAAACAAAATATTTGTCCCTGAGATGTAGTAGTAACAGAATAAAGGTGCAAAAAATGGAAATACTTATGTAAAGTACTTGAGTAAATCTTAGTTAGATTCCACCACTGGTTAAAGGAAGGGTTAAAGATGCAAACACCAGTAAGAGAGTGGTTAAGAAGTCACAGATCAAGTTCCTGGTGAGATGGTTTGTTAGATAAAGTGTAAGTCATGATCATATCAAGCGTTGTGAGTTGACCTGTGCCGCCCCGAAGTTAAACAGAACAGACAGCATGAGAGTTCACAGCTTCTTGGATACACGTGCATGCAGGGAAGGTCCACATGTCTTACCATTAGAAAAGGAGTGGGAGTGGGAGAGGGAGAGGCTGTGCTGTAGCCTGTGTGCTGGAGATGATGAAAACACAGAGCAGGACATCTGAGATCGATGATATGAACCAACTACAGCCTTCAACGTTGATACTTAGAGGCTGATGTTCCTGGTATGTACACTGTAGCTATGACATGAAGCGATGAGCATGGGAAGGCAAAACATTGTGGTTTTTATTGGTGGGGAAAAGGTCGTACCGGTGTCAGCTGTGCTGTTGCCGTTGGAAACAGAGTGGTAGGTGAGGAGCCAGTGGCGAAGCATGGAAAAGGAGTAGACGTTCATCCACTGGTCCTCAGTGAAGCCCTGGCCCACACACAGCACGGTGAAGAAATCACCTGACACCGTTCCATCCAGCTCTGCTATTGGCACCGGCTGATAGAAAACACACACACACACAAAAATAAACAATACAGAAGAAGAAGAAAAAGAAGCAGAACAGAAAGTATGTAAAGTAATGCCGTATATAATGAATGTGAAAGTGGACTGCTGACCTGACGTGACCTGGGCCCTGTGAAGAATCCTCCTGAGGAAGCACCGCCTCCCTGAGTGATGCTGGCATAACGCAACCAATCGACAAGCTTTTTACTCAACAGGGTTATGTGATCTGTAGGTCAGAGGCAGAGAACGACAAAAGATTTCAGTGCATGTGTGTGTAGAGGTCTATTTAAACTTTCTATTATAGTTTTGCTTTAAAGGTCCAGTGTGTAGGATTTAGGGGGATATGTTAGCAATAATGGAATATACAATAAGAGTATGTTTTCTTTAGTGTGCAATCACCTGGAAATAAGAATGGGTGTGTAAATGTAACCTTAGAATGAGCTGTTTATATCTACATAGGGAGCAGGTCTTTGGGTGTTTCTCAAAGTCAAGAGGCAGAGGCAACAAACACTGGAACAGGCTAACAGGTGTCCCCAGGTGTGCGTCATTAACCCTCAGCACACTGAGGGGGCTTCAGGGTATTGTGATCATTTTAACACTCTCTAATGTTGTTGTACAATTTCAAACAAATGTTGCAGTATTTTCAGAGTCATGCGACTTTTAGGGAGAGTATATTTCTGGATCAAATGTCTTTACTGTGGCTGTTCTCACCGTGATACCCCTGAAAAATACACCAATTGAGAATGACAGAATGAAAGCAACTGTCATGTCGTTATCATGCGAGTACTGGGGGGAGGTGGACACTTAGCGCTCCCTCTCTGCTGTAAATTATCAATTTAAAAACTGTTACGTTTCATCTAAATCATGTTATTTTAAAAATCTCATTCAACAGTGGACACATTGGGAAGTGTGTATGATGAGGTTTCTGTCTATATTTTTTTCAGTCTTGTGTCTGAGTCATTAATTCAAACAAATAACATATTTATCTAAATCCTGCCGAGCTCTGCTGGTGCAAGTTTCATTGAAAAGGACCCACGTTCACTTCCAGCAAATCGTGTGCAAAGCATTATGGGGATTTTATACCCACTGAGGATACAGACAGGCAGCCTTGGAATTACTCTGAAAGAAGGACTCAGTCCTGAGTGAAATCCAGAAGGATCCTTGACATCGGAACAGTCCTTCAGCGGGAATCGATGACGTAGCATCTGTCAAATTTGGTCATTTGAGGATCCTTCCTCGACCCTTTGTCTACTGAGATTGCCATGATGCACTGCCATGTTTCTACTGTAGCCCAGAATGGACAAACCAAACACTGGCTTTAGTAAGGGCGATTTGCATTCTGCATCTGCCATGGTGGTTAGAAGCCCCTCTGCACGAGAGCATCAGGGAAAAAAAACGTATTTTGTTGAAGTAAAATTGCTTTATTCAGTGTTTTTTCCACTTTAAATCACTGGGTCTGTTTGTTTTGGAGAGGAGGAGACCTCTGGGCAAATTTCAGCTCCTGCTAAAAACCTTCTGAACAATGAACACTGAGGGAATTCTAACCAGGAGAACTTTCAGCTGGTTACAATCTGTAATCCTCACCACTAGATGCCACTAAATCCGCCTAAACTTTTCTCCACTCTCTGTCTGTTACCTTCAGTGAGGCACTCAGGGCTGTGTGTGAGAATGGTGTTGAGGAGCGGCAGGGTGTGTGTGAGCGAGTGAGGCGGCCCTTCTGATTGTCGGCTTTCCAGGCTGCGAAGGAGCTGAGTGCACAGAGATGACAGGTCAGCCCTGGATCCAGCCTGTCGGGGTGAAAGTTTAAAAAAGACAGGGTTTAGGTCACCTGAAAACAAAACGAGCTCCCCCATGTCTTACTGTGTCACTAAGTGCTGAATCCATGGATAGTGAGTGTGTGTGTGTGTCTGTGTGTTTTCACTGCCACCAAACAGTTTTCTTCTTTAAGTCTACGCCTTAACACACACAAAAACAATGTGTCTCTTTTTACTTATAAAAAGAACTCCAGACACCAACAATTTAAGGGGCAACAAACGTCCTCTTAAAGTCTCATTTATATGTCAAAATAAATATGACTGAGGCCGAACAAGACATAGCTGCACACCTGTGAGAGCAGCAGAGCAGCAGCATGGCTGTTCAGTTGACTGATATTCTCCTGGCTGCAGTTCACGTCCTGACCAGAGAGGGGCAGTGTCTCTCTGAGCACAGCTGAGCCCAGCACCTGAAACTGCTCAGCGGGTGATGAGAGGAGCGATTGAAGCCTCTTCTGAAGGTCCGGAGGCAGCCTTTGGTCGATGACAACAGAGGAGACATATGGCAGGAAATATTGTAAAGTCAAGTCAGTTTTACTTATATAGTCCGATATCACTACGGGCAATCTGTACAGCATATGACACCCTCTGTCCTTTGACTCTTGCTTCAAGTAAAAAACTCCCCCCAAAAAACCTTTAACAGGAAAAAAAGAGGAAGAAACCTCAGGAGGAACAGCAGAGGAGGACGGACAGGCATGCAGTGTGTGTACAGAATACAAGCTCACACTCCATACTTAAGAGTCTAGAGCAGAGATGGAGAAAGATTAAAGACTCTGTCATCTGGGAGGGTGTTTTAGAGGAAGGAAATGAAGAGGGAGTGAAGGAAGGAGTTGGACAATGATGGAGCAACTGAAAGAAGATGAGGGCAGTAAGGTGACTGGACAGAGGGTCGTGAATGGTGTATGAGAGGTGCAGGCTGGAGCTCTTACGTCCTGATGTATTTGTTGGCAGAGAGGATGAGGTGCAGCCTCTGCAGGGAGTCGACAGCCTCATGGCCGAGCTCCTTCCCCTGGAGCAGCTTGACTAATCTGCCGTAAAACTTCTGCAGCTCAGAATCCTGAATCTCCCTGGAAATGACACACAGAGCACCTGGTTTTGTCTCCGGAAAGTTCTTTGAGAGTTAGTGCTAAAACATTTTCCCCCTTGATTGACTGACACAATATGAATAAACTCAACAGAATCAACTTTAAAATTCTGTTGCTTGTCCATAAGTCACTTAACGGTTTAGGTCCAAGATGTCTGATCTTCTGACCCAGTATGAATCACGAAAGCCTCTCAGGTGGGCTGGCCCTGGATTACTGGTTGTTCCCAGAGTAACAACCAAACATGGTAAATCTCCTTTGGACTATATGCCGCTAAAATGTGGAACAGATTACCAGAGGAGCTAAGATTTGGGACAATGCTGACTAGAGATGTATGATAATATCGGCAAATCATCAGTGTCGGCCAATATCGCCTTTAACATGAATGATCAGAATCGCCCAAGATGCTATTTGTTATTTTGCACGATGAAAAAATATTAAATAAATTAAAAAAGCATTTCATCTAATGTCTGTGTATAACATGACGTTAATTCCACTTAAAAAAAATTGACGACCACTAAAATTAGGTGCATAAAAAAGTGGATATATCAATATCGACACTGGTTATTGGCCAAATGACTTGTTATATAACGGCATGTTGGATGTCTGTGTATTTTGCTTTATTCTTTTTTTGGTTATTGTTTTACTCTGTGTGCACATGCTTGTTTACCCTTATTATTTTTATTCCATGTGCTTTTGATTGCTTGCTCTTATTGTTTTTATAATTTGTGTCTTGTGCTTTTACCTGAGTCTTCTGTAAAGCATTTCCTCTGGGTATGAAATGTGCGATATGAATGTAATGTGCTTTTGCGTGTTTGTTTGTGGCTATGTGCTTTGGTCTATGTTATGTTTTATGTTGTACTTTAGTTTAGTGCGTTCTTAATGTTTTTGGTTATATGGTTATGTCGCTATGCTATTAATAATGCTTATGTCTTGGTGTTTTAGCTTATGTGCCTTACTATGTGCTTTTGTCTATGGTGAAATGTTTGCTCTGTGCTTATGTGCCCTTCTATGGACATGCCATCAACCTGTTTTAATCTGTGTATGTTATTTTAATGTCTTTTTCTCATATACACATATACCAACAACCTGCCAGGGACTGCAGATGAAAATGAGCCTGTATGTCAAAATCTGGCACATTCAAGTGACTTAAGTGATCATGTTAATAAATGTGCACTGTCCTTTTAAATAAATAAATAAATTTATCTCGCCTTTGCCTTGATAATTAATCAATAATTAAGATTATTTACCTGCAAAATTTAGTAAATGCCCAATATTGCGGTTACAGCCTCACAAGAGCAACAGTTTCAAACTGACACTTCACTGACAATTAACAGAGTAACGTGAACCTAAATAACATTAATTGTGTTATATAAATTAAAAAAGCAGCAGGTGTGATAATGAAAATCATTGTTAGCTATCCTACCGTTAATATACAGCCTTAAAAGTAACGCTAAATGAAGTTTTTGACAGGCTAGCTAGCTTTAGCATCGTTAGCTTAGCAGAGGAAATGCTAACACTGTGCGGAAGCCAGCTGAAGAAGAAGAGTTTAAGATGGCGGACAAAGTTCTTTTTATGTTTTCTTACCTCGCCTGTTTAATTAAACTCTCTGAACCGTGAGAGTACATTTTGAAAGAACCTCGGACATTCCTCCTCTCCGCTGTTTCTGTTTGCGGCGGAAGGTAAACAGTGCGGCCGATAATCAGGTCCTGACGGGAATCACATGACCGGTACTTTAGTTCCGCCTTCACCGCCGGGCTGTGATGCAGCAGCTCTGTCACTTAAAATAATTGTGGGACACTGGGGAGGTTTGGGACACAAGACTATGTCGACAATTTTTATATAATAAATACATCTGTCTGCTAAATATCCGAAACATTTCATTAGCCTACATATGACACATCATTCACAATATCTATTTACATAGAGGAAGTCTGATGTTGCAACTTTCCCCAACCCTGGGGACTGTTGCAACATGTTAAAAATACATTACACTTCATTAAATAACTTTTGCTTTTGCTTTCGTGTCAGTCAGCACTGTATGCTAAAAATAGGCATTGTTGTTTAATAAAATTACTGAAAACAAACAGACAAACAACAACATTTTGTGTATGACAAACAGTAATGGCTTACTTAATTAATGGATCATTACAATGATAGGGTTATGTTAATATGAAATGATAATACATTTTATATGTAGGCGTCTTTCGAAACACTCAAGGTCACCTTACGGGTAAAGATAGAGAAAATAACAGCAGATTAAAAAAGACAACAAGATAAGGAACGAAGTAACACCAAAAATAAATAATAGTGTAAATAGTGGGGGTGTGTGGCTGGACGGACAGGAGTCAAATCAAATAGGCTAATAATGATAATGAAATAATGAAATGTATTAACTTTGAAGGATTTTTGAGACAACTGCACTTTACTTTTTCCCAATCTTGATACCTTATAATTCCACATTTCAGACATATTATTGTACAGATTAGTACTCCTTATCTGAATCCTGTACTTTGAAGATTAAAAAATATAAAATAAATAAATGAAAATAAATAATTTAAAATATATAAATAAATAATAATAAGCAAATAAACAATTAAATAATTTAGAATAAATAGTTAAAAATAAATAAATGAATAAAAAAAAGTGAATAAATGAATGGATGAATAAAAAATAAAGTATCTCAATCCACCACAGAGAACTGTTTTATTTTTACTGAAATAAAAGTGCAGAATCATAGGAAACAAAGTAAAGTCACTACTCTTTGTGCAAAATTGCAATATTGTTTTTTAGCAAAATAAAATAATTCATCAATTCAAAAGTCCTGCATCTAAAATGTCACTTTAGTAAAGGTAATATCAGCAAAATGTTGGCCTACTTGAGGTTATTAAAATAAAAGTTGCTGCGGCAGACGTGAACAAATAAAGAGTGAAACGATCAAGTTGTCTTTGGTGTTATTTAATAAAGTGATAAAACCAAATAATAAGAGATACAACAGAGTCAATCCATTTCAGCTGAGAGGTCAGACTCCTGGAGTGTCCTCTGTAAGGTCTGACCAAAAAGCACAGATTCAGTCGCATAAGGAAGCAAAATACTACATGTCTGATGTGGTAATGGTTAATTTTGTTCAAACAAAAGTTATCATAGTTCAGAAAATGGCCCCTTTGCCTGCCATACTATCATGCAATATTATTATTAGGCCACTGATGCATTTATGTGCAACCTGAGCAGCATTTTGCTGCTGTAGTTCTGTAATAATCTACAGTGAATCATAGTTTATATAATCATCAGTGGGTTTTGAATGTGTAATTTTAAGTCACTGCAGCCATCAGACAGATGGAGTAAAGATTATATGGAAATATACTGAAGTGAAGTGCAACTTAGTATTTCCATATTCCAATAAACATTTGCTTGTCATGTTGATGTCATGCAGCTCAATGATGTTAGATGAAAACCTTGGTCATTTATGAGAATGAGAGACAAGAAAGAACCTCAGATTCTTCTGGCAGAGGGATTTAAATGTGAACATTGATAAGACTTCTTCAATCAGGCTGGTTTACAAGAGACGTTCAGGGAAAATTTACACATCATAAGATACTTCAATCGATATTATTTCACACCTGTCTGTCTTCATAAAATGGGTTTACTGGAAAATAATCTATAATGGAAATGTAATAGGCAGGAAGGCACCTTTATCCACGTGATGGGGGCCTGTCCTCTAGTTCTATCCATCCATCCATCCATCCATTTTCATAACTGCTTATCCTCTTGAGGGTCACGGGGGGGCTGGAGCCTATCCTAAGTGGGGTACACCCTGGACAGGTCACCAGACTATCACAGGGCTGACACATAGAGACAGACAAGTATTCACACTCACATTCACACCTACGGACAATTTAGAGTCACCCATTGCATGTCTTTGGACTGTGGGAGGAAGCCGGAGTACACCCACGCTGACACAAGGAGAGCATGCAAACTATGCACAGAAAAGCCCTCTAGATCTGCCTTTCTCAAAACAACACACGAGTGGCTCGGTGTGCCTGTTCCTGAATCTAAAACTTTCCATTTTAGGGGACAGGTCATGTATATGTAAGATCTCCAAACCAGCTTTTGCTTCAGCCCTGGCAGGCTTCACCTCAGTTTTGCTACTGGAAGAGTCAAGTTAGACCTGAATATAGAGAGTGGGTTAAGTTAATAATGGAGAATCATATTTGCTTGTCTGGAATCAGTTTTTGTCTTTTATAAAAGGACTTAATACGTCATAGGTGCTAGACACTGTGCTGAAATGAACTGAAACTGTAAAGTACAGATGGAGACAGTGCTTCTTTTACTTTGGTTGTATCATAGGGACCTTTTTTGTGTAGAATAGGTCACCTGATGACATTAAGTTTGGTGCTGCGCTGATGGACTTTTGATTTATTAATGGTATGAACACTGCAAAGATGTGTTTTTGTTTATTCTGTGCTGTTTCGTTTATGTATGTGTCTCTTGTGCTGATGTTTTTAAGACAGAAAAACTTAAATGACAAAAAAGAAACTTTCTACTGACTAATTATAAACTTGCAGTGAGTCCCTTTGTTATATCCAGTCATGCGGCCACCGTACCTGCTGTCAGACAGACGCAGAGCACAGAGTGAGACAGGTCACACACACACACACACACACACACACACACACACACACACACACACACACACACACACAGACTGCGGGGTTGCGCTCTGCCTCACCTCTCTGCTGAGAACATGTTATTTCCATCTGAGCTCACCTGCCCGCCTCCGCTATCTGTCTCTCTCTGTTTCTCTGTCTGTCTATCTTTTATCTGAGGCACCGAGTCGGGGCCACACAGCTCCCATGCGCTCTCCACTCAGCCTACTTTCAAAGTCACCTCTCTTTTGGATAAATGGAGACAACCTGAGCTCCACTTTGGGATTGATGGTGAAACATTAAAAAAACAAAACGACCCAAACACACCGCCGCACCTTGGTTTGAGTTTGATTTCTCCTACACTCCTTGGACAACTTAACGCACCTCAGGTAGGCAAAATAACTCTTATCGTGTTTATTGTGTTTACGCATGTTGGCTTCAGTATGTTGATGTGTTTAGATATGAAGAAATATGTTTTTAAAGTGTCCGGACAGGCTTGTAAACGTGCGTCTGTCGGAATGGAAAAAACTGAGAGGTGCCGAGAGGTGATATTACACCCTGTATCACCGCAGCGATGACAGCCTGTCACACTGCATGTCACTACAGTACACATCTGTCCGACTCACAAGAAGTTTTTCCCCTCAAAGTTTCTCAATCTCAGAGTTATTGAGTGAGTAAATCCACTCTGTAAATCACTCGTGCAGCTGCACTGTGAATGCTGCTTATCAGCAGATCCTGTGGTTAATGAGCGGCATGTTCCCCTCACCGTCATCTTGGCTCTTAAATTATTGGTTTGGTAACGCAGTAGCTCAACCTCTGTCACCACCGGGTCATTATCTGGCATCATCAAAATGTTTGGGATTCCAGCAGCAGGTGCACAAGACAATGGCATCCAGTGAGGGAGGAACAAGACACACAGGCCATGTGCATGCACACTGATGCGGCTGTGTTCTGCTTATTCATCACCACTGCATTCATCTGATGTTTCTGTAATATGACATTTTGAAAGCAATGGAAAGTTGTGCACGAGAAAAAGTTTCCATTTCACCTTAAAACCAGTTTGCATTAGGGCTACAGCTATAGGATGTTTTCATTTTTGAGTAATTGTTTGACAGTTTTCTCGATTAATCAATACGTTGTTTGGTTGATCGGTGTTCTTTAACGTACAAGATGACGTCACCAAATGTATTTTTTTTGTCCACAACCCAATGATATTAAGTTTATTGTCATAGAGGAGTAAAGAAATAAGAAAATATTCACATTTAAGACGCTGGAAACGGAGAACTTTTCACCTTACAACCAGTTTGCGTAGGGCTGCAGCTATAGGACGTTTTCATTTTTGAGTAATCAGTGTATTATCTTCTCGATTAATCAATAAGTTTGGTTGATTAGTGGTTCCCAACGCTCAAGATGACATCCTCAAATGTCTTTTTTTGTCCTCAACCCAATGGTATTCAGTTAACTGTCATAGAGGAGTAAAGAAACCAGAAAATATTCACATTTAAGAAGCTGGAATCAGAGAACTTTTCACCTCACAACCAGTTTGCATTAGAGCTGCAGCTATAGGATGTTTTCATTTTTGAGTAATCAGTGTGCTATTTTCTCAGATTAATCAATATGTTTGGTGTTCCTCAAAGCCTACAATGATGTCCTCAAATGTCTTGTCTTGTCCACAACCCAAAGATATTCAGTTTACTCAGATATTCAGGAGTAAAGAAACCAGAAGATATTCACATTTAAGAGGCTGGAATCAGAGAACTTTTCTTAAAAGATGACTGAAACTGATCAAATGATTATCAAATTATCAATAGCTGACAACTAATCGATTAATCGTTGCAGCTCTAGTGAGCAATGTTTTAAACATTAACCACAAATAGCTCTTTAAAAGATAAACTGCTCTTCAATGTCAAGGCAACTTCTTTAAAAAAATGTCAGAACTGTGACATAAAAACCATCAAAACACCTGTTTTCACTGCATGTTATTAATAAGCCGACTGTGTCCCCTTCTCTAAATTTTTCAACTGCATGTGTCAGGATTTAAATAAGCAGGATCTCCGTCTCGCTTCCCTCTCCGTCCACGCACAAAGCCCACATATCAAATTCCTATAAGCGCCAGCTATGTTGCCGGACAATGGAGCCTTTATGATGGTTCGCACACCTGAGCCAATCATATCTGCCTATCAGACGGCCAGCCAATCCTTGTCAAGTACAGTCACAGTCAGCCTGGACACACACATGACCTCTATAGGATCACTGAGCCCTTGTCTCACTGACACGGTGGCAGCAAGATCAAACCTTTTCAGCAAGAACATCAACTGACAGTGGGAAGCAAAATGTTCTCTACAAGTCCAGTGAATGTGGTGATGTTAGATTGGACTGTGCTGTAATCTTTAGTCTGTGGGTCAGCGGCACGCTTCTGTTTGTGTGTGGTTGGCTGAATGTGAAATAAATCTGGGTCACGATGATGCTAAGTCTGTTCGTACATGCTGAGGTATAATTTCCACTGGGGACTCTTTTCAAAATCATGTTCAAAACTTTTTTTTTCAGCTGCAATAATCATGTTTATTATGCCACTAATTCACCAGCCGTCAGATTCTGGCTGAGAATGTGAACTGAGCTGCTGATTTTGCTCTGATGTACTCCAAAAAGAAGCACAGAGCAGCAACAGATTTACATATGTAGTAGTATTCTTGCAGAAGTTTAAAATGATGAGCAATTAATAATGTCCTGGATTTTGTTTTGGGTACAGTAGTCCCAAAATGCATGTAGAAATGCAGGAAATTGGATTCAAATCTCTTTTTTTTCTGCAGGAGGACCCTTAGACCCCCATTTTATTGTGTCCCCCACCTCTCAGTCCAAATTTACGTCATTGCCCCCCCAGTGCTAATATGGAACCCACGTCCTCACATATTTGTCAGTTAAAAAAACAAAACAACAACCAAAAAGGAAATTACTAACAATGTGTCACAGTAACATCACACAGCTCAGCTCTCACACTGTGTTAAAGTGACAGTGATCAGCATACAAATAGTTATCACAAGAAAATCTGAGTAACACCTATAGACAGAGACAAGACATCTAGATAAGCTGCAGAAAGTAATACCAGCATAATGGAACAATCCACTGAGCCATTTCCACTAAACTATCAGCTGAAATAGTTGCTCATTCATCACCAGCAGACAGTAGCACACATTTAAATCTACTTTAATGTGTTCTCCTTGACTTGTTGTAAAAGTTATTACAGGAGCAAAAGTTTTGAAGACAAAAAAAATATAGACTAAGAAATTAAAAGCAATAAAACAATGAAATGGTATGTGCATAATGACACATACATATTGGGGTGTGTATGGAGGATACCTGTGAAAAAGTATAGATTCCTTTATCTGATATTAGGTCTTGGATGCAGATGCTGTAAGGATGCTAAGCTAGTATGTCATCTTGTCTTTGAAGCTAAAAATGTCGGTGTCCTGCTGCTGAACTGTGGAAACAATAGGAAAGAAGATAGAAAAACAATTGAAATCAAATATAAACACCCCCAAGACTCCAGTTGGACCTGAATCCAAAAACTTCACACTCTCTAGAGCAGTGGTTCCCAACTGGTCCAGCCACAGGGCTCCAGATTTCTCCCTAGTCATTAGTTTAAAGTCAACACAGTTTAATATGTGCATCCTCAAACTTGTGTTCGGTCATGTCGTTGACCTGGTTTTCCGTCTCTGTCAAGTCGCTGTCCGTTAGTCACTCACTTTACAGCAGGAAACAGCACTTCAAATTAAAAGCTCTATGTCAGAAATTTACTGTACGTCAATATAAAGTGTGCTTTTTACAAAGTTAACACGTTCGCGAGTCGCTTGCGGTCCATTCTGAGAACTTCTGGGAACTTCTGCTCTAGAGATCTCAAAAAGCTCACAGTGGCAGTGTTTCCCAAGTGATTTGGCTTCTTTAAAGGAATACTTCACCCACGAAATGATCACTCGTATGTCAATCACTCAGCCTGAGTTATAGTGAATTTGTCACGAGCCTCTGGTGAACAAAGAATCCAAAAACAGAGAAAATTCTTGATGAATGGGAGTAAAAGACGGCCCCCATTTAACAACAGCAAAACCATATCAAAACATCAATGTACAGTCTCATTTATCCAAATGTATGCTCAGTACTTCCTGACCACATGCCTTTTCACTAAAGCGTCACTATTTCAAACACTTCTGCAAACGAGCAGAGTTCAAATGCACACACCTGCCCAGGTGCACTATTCATCTGTGCATGACACTAATAATGGGGAAGCTTAAATGATAGGCTGTGACAAAAAGGCATGTATTTAGGAAGTACTGAGCACACGGCTGGATAAATGAGACCTGGATTATACTGCATGGGCTGTGTGAGAGTTTGATGTCTTGATATAGTTTTGCTTTTGTAATCCCAATTCATTAACTTTCTCCATTTTGGATTCTTCATTCATGGAAGACATGCAGGAAACACAGAGTATTCTTCAGATATTAAACATAACACGGGGTAGGTGACTGATATACAAATAAATGTTTTGCCGACGCAGTATTCCTTTAACCTTTGTGCCCCTTTTGACCATTTTTTGGGTCATTTGAGTTGTTTTAACAAATCTAAATTAGTTGCATATGATGCAAACTGGCATGTAAAGAGTTAATATTTTATTAATTAATGATTCAAATCAAATAAAAACATTTTAATAAAAAGAATGACACCAAAAAACATGGTGGAGTTGATCAGAAATTCATAACCTTACTAGAGGGAGGGTGGCATGACATGTTTTTGTCATAGGAGGAAATTAGAGGACTTTTCTAAAAATCTGAGACTGCACTCAAAAAATAAAAACAAAACACAAAAGCATCTAAATCAGTGTTGTGGTTCATGATTGACCCTCGTAGAATAATGTCATTACCTGTTAGTGTGTTGAAATATTTCAATTATTTTTTTTAAAGAAAAGCAAATTAGAGGTTTATGATACAAACTGGCATGGAAAGGGTTAATGTTTGATTAAATGATGATTTAAATTAATTAAAAACATAATAAAATAAATAAAAAAGAATGAAACAAAAAAATTGAGAAATTGATCAGAATTTTAAAAAAAAATGTGACGTGGTCCTTTGACAATTTTGTGGTCATAATAAATACGTAGGAAGTGTTTTCTTAGCAGGGCACAGAGGTCAAAGGGTTAATCTCAGCAGCCGTTAGTTCTCACTCATGAGATGTTCCCACGCTCACATCTCATTTGGACTCAAGTGTACGCCTGATTACAAACCTTTGTAGGAATCATTAGTAATTTCTTGTGTAATGTGTGTGGTTATAACAAACTGATATACATCAGAAATTTTTGGTCCGAGGTATGAAGAAAGTATTTTTATCGACACACTTTACTGCTTTTCAGAGCAGATTTAGTTTCGTTTATTTGATGTAGACGTCACAGTAGCATTAGAGTTGTACATTTATGCTTTTTAAAAATTAAAATTGTAAAAACAAAATGCATCTGCAAGCACCACAAACACATCCCATAATCCATACACAGAAATACATTAACACAAAATACAAAACACTGGTGTTTCTACTGTTGTGTCGAGTGTGAGAACAATGTTGTTTCTCTTTCAGTTAGTTAGTCAGTAGCAGTTTATTGCAAACACGTAACTAGCAAATAAACAAAATAAACATACAGCAGTAGACAGAGATGAAAAAACAGGTTACTAAAGGAAGCATTAAACTGAAAACAACATACAATGATTTGATTTACAGAAAAGGAGTGGGAGGAAGTACAACCTTATTTATTCCCACCCTTCTCCATAAATTAATATTTTAATATGAAGCTTCCCATCAGTATAAAGCTGTACAGTAATTAATTCTCATTTTAATATATTAAATTAATTACCGATAGCATTTGTCTTACAGCAAGATATAAAAACTACATACACCCAAACTACGTACATATACACATGCGATGTGTACATACATACACAAAACTCATAATAAATAATGAGTAAACACCTTCTTCATTCTCGTACCTTGTGAAAATCGTTTCTTTACACCTCTTTTAAAGCTGGTTTGTGTTTAATGCCTCTAATCAAAACATCAAAACTGTGTTGCATTTTCAATTTCGGTGGCACACAGTTCCACAGTTTTGCTACTTAAACAAGAGTAATTGTTCAAATTATGTTTTGCATAATGCAAAAAGGTGTCAATCACCTTATGATCTTGTTGCCTGATATCTAGAGTAAGATACTGACACCTTAGATGACAAGAAAGCACATGAACTCTCATATGACAACATGACACCCCTTTCACCCTGATTATACTCTTAGACAATGTGCTGCAAACATCAAGACCTGACTTTTAGCCAACAGAAACCATTAGAGCAGAGTTCTTAGTTCATATATATGCTTCAACTGTTTAATGTAGGACAAAATGTATTGTGATTTTAATGTTTGAAAATGTTTATATATGCAAAAATATTTCAGCCTGAGTTTCATTTTAGTTGGCAGGGGTGTTCTTTAGAGGACTGACATGGCATGCAGTGGTGTAGTGGAGGTCATACACAGGTATTCGGGGTATACACACCTCTGTTTTCTGGCTGTATATAGGAGAGTGAACCCACTCCCTCCTCAGTAACCTTGTAGTGCACCCACATAGACTCATGATGATATGTGAAATGAAAGTTCAGTGTGTCTGCAGACTATACTGTGTCCTTTGTTGACAGAATGGTGGTCGACAACACTGAGTACTTTATACTGAGTATGAATTTGCAAGCAGCAGGATAATGAATGTGTCTATAGAGCAGCTCAGTAATGTCCTCAGTAGTAACCCCGTGAATGTGATGTACGAGAGACATAAAGGCAGAGCAGGGCGAGGTGGTAAACAGTTCAAACACTGAGCGGGGTGTTAGAAAATAATGGAAACAGTCTCGCCGCTCAGCGCACCAGAGTCCTGCTCGCAGTTGTATTTGTGTGTCTGCCTCTTTTAAGTCTGTAGTTACTGAAAAAAAAAAGGGGAAAACAGAAGGTTTATTGCGAGGACACATGCACAATCACACACACATATATACACTGCTCTAAAAAACCCAATCAACTCCCCTGACCACAATACTATAAAGAAAAGCAGCCGACTGAGAGGACTAAAACAGAATAGAGGAAGAGAGCGAATACACACATCTGGTTTGAAAAGGAGGAAGCAAGGATGAGCTTTCTCGGTAATGAACTCCAAAATAAGAGAAGAGAGAAGAGGAAACATGTATGTGGTTACTGAAGGGGTCTGCGCGTGTGTGTCTGCATGCACGATGTACTTCTGCATGAGTGCACGGGTGTGTGTTGGTGTGAGTGCCTGCGGTTTCATCATCTGCTGTGACTGTGGCAGTATACTCACACACACTGTAGAGAGAAATAATAGCTTCAAGTGTTGAGAGGGTGTGATATTTCTGTCTGCCTCAGACTGCGTTTGAAAAGCAGCTTGTCAGTGATGTCGTTCAGCGACTGTCTGACGGTCTAAATATTTGAAAATGTAATAATGTCACAGAAAGAAAGTCGCTGAAATGAGCTGAATTTGACTGAAGATCAGTCATGTTGAAACTTAGGAAGCCAGCATGTGTCTGTACATGCACAGTGGAGATTACAGTTGTATGCAAAAGTGTGTGTGCACAACTGCGTGTGTTTACATGAGTAATGGCATCGAATAGCATCGATTTGCCTAACTGTAGGCTGCAAGTCACAAAGCAGGATTGTAGGATAACACCCACGGGGCCACACGGCATGCAAATCCCAGAGATGCATGGACAGCGTGTGTGTTTGTGTGTGTGTGAAATGATAAAAGAGAGAGGAAATCAAGTGGGAGTGAGACGCAGATAAAAAAGAGCCGAAATATGTCTCTGGAAAAGTTTTAAAAAAAAGGAGATTAAATGGAAAGATGTCAGTTGGTTAAAGTTAATGTTGTTGATGAGGGAAACGGATGAAGTGGAGAGTGTGTGGGACCCAGGCTGGGGCTGTGTCGTTACACTTCATGAAGCCTCACATGCTCATTCTGCAGATAATTATCAATGATCATATCACGAGAAGTGAGTCAGTTGTAAATAAAGTTAACGCTGGCATTGCAGCAATGACAATTTGCTTTCTTGCCAAGAAGATAACTAACAATTGTGTCAAGTGCTGAACTGAATGCTTCAAAGCTTCAGTCGCTGCCATGGTAAACAATGTCAAAATCAATATTTGAATGCTCCAAACAATCCCAGAAATAGCAATCCACTGTCATTTAATATGCATGAACGGTAATTATAACGTATTCTCAGACATTTAAACTTAATGACAGTTTGACCACCTGTAACAGGCTTTTAAATATATTGGAATCATCTAGAATAGTTTAAATACTTACAAAGATGACCCCAAAAAGTGGAGTGCCAGATACACCAAAAGAAACTGGCATATCACAAATATACAATCAGATTTGCTATTCACCTGAAAACTAGTTAACAGCTTGGCTGTCTTGCAAAGTATCCTTTTTGTCAAGCTATTATGGCTAATTTTAATGTTTGTCTCTCATCACCTCCTCCATTAAACTTCAGTGCCCCAAAACCTACTCCTGTCAGTGCAACAGAGATGGGACCATTGCTTGTCCTCACTGCTAGATGCCATTAAATCCCTCTAAATGTTACACACTGCTCCTTTAAAATGTTACTCAGCTGTTAAGCTAATGTTAGCTAGGCATTAGCTAGCGTTAGCTTAACAGCAAAAGAATGCTAAGCTGGGGCTAACCTTAGCTTAACAGTTTAACAGCTAACGTTAGCTTCAGTTTAGCATCCCTTGTGCAACTTTAAAAGTCAAAGTTAGAAGTTGTTGCGTTTTTGTATGTATTTTTCGACCCATGCGTTTTATATACCTCAATTTATTGAGTTACAATCTGCAGTCCTCACTGCTAGATGCCATTAAATGCCCTAAATGTTACACACCACTCTTTTAAAACGTTACTTAGCTGTTAAGCTAATGTTAGCTAATGTTACTCATCTGTTAAGTTAACGTTAACTAAAGAATGCTAAAATGGGGCTAACATTAGCTTAACAGCTTAGCAGCTAACGTAAGCCTCAGCTTAGCATTCTTTGTGCAACTTAAAATGTCGAACAAAGTTGGAAGTTGTTGCGTTTTTGTCTGTATTTTTTGACCCATGAGTTTTATATACCTCAATTTATTGAGTTACAATCTGCACTCCTCACTGCTAGATGCCATTAAATGCCCAAAATGTTACACACCAGTCTTTTAAAACGTTACTTAGCTGTTAGGCTAACATCAGCTAATGTTGTGCAGCTGTTAAGCTAACATCAGCTAATGTTGCGCAGCTGTTAAGCTAACATTAGCTAAAGAATGCTAAAAGGGGGGCAACATTAGCTTAACAGCGTATCAGCTAACGTAAGCCTCAGCTTAGCATTCTTTGTGCAACTTAAAATGTCGAACAAAGTTGGAAGATGTTGCAGTTTTGTCTGTATTTTTTGACCCATGAGTTTTATATACCTCAATTTATTGAGTTACAATCTGCAATCCTCACTGCTAGTTGCCATTAAATGCCCTAAATGTTACACACTGGTCTTTTAAAACGTTACTTGGCTGTTAAGCCAACGTTAGCTAATCTTACTCAGCTGTTAAGATAATGTTAGCTAAACATTAGCTAGCGTTAGCTTAACAGCTAAAGAATGCTAAAATGGGGCTAACGTTAGCCTCAGCTTAGCATTCTTTGTGCCATTTAAAATGTCGAACAAAGTTGGAAGTTGTTGCGTTTTTGTCTGTATTTTTTGACCCATGAGTTTTATGTACCTCAATTTATTGAGTTATAGTCTGCAGTCCTCACTGCTAGATACCATTAAATGCTCTAAATGTTACACACTGGTCTTTTAAAACGTTACTTGGCTGTTAAGCCAACGTTAGCAAATCTTACTCAGCTGTAACAGCTAAAGAATGCTAAAATGGGGCTAACGTTAGCCTCAGCTTAGCACTCTTTGTGCAACTTAAAATGTCCAACAGAGTTGGAAGTTGCTGCGTTTTTGTCTGTATTTTTCGACCCACTCATTTTATGTACCTCGTTTTTTGTTGAACATTGTGAAGTTTTTGCATGTAAATAAAATTATTTTGGGGATAATTTTTTACAACTGCTGCTCAGTATTGTAATGCTAGTTCTTTGTTGTTCTCTCCTGCAACTTTTTTGGATGCTGTCTGATTAAGCGTCCGCTTGCTGGGGTTAAACAGCATTAATGTTAGCTGGTTAAGGAACCAATAATTTTTGGACTCGGGGGAACGGTATCGAGTATTTTCGAGTCAAACGGCTAAAGTCCCAGTGAAGTCACAAGTTATTGGTGTCAGAGTCCAAGTAGAGGAACAAGTCTTTTGATTTTGTTGAGTCTGAAGTAATCAAATTGAGTCCAAGTCATGTGTCTTGAGTCCACACTTCTGCTGTACAGTAAATATGAAACTAAAACCAGCAGCCAGTTAGCCAAGCTTAGCATGAACGGGGTGAAACAGCTAGCCTGGCTCTGTCCAAAGGTGACAAAATCTGCCTGCCTTCACCTAAAAAAAAAATGAATGAACGTATTATATCAGGAAAGGAAATAGGCGTGTTTCCCAAAATGTCAAAGTAAACATTGACTTGTGTGACCATGACAACCTGAACCTGCTTCCCCTCGACACAGGAAGAGGAAAAAGCCTCGGAAATAGCACGGCTAACAAAACCCCAGAACAGATTGTGTTTTTAAACTTTGGTTTTTCTCTTAGTCTTACAGACACCTAACCACATGTAAACTTAGATATGACCTTTGTGGTTCCTCAGAGCCCCCAAAAATCACGTATGTTCCTGCTTTCTTTGCAGTCACCACCTTGTGTTGATGTTAGATTACACAGGAGAAACGCACCAGAGAACCTGTTTCTCCACCAACAGTTAACATTAATATACTTGAAATATGCCACACACACACACACACACACACACACACACACACACACACACACACACTGTAGTGCTCAGCTGCGTCTCTTTAATTCAGTTATGATAAAGCAAAATGACATTAACAAACGTTTCCCTTTTTTCAGGGTGTGTGAGATGGAAAACGGGACATGTGACGATGTGGAGGCGCTGTGGGAGAAGGTGGACGGCAAACGTTACGAGCTGTGTCGCACCATCTCCCCGGCGAAGCTCACCCCCTACCTCCGCCAGTGCAAAGTCCTGGATGAGCAGGACGAGGATGAGATCCTCAACTCCATGCTGCTGGTCTCCAAAGCAAACCGCACAAGTAGGTCGAGGGATGTGAATGCGTCTGTGTTGCAATGTGGTGCTTTTGTCGCCCTCTGAACCTCCTAATCTCAAAATATGTTGACCCATCCCTCATCAGGCCGTCTACTTGACATCCTCCACACTAAAGGAGAGCGGGGGTATGTGGCGTTTCTGGAGAGTCTGGAATTTTACTACCCTGACCTGTACAAGCTGGTCACAGGGAAGGATCCCACACGACGCTTCTCCACCATCGTAGGTGAGACATATACCTTTGGATGCAGACATGTATGCATGGACACACAGCTTGGCTGCGTTTTAATGGACACTACACTTTATTTCTTCCACTTTACATTGAGCTGCATCAAACTGAATGATAACAAAGGCTGATTTTATGTTGTGTGTAGTCTCTACGCAGAGCCTATGTACAACTGTAGCCTATGCCAGAGGCCTACAGTGTTGTGAGCATTTATACTTGTGTGCAGAGTGTGCAATTACACCTCCAAAACACGACATGGTGACGGGGTTTTAATGCCACTGTCTTGAGTTTCCTTGTGTACACCAAACAATTTTAACTGTAACTGAGCAGATCACGTTGGAGTCAAGCCCAGTTTCCAGAGGACAAGGTTGGCATTGTACATTTCTGAAAACCACAAACGTGTTAAATTTGCACATTTCATACGTATCATTTCAACACACCTCAAATGACTCAGCACCTGAGCTGACTTTGTCATCAGGAGGCGGAGGGGATGGTGGATGGTGTGTCACCAAGGTGAGACACCTGCTCAGCTGCAGACAGCTGTTTGAAACCAACAAGATTTAGCAAGTCATTGCTGTGTTTTCACCAGCTTTCTGGCACCAAAAGTAGGAGTTTTGTAGTAACCTGTTGTGCCCCAAATGGTGGTTGTTTCTTACTGGAACATTGCTGCATTTCCTGCAGGGGCTGTGCCACCAAAACTGGGAATTTTAAACCAAAACATGACCTTTTCCTAAGTCATTTTTGGTCTAAACCTAACAATACCTTAACCGCTACATTATTGAAACATAAAGTTTCGACAATGCCCACATCTTTTCTGGCGATTGTGTTGTGGAGTCAGTCTTGTTACACGCATGCTTCCTCAGTTAAGATCTGCTCACTTTGATCCAAGTTCACAGAGAAAAAGGAGCAGCTGGAAATGTTTAGGAGGATTACGATGCCACCAAGCAGACCGATGGCAGTTGTTACGGTCTGTGTCGCTACAGCGTGTACTTACATTTCTGGTGAGGTGGCTACAGCATAGTGTATGAAACGCAAATGTAGGCTATAATATGACCTTAAGTGAAGAAACGATCTGATCATTATATGCAATCTTGAATGAAGTACATGGAAAAGAAACACATCTCACTGCCAGGTGTGTAGCTGCTTTTGTAGCTCTGCTCAGGGAGGAACACAACAACCTACAGCTCATTGATGGTGTAATGTATATATGTCTGTCTGTCTCCTCACTGTAGTGGAGGAAGGTCATGAGGGTCTGACCCAGTTCCTGATGAATGAAGTGATGAAGCTGCAGCAGCAGTCCAAAGTGAAGACCCTGCAGCAGGTCGAGCTCAGCAGGAAGAACTGCACCCTGGAGGACGAGCACAAGAAGCTACGGCTGGCCAATCAGGAGCTTCAGGCCTTCCAACAGAGTAAAAATACACGTCACTATTTTACATGTGCTCCGATCATGACACATGGACTGTGGAACACTGAGGAAGGGGGGCATAATTGATTTTTTTATCCATTGTAACAGACATAGAGCTCATAAAATATACACAACATATTATATCTGACCCCGAAAGTTACCCAGTCCACGGCCCTCCCTCGCCATCCTGCTTCCACGGTCCATGATCATGACATGTAAGCTCCTCTCTATCTGTGTTTCTGCACTGCATTCTCTCCATAAGATAATTTTAAAATCTCTATTGATCAAATGGTTTATCCAAACCAAAAATACACCACTATTAACTGAAACTGCTACCCCACCACACACACTTGGTTTACCCTGCTCGGTGCACCACAGTTGAGTTTATTAAGGCTAAGTTGTCAGTCACATTGTCTGCCAAAGCCTACTCATGAAACTAGGACAGTGTGGTATCATGTCCTGTGTAGTTGAAACCTGCAGCTGGTGCATCGAGTACATTCACATTTAAACAAGCGCTGAAAATAATCTGTGAATACTCTTCAGGCAGGCGGTCAACTCATGTTTCTCCGACGGTGTTTTGTTGAACACCCAAATGAGGAAGATACAGTTGGCATGGCAACTTTGTTGCAAATTTCCTGGTCAGGGTGAATTTGCAATGTCTTAGTAATCTAAAATTACATCTGACCCTCCTAAAACTTTTATTTTCAAAAACTGCTTTCACACTGCTGCGCTGTAACCTCCCTGATAACAGCCTACCTGCAAAAGTGATGACAAGCAGGTGCTTCTATGAACACTGGCAGAAGGACAAGCGAGCTTTTAGATGCACAGGCTGCTGTAGCAAGACAATGGAAAACACTGAAACTGACCCTTCTCGCTGCAATATTGCCAGCTAATAACCTTTCAGGTCAACTAAGGTTCGGTCGACTATTAGGGGCCGGCCCTAAAGATAAGAGGGAGCGAAACACAACCACTGTCGTTAAAAGTAAAAAGTGACATTATGACAAAATAGTGACATTATGAAAGAAAAAAATTACATTAAATAAATAGCGACATTATAAAAAAATGAAATATGATGACTTTTGAAAAGGGGCATTTTCAAATTAAAATGATCCTGTAAAATAATGTTATTATGACAATTAATAATGAAATAAAGTTAATTTCTTTAAGTTCTGTTCATTTATATATTGACACAATTTATTTATATGATTTTTGATCTTTTAAAGAAATATAGAATAAGTTTTCTATATTTATCCTTAGACATAATATTTTCATATGTTTTGCAGTAATTTCAAACACTGAGAGCCGGTTACCTCCATCAAGTCTTGGACATCACCCCCATGTACTACTGTATTAATAACCAAGCTTTGTTCTCCAGGGAACAACAAGCTAAGAGAGGAAAGGAACGCCTACAGTGACGAGCTGCTGAGAGTGAAGGATGAAAACTACAAACTTGCCATGAGGTACGCCACGCTGAGCGAGGAGAAGAACATGGCAGTGATGAGGAGCCGAGACCTGCAGCTAGAGGTACCGATGGACATGTTAATGCATGGAAATTACATTGTGTACTTGTAAACATGTAAGAACTGATAACTGATTGTGAAACATTAGCAATGAGCTCAGAGGAAGTGTGGGGGTTTGAGGACATTAATAAGAAGGTGTAACCAGCACACTCTCAGCTCCATGGTAATATGTTTGTGTATCTTATTGTTTATTTTGCGTCCGCACTGTGTGTATAGGTTGATCAGTTAAAGCACAAGCTGAACAAAGTGGAGGAAGAGTGTAAGATGGAGAGGAGGCAGAGTCTCAAGCTGAAGAACGACATTGAGAACCGGCCGAAGAGAGAGCAGATCTTTGAGCTAGAAAGAGAGAACGAAATGCTCAAGATCAAACTACAGGAGCTACAGTCCATCATACAGGTACGGCCTGCCTAAAACACATAGTCACACACACACACACACACACACACACACACAGAGACACAAGGACTGATAAGCAATATAAGATGTTGTCCAGTGGGCCAGTAACAACAAACCATCCTCAGCTACAGAACAGATCTTGGCAACAGTCTGTTTAAATCACCCACTGTGACCTGATGTTACACTCCTTGAAGCCGACGCCCGCAAGTTTGTGGGCGCGACAGTCTTCTTGAATTGTGACATTGATATCTCCTCAGTGACTTAACAGATTTTACCGTTCAAACTGCATTTGAAACGCCCAGCTAGCCCTAACTGTTATCTTATAATGTTGGTTCATATCAAGATACATAGAACCCTGGGGACATAGGACAGGGGGGAACATAGACCTGTGGAAACTTAGAACTGTGGGAACGTAGAACCATGGGAACTCAGGACCCCTGGAAAATAGGACCGTGGGAACTGAGGATCCTGGGGACATAGAGCCTGGGAATTTAGGACCTTGGGGACACAGGACCTTAAGACATTAGGACTGTGAGAACTTAGAACCCTGAGGACATAGGAAAGTGGGAACCTAGGACAGTGGAAAAGTAGGACCCTGGGAACATAAGACCATGGGAACTTGGGGCCCTTGGAAAATAGAACCGTTGGAACTTAGCATCATGGGGACATAGGACCGTGGGAACATAAACCATTGGAACATAGGAATCTGAAGGCATAGGACCCAAGGAATTTAGGACCTTGGGAACTTTGGACCCTTAGAAAATAGAACCGTGGGAACTTAAAACCCTTGGAAGATACGACCTTTGTAACTTCGGATCATGGGGACATAGGACCTTAAGAATATAGGACCCTAGGAACTTAGGACCCTGGGAACAAAGTACTCTGGAAGCATAGAACTGTGGGTACTTAGGATCCTTGGAACATAGGACACTAAGAACAAATGACTGTGGGAACATGTTGCAGTCTATGTTACAGTCCTCTCACAACTTAAATCTGCATTACTTGATTCTTTTTGGCCACTTTGGGGCAGTGCAAGAAACAGTAAATATGTCGCTATGCTAACGTGTTACCAAACAATCGGCTCTTTACACATTCAGCAATTATAGCATTCATTTGGGGTCATGTTCCTGGCTAGTCAAGGAATGTAAGTCCAATATTCACTCTGTTTTTAGCTCTGTTTTTGGTTTTCATCAGCTCATGTGTGTCTGGCCTTTTACGCCACTATGTTCACTCAGTTCATAACTGTGTGTGTTTCTTTGTGACACAGCCTGGCCCACTGCCTGCGTCAGACAAGGCCATCCTTGACATTTTGGAACATGACAGACAGGAAGCACTAGAAGACAGACAGGATCTGGTCAACCGCCTCTACAATGTGCATGAAGAAGTCCGACAGGCAGAGGAACTACGAGATAAGGTAACAGACACACAAGCAGGCAATGTGACAAGGTGAATTTACGCAACTTGTACTGTCCTTGAGTATTTCCATTGTATGTTACTTTATACTTCTACTTCACTACATTTCAGAGGAAGACATTGCACTTCACTACATTTATTTGACAGTGTTTAGCATTAGTTCCTTTTGAGATCGATATTTTTACATGAAGAGTTTTTGAGAGTTTGCTCAATCATATAATGAGTTCACGAAATACAATACATTGTTGAAGATTAAATCAGTGGTTTCAGCCATTTTGACATGTGACGAGTTACACAAAAAATGTGTCTAGCTGCAGTCACAGATGTCTCTGAGTTGTAAGCAGTTTCACTGAAGAACAACTTCCCCTCCAGAGTTTTCAGAACTTTAAATAAAAGTAACTATCCAAAATGTCACAATAAAATCAAAGATTAGAGGAAAAAATCCTTAAAAAATACCAAATTATAAATAAAGTAGTTAAAATTGGCTACACTGCAACCTATTACTGCATTAAAATGCTGTTACACACTATTTCCTCTTACCTGGAGTGCTATTCATTTATTAATCTGGATTGTTTTGGTGTGAGCTGCTGACTGTTGGAGATATCAGCTGTAGAAATAACGTAGGGATCTGTGTAGGTGTGTGGAGGTTACGTAAGTGGTCTTAGTTCCTTGTATTGTAAACCTTGATTGAGTGTACGATTGTTCGGAAGTGTGTGTGAGTGTGAAGAAGAGTGGGATTGCAAACAAAGAAAGGTAAGTGAAAACACACCCTGGAAACACAAACCCATGACCAGAGAGCCTAATGCCCATGAGACCATCTGTGAAACACACCCTGTGCAGAAACCCCCATCAATGGCCTCTGTCTGTGTGTGTAACCTGGTATTTCTTCTTACTCCCTCTTTGTTTCTCTTCCTGTATCTGCCTTTGTCGAGTAAACTATAATTAACCCATGTGTGGTGTTTGTGTGTGTGTGTGTGTCTAGTACCTGGAGGAAAAGGAGGATCTGGAGCTGAAGTGCTCCACGCTGCAGAAGGACTGTGAGATGTATCGCAACCGCATGGAGACCATCACGGCACAGCTAGAGGAGGTGGAGAAGGAGAGGGACCAGGTGAAAGCACACAGAGAAACAGATTGTTTATATTTGTCAATATGAATATTTTGTTGCTCATTTCCACTCTACCTCTGCTAAAGGCGTTTCGAGCCAGAGACGAGGCCCAGCATCAGTTCTCCCAGAGTCTCATCGACAAAGACAAATATCGCAAACAGATCAGAGAGCTGGAGGAGAAGAGCGATGAGCTCCATATCAAGATAGTACGCAAAGAAGCCAAGCTGGTCACCTTGGAGTGTCGCCTACGACGCCTGTCCAAGGACTCTGCTTTGGACCAGGTTAGATACAGCAGAGTAAATGCGGTTAACGTGTGTGTATGCTCACACGGCATCTCTTGAACTTGCGGTAGGTATTTCCAGTGACTAATTTTGAAATGTTCCTGATTCTTTCTTCTCTGTTTTTGCAGAGTCTGCCGAGGGACCTGCCTCCCACCATCATCTCTCAAGCAGAGGACTTTAAAACTGTCCAGGGCCAATCAGAATGGTCCAGTGATGAGTCGCCAGAGGAGAAGTTCACATCTGAGGAGCATCGTCTCAAACGCAGACCCAACTTCAAAGTAGGGGTCAGCCAATGTCCACTACTCATACTTACTTGCCTATTTACATATTAAACATTATGGCAAAGGCCAGGGCCTGTATTTTATAACATCTTAGGAATCATAGGACTAAAAGAGTAAAAGAGTCTCTTACTCTTATGAAATTTAAGAGTAACCTTTAAGAGCAATTCTTATTGTATGGTTAATCACATGTTTGAGCAGGAACAGCCAGTTAAAGTCAAAGATTTACCCTGCATTTGCCATGTTGTTAAAGGAATACTTCACCCCCCAAATGATCATTTGTATATCAGTTACTCACCCTGTGTCACGTTGAATTCATATAGAAAATAAGATTATTATCCTGCTGGAAGTAGCCATCAGAAGATGAGTACACTGTGGTCATAAAGGGATAGACACGGTCAGCAACAATACTCAGGTAGGCTGTGGTGTTTAAACCATGCTCAGTTGGTACTAAGAAAATCTCCCCCACACCATTACACCACCACCAGCAGCCTGAACCGTTGATACAAGGCAGGATGGATCCATGCTTTCATGTTGTTTACACCAAATTCTGACCCTACCATCTGAATGTGGCAGCAGAAATCCAGACTCATCAGACCAGGCAACGTTTTTCCAATCTTCTATTGTCCAGTTTTGGTGAGCCTGTGTGAACTGTAGCCTCAGTTTCCTGTTGTTAGCTGACAGGAGTGGCACCTGGTGTGGTCTTCTGCTGCTGTAGCCCATCTGCTTCAAGGTTGGACGTGTTGTTGGTTCAGAGATGGTCTTCTGCAGACCTTGGTTGTAACCAGTGGTTATTTGAATGACTGTTGCCTTTCTATCATCTTGAACCAGTCTGACCATTCTCCTCTGACCTCTGGCATCAACAAGGCATTTTCACCCAGAGAGAATTTCCTCTTTTTCAGACCATCCTCTGTAAACCCTAGAGATGGTTGTGTGTGAAAATCCCAGTAGATCAGCAGTTTCTGGCACCAACAACCATGCCACGTTCAAAGCCACTTAAATCACCTTTCTTCCTCATTCTGATGCTCAGTTTGAACTTCAGCAGGTCGTCTTCACCATGTCTACATGCCTAAATGCATTGAGTTGCTGCCACGCTATTGGCTGATTAGCTATTTGCATTAACAAGCAGTTGAACAGGTGTACCTAATAAAGTGGCTGGTGAGTGTGGTAGTAGTCAATTGATAAAGATGTCTAAATTCTCACTTTACTGTGGAGGCCTTTGAGAAAACAACTTCCTCTTAACAAATTCATCATAACAGGGTGAATAACTGACATGCAAAGGATGATTCAAATGATCAAAAATCCTTCGCAAAACAAATCTTTTTTTTTTAAAGTTCATTTAATTTGTGTGAAATCCTCAGTATCTTCAGCAGAAATTACCATGTGAAATTAACAATCTAATATTTTGATTATATAGACATAAAGATGAAATACTACAAATTTAAACAAACAAACAATGGAATAAAAAAAATTAATTGGAGCAGAAAGGAAACTTAAATCAAATGTTTCTAACTGTAACATTTATGTTTTGTATTTTAGAACAGAGCAAAGTCTCCAGTCTGCGTACCCAGAGACCTTCAGGTCAACTCAGAGGTCACTCAGTCCACAGGTAACGCCATCATACTTCACTCATAGTGTGTTCCAATGTAACACTGACATTTCTTTGGTATACATTTATCTTTATTTTTCTCCAACGTTCAGCTCTGTCCGTCAATGGAGGAGATTTTCCGGAAATCCAGATGCGAAACTTGAACGTCAACAGCATCTCCCTCCCTCCCTCCCCCAGCGTGCCAATCTCCCCCACATATCCACCCTTCTCCGCTCCCGCCCTCTCCACATCCCCCTCTTCCCTCCCCGCGGGGGAACAGTCCAACAGGCCAAATATGGTGAGGTTTTTTAGAGTTTTGTCTCAGAGGTTAATGCAGAGAAATCCAAATATATATATTTTCTCTGGCTCCAACACAACATTGATTTGCATGTCTGTGTCTGTAATTGAACTGCTTTGTTCACTTGTAAAATCTCCAGCTGCGTTACCGTAACGACAGCATCCTCTCTACGTTGCCTGAGCCACCAGAGAAAGCATCACTGTACCGCAGAGAGCGGGAGAAGGAGCATGACTTCCACCCCCGCAGGTAGCCACAGTCTTTTACAGATTACACATGTCAGTCAGTCCATGCTCTTTAATAAATGCGAAGTCATGTAGGTGTTAACTTGATGTTGTCTGATGCTTGGTCTCTTTTAGCCTCTCGGACTTTGATAGTGACAACATGGAAATGGAGTTTGGTAAAGTACACTTTTACACATTTCCCAGAATCGTACTTATGACATCTCTGAACTGAATGATCGCATTTATTTTATACCATTTTTTAATTAACCTCTCTGTGTGTTTTTGCCTGTCTGTCCCTTTCTTAGATGACGAGGTACAGCGTGGTCCACCTTCTGTCCACTCGTCTTCCTCGTCCCATCAGTCAGAGGGGATGGACACTTACGACCTGGAGCAGGTCAACAATATCTTCAGGAAACTCTCTCTGGAGAGGTAAAGTAGGGACTCTGATACACTCACATACACATGACAGATTAGTAGTCAGGCTTACTTACATATACCCTCTTCTTCTCCTTCTGTGTGCAGGCCCTTCCGTCCGTCTCTGTCCTCCTTCTCCAGAATCAGCACTACCCTGAAGCCCGTGCAGGAGTTGACGTTGCTAGGCGACAACCTGCTGAGGGACATCACTCTGGTTGGCGGCAACGACAGCGGGATTTTCATCTCAGCTGTCCAGTTGGGCTCCATCGCTGAGAAGGCGGGGTTACGAGAGGGCCACAACCTCCTCCTGGTATGTAGTTAAACTCCAGGTTCACACAGAGCTGTAAGACAAGGACAAATACACTGAGGTCCAATTAAAAACACTGTTTGTACAAATGAACAGAAAAAAAATGAGTGGCAATCTCCAGGGCCGAAAAATAAAGCCAACGCAGAAGTGCCAATGACTGCTTGACATTGGCTCTGAGTCAGTCCCCTTAGAGCACAGGTTAATATGACCAACTTTACAGCAGAAATGAACGTGTTAAGTCTGGTACAAAAAACAGTTTTGGTCTCTGTAGCTAGTATCCCCTTTTGTGACAACTGTGCAGGGTTGAATTTCTATAGAATTTACCTATTTAAATGTCATTGAGGCCACTTCTTAGGAAACACCCAGCTGGCAGCACCCTAGAGTGCTTTGTAGGTGTGTTTTTTTAACTGAGAAAAACAAATAAAGAAAGATTTAAGAAAGAAAACTAGTCCACCCCAAGGGCAACACCCATATCTCTTTGCCCGCTCCCAGCTCACATGCCAGGACAGGCAAAAGACCAAACCAAGCAAAACCAAACAACATAAACGGTCCCATGGCAAAAGCAGCTAATGGACTTCTGATGCTCTGCAGTGACACGAATGGATAATCTTAAAAACACTTTTTTGTCCCTCCACCATTGTGATTTGATTGCTGCGTAAAAAGTGACAGTGACTAGTGCAGAATTTTTTCTTAAAATTTAACATCTTTTAACTCCTGGTGCTCAGGTGCACTGCTTGTTTAGACAGACGCTCAGCACCTTTTCATGCTGCTGGCATTTGTAGTGTAGCGTAAATACTAATTAAAAAAATATGCTGGCCTCAGGAGAAGAAACGCCCTCAGGGCGTGGCCGCTTTAAGTGACAGGTGGCAGCTGTCTCTTTACAAGTTGCTAACAGAGTAACCCCAGATTTACAGAGTATAGACGTAGCTATAGCTGTCAGTATTTCAGTGTCAGTGTTTGTTTGTGGCATAAAACCCTCTGAAGAGTTGGACATCCTGTTTTTCCATTTTGTTTTAATGGTGAAAATTAGTACTAGCATTATCACAGTCACCTCTGGAGGGAGCTCGGAGTAGAGCTGCTGCTCCTTCGCGTTGACAAGGGTCAGCTGAGGTGGTTTGGGCATCTGTTCAGGATGCCACTTGGGCACCTCCTGCTAGAGGTGTTCCAACTGGTGGGAGGTCCCAGAGCACGCTGGAGGGAGGACATATCTCGTCTGGCCTGGGAATGCCTCGGTATCCCCCAAGAGGAAGTCTGTAATTCTTAGCTCAGCCTGCTGACCCTGCAGCATCGGACAAGTGGTTGAAAACTAGCTGTAAATGCACTGTGCTAACCAAACTAGCAGCTAGCGTTGCGGTTTTCCCCTTCCTATCGTCCAAATATAATCATTTCTGACTCCAAATATCCACGATGGTGATGGGCAAAATGTCAAACTCAAGGCTTCAAAATCAAATCAGTAGGTGAAGTCTACTATTTTATAGACTGTATAAAAAAACAAAAAACAATAGGAACCTAAAATATGCATGGACATTTCCGGAAGAAAAAATATAACAAATCCAGATGCTAAAACTCTGAGAACTCTTGTTTGTTTTTTATGTTTATTTATCCAATGACCATCAACTATAATCGAAGGACTAATCTGCTAAAGTGCCAAATTATATATAACACACCTAAAACATGAATGATTTAACCTGCCATTCATCTGTCCTACGCTGTGATTGGCCAGACCAGCTTGAGGGATGCATACGTGGAGAGAGCCAAAGCATTTCACTGGATACCAGCACTCAGGAAGAAGCCCATTGGACGCTGCAGCACTGCTCTGGACCAGTCAAGCTGCACTATCGAGCCAACTTTGACTGTAAGTGTTGATTTTATTGGACTTGCATATATATATGTTTGTGTCGTATCCATATACCATATATTCAACTGTATGTGTGCGCTCTAGGCTACCGTCGTCTCCAGAGGGACATCACGGAAGGCCCACTGGTTTCTGGCGACTCCTTCCACATACGAGTGAACCTAAACATCTCCGGCCAATCAGACAGCTGCTCCCTGAGCGTGCGCTGTGACGAGGTGGTACACGTGCTGGACACCAGGCACCAGGGCCGCTGTGAGTGGCTGTGTGCCCGTGTCGACCCCTACGACGGCACCGACCTGCCCGAGCGTGGCACCATACCCAGCAACTCACGGTACAGAGGAGTTAGATTAAACCTTGTTTTGCATATGAGGCCTACGCATTTAACATTTTCCACAACCGCAAAAGATTCCCTGTCCTTCTTGAGAAAAACGAAAAAAGGTCTATGGTAGAGAAAGGGGGAGTTGAAGAGGTCAAACCAGCGCAGCGTCAGAGACCGTTCAAACGCTGGAAGTAATATATTCTCATGCATCTGTTCCACTTTGGTGCTGCAGGATGCTGAGAGTGATGCAAAGGTGGTGTAACAGTTGAGCAACCATGCGGAGCTTAGCAAGGTACCAAAGGGGGCTACATCTGTTTTTGAGAAGTTTCACTGATCTCCCCAACACAGCAGCAACACACAGCTACATGCACATGCACACAAACACAGTCACACCTTTGTACTTTTTCACACTCGAGTCCCACAGCCTGTTGTTGTCAATAAGAAGCACAGGAAGCAGCTTGGTGGAGGACAGGCTGTTACATGATAATACATTTTTACTTTTGTTATTGAGTCGAAATCATGAGTTTGATTTTTTTTGCATGTGTGTGTATGTGTGTGAATGTAGGGCCCAGCAGCTGCTCCTGGTAAAGATTCAGAAATTCGTGTGTCGAGGGGGGAGAGAAGAGAATGAAATCCACCGCAACAGTAGAGTAAGAAACTTATTTTTTTAGCAGAGATAAAAAAAAAAACATACACATATATACAGAAAAACAAATCTTTGTTTGATCTGAATGTTGTGTGTGTGTTCCTGTGTAGATCAGTTTGCAGCCAGAAGAAGCCAGCCCGTCTCCTGATCCTAAAGCCAGCCCACGCTTGTCAAGAGCCAGCATCTTCCTTACTCAGATACTACAGGTAATGAAGTGCAAAGAAAACTTTTTGTTGTAGGACAAGATGAAAGTGTTTCATACAATGGTGCTCCTCTGCCACAGGCTCAGGTGTCTTGTGTTGAACATAATGGACCCTTACTCTGAAGGAATACTTCATTTATCATCCATTATGTTCAGTTACACCCTGCAGCCTCTGAGGCCTAGTCCACATGTACATGGTATTTTTGGAAGTGTTGCTTTTTCTATGTTTTTTGGCCTCGAATCCAACCTTGAACCAACTGCAGTCACATGACACATTGTTTGGGTTAAACATGAGCATGTTACAGTCCTGGAGGATTATTAATGTGCGCCTCCTCCTGTACTGCCTTAATATGCACATTCAGCACATCCAATGCATCAAAACATTGTTTTCTAGTTGGAGCCGCGCCTCGTTTTCAAACTGTATGCTTTGACTCAAATGAACAATGACAGCAATATAGTCCACGATGAGCAGCGCTAAAATCAACCTGCGTAGTTGTCCCTCCATTGTGACATTAGAAAGTGTCACATTTATCTTGCAAGTGTACTCTTCTTCAACATTTTGATTACTTCCTGGATTTTTCCCACATGGAAATTCTGACCAATCAAGAGCAGCTTTCTCACGCAAGGCATTTGATCTGGTCCGCTTGTAAATGCTGCCGTGAGAACACAAACCAACTCTAGGCTATTATACAACTTTAACAAAATTAGTCCCTGATTCAGACCAAAGGAGACAACTCTAGGTCTGAAAGCACCCTGAAAATGGACCCTTTTACAAAAGTCCCTCCAAGGTGAAAACTTTCAGAAACTCTTTTTGCTGTTAATGTCAGAGTGTCAGTATTTCCTTTGTGAGGCGTCACAAATGAGGCGACGTTTCTTGCAATGAAGGACAGGACCCAAACAGAGCTGGCTGTAACCCTGCTAACAGGACATTTTACCTGTTTACACATAAATGAACAGTAACTTTTCCACTATACTGAGGAACAGAGGCGTCAGATGGTGCTACAGAGGTCGCTGCTCCAGGTAGCCTTCGGATAATAACGTCTTTTTCTTCTCAGCGTGGCTTTAGGGTTATGTTACTTTTTGAAAAACAGTGCTTGTATGGACAGACATGGGGTTTTTGTGGAATTAATTTGTTTTCTCACCACCTGCACCTCTAGCCATGGTCAAGTTTCAAGTTCATTTGAAATTTCTCACAAACACAAGCATTCAGTTAGCACCTCTGTGGCTTCCGTGGGGGTTTTTGTCAGTTTCCAGGAGGGGTATTTGAAGGGGCAAAGAGAGAAAAAAAAAGCTGGGGCCTTGGATGGCGCCTAGAGGTGCTAAACCAACTGGGTTGTGTTTAATTATTTCTTTATTATTATTGTTATTATTATCACTATGTATATTTAGCATTATATTTTACTTTTTTTTTTTTTTTTTAGGAATTCCCTTTTTATTTAGTAATTTCAGGGTCCAGTCAGACAGTTTCATCACACTCCAATGGCTTATCTTTCCAGGCCTTCTGTAGGACATAGTTACAGCAGAGAGTAACACATAAGTGTGTTACAGTGTGTAATGCAGAAGCCAAAATGGACCAATAAAATAAATGTAAGTACAGGTATGAACATAGAAAGTGAACTCCGTATATGAACCAGTATGTTGAGGTGTGTCTTCATGGTACTCTAATCACCTAACAAACAAGGATAAAAAAATCAATTAACTAATAAAATAACTAATAACCTTTTCAAAAGCTTGTCCAGTTGCAGTCTGTTAAAAAAAGTAATCCTTTCCATCCTAAAGATGTCATATATTATGTCAGTCCAATCATCCACTGTTGGTGTTGCCGGCTTTAGCCACTGTCTGGAAATGGCTTTCCTGCTAGCTGCACTTAGAATCCAAAACAGGTATCTGTCATGAGAGGTAGCATTGTCCAGTGGCAAGGTGCCCAAATATAGTGTCTCTAGTTTAAATGAAGAGTCCACCTGGAATACTTTTTGCAAGCCTCCAGCCAGAAATAAATCAATGATGGACAAGACTGGAATATGTGATAACGGTTGGCATCAGAGCACAGTTTGAACAATATTACTTTTATTATTATTATTATTATATTGTGTATTTTCCTCTTACTGTTATTTTCTGAGTCCATCTGTCTCCTGTCTCCTCTTTATCAGAGCTACAAATGTACACACACTCACACACATACACGAGTGCCCTACATAACCACCCTCAGTACAGTAACAGCCAGAATACTACTGTACTTGATTTTTTTTTTGGTTGTTTGTTTGTTTGCCTCTCTGCTAGCTGTAGTCATGGCCAGAGGCATTATGTTTTCAGGTTGTCCGTACGTCCGTCCCATTCTTGTGAACGTGATATCTTAACACCTTGAGGGAATTTCTTCAACTATAGCTCAAACATCCACTTAGACTCAGTGATGATTTAATTAGAATTTGATGGTCAAAGGTCAAAAGTCAAAGGTCAGTGTGACCTCACAAAACATGTTTTCAGCCGTAACTCAAAAATTCATACACGTCCAATAGGATATAAGGATTAAGCCTTCTTCTTCTGGCGTATACTGTATCCTTAGACCTTCAGCTTCGTTGAGGCAGGCCAGTCATTGGCCGGTGTTTGGGGCAGCTGGTTATTATATATTCCACAGTTTGTTGTGGATCCCCACATTCGCAGTTAGCACTACCCCATTTTTGCATTGCTACGCCTGTCCTCAGGTGCTCGTATGCTCCTTTATCGAAGCCAATGTCATCACAACGTTCACAGACCGCAGCGCAAGCACTTCTCCAGCTCAGCGATAATGTGACGACACTTTATATCCAAAGTGTAAAATTCTAGTTTTTGTTTGTTGTCTTGTTTTGTCTTCATTTCTATCTCTACCCCCGTGTATGCACCGTGTGTCAGTACCTTGATTATTTGTACTTTTCTTTGTAACAATAATAACTTAAAAGAAAAAGAACAAAGGAGGGAAAAACCCTGTCTCCAAAAATACCCATGTACATGTGGACTTGGCCTAATTCAGGATAACACTTTCTATAACCACATTCTTGCACAGTGGTAGCCACATGACAACTGCAAAACAACATCAAAACATCCATGAAAAAATTATATTTTATATATTATATATATATATATTTCAAACATAGATTTCTGCCCAAATATTGTTAATCTATACGGATCTCCAGCTTGTTCAGTAGTAGGTATCCAGAGCAGCCTGCACTGACTAACATAATGTAGTTTGACTGAAGGGTAACTAAGATGTAAACAGTCATAGTAATGAATCATTTAGGAGTTTCGTGCCAAAATGTTTCACCCAGTTGGAATTACTGATAGCATAAAAGTAATCTCACCACCTTGTTTTCAGCATGACTGAACAAAGCAGCTTAGATGTCGTCTTTAATACTGATTTTATCTTCAGTTTGTCAGCAGGGTGGACATCAAATACAAGCGAATGAACAGCAACGAGCGTGTGAGGATCATCAACTCAGGCAGCACAACACTACCCAGGCCAGGTTTTGAGACGCTTAGACCCGAAGGTGAGTACACAGTGATGCAGGAGGAACAGTACTCTACAGCAACCAGAAGAAACATCGAGATAGTTAATAGAAAAATATCAAAATGAATGAAAAAAGCATTAGCACACTGAAATATGTGTCTGTAAAATACAGCAAGCTGTGGGTCAAAGACTTTCTTCAAAGGACAACCTGGAATGCGGATGCTAAAACGATAACATAAATAAAAAAATGTGGGCACACTGCAAAAAATGTACACTTGAAACATTATAAGTAGTTAAAATGCAAAAGCAGTTGTTTTTAAAGTTGCAGCCAAAATACAAATACCAACAGTAGTTTAATTAGCAGTTCAAGTAGTTATGTTTTGGCACTGAGTGAAGTAAGCCAAAGCACAGATGATAAATGGAGCTTGAAGTCTCAATTGAAGTGGAACTCTTGTGTAAAGTGGAAGTCGATCAGTTTTCAGTTAAAGTGTCCGCTGAGGTGTCAGCATTGAAAGCAGTGAATTGTGCATAGAAAAGTAGCAGTGCTGGAAGCTTGTTTTGTTAGTTTTTGTGGTTCATATGTGAGGACCTTGGAGCAGAGAGGGTGTGAAATGTCAGTTTAAGTACAGACTGTTTCACATGACTGACTTTTCGCTAAGCCCCGCCCCTTTGTGATGGTCCAACAAGCTGTCAGAGTAAGCATGGAGCCCACACTGTGACTAACTGCACTCCCTGGTGAAATATTATCATATTTTTGGAGAAATGAAACAGTGATTCCAGAGAGAAGCAGACAGAGGGGTCTACAGTCTGTGTTTGAAGGATATATCCAGGATGTCAAACTGACTCAGCAGCAACAACAGATTAAAAAGACAAAGATAGTTAGAAGCTAAAGCCCAACTATAGGCTACAGATCACAGTGTAAAAGTGAACCACCACATCACTGCTGATCCACACAGAAGACAATGAATATAAAGGGAAACTTTGCTGATATTGAACCAGCTGTGTGGCATCACAGTGTGTGCACATGAACCGTGTTTGCCTCGGCTCCGTGCCGCTGTCAGTACCTTTAAACAATGTTCATTGGGCACAATGTGATGACACACAGCTGGTTAACTATCAGCAAAGTTTCCCTGCTTCCCTTCACTGGTTCCTGTACAGCAGGGTCGGTCTTTGTTTCACTGTTATAATCATTACAAATCAAAAGCAGCATGTGTATACATTCAGTAGGCTATATCTTCAGTAGCTAGCTAGCTAACCCTACACTTTTCAGGGTTTGATTTTGGTTTTGGAACAGGGAAGAAACGTATATCTTTGTCCAACCTCTCCAGGTAACGAGTATCATTAATACACGACGTGCCCCAGGCACAACATTTAGCTCCAAATCCACAAAACCAGCCTGAAAATGAAGGAAATCTGAAACAACTGCATTAGAGTCAATGGAGCTGTGTTGCTGTCGGATCCTGGAAAATTTGCTGCCCCCAAACGGTGTCGTGTTTACCATGTTCATGAGAAGAGCCAAAATGAATGTCCCCTTCCTGTGGTATTCACAACCTCATGAATGGAAATTTTCTGAAAGGTCTGAGTTCACGAGCTGTGACGTGTTTGCTGTTTCCAGAGATTACAGAGGCAGCGCACCTGTTAGCTCACCTGGTAGAGCAGGCGGCCCATGTGCAAAAGCCTTGTCCTTTGCCACAGGCAAAATTCCAACCTATGGCCCCTTGCTGCATGTCGTCCCCCCTCACACTAAAACTGTCCCATCAATTAAAGGCAAAAAAGCCCTAAAAATATCTTTCAAAACTGGTCGAGGCCTCGGATGTTAATTATTCAGTGGACAGTAATTTAATATAATGTAAGTCATATAGAGTTATTCTTTGTAATTCTACAATATGTCTGAGGAAAATGTTCGCATTCCCAACAGTCTCATCTTTTTCCTCGGTCATTATGTCTTTGCATTTGCTTCTGCTGCTTCTAGATGCAGATGCCATCGCCTGGCAGCAGTGCTCTCATGACGTACCATTTGAATGCCAAGCATATCGTGCACACGACTTTCCATGTGGTAACCACAAGCTCACAAGTTTCATTTGAAGGCAGCAATACAAAGAGACAAATTTAGATTGCTTACGTCGTCAAGTTTGAAACGGTAGATAAGAATAGAAAAAAAGCTGAATTGCCATTTGAAGAGGAAATGATTAAAGACGTTTTAATATCAGTCGACATGTGAAAAGCAGTTAAACTGTCAGTGGTGTACAAGTGGTAAAAAAAAACTTCAGTTGAAGCGTTTAAGCAGGTTAATTATATGAGTTTAAAATAACCTGCCTTATGGACCTTTAGGCTACCTTGTCTCTCTGCCCTGGGTGTATCATTAAGAGTTCCTATTTGTGTGTGTGTTGTGTGTGTGGCTGTAAACAGACACTCCTGACCCAGACAGTGAGCTGAGCCGGAGTTTGAACCTGATTCCCTACAGTACCGTCACCCCCCAGCGGACCCAGAGAAGAAGGCCGGTCCTATTCAGTCCAGCTGCTCTAGCCAAAACCATTATTCAAAGAATACTCAACATGGGGGGAGCCATGGAATTTAACACCTGCAAACCAGGTCAGTGTATTTTGGGAAGGAGCGAGCTCACTGCGAAATGTGTCAATTTTTATAATGAATCAAGTTTTTAACCTTGTTCACATCTCTGTGTGGTGTTTTTAATATACTACAAGATATGCAATGAGCATAAAAGCAGTCAATAGATAATCATTGTTGCCTTGGAACTGCAGTGTACCAATAACAGACAGGCTTTGTGACATCACATACCTGAGGAACCAATCCCTTCAGCTTGCTAGGGGGGGCTTTCCCTGCCACTTTTAGAGTTGGCAGTTGGGAACAAGGTCGATTTAAAATTAGCAACACATTAAATGATTGATAATGTAGTCAAGCTGAACGCTCACGTTATCAATTACTGTTTCTAATGTAGTAGAGAACAATGAGCAGAGTCAAAGGCAGAGGAATCGCAGTGGGGGAAAGTGTGATTGATAACTGGGGGCCCCAGTGGGAGGGGGTCCTCGAAAAGCATGGATTGAAAACTTTGGCTTTGTTTGCAGTTTTTTATACATAATTAGTGCTGTAACTAAAATGTAACTGGCTGAATAAATCGATTGGAAGACTGCACTTTGTCCACCCCTGCTCTAGGATTTGTCTCTAAATGCAGCTAGAGCCAAAAGGTGTGTGAGAGAGACACGGATCAAGAGAGTGAGGCAGAATTTATACTTCTGCATCGAATACACTACGCTGTAGCCTGACGTGCATTTCCCCAGAAATGTAACTACACGTTGTGGTGATGCAGACCTCCTGTCTATTTCTGTAAACTGAAACCATTTCCTTCAGTGGAAACAACGCTTTTATTTACTTTGATTTCACAGATAAGAAACAATAAATTGTGAAGACAATAAAGCCTCCACAAAAATAGCATTTTAAGTCTTGTGTGTGATTTATCCTGGCTTCATATGAGCAGAGGAAATCTTTGCTCATCGCTAGGCTAATTTATACAATGTAAAATGCCATAGGCTTGTGCAAATAACGTTAGCGTGTTGTATTTGTGGGGAAAATGTGTCCAGATAAAGACAAGTGTTTGTCTGTGAGTGCTGCGAGTAATAGTGAAGCCAATTTGTGTACTTGTGTTTGAAATAGTCTCTATTAAGCCATGTTTAATGTGTGTTTAATGTGTGTTTTGAATCAACTAAACTTCACAGCACCTCACAGAAACCTCTGTCGCTGACTAGTGTTTTGGAGATGTAGCTGCAGAGCGACACAGACACACCACCACACAAGTATAAATGCTCACAACAGCGTAGGCCACGTGCGTAGCCTACAGGTTAGGGTCTTCCGCACAAGTATAAATCCCCCTTAAGGGCAGGGTGCCCACAGAGACTGCTCAGGCATAGCACCCAGTATTTGGTGCTACGCTGCTGGTCAAAAGTGAGCAGATACACTCAAGCTGAGGACGTTCAGCTGATGGGCAGATGGAGATAGAGGCAGGGACTCATTTGCATACTCAGTTGAAAGGTGAGGCAAAGGTGTAGAGTAACAGCTAAAGACTGTTTCCCACTGGACAAGAAAAACACCCTCTATCATGGCTTTTGTGTTGATTTGGGAAGTTACAATGGGCTCTCCTGGGACTCCAGACTCTGCAGTCATCATGGGTATTTATCCAGCTCCAAAGGGCTCCGGTTGGTTACGATGGAAATCCGACAACCCTGGTGGCTCCCATTCCTGGTGCGATGCAGTGACTCACTACCTAAAAATACCACCTGTCTCTGTAAAAGCTTGAGCACTGTTCAAAATTAAGTTGGCACCAAGTTTGAGAGAGACACTGAATAAGTAACAGATGTAAAAAAACAAGAGGCAACCATGTTGCTTTCTGCCATGTATCAACTATGTTTTCTGGCCTGTCTGTGACACTGAACGTGACACACAAGGGGAAAGAGAAAGGCAAGCTCGTCTACTGCAGAGTTGGCTTTAGTCTACTAGCAGTTGGAAATCAGGACTATTTGTAACAGGTTGGTTTGGTGGGAAAGGAGTATAAGCCATTTTAAGGCGTGACAGGATATTTCATGGGAAAAAAAAAACTTCTAAATATGTCCTTTTGATAAACAGAGGGGAGTTTTCAGGGGTGTAATCAGTGCCAGGAGGGGACCTTTAATGGAGGAGCCAGTGGAGGTGGAGGAGATAGTGAGAAGGAAGGGAGAAGGCAGCTACTATTTGGATTCAGGTCAGGTATTGTACTGCACTGTGGTGTAAATGTTGAGGAGTGTAACCAGAGAGACGGCGGGGGCAGGATGGAAGATGGCCTAGTTGATAATTAGGAGGATGATGCACGCTAATGATGCTGATGATGACAGCAGCAACACAGAGGAGTTTAAACCTCCATTTAGCGATACAGAGAATGAACACTGCTGCCCCATGACAAACAAACTGTCCCCACGGGGTCCGACAAGCTGCTGGTGCACAGAGTCGAACATCTGGTACGCCAAGAGACTGTGTGACGTCTGGAGATTCCCCAGGGCAAAAACTTCAAGAGTTTCTGTTCCTTACACACTAAATGTTCCGTGGTCATCATTGACAAATGAAAGTTTCTCAGCATTTTTTTTTAGAGTTTATGATATATTTCTATTTATACTTTTGTATTTTAGACACCTTGTCCAAAGAAGAGTTTCATCTGAAACAGAATGTGGAGCCCTTCATTCACTACAAAGAGAAACAAGCCACATTTGAATGCATCACCAGAGAAAATATAGAGGCTGTTGCTTCTAAGGTATTTGATTAGTATGTGTGTGTGTGTGTGTGTGTGTGTGTGTGTGTGTGTGTGTGTGTGTGTGCGTGCGTGTGTGTGCACCTGCATTTTTCCGCTTAGGTGTTTGTTCTTTTGAAAAAAAGGGTTCCTCATAATTACAAGTGTTTGTACGTAATGCAATAGTTTGAAATACCACTCTGACATCTGTGCTGTAAATACAGTATGTAGCTGGAGCCAGCAGCCAGTTAGCTTAGCATAAAGACTGGAAACAAAGGGAAACTGCTAGCATGGTTTGAAAGGTAACAAAATTGTCCTTGCACCTTACACTTACCCAAGTTTATAGTTTTTTTTGCACAATTAAAACACAAAAAGGGCAAGGAAAATGAATAATGAAATACATTGCTGGGAGAGGCAAAAAACCCAGGGCACTGATTTGACGCCTCCACCTAATAAGATATTCACAAAGTTATTAAGAACTAAGAAGTATAGAAAGATAAAGAATAACACATAAAATAATATGTAATATATAATGTTTCTGGAGGACCAAAATTTTATGCAGTGTAGTCACAGAAGTATTAGCTCAAACTATATTACAATATGAAAGATGAGGATAAATCAGACTACAATAAAGAGTTAGATGACTTACCCTCATCATTATACCAAGAGATTTATAGATTTTTTTTACTAACATAGTCAGTTTGGTCTCTCTAATTCAAACTCTCATCAACAAAAATGCCCCAAACTTTTGTACTGGACACTTGAGGCATCTCAGTAGACTCGATTCTGACTCTGTAGAAATCTTTAGAGTATGTTTTTTTGCCACTAACAAATAATAACGTTAGATTTCCTTATATTTAAAGATGATTTATTTCATCTGAACCATATAGCACTTAAACCAGCATTAGCATCTTTTACCAGTCAATCAAAATTTGAATTAGAGAGAACAAGGGTTGTGTCATCTGCAAATGTTACAACATTATAAATGAGGAATAATAATGGTCCAAGTTCACTGGCTCTGTGATAAGCTCAGCTAACAGTCATCTGGTTCCTGCTTCCTATTTAGTGCACAGACTTGAGAGTGATGTCTTCATTTATCTCTCTCAAGGACGTGAATAAGCCGACTTCCCAAAATGTTAAACTATTGCTTCAAACAAACCAGACAGTGTTGTAAGTTCCTTTTATTTGTTTGATGTGAAACCTAGCAGCATGTCCCTTTAACTCTAATTAATCTGGCGGCAAAATGCCTTCTGAATGAGTGAGTTCTTTCATGGTGTTATGTGCTTATCTGTGTGTTCAATCATGTATGCCGGTGTCAGTATAAATACGCATTTATTTAAAGCCCACTGTTTCCACCCGTCACCAGGGCAAACACTGCCTGCTGGAGGCTGAGCTGAGCTGCGTCAAAGACCTCCTGCGGAGGGAAATCTACCCAATCATCATCCACATCAAGATCTGTGAGAAAAATGTCAAGAAGTTACGGTAGGCCCGACAAACCTCACTCATTTCTCACACATTTAGCAAGTGCCTGTTACCCACAGCTGCAAACCACAACTCTTTTTCCAAATGCAAATACGTCAATCCTTGCATGACATTTTGACTCCATGCAGGAGGTGAGAGCGAACCGGTTATAGAACAAGTTTGCTGTTTGACCTTATGAATGAGACAGTTAACCCAGAAGAAACATATTTGTCCTCTTACCTGTAGTGCTATTTATCAGTCTAGATTGTTTTGGTGTCAGTTGCAAAGTGTTGGAGATATTGACTGAAGACAGGGGCATGAATATAGACAGTTCAGGCAGTGCGGTTGTGCTGGGGCCCGTGAGAGTGGGCCCTCCAACAATGCATTGAGTGGAGAATGGGCCTTTATGAGTAATTGCCACCTTGTAAATATGCCTGTGTTCAAAGAGAAGCTCCCATTAAATTAAAAACAGTGCTCTTTGCTATATATGACCTTAAAAAAGGCAAACCCATCCCCATCATGTTTATTTTTTCCTCATTTGTATCACAGTTATTAGCAGTTATTAGAAGTCTGGAAAGTGACTTCTCTTTTGAGTTTTTCAAATGTATTTTTTGGCGCTTTGAGCTCCACATGCCATGTGCCAACCCTTTACATTAGAGAGAAGGCAGACATCTCTACAGCCGATATCTCCAACAGCTGACAAATCACACCAAAACAATCTAGATAAATAAAAAGCACTACAAGTATGAGGAAGAATAAGTATCTTTGCTTTGGGGTTAGACTCTGCGTCCTCATATGAAGGTGTCACATTCTGGGTTTGCTGCACCTTATACTTCATTTTGCTGAACTCAGACCTCTTGTCGTGGACACTTTTTGTCCCATCTAGTGGTAGTAAGAACACAATACACTACTCCATGTAAAAACAAGATGGCAGCCATCTCTGCCAAGTCAGTCTGCATCTGGTGTCGACACAGAACTGGACAAGGTCCGAAACCTGATCAAACTTTATGGTTGAAACTTGAAACACATTGGGTCTTTATTGTTGTCTCGTTTGAGGACGTTTGGACCTTAATATGGTCAGACATTGTCTACAGATAAAAGGACAGTCCTTGCTCGGAGTATGAAAAGAGGAAAACTAAAATTAATTAAAAATAAACCCAACATCCTCATATGAGGACATCTTTTTATCTAAAACTACTTCCTGTTTTCATATTTATCAGCTCAGGGACAGTAAAAATATGTACCAAACAGAAGCTGAGGTCTCAGGAGGTAAAGTATTAATATGTGAACACTGATGGGAGCAGCTGAACAAAAGCTTTTTCCTGTCCTCAAATGTGAGAACTGAGCATCTCACTCAGAGCAACATGTCCTGCGATATTTTTAGACTAGTGTGTTGATAATATTGTCAGAGGCGATACATGTTTACATGTCAACAAAACCTGATGCTTGACGTATATTCTGGCGGATTGTACCTTTAAAAAGACAAATAGACCATGAAGCCATTATTGTCTCTCTGATATTGACAACAAAGCACACAAACCACTGTTGCAAAGCATCTACAGGAATTCATCAGAGATCACGGGTTCCAAACATCACCACACTCACCACCGCAGCGCTGCTTCCTTCCTGTTTCCTGTCCACACAGGAAGCTGCCTCTGCGCGTGGAGTCGGAGGAGGAGTTTGTGAAGTTGTGCCGGGCGAAAATGAAGGAGCTGGAGGGCATTCCCTGCCTCTACGCCACCCTGGAGCCCGAGGCCTGGGCAGGGACGGACGACCTCATCAGGGTCATCAAAGAGCGAATCCAGGAGGAGCAGAAGAAGACAATCTGGGTGGAGCAGGACCTCCTGTAGACACACACACAGATACACACACACATGAGAATGTGTAGCTGAGCACCATAAAACACCCCTGTACATCATGCTTTTATGCATATATTATATTTATGCTCAGACTCAAAGATGCACTCACACTGCTTCAATAGAATTAATGCATTATATATTTTGTAAATGTGTGCCTTTACTTTGATTTAGACTAATAAACAGATGGAAAACATCAAACGGATTTTTTTTTTTGCTTTAAACTTAAGCATTTAAAGGGGAGGTGTTCAAAGTTCACTAATGCATGCTCCACTTTCAAGTTCAGTCTGATCTGAGTTAACTTTGATGCTACTGTCCTCTAGTGGCTGATTTCAGGCTCCCACACTAACAAGATTCAAGTCAAGTTGAATTAAATCACCTCAACCTTTTATTTATTTATATATGATGGGATTTTTTTTTGCAGATTTGTTACGCAGTGCTTCTCCTAGAAATGTTACAGAAATAGAAACGTTACATAAACCAATTAATCGCTGCTATTTTAACTGAATAAAGTAGAAGAGAACTGAGCGTTTAATGTTCTGGAGAGCACATTACAAGTCTGCACCACATCAGGAGACAGGAAACTGCAGCTTTACATGAAGGCATATGTTTTTAAAGGGCTGATCAGTATTTTTTTATAAAGGCAAACATAAGACGGGGGCAGCAGCTCAGTCCAGTGCCCTTGAGCAAGACAGTGAAGCCCCAACTGCTCGGGCGCCTGTCCATGGGCAGCCATCTTGCCCTGACATCTCTCCATTTAATGCATGTTTAGGTCCTGTTTGTGCTTGTGTGTGTATTTCAGGCCTGTGTGTATATCCTCCTGAGACCCTGTGTCCTCATATGCGGACATCACACTGAACTGAACCTTACACTTCATTCTGCTTAACTCAGACCTGTTGTCCTCATTCATGGACACTTTTGTGCCATCTAGTGGTAGTAAGAGCACAATACACTAATCCATGTAAAAACAAGATGGCAGCCATCTCTGCCAAGTTAGTCTGCAGCCGATCCTGACACAAAAGAGGACAAAACCTGATCACATTTTATGGTTGAAACTTGTTTATTTATTATTGATAATGTTTGTAGTTTGATATGGCAACAAATTTTCGCAACAGTAACAAGATAAGACACTGTTAATTAGGAAGTACTCGTTTGAAGACATATGGACTTTACTATTGTCTCATTTGAGGACATTGGGACCTTATTATCGTCTCGTTTTCCAGGACACTGGGACTTAATTATTGTTGACAATGTTTAGTTTTTTATACTTATCAGTCCAGTTGATCCCAAATAGCATCAAATATGCATACCAAACTAAAGTTCGTGTCTCGGGAGGAAATGACAACAGAGTGAAAAAAAGCATTGAATTTCCCCTCTGGGATTAATGACGTATATCTTCTTCTTCTTCTTTACTTCTCCTTCTAAGGGTAAGTGATGTAAGCCAGTGGTTCTGAACCTTTTTTCCCAACTGACCACTTCAATGTGAAGCAACATCCCCTTTGTAACCAGTCCAATAACAGTTGGGTCAAAATGTGATTTTCTATTCTCAGATTTCACTTGAGTAATTTTCTGAGGTTATACTGCATTACACAAGAAAGAAAAAATGCTTAGAAATAAAGTCTGATGAAGAAATCATGTTCTTAACATCAGGTTTTAGCTGCTGACTTGCTGTAGTGTGTGTGTGTTTTAAAGGGCAGTTGCAGGTTCCAATCACGTGTTTTCAGTTTTTTTATGTGTTGCTACTCTTCTATTTTTATTACATCATGAACTTTGCATTGAAACCTAGGTCGACTTTAACTGTTTACATGCCTATTTCATGCAAATATACATTGTTTCAAGCTTTCAATAGGCTAACCATCAATAAAATATCCTCCAAGCTCACTGATCTTAAAGGAACAGCTCAGCTGAATTTCAAGAATACATCACACCAGGGCAAACACTGCCTGCTGAAGGCTGAGCTGAGCTGCGTCAAAGACCTGCCTGTGCCTGCCTGTTACCCACAGCTGCAAACCACAGCTCCTTTTCCAATCCTTGCATGACACTTTGACTCCATGCAGGAGGTGAGAGCAACCAACTTAAGAGCAAGTTTGCTGTTTGTCAGATTAGCCCTGAATCATATTTTCCCTCTTACCTGCAGTGCTGTTTGTCAGTCTAGATAATGTGAGTTTAATGTGAGCTGCAGAGTGTGTAGAGATGTCTGCCTTCTCTCTAAGATAATGGAACTAGATTGCACTCGGCTTGTGGTGCTCAAAGTGCCAAGAAAATCAATTTGAAAAACTCAATAGAAATATCTCTTTACAGAAATCATGACAAGGCTACTCAAGATAATCCACAGACCTTGTTGTGAGCAGTCTCATGTGGAACTATTTTCTCTCTCCCGAACTACACCCACCAACTGGATCACTGCACAAAAGGAAGCGTGCCTCTGCTCATGGATGAGAGGCTAGTGCTTATGACAGCACGTGATGTAAACATTAATGGCATCCTCCTCTGTTGTGCTGTAACATAAGCTAGCTCAGTGGTGCTGGGTGAGCTAGCAGTAGATGTACGCTTCCTTGTGTGCGATCATACTGATGGTGGATGTTTAGTTTAGTTTAGCTTAGTTTATTTAAGAACAGACTAACAGACAAAATGTGATTCAGTGCTAAAACTTGAGGCAAAGTTGATGCAATTTAAAATGACATACCATTTTTAAAAGCACTAGAGGCAGTGGCGACATATTTCCATATGCAGCTGTTGGATGTAGTTTGGTAGAAAGAAAATAGTTCCTACATGAAACTGCTCACAACAAGGTCTGTGGATTATCTTGAGTAACCAGGTCATGATTTCTGGAAAGAGACATTGCTGTTGAGCTTTTCAAATTAATTATTTGGTGCTTTGAGCACCACAAGCTGAGTGACATCTAGTTCCATTATACTGGAGAGAAGGCAGACATCTCTATGGCTGATATCTCCAACACTCTGCAACTCTCACCAGAACAATCTAGACTGATTAATAGCACTAAAGGTAAGAGAGAAAATATGCCATTTTTGATTTTAGGGTGAACTGTCCCTTTAGAACATGAAAACTTTTTAATTCTAAAACATGGCCTGATGTAAAAAGGCTGATTTCTGTGTCTACTCAGCAACATTATCTATAACTCTCTCTGCCTGTATCTGCTCTGGGCACTTTGTTGATTTCTGCAGCTTATAAATCCATGTGCAGACATTTTTTTTTCAAAGGCCACCAGAAGGTCCAATTTGACAGAAATGGGCAGGCCAGAAGGGGATTTAGAGTAACCTGTTTCATAAGGGAGCTGGATAATCTCTTCATCTGCAGGGGAAAGACATGCATACAGAGATATGCAGTATTCCCAGAAATGCTCATATCAGCCACAGACTGTGTGCAAGAAACCCAAACACTGTATCAGCCTTAGTTTACTCAGTGCTACTGCATTTTTGCACCGTGTAGTGAAATACAAAGCCTGGTTTTATACTACTACTACACTACAAGAAGTAGTAAATATTTGAAGATAATAAACATAATGAAATGTAATCTATATCTACAGCTACACAAGGGCATAGGTTTCATTTTAACATCGGGGATGGGGGGCACATGTAACAAAGTTCTGGGGGTCCTCCGCTAGAAAATTTTAAGCATCAAATACTTAATTTCCTGCATTCATGTGCATTTTGTGCACCAATTTATGATGTAAATGTGTTGATTTTGTCAAAAGTCCTCTGCTACTTTCATGTTTTAAATATTAAGAAGGATGTGTCCCCCTATAATCTACACCTATATATAGACTTTATTAGGTACACCTTGCATTCAGAGCTGCCTTAACTCTTGGTGTCACAGATTCAACAAGGTGCTGGAAACATTCCTCAGAGATTTTGGTCCATATTGACATGATAGCATCACACAGTTGCTGCAGATTTGTCGGCTGCACATCCATGATGAGAATCTCCCGTTCCACCACATCCCAAAGGTGCTCTATTGGACTGAGATCTGGTGACTGTGGAGGCCATTGGAGTACAGTGAACTCATTGTCATGTTCAAGAAACCAGTTTGAGATGATTTGAGCTTTGTGACATGGTGCGTTATCCTGCTGGAAGTAGCCATCAGAAGATGGGTACACTGTGGTCATAAAGGGATGGACACGGTCAGCAACAATACTCAGGTAGGCTGTGGTGTTTAAACCATGCTCAGTTGGTACTAAGAAAATCTCCCCCACACCATTACACCACCACCAGCAGCCTGAACCGTTGATACAAGGCAGGATGGATCCATGCTTTCATGTTGTTTACACCAAATTCTGACCCTACCATCTGAATGTGGCAGCAGAAATCCAGACTCATCAGACCAGGCAACGTTTTTCCAATCTTCTATTGTCCAGTTTTGGTGAGCCTGTGTGAATTGTAGCCTCAGTTTCCTGTTGTTAGCTGACAGGAGTGGCACCTGGTGTGGTCTTCTGCTGCTGTAGCCCATCTGCTTCAAGGTTGGACGTGTTGTTGGTTCAGAGATGGTCTTCTGCAGACCTTGGTTGTAACCAGTGGTTATTTGAGTTACTGTTGCCTTTCTATCATCTTGAACCAGTCTGACCATTCTCCTCTGACCTCTGGCATCAACAAGGTCACTGGATATTTTCTCTTTTTGGGACCATCCTCTGTAAACTCTAGAGATGGTTGTGTGTGAAAATCCCAATAGACTCAGACCAGCCCGTCTGGCACCAACAACCATGCCACGTTCAAAGTCACTTAAATCTCCTTTCTTCCTCATTCTGATGCTCAGTTTGAACTTCAGCAGGTCGTCTTGACCATGTCTACATGCCTAAATGCATTGAGTTGCTGCCACGTGATTGGATGATTAGCTATTTGCATTAACGAGCAGTTGAACAGGTGTACCTAATAAAGTGGCTGGTGAGTGTCTGTACCAGTATACTGTGCTTAGAAATGATGTTAGAAACAATCTCGATTGCTCCTTCTTTTTCTTCTCTTTTAGTTCTCTGGTGTGCTCATGCTCATTGTGTGTGTGTGTGTGTGTGTGTGTGTGTGTGTGTGTGTGTGTTCAAAGTGGAATGACTGCCTTGTTATGAATTTATATTAAGCAAAGTCATGACAACACAGCGGTGCGAGTAAAATCAGAAGTGGGGGTGAATGTGTGACGCTGATTGAAAGCAGATGATGATAGTGTGTGTGTGTGTGTGTGTGTGTGTGTGTGTGTGTGTGTGTGTGTGTGTGTGTGTGTGTTGCAGAGTGAATCAGCTGCTCTGTAGGGGCTCCTTGCTACGTTTGATGTCACAGGATGAAAAGAGTTCACAAATAACAGGATTTTTAACCGCATCAGCCTGAGGCAACAGAAACAGACACTGATCCCCCACAGCCACGTCTCCTTATTATTATTCTTTGGGTCTAATTTTTTTTGAGGGGGGGGGGTGAAGATGACATTTTGTTTTTGCAGGTACAGCAGGTTATTTTGAGCACGCGGCTCCTGTGGGAGGGGAGGAGGGGTTGGAGACTGTCTCCATAAATCATCCCGGAGCACAGACATGTTATTCTGGAGCTGACCCAGAAAAGTGAATTTTTCCCCTCATGAGCTCACTCTGCAGAAACCTCAACTCCAAACTCTCGCGGTGCTTTGCGTGCTCCCGCTCCATCTCCAAGAAAAAAGGGGACTGCTCTGCTCGCATCACAGGCAGGCTCAGCTGACGCGGCGCTGGGAGCTCGCGGGCACAAAAAGAGGTGAGAAGGTGTTGTTGTTTTTTTATTTCATCTTTCTTATTGTTGTTGAAAGTCACCTAACATTTCTCCTCCGAGCCGCAGCAGCGTGTTTTCAGCGCGTAGCTGTGCTCCGAGGCTGTGCACTACTTTGACACCTAGACACCGCTACAGGCACGCTGACAGCAGCGTCTATTGATAAAACCACAGGCTGTACGGAAGCTCGTTGTTTTCTCTCGCTGCTCTGCGTTATTATCTCCGCGTAAATTGGACCAACAGTCCCACGCGAGGCTTTTATGAACCCAGCCACATGTCCGAAAGCTTCCCGGTGTGCGGAACAGCCCGTTCCCGCGGCGCTGCTCTCCCCGTCAAAGGCTACATTGTGTCCGGTCTGGCATCCGCTGGCGGCTGCTGCGGACAGGACGGTGTGATTTATCTGCCCGCCGTCGGCTGAGCGCAGGCTGCTTTACAAGGGCTTTATCTGTCGGGGTGACACCGGCGTTGACGCGGTGGTAAACACAACAAACGTGGACGAGTTATGAGGCGACCAAAGCTCCAATATGTGACGATTAACAGCCTCCAGCGTGACTTTAAATCACACTGAGACTTGTTGACGTGATGCTGGCGCTGCAAGTGTGCATCCAAAATTATTCATGTCAACACAAAAAGGCGCGTGGAAAGAGGTGTTTCTCACCTTTATCCCCCAAATATTGATTTAACGCTTCAGCTCAGATACAGTAGACAGTGGTGGAGGATGTGTTCAGTTACACCAGTAACAATATCACCCTGGAAAAACCAAATACATCACAAGTCCTGCATGTAAATGTCACTTTGTACAAGTTTAATCAGCTGAGATATACATATAGTGTGCAGATGCTTGAATTTAAAGGTCCAGTGTGTAGGAATTTAGGGGGATATACTGGGAGAAATAAAAATATAATATAATAAGGATGCATGAAAATAAGAATAGTTGTGTTTTCCTTGACCATATTGCGATTTCGATAATATTTTGATTTATTGTGCAGCCCTACTTCAAAGGTTCAGTGTGTTTGACATCGAAAATAATTCATGTCAACACAAAAAGGCACCTGGAAAGAGGTGTTTCTCGTCTTAAGCCCCCAAAATATTGATTTAATGCTTCAGTCTAGGAAGTAATCAGTTACATTAATTGAGAATTTCACCATGGAAAAACCAGATACATCACAAGTCCTGCAGTGTAAATGTTGCTTAAGTACAAGTATGATAAGTAAAGATATAGCATGTAGTGTGCAGATGCTTGAATTTAAAGGTCCAGTGTGCGGGATTTAGGGGGATACACTGGGAGAAATAAATATATAATATAAAAAGCATGTTTTCTTCATTGTATAATCACCTGAAAGTAAGAAGTGTATGCTCGTTACCTTAGAACGAGACGTTTATATCTACATATATACATATGGAGGAGGTCCTCATCCACGAGCATGTTTCTACAGTGGCCCCAAAAAGACAAGCCAAACCAATATATGACGATTAACAGCCTCCAGTGTGACTTTAAATCACACTGAGACTTGCTGGCGTGATGCTGGCGCTGCAAGTGTACATCCAAAATTATTCATGTCAACACAAAAAGGCGCGTGGAAAGAGGTGTTTCTCATCTATATTCCCCAAATATTGATTTAATGCTTCAGCTCAGATACAGTAGACAGTGGTGGAGGATGTGTTCAGTTACATCATTTAACAATATCACCCAAGTCCTGCATGTAAATGTTGAAGTACAAGTATAATCAGCAAAGATGTAGACAGTGTGCTTGAATTTAAAGGTCCAGTGTGCAGGATTTAGGGGGATATATTGTGGAGAAACTGAAAATAATAAGTGTGTTTTCTTTAGTGTATAATCACCTGAAAGTAAGAATAGTTGTGTTTTCAACACCTTAGAATGAGCCGTTTATATCTACACGGGGAGAAGGCCCTTGATTGCCATGGTGCACTGCCATGTTTCTCTCCACAGTAGCCCAGAATGGACAAACCAAACACTGTTAGCAGCCCCTCCACAATGAACAGTGTCAGGAAAAAAGTGAAACTGCTTTTTTTTAGTGTTTTAAGTGGTTTAAATCAGTGGTTTCCAACCGGTGGGTCAGGGTCCAAAAGTCCTAACCCCAACCTATTCTAAATGGACCGCAAGTCACACACAAACGTGTCAAGTTTGTAAAAAAAAAAAGCACACTTTATTTTTAAGTACAGTAAATTCCCAGCAGAGAGATTTTACTTTTAAGTGCTGTTTCCAGCTGTAGAGTGAGTGACTAATGGGCAGCGACTTGACAGAGACAGCAAACTGGCTTGCCGATATGGCCAAACGCAAGTATGACGCTGGATGTATTGAACTGTGAGACCTCGAACTAATGACTAAGGAGAAGTGTGGACTGTGTGGCTGGACCAGCTGGGAACCACTGGTTTGAATCACAGGGTCAGTTTGTTTTTGGAGAGAAAGAGACCTCTGCGAATTCGGCCCCAGGTAAAAACCTCATGAAAGTGTGGTTTAAATTACCAGAGTAAAAGGCTGAGCATACATTAGCAGGTGCTGGGCTAGTGGCCTGTGTCCGACATGCCAAAGAGTGCCTCAGAAATGCTGATTTGTAATGTCTCAGACTCCTTTAGTCAGTGTTTTTACTGGTTCAAATAACTGGGTCCGTTTTTTTAAGAGGCAGAGACCACTGCAGATCATTTGGCTGCCAGACCTTGAGACCGTCTGGATCTTAAGTTATCAGAACATGAGCAGATGCTGGGGAAGCAGCCGTATCCGACATGCCTAACTGCATCTGAGAAACACTGATTTGTAACGTGAAACTGCTTTATCAGTGGTTTTGCCAGTTTGAATCACCACGTCTGGATACTCCGGCTTCACCAGGAGGAAGCCGGAGTATCCATAGAAAACCCACGCTGACACGGTGAGAACATGCAAATTCCGCACAGAGGGACTTTCCCTCCCCGGGTTCAAACCAGGAGCCCTCTTACTATGAAGCAACAATGCCAACCACTGCACCACCGTGCCGCCCCAGAATTATATAACATGACAAATCAGGCAGATTTTATTTTGAGTTCCCTCCCTCAGAGTTTATTTTGTCCATGCACATTAACCGTCATGACTTTTTTATATTGTGTATTTAATATGTGAGGAAACTTTATTTTTTCACATGTTTAATTTAATCTTTACCTTTCATGTTTCATATGATTTACACACTGGAGTCTTAACTGTACAAGAAAACACATACAGTTTTCAACAAAGATTAAAATATATATGTTAAATTAAACTATTTTATATATTGTTGTTTGATACTTTATCAAAAATGCATCACACTTTTAAAGTCATCATGTCATGTAGCTTAGTTGTTCTCAACCAGAAGTCCCCAGAAAAATGGGAAATAGTTTTTTTTTTATTATGTAATTAACTGTAGAAGTGAGCCCAGTGTGAGTAAGAGTGACTATTCCCGTCATAGGTTTCACTTCCTCCATGGTTTTTTCCTCAACTGTAGCTGAAACTGTGATTTCTGGTCCTAATAATATCCAACAACCGAAATCTTTCCATTGGAAATCCCTGAAGCGAAACCTTATTAAATGGGGGTCGTGACCTCATGTGTATCAATTTAGGGGGAAGGGTGAGAGCCACTATTGCAGCCAGTGTAAAATCTTAATTTGTACAGTAAGTCGTCACTATAGCTGTCAGATAAATGTAGTACAGTAAAAAATACAATATATTTTAGTGCTGAAATGAATAAGCAGATATTTTCATGATAGATTAATGTTTGACAGATGGTTTTTGCACCCAGGTATCCGAAAGCTCCAACGCTATTTACACCCAGGTTTATATTTCTGGACGTCTCAGCAGTGTCGATACATGACGTTAACTCAAACAGGTCCAGAGTTTTTGTACACAGTGTGCTTTATACATCCTAAAAACAACACTGACTCATATGGGACTCAACCCCAGTTGCCTGTGTGATAGTCCTAACTCAGATCATCTAACTTTCTAGTTGTAAATTTGCGACTTTGTCTCATAAATTCACCACTTAAATCTAAAAAAACATCCAGTATAGGCGAGTATTAGCTCTAACCATGATTTCTTTTGCCCTCCTAATCCCTAACTACTTCCAGCCTCGATGCGCCAACACGATGAGTCCTAAGTAATCACAGCAGGCAGTGTGATCCATCATGACGTGTAATAGGAATGGTTGCAACATGCAGAATAGCTGCAGTGTGACTGCTCTTACCCGGGGCTGAGAAACAAACTCTCCATTCATCTTTTCAGTCACTTGTGAAGACGATGTATTTTTCAGCTTCTCTCAGTTTAACGTAAAGGGAGTATCTTTGGGTTATGGACTGTTGGCTGGACAAAACAAGACCTCTGCAAAACCACAGACCAATCAGAACGCTGCTGCCAGCAGAGACCATAGAAGTAACCTACACTGGCTCCCAGTATCTTTTAGAAATGATTTAAAAATCCTTCTTCTGGTTGTTAAGGCTCTTAATGGCATCCCACCTTCCTGTATAATAGATTTCCTATCACCTCATGCCCTGAGATCCTCCGCAGCTGCCCTTATATCTGTTCCTAATGTCACTGCAAAAACCTTTGGAGATGCTTCTTTTAGCAAATGCCCCAAAAATATGGAACACCTTGCCTTCAAATATTAGACATGCTGGCTCAGTGGACAGTTTTTAACGAAGACTCAAAACACATCTTTTTAACACAGCCTATAACTAGCAGCTTTCTGCTTCAATATTCTTACTATGTTTATATATATATATATGGTTTAGTTATTGATTGATAAATGTATTTATTCTTCTCTTTTCTCTCCTTGAATGAGTGTTGTATTATTGCATGGTTTTGTTTCTTTGCTGTTTGTCTCTGCCGTCTGAATTGCGTCTGCATGAAAGGTGATTTATAAATAAAGCTGACTGATTCACAGATGTGGTTTTCTAAGTGCTGTATCGTAGGCAACTGGACTAGACTTTCTTAAAAATGTTTCGTGTCTCATCCAAGAGGCTTCTTCAGTTCTAACGGACTGATGCAGAGTCGCAGGCTGGGTGTGAACCCTTACAGTGTTTTTGAGGTCACATTGTGAGCTCCGAGTTGCAGCATCGTTAAGGTCACATGTGAGTCGTTAACCCATCATGTGTGTCGTCAGGGTGAGATGGGTCCAGGTGTGAATGGGTGTTAAGCTGTCGGGGAAAGTGGTATCGTAGGTCACCTCCTCTTTTTAATGACGGTCGTTGCAGTTTGATGTAGATGGCTTCCTCTTACAAACTCTCAATCTGTCTTCTCTGGCAAAGATGTGAACATTGCCGACCTCGAAGGAATGTCTCTTTTCCTTTAGCTGCAAATGGGCAGCTGAGACTTGAAGCAGAGGAGCTGGCTCTCCTGTTCTGTGCTCTCAAGACACTAAAGCAAACCCAGTTGCCTATGATATATAGCACTTAGATTTACTGTGACCTAGATGACTGTGTTTCATCTAAAGATGTCTCCTTACAATGGGAATTTTCCCCATTTTATAGACAAAAAGTGTCATTTGAATATCAATAACTAGACTAATCTTTAGTTGCAGCCCTGCAGCATGTCTTCTGAATTTTGGTGGAGTTATTATAAAAACTAGTATGAGGTAGTAATACTCAAATAAAGTACAAATACTTCTAAATGTCACTAGGTAAGGGTGCTGTCTTTTCTTACTTTTATTTCAGTAAATCCACCTTCCACATTCCACCGCTGACTGAACATGTTCATATGTTCTGTCCTTGCTATGCCTGATTTAATGTACATTATGGGACAGCAGTCGATTCATTGGTGTGGCAAAGAGGAAGAGGAGTGTAGTCTGCAGCCTCTGGAGAGGGGAATGATGATTTTCCATGTCAATGGTCTCCTCTCAGCTTCAGGAAAGAGGAAATAATATGACGACTGTTGCATGAGAGCTCCGAATTTAGAAGTGTGTCAGAATGGAAAGTGACGCCCTGTGACTTTTAAAGTGAACACAAGACGGAGGAAAAGACAGACTGGAGATAAAGTGGACGTAAGAAATTGTGACTAAGATAAGCCACAGGTAGAGCAGACACAGGCCATCTTTCTTCAGCTCTCCGCGGGCTATTTTGTGCATGGCATGAGCACAGTAAGCTTCAGTGTACATGCGGAACGTATCTTGGTTAGGTGTGTGAAATATTTACTATTGGCCCTCTTTCAAAGGTTGCTAACATAGGGGCTTTTATTACCTCAGGGTTGCTCAGTATTAAAGTGTGCCCACGCTGTACCATAGTCTATAGGAAGCCTGGTACGGGTACAGCAGGATACTTGTGCAGTGCAAAAGTTATTACTTTTTGGTATGCAGAGCCCTCTGGCATGCACACATTTGACAACCACTTGTGATTTTACTGCTGGGAGTGGGAGTTAAGTTCACTGTGAGAGGTGAAGGAGAAATTCAGTTGAAAAATTTGAAGCCAATAAGCTGTCAGTGTCGCTCACACTGCTCTAGTTTTCAAGCCTTTTTCAACAGAAGAGCAAGAAAACCGCACTCACATAAAATGTTTCTCCTGATAATCTGCACAATCTGCTTTTGTAAGTGTTGCAGTCACGACCACCTAAACTGAGACCAAGTCATGATCAAAACCAGTGCACAGAGACGGAGACAAGACCAAGACGTTAAAGGTGTCGAGACCAAGTTCAGACCAAAGAGTCCCACACTGCATGACACACTTCTGATAAAATGTGGAACATGCAAACCATAGTCAGTCTGAAAGATCCACATTCCCATAAAAACACCAACAGAAAACAAAGGAATATTCCTCTTCATTCACTTTTTTATTGCCGTACTGTATATAAGTGTGTATGTTTAAGTGTGCCATGAGAAGTCTTGATAAAAAGGCATTGCAGAGGCGATCCTGCAGTGCTGTCAGAGCTGTAGATAGCAGCCAGCTGAAACTTCTCCTAGTTAGAATTTCGTCAGTGTTCAGGAGCTTTTTAGCTGGAGCCAAATTATCAGCAGAGGTCTCCTCCTCTCCAAAACGAACAGGCCAGGTGATTTAAGCCAGTAAAAACATGCGGTACAGCAGTTTCATGATAAAAATCAGTGTTTCTCAGGAACTGTTTGGCATGTTACAGACGGGCTGCTAACCTAGCACCTGCTAATCTGTGCTCCTTGGTTTTTATGATAACTTCAGATCCAGATATTCAGGACTTTTTTATTGTGAGCTGAATTATCTGCAGAGGTCTCCTCCTCTCCAAACAAACGGACCCTGTGATGTAAACCCAGAGTTCCCATGGTAATGGAATTTCATAGTCACATTTTCCAGGCCTGGTAAATAAATGTAATTAGGAGAAATCATTGAATATGTACGTGACGTTGTGGGTTTTTTAACTGGCGAAAAAAAAAAAATTAATGTATAAAATAGTTATTGATAGTTTGGCCTATTAAAATGCTACTTGAATTGTGTAGGCCAGAAATAATATTCAACCACATTCTAATACAGAGATATGTAGAGGGAATGACAATGCATCTCATTATTGCAGCCTATCAGGCTGTGCAGTGAAATAGATTTTAAAAAAATGGCTGAAACATAACAGAAGAAGGTCTTATAATGTCAGTAATGCCCAGTTTATTGAGTTATAGTTCTGTCCTTATTTAAAAACATTTCTGTTTTTGAAGATGTGTAGTCTTTTTTTGTATTAATACATGTTTGTTTTGTCAAAAAAAAAGTCTACACATGGGATTTATGTGTCGTTATCTGCAGGGACCAATGAGTTCAGCACTATTCATCAACTTATATGACAGCAGCGGTAGTTGAAACATTTTCACGGCAACAAATCAAACAGTCAAGGGCTGTCTATCAGTCGCTTGCAGTCTCTGCCCTTCGCAGACTTTACGTGATGACTTTAAATACATCACACCACGTACAGCTGAAGTCCAGAGGGTGGACATTTGGGTTCAGCCAGAGACCTTCAAAAAGTGGTTTGGAGACCAATACCAGTATTTAATATGACAATACTGGCTTTTGTCAGTGCGAAATGTAAACACTTAGACGATCCTCAAAGTGTTGGTCCACAGACTTGGTCTATTTTTATACTTTACATGTAACTTGGTTAGTCATTAAAGTGTCATTGTTCTCTCTCGCTGTGTTTTAGAGAGCATATCTGTGTGTCGGTGATTCTTCTTGTTCAAATGTGCTCACAGAAAAAATCCAATTTAGATGTGATAAGGTCTGTTTTAAAATATTTTTTGTATTGGATGAAACGAGCACATGATTTGATTTTAAAAGCTAGAGTTTTTATTAAACCCTGAGAGAGAATGGATTGTGTAACGGCGGTTTCCTCCCTCTGTGTTGTGTGTGTCTGCAGGGTGCTGCAGGCGTGGAGCTGAGGTGAGACTCTGTCCATGGATGACCAGTCACACTCCTGTACAGCACACTCCTGCAGTGCAGCAGCATCATGATAAGCACGCCACAGACTGTGCTATAGCTGCCGTCTATCTATCGCCATGGTGAGAGAGAGAGAGCTCCTGGACCTTGACTCTGTTGCCATGGTGACCCTGTAGCAAGAACCCCATCACTCCAATCTGTTGCCCCGGTGATAACATAAAAAAGACCCAGGTAACCACTTCAATCTGCTGCCATGGCGACGCTGTAGACGCCTTATCAAGTCATAGTCAGTTGCTATGGTGATCCTGTAGCAAGCAGCAGTCGCCATGGGAACGTCCAGGATGTTCCGCATCTTTGTCGTCCTGGGCTCGGCCTTCATGATCCTCCTCATCATCATTTACTGGGACGACGTCGGAGCCTCGCACCTGTACTTGCACACTCCTGTGTCGCCGGGCCCCAAAATCCCGCATCCCCCTCCTCACCAGGGGCCACAAACCTCCCGAACCCCGTCCTTCCTGTCCGACATCGACGCCTTCGTTAACCAGTTCTTAGAGCCGGGAACTGGCGAGCCCACAGACCCCGCCCCCCCTGACACAAGTAACCAATCGGAGAAAGCAGAGGAGCGGTACATACCAAGGAGGGAGTGGAAGATTCACCTGACTCCAGTGGCAGCTGAGCTCCGTGAAAGACAGGTTAATATCTTTTTTGTCTTCGTCTTCTCTTTTGTCTTCTCCTTCTTCTTCTTCTTCTCCTTCTTCTTCTTCTTCTCCTTCTTCTTCTCCTTCTTCTTCTTCTTCTTCTTCTTCTTCTTCTTCTTCTTCTTCTTCTTCTTCTTCTCCTTCTTCTTCTTCTTCTTCTTCTTCTTCTTCTCCTTCTTCTTCTTCTTCTTCTTCTTCTCCTTCTTCTTCTTCTCCTTCTTCTTCTTCTTCTTCTTCTTCTTCTTCTCCTTCTTCTTCTTCTTCTTCTTCTCCTTCTTCTTCTTCTTCTTCTTCTTCTTCTTCTTCATCTTCTTCATCTGTTTGATTGGCACCTCTCTTGCTCCTGTGTGGTTGGGACAGTTTACAGCTTTATCATTCTTATTGGCTCGTGTAGGTTTGTGACCTGGTGTAATTCCAGCACATCTTCACCCAGTTTCAAAACAAGCAGAGGTCTTGTTAGTCAGAATAAGTGGGAGCACCTGTGTGGGTGTGCAGGCCTTTAAAGTCAGGGACTATTGATTAAGGAATAGACAAGATGAATGGGACCTGACAATACTAATCAATTTTACTGGTATGCAGATAAGAGAGTAAACGCTTTGTATTCCTGCACGTCTCCTTTACTTGTGCACAATAAGCATTTTGATAAATAATAAATGTGTCTTTGCTTCACTAAATGGTACAACCAGGAGCAGCGGCGGAAGTTGCTTCAGGAGATGTGCGCTAACGACAGCGTGGTGTTTCCTGGCAAAAACCGTTCGTTTGACGACATACCCAACAGGGAGCTGGATCACCTTATTGTGGACGACAGGCATGGTATCATCTACTGCTACGTTCCCAAGGTACGCACACACACCTACGTGTTTTACTGCTCTGTTAAGTTTAGTTTATTTATGATGCTGGCAGAACTTTAACACGTTTAACCCCTTTTACTTAGATTCATGTTGATGTTTGTGCTCTTTAAAAAAACGTTAAATAAGAGCTTGAGCACTGGCTTGTTGTCTTTCACACGACCAAACAAGAAACAGATCAGTATGTCCAATCTGTACTTTACTGAGGTATTGTTTCTGCGCCGATACACTTCCACCTATGTCCTTCAGTTTCCACCTGTTTCACTGTAATAACTATATAATATTTATTTTAGACTTGTGACATGTACTCCCTGCCGTCCCACTCTCAGGTTGCGTGCAGTAACTGGAAGCGCATCATGATTGTTCTCAGTGAAAGCCTGCTGCGGGACGGTGTTCCCCAAAGAGACCCGATGGCCATCCCCAGAGACCTGGTCCACAACAGCAGCATGCACTTTACCTTCAACAAGTTCTGGAAACGTTACGGCAAGTTTGCGAGGCACCTCATGAAGGTCTGTTCACATACTTAACTATATATTTTTATTTGAAATGTTTATTTGTAGAGGGACGAATAGGCGACGAATAGGGACGAAAGGCTGACTGGCGATACATGACATATCTCAGTATTTTCAACGAAATGGGCCACATTTGAAATGTCATAAGCGTAGCACTTACAGCATTTTGACCGGTGTCGCACTGTAGACTAATGAACAGATATAAACAGAGGAGCAGCTCTGTGTCTCTCTGAGTGTTGTTGGAGATCTTGTGAGTGAGTGAGCGGGGCGGAGCTATGCGGAGAGTGTAAGAGAGGAGAGATGCACACTGGTGTGTGTTATGTAACACAACTTGACCCTATATTGATATAAACAGTGTTGTCTTAATTTATATCTCGCTTGAAAATATATTGATATATCGTACATAGTCGTTATATCGCCCAGCTCTAATGTAGCATAATCCAGTGCCACACATCGAAGCATTTATAGTCTAAGCTAATTTGTTATTATTTTTATTTATTATCACTGTTTTTGTGTGAAGGGAGACTGGCAATTAAGAATTTTATTGTACGGTATAAACCGCTGAGTTTTTACTGCTTATGGCAATAACTTCTTGAATCTTAAATCTTTGCAATGCCCATCTCTAGACGGGCCGTTAAAGTACATAAAACCAAAACAAATGCTCAAGAAACAGTAAAAAACACAAACTTAACTATAAATGCAAACACAAAACTCAACAAGAGCTCGAGGCTCGCCCTATATTTATATCACATTATTCAATCTCCACTCTTGGTACTTCTGTACCTCCCACACAAGGACATTGGTTTTATTTTTAGAGACGTGTTTTGGTAGAACTCCAGAGGTCACGTAATGATGCAGAGGTCACTGAGACAAATGAAACCCAACCTAGGTTACTGTGTGCTTCTGGCCACAGAATTATTTTAAAAGAAAGTTAATATTCACAAAAGGTCAGTCACCCCATGCACTCACCACACAGGAAGCACTTTATTGTTAAAGCCTTAGAGTGCTCTGACATCTACTTAATAGTGTTAATGTGAGCGTGAATCACAAGTTTAAACACAATACAAAATTTTATTGACTCCTTGGAATGACCTGAATGTCGTATACAGGAACTTCAAGTAGGGGTGGGCGATATGGCCCTAAGATTATATCACGATTTTTCAGGGTATTTTTGCAATCATGATATTTTTGACGATATGACAAATGAGTTTAAAAAAAAAACAGTTAACCTTCAAATATTCAGTAAAAACTAAACAAAAACGATCTCTCATTTCTTAAGTTTTTGAACAACAACAGTAAAATCTTCTTTCCTTTTCGAAGGTGAAGCTGAAGAAGTACACCAAGTTTATTTTTGTGCGGGACCCCTTTGTGCGCCTCATCTCAGCCTACCGGAACAAGTTCGAGCTGCGCAACGAAGAATTCTATCGGCGCTTTGCACAGGTCATGCTGCGCCGCTACGCCAACCAGCCGACGCCTCCTGCCTCTGTGGACGAGGCGTTCGGCGTGGGCATCCACCCCTCCTTCTCCAACTTCATCCAGTACCTCCTGGACCCTCAGACAGAGAAGGAGATGCCCTTTAACGAGCACTGGCGGCAGGTGTATCGGCTTTGCCATCCATGCCAGATTCAGTATGACTTTGTGGGCCACCTGGAGACGGCGGAGGAGGATGCGGAGCACCTACTACGCCAGCTGCGGGTGGACAACGTGGTGGAGTTCCCCACCTCTCATAGGAACCTCACAGCCAGCAGCTGGGAGGCTGATTGGTTCAGCACAGTGCCTGTGGAGGCGCGGAGAGAACTCTACAAGCTGTATGAACCTGACTTCAGGCTCTTTGGCTACGACAGACCAGACTCGATCCTCAACGAGTGACTCGTGTTTCTACTAAACTGACCAGGCACACAGACAAACAGTTTTTTATGTAATGAGATAATGCGACACTCCAACAACAGTGACACCTCCCCCTTGTTCTGGGCTTTGCAGATGTGTTCTCCAGTCCTGTCTGTTGTACACTGAATGTGCACATTATTAGGGACGCTCCAAGGAAGCACACTAATGAGGTGAATCCAGGTCAACAGCCATTATCAATTATCGCTCCTCTTTTGAAATCACAAAGATAACGAGAAGCACACAAGTTAGAGTTGTGCAGACGGCACGTGTCCCTAACATGTTGCACATCCAGTGTAGTGCCTAAAGGTGCTGTATATAACTCTGGAGAAAGATGGTTGATTGTTGAGTCTCATTCCCAGGTCGTCTAATACTGACAGCCTGGGTTGGTAGTCAGACTCAGCAACCCAGAGCGTCAGTATTTAACCATTGCCAGAGTTTCATACAGCGCTTTCAACTGAGTGTCTAGCACTCGCAACGCTGATGTCACGCCACGCCTGTCATTTGTGACGTCACAGTTGTGCTGTGACCGACTGTGACGGTCGCGCAGGCTTTGTAGCAGGATGCCGAAGTGATGTCACGGAGCCATACTCTGTTTGAGATGTCATAGAAACCCGTTTGGTCGTGACACAGATGCAGCGGACAGCGGGTGATTAGTTAAAAAAAAAAAGGTGTTACTAGATTAGTTTTAAGGAGAACTTCACCCACAAAATGATCATTTGCGTATCAGGAACTCACTCTGTGGTGCGTTGAGCTGGTGAGGAAGACTTTGTTTTTGTTGCATATGTTTACAGAGAACAGAAAATTCAGACACTTGATGAATCGGAGTTAAAGGGGGCTGTGTTTAACAAATCAATCGTGGTCGTTTGAGGTGAACAGGGTGGAGGAGGAGGTGACAATTCTGCATAAAATGACGGCTGACAGCAGCAGAGGAGAGAGCAGATTTAAAATTTTGGGTGATAGAGATCGTGGCAAAGTTTGGTTGGATAACTAGAGGAGTGAACGCCTATAGTCAGCTGATTAGAGGAAGCAGTGAGAATGGGATGGAGAGAAGTGTGAATGGATGAGCACAGAGAAAGTCTTCCTGATTGAGCTTACGCTGAGCTTAGTAACACAAACTAAAGCCCAGTTCGGACCGAAGATTTGTGACAACATGAAACTGTTTTAGAACACTGCAGAGAAAAGCTGCAGTGGTGTGAACCCACCTGAGCTCGACTCAAGCCGGCTGATGTTGTCACCTCTAGCTCAGCTGGTCAAATCACCAGTGGCTGGTTTTTAGAGCGTAAAGCGTGTCACCTGTTTCCATAGCCAGTGGGCTTGTAGTGAAGTCTGCTGGTCAAGTCAAAATGATCTCAGACGGTGTGTTCGCTGGCTGTGGCAGGTGCCAAGCCCTCTGTTTCTGTCCTCACGGTGAGTCGCTGCTGCTGCTCACTGTGTGCTTATGCCCCCTCGCACACACACATTCTCATTGATTAACTAATTGGCGCTGCTTACTTACATTACTGTGGTGTATTTATTATGAATACAGTCCACCTGATGCTCATTTTGTTTTTGTTTTTCACTGTTTCATCACTACAAATGCAGCTGTAGCCAGTATCTCACTATCACTATCCTCACTTATATTTTAAGAAGCTTCAAATTATATTCAGCCACAAAAGCTGCAAATCAGAACACATGTGCAGAGAGTTGTTGCATAGAGATGATACACCATCTCGTCTAGTTGCATTGGTGTGAACCGGCAGGTTTTTAGAACGGTGCATTGCAAGTAGTCACCTGTTTCAACTCGTCTCGCCGTGAATCTTTGGTCTGAACTGGGCTTAACTGGTCGAGGCAGCGGTTGACCAGCAGCTCCCGTCTTCAGAGAGGTAAAATCGGAGTCTGTTTGGGACGTATTAAGCATACGACTAGATTAATGAGACTTTGATTGTACAGCACGAGTTGTGTGAGAGTTTGTAAAAACGCTATGACTTCAGTTCATCAAGTTTATTCTGCACTTCTGGATGCTTTAATCACTGCAAAGGCATGCAAGAAAAGCTCTTTTTTTTCATGAATTCAGCGTAACATGGGGCGAGTAACTGACATACAAATGATCATTTTGTGGGCGAGGTGTTCCTTTAAGTGTAGTTGCACTAGAGTCTTAGTTGTCATCTAATTTATTTCACATTGTGTAAGTGCAATGTTTATGTCAAGCATGAAAGGGATTTTTACGTGTTAAAAAATACACAGTAATGACAGCTGTCGACACCAGAAGTCTTTTATACCTCATAGTCAGATTAAGAGGATACTCATATGTTACGTAACACATACTACAAACCCTACTGCTTCTCCAGACCTGGCACATTAGGCTTCAGAGTGGAGGTTATATTAATAGAAACATTTCAGACAACATGTTAGCAGCTTGCTTTCTTTGACCAGTTTAAAAGCATGTTATCATCTCATCCTGTAGAAGCACAGCAGCTCCAGTGAGCGTCAGACTGCACAGCTTGGTTTGTCTCAGCTTGTCTTTGAGGCACAAAACTGGAGTTTCGACATTCTTTTGGTTTAATCCCAGCTGGATGAACACAGGTGAGCCTCTGTGTATTTAAACTAACTGTTTTTCAAAGGGAGCATTTTCTTAAATTGCTTTGTTGTGCCGCCACAGGCGCCGCTATCATCAGTATTTGATCACCTTTGTGTTTCCGTGCACAGACTGCAGTTATTAACACTGACCTACATTGGGTAACCCTGGAGACTGCAACAGTGTTGTTGTTCCCCTCTAAGTATGATGAACATGTTCTTTTTTTTTTACTTTTCAAGGGCAGCATTTTCATGGGGCGCAGTATTTTGTAGCAAGGAGCTGAGCACATTACATGAAGATGACAAGGAGTGTTTTTCAGTGTGTGCAGTGAGAATACATCGCTCCAAGAGCTGGGCTGGTGCAAGATGAGGCTGTGGTCAGTATTAAAGAAATGTGTCACCCCAAAGGGACCATTTCTACATCAGTTATAGACCCTATCATTGAATTTGTGAAGAAGACTTTGTTTTTTCTCACAAGCCTCCATGGTGAACAAAGAATCCAAAAACTGCCCCTGACTAAGAATTTTCCTCGTCGACCAATAGTCGTCATTTAGGGCCATTAGTCGACTAGTCGCCTGCATGTTTATGATATTAATTTAATTATTAAATGATATATTTTGGTGGTTTGAGTTGAAGGTGTGAGAAAGAATAGTCTCAGTAACATTGTTAACACTGTGCTACATTACAGAGAAATACAAACCGTACTAATGAACCTTCATTAATATAGGCCTATATTTTATCTACAAGTGCACGTCACACACTGAGCGAGCCGCCTGTTAATGACGCTGTGGGCTAATGGGCATGTAGCTACTTCCATGTTTCACATGATACGTCATGTTTGTAGTCGACCAATGAAGATGAGTTTACATATCACCTTGGGTTGGTCCTTCACCTTCTCAAAATGATCCCACACTTTGGATTTCCTGCCCGACATGTTATTAACTAGCCTGTGGAATAACCGCAGGTACCAGCCCTGGAAATTAACCTGACTCCTGTCTGACTGCTGAGTGTGGCCACTTCCTGTGTCTGTCCTTTCAAATTAAATTCCCACATGGTCCAGTCATATAGGTTTTGATTTATTTTTGACAAGTTGCAGCTCCTAATGGAGTTTCACGTTTGTTTTTTTTCTCTGCGACGAAGTGACCAATGAAATCTTGACCTCTCTGGTTGACATACATTTGGTCGACTATTAGGAGCAGCCCCACTCAAAACATCTATGTACAAACTCTCACACAACTCATACAGTATAATCCAAGTCTCATTTATCTGTTTGTATGCTCAGTACTTTCCAAACAGACAGCCCTTTACGATGGGAAACTGAACTGAAAGTGAAACTTTACTATCCTCTCTTCAAAGCCAGACTCCATTGACAAAAACAGTTATTTTACCTCACTGAACACAGGAGCTGCTGGTCTACCTCTGACTCGATCAGTAATTTAGTGTGTGTTATTGTGTGACTTTGGTGGATAGGAACTAACCCGTTAAGACACCAAAGTCGCACAAAAACACAAACTAACTTACTGATCGAGGCAGTGGTAGACCAGCAGCTCCTCTGTTCAGTGAGGTAAAATTACTGTTTTTGTCAATGGAGTCTGGTGGCTTTGTAGAGAGCATAGGTAAGTTTCACTTTAAGTTCAGTTCCCTGTTGTTGGCTGTCTGTTTGGAAAGTACTGAGCATACGACTGGATAAATGTGACTTGGATTATACTGTACAAGTTGTGTGAGAGTTTGTAAACGGATAATTTGATATAGTTTTTGTTGCTGTTGAACACTGTTGCCTTTGACTCCAATTTATCAAGAATTTCCTGTTTTTGAATTCCTTGTTCACTGTGGATGCATGTGAGAACAACAAAGTTTTCTTCACAAATTCAACACAACACAGAGTGAGTAACTGATAAAAAAAAGTGGTGGGGGAATGTTCTTTTAACGTCAGAGTTTCCATATAAAGGCGAGATCATGGTAAGAGTCAGGATGAATCACATCATGATATGAGCATGGATCAGGCTGCATGTTTTATATGAAGAGCGGAAGGATAAGACAGTGCCTTTTGGTTGCAAAAGTTTACACAGCAAAAAAAGTATTTTTGTAGAAGGACTTACTTTTTACTTTGAACATAATACAGTGAGAGCTGTATGAAGCCGCAGCAAGGTATATTTGATATACTGGGCCTTGTTTATCTTGTGTGCTTATTCTTCAGAAAGAATAGGAGACAGCAGAGCCCTTCAGCAGAAACTGTCTTCATGGGACTTTGTATGACTCACGACTCTGTGAGGACTCTTTCAGTGTGCTTGTGTCCAGTGGATTGCTTTGTGTATCGTTAAACATGCAGGAAAACTGTGTGGTTTGTACTGTATGTGATGTCATGGACACGTGGCTCTGTGCCACATTATTCTGCAAGTCACAGAGATGTACATGTTCACAGTATTGACTCAGTGTTGTCTCACTGCCTTTTGGTTTATTTTGTACAAGTGTGGGGCATTTTTGATTCCTTAAAGACTTAGTCACACCTGGATAGGATGGAATGATTTAGCATCTGTGGCTGGACTTCCCAAAAGTTTGTCATCATCACTGGGTGTGTTTTTTCCATGTCGGTTAAAATATACACACAGAAAAGTCGTCTCACACTCCCACCTCACCAGTGTTCGGATTGTTGGATTTTTCCATGGTATTTTTATAATGTTCTTTTGTTGTATTTTCTTACGTTACTGTCCTGAACCATGTCAGAAAGTGTATTGGCTGTTTTTTTAAAGTGCAAACAACACCGTAAGAGCGAGTCATTTTGTAAGGGAAAAAGAAACGGTTTATTTATTGGCAGACTAAAACCTATGAGTACATGCTGCTTCTGTAATCGGAAAATCAGTCTTGGAGTGTTAAAAGGTGACTTTGGTATTTTACAACCTGGACCATATTTTCCCATGTTTTTGTGCCCAAGTGACTAATGGGAATAACAGTCTCGGGGCATGTGTGTCATGTCCTCTAGCTGCTTGGTTTTGCCACGAACAAGATCAGAGTATTATTTTAAGTTCCTGACAGCATTATGGAGAGGATCCCTACAGAGATGGACCTTTTTGTTAAAGAGTAAGATCCTTTTTGTTTAAACAGAAACAGCCCCAAAATCACCATCACTAAAGCCACCAGGCTCCATTTAAATAAACAGTAATTTTATCATCATTAAAACACACTTCATTTAGAATTGATAGAAACAAAATGAACCTCACAAAAACCATCTTAGTTCATGTTTCCACTGTTTCAACAAACAGCAACTCTGGTTTGTTTAAAACAAACCCTTCATTCACTCAGTTAGATGTGAAAACATGCTGCCTCTATATACACTAAAATTAGTGTTTTTATAAATGGAGTCTGGTTGGTTTGGCAATGGTGATTTTGGAGCTGCTTCTGGTTAAACAAAAAAGAGCTTACTCTTTAACAAAAAGGTCAGTCTCCGCAGGGATCCTTTCCATAATGTTGTCAGACACTCAGAATAACAATCTGAGCCTGTCAGTGTCAAAAACAAGCACCTAAAGTGGGCGTACATTGATGGTGACAATGCCCTGAGTGGTTACATTGCAGCCTGTTTCGAGGCTGCCGGCTGCAGCACCCTCGATCGATAGTGGATGAATGTCAAAAATTGTTCTTCCTTAAGTCACGTATACACAAAAATATGTTTCTGTCAACTTTGAATGAAGTGCATTTACATGATAATAAAATTACTGTTCATTTAAATGGAGTCTGGTGGGTTTGGCGATGGTGATTTCAGGGCTGTTTCTGGTTCAACAAAAAGGATCTTTCTCTTAAACACAAAGGTCTGTCTCCATAATGTTGTCAGACACTTGGAATAATAATCTGAGCCTGTCCGTGGCAAAATCAAGCACGTTAAGTGGATGTAATGCCTTGAAATTGTTGTTTTTATGAGACACCAATTTGGCACAGGAGGGTCCAGGCTAAAACAATACCAAAGGCACCCTTTAATGGAAGTTTCTGGAGATTAAAGTCCACAGTGATCTGACGCTTCAACACTGATGCTTTGAACAGCTTAAATATTTGTTGAAGCTGCAGTGCCAAACATTGTCCTTCATTTTGACCTCATGCTGATTCCTAACATTAAACAGTGTCAAAGACCAAAACCCCCCGAATCTATTTTTGTGATTCATGTTTTTGTAAATCGTATAAATATTTCAAAAAGTCACAAGAGACTTTGCTGTCACACAGACTCGTTTCTTCTCTCATCCAAAGGGAAAAATGCAAAGCATTCAGTTTCATCAGTGTTATGGTGTCATGCATCATCTGGTCTTTGTACAAGAGAAATAAAGGTTGTGGGGCATGAGGGAAAATGTTTTAGTCTCTTTTTGTAAATTATTAAATTATTCTGTCAGTACTATATGATGCAATGATACTATATGATTTATGTTAAATATATTTGCACAAAGATATCCCTTTAATATTTATGTTGTCTCAACACCATGAAACAGAGCAGTCCCTTTGTGTTGTGAAAGTCTTGTGCAAATGGGGGAAGGGAAATATCTCTTATCAGGACAACAGGAAAGACGAATGGCCACAGTGCAGCCCACAAAAATGTCAACAGGAAATGTGGACAATTTAAGTGATATCAATGAGCCCTCTGGATGTTTATGGCTTAAAGTTCCCGTTCCAACCTACTACATACATTCATAACAGCATATGTATATCCAAAGGAGGAGATAGAGGCCACTGATATTAAGACAAGGGAGCTCCTCACAATGCACAGAGGGTTTCATCCCTAGTCCAGCACCCTGAGACTGCACACTAAGCGTAGTGAGGGGGCGTTGGACCTCCTGGACAGTGGCTCTGATGCTCTGCCCCTGATGAAACAGCCAACATCCAGGAATACCTCAGGAAGTTGGAGCTGCAAAGTGAATACCTCAGGCAGCAGAAACCCGAGAATGCAGAAGAAGAAGATAACCCATCACTGTAGGACAAAGACGGCATGTACCACCGACAGATTGAAGAAGTGGCCGTCATCAAGAAATCCTACCAGTGGCTGGAAAAGGCTGGGGTTATTACATGTATCATGTGAGACATCAAATGACTGCCATCGAGAGCTAACAGTGTCCCAGGAAACAGAAACATAATTTTGAGAGAGGCTGAGCAGCTCTCCATGGCCTCCTCAAGAGGTCACTGTGTTCATTTTTATCCAGACCTTCATGATGAGACCATTTTGGGTCAGTGCAGAGGGACCAAGCTGTAAGAGCGGCAAAATGGATATAATCCCTCACTGGCTTCCCACCCACCACCGTGTCCAAATATCTTTGCAGTGGTGCATGAAGTTTTCCCTGCACCACCAGGGCACCTGGATGACCTTACTGACTGTCCCTTTAATTCAGGGTGACCTGATGGAAACGTGCATAGAAATAGAATGACTAGAAGACACCATCATTATATCAGTGGCTTATAGGAATTTTTATTATGGTGTTAAAGGGACAGTTCACCCCGAAAATCAAAACTACAATTCTTTCCTCTTACCTGTAGTGCTAGTTATTAATCTAGACTGTTTGGTGTGAAAAAGAAAGAAAGTAGTCCACCAGAATTCACATATAACCCAGCTGATAGTGATGGATGTGATAATGTGAAAAATGCGCCCACAGGAGTAAAGACAGAGGCTGTATAAAGAGCGAAAGGAGGCACATCGGCGTGGTGGATAGGTCAAACAAACTTACAGCTTTCCCCTAGAAGACTGAAGTTCATGTCCTGTATGAAACCAAGTAAACCTTTGGTTAGTTCAAGGTCTTGATTTTTTTTCTTATATCCAATCTAACCAGTAGGGGCGCTGATTTGTTAGATAACGTAAACAGTTGTGTGAGGATACATTGGACTAGACGGCACTCGGCTTGTGGTGCTCAAAGCGCCAGCAAATATGTTTTGAAAAACTCATCAGCAATGTCTCTTTCCAGAAATCATGACCTGGTTACTCAAGATAATCCACAGACCTTGTTGTGAGCAGTTTCATGCAGGAACTATTTTCTGTCTGTATCACTGTGCAGAAGGAAGTGTGCATCTACTCCTGGGCAAGAGGCTCGTGCTCATGACGGTGGTGGTTTGGTTTGGTGGAAGAAAAACAGACACTAAAACAATCGAGACTGATAACAAAATAGATAGAAACACTGTTGTCTGTTTTGCTTGTTTTATTCTCAAAGTTTTTTCCCAAAGAGTGATTCTGTTGGGGCTGACGTTCAAACTCACGAGTGTACACTTCCCTCCAGTGGTCACGGTGAGGAACGATATTTAATCTGTGACACAATGTCAACATTATCATTATTAGTAAAATCATGTACAAACATCGTACATTAGTGTGATTACTACAAGAGTATTATAAAATTGTACCATACCATTAGTCAGTACCTTCAAATTAATTCTGAATTACTGAGTGGATGCAATTAGAAACAAACGGAAATTAACATTAAATTATAACTGTTCTTTGTGTTGGTAGTTCTGTACTAAATGCAGGTAACTGTTTCACAGCTGACATTTAACTTCTGACAACAGCGTATTACTGCTGTATGTTGCAGTTGGATACAATGCATAGCTTTATCTTTATTTACTTTATATTTGCATGATATCTAATATAAAGGGAGGGAGAGACGGAGGATAATCAGCACCTTCAGGCAAACCTTCAAGTACATTTCAAAAGCAAAACATAATTCAATCAATAAAATATCAAAGTTAATCCAAAACATTAAATCTTACTGGGAGAGAACATTGTGTTTCCTGTAGTTTGACAAACTCAAATCTGTACACAACAAAGTTAGCACCATGTTTTAGCACCACGTATCGGATTCCATAAGCCATTGCTTAGTTTATTCAATACAGAGAGAGACTACTACATGTCAGACATCTTTTGATTTTTGTCACTGAAAGTAAACAGATTACAAAATATGCAGAGCAAATTGTGTCTTTTTTGTGGACTTAAAGGTCCAGTGTGTAGGATTTAGAGGGGATACACTGGCAGAAATTGGATATAATATTAATAACTATGTTTTTATTAGTTTATAATCACCTGAAAATGAGAATCATTTTTGTTGCCTTAGAGTGAGCTGTTTATATCTACATACAGAGCAGGTCCTCTTCCATGGAGTCTGTTATGTTGTTTCTACAGTAGCCAAGAGCAGACAAATCAAAAACTGGCTCCAGAGAGAGTGGTTTCAGTTGGTTGCAGTCTGCACACTCACCACTAGATGCCACGAAATCCTTCACACTAGACCTTTAACAATTGACATGGGAACATTAGCAGCTCATACTTGACATTTTTGGAAATACATATCTGCTTTTTTGGTGAGATTTGGATGAGAAGATTGAACCCACTCTCATGCTGGTGAGCTAAATATGAAGTTACAGCTAGCAGCCGGTTAGTTTAGCTTGCGTGGCTCTGTCTGTAGGTCATAAAATCCGCCTGTCTGCATCTGTAATCTTGTAATCATGTTATATCTTGTTTGTTTAATTTGTGCAAAACCAATTTTGTAAAATGTCAAATTGTCTCTGCTCCCGAACAAACAAGATAAAACTCATTAATTAGTGAGCTATAGAGCGGCTGGTAGGGAGATGTTATTGTCTTTGGACAGTTCCAGACTAGCTGTTTTGTCCAGGGGTGCACTGTCGGAGGAGGCAAACCAGGCAAATATTTGGGGACCCACCCGCAAAAATTTGGAAAAGGGGACCCTGATGGCCACTCATGGTTGCACATTTTGCTGTGACAACTATACATCCCCTTACACCTCCCATAAAAGCACTAAACAGTGCACTGCAACTGCCAATAAAACCCCTTCTAAATACCATAGACAGCTGGGTACTGTTAGTTAGGAGGTCATACATAAGTTAAGTGTAACTATTGAGGCCTTGATGGGCTTCTTTGCATTGTTTTTGCAATTTTCCGACTTTATGCTAAGCTAAGCTAAGCTAAGCTAAGTGGCTACCTGTTTCAGCTACAAATTCACCCTACCCTACTAGACTGGTATCAGTCTCCTTATTCTTGGCAAGAAAACAAGTTCGCATGTTTCCCCAAAAAATGTTGAACTATTCCTTTAATGAAACCATGCATGTTGTTGAGAGATATATGCAGTAAAAAGACATTTAATCTGCTGTATTTACTTACTGATTCTATCAATTTTCTATCAGGCTGATGAGCACCTTTATTTCTTCCTCAGAGGTATTGCTCATTCTCTGGCGACCATTTTGATTCTAGCACCACTGTGAAGCATGCTGAGCTTCTTTTTATGTCTGAGTATAAAAGGAAGATGAGAACTACATTACAGTGAATTGCGTTCTGCTGCTGCGTCAGTTCAATTTGTTTGCTTTCCATCCAACAGTCTCGTCCTTGGCCTTGCCTTCCTGCTCTTATTCAGTTTCCCTCTACGCTACCTTTGATGAGGTATCCGTTAAAAGTGATATAGACATCGACATCATCGCTGTAAATTGCGTTCTCCCTCTCCCTCTTGTACAGGCGGATCCACACTTCGTCCTTCAGCTCCAGCTCCAGCATCACGCTCTGACTCTGCATGATGGAGCGGTCGCTGGGCTGGGCGTACACGATGGCCTGTTCAGTGTCGTTGTGCATGATGTGCAGATACGTCTCTTTGAAGTTCCACGTGTGGATGTTGACGTTGAAGAAGTAGATCCCCGGGACGTGGCAGATGAATTTCCCATTGAACATGTTGAAGTGGTCGTCGAGGTTGACGAAGACTGTGTCAAACACAAGCCCCTGGTAGGAGTCCAGGCTGTGGAGGGATTTGCGGCGGCCGACAGAGAAGGCGGCGTACTGGACTTTGCAGGGGTCTCCTGGAAGACCTGCCTGGCCCTTGGCGCCCTTTGGGCCCGTGGGACCTCTGGAGCCTGGAGGGCCTTCTTGTCCAGGTTTACCAGGTGTTCCTCTGTCGCCACGGTCTCCTTTGTCACCTGCACAAAATGATATTACTGAGGGAGCTGGTTTGACAAACAAGAATCCTTCCTAGATTCTTTTCCATTTCATAAAGTGAAGCCCAAGATAATGAAAGTCCTCAGTCAATCAGCATAAGACAACTAAGATTTGGAAACTGCATCAATCTAGACAAAAGGTGGTTTCAAATTAAAATAGCAGGGTTATGAACACATATTTTGGGGTCTGAAAATGCTCCTAAGTGGCATGACACAGACATAGTACCTTTGAGGATGGTCATGTTGATGTAGGTGCGGACCTCTGGCACATGGCTGAACCCTCCTGTTGGAGGCTGGGCTCCGCTGCCCTCTGGTGGCTCCAGGTGATCACAGCACTGCCTGCAGGGGACGGGAGGAGCGCTCGGATTAGGCACCAGGGCCACCAGGGAGGTGAGGGACAGAAGGACGAGGGCACCCAACATGGCTGTGCCTGCAGTGACATCAGAGGAAACTATCAGATGATTTTAAGAGCGTCACACTTTGGGACTCTGTATCTTGGTGACGCACTGCGACTTCATCTGGGTCAGTGCTACAGTGAACTGACGTCCCTGTTTGAAGCTCACAATGACAATGACAACATGCTGATGTTTAGCAGGTGTAATGTTCACCGTCGTCACCATCTTGACGTGGTGTGTTAGCATGCTAACATTTGCGAATGAGCACTAAGTACAGCTGAGGCTGATGGGAAGGAACGTCATTACATTTAAATAATGTATGTAATAAGTGGCTCTGTATTTCACTGCATAACACTTCACTCAAAGCAGCAGCCATTACAAATCATGGACCACTCAAATTTAAAGTATTAAACACCTTTGGTCGCTGTGAGCAGGGTTTGAACCTGCGCGGGGAAACCCCATTGGATTTCAAGTCCAACGCCTTAACCACTCGGCCATCACAGCTCACAGTGACAACACTCAGTCCAACACGAACAAACACACCCGCCCTTGGCTTTGATACCAACACAGGCAATTTCAAATGGCCTCACTGCAATGAAATGGCTAAAGTGGGGACTAAGATCATCACACATGAGCACAAGTGAGCTCACTGAATCCACAAGAGTCTCACTTTTCCAGACATACCCAATTTATGCAATTCCAAAAGTATTTGGAGAACCCGGTGCACACAGAAATATTATATATATTATTATAATACACTGTTCTGAAAAATGGCAACAGCACATTTTTCCTCAACAAAATTGAGACTAACTTTGGAGCTGGAGGTTTTGGACTTTATTTAGCTCCTTCTCGACAAGACAGTTTGACTCCACTGGATGCCTTAGGTCGTCTAGTTTCATATGATTCCAGTGTCTTCACTCTAGCTTTCAAACTGAGCTGCTACAGCAGGTTTTACCAGAAATGGTAAAATGCTTCTCTGCTCCTTTCATTGTCTTTTTCTCTCTGTACTCTGGCTTTGTTTTTTTTTTATCTGACCTCAGCTGTTATTGTGAAAATGGTGATGAAAACTCAGCCAAACCATTTTTACAGCAGATGTGGGGTGGGGTATCAGATGAGAAGTTGAAATGTGTTTTAATAATGATAATGCAAACACATGTAACTTGTACTGTCAGTGATAAAAGTCAGTGAGGAAATTATTGTACTTGATGCCATGGGTCATCTGACCCCCCCGAAAGGAGGCCCTGTACAAATGTCAACACCACAGTAACGCTAGAGAAAAAGTCTCAGAATCACCAAAGTCATTGCGATTCATCCTCTGGGGACCATAAGTATCTGTGCTAAATTCATAACTATTCACTCAGCATTTAATGAGATATTGCAGTATCCACAAAAGTGGAGGACTGACTGCCAACACGCCGCTAGCATGGCTATAAATGCTAATCTATACAGGCCTATAAAAGCCTTTGGTTAACAAGTGGTCTAGGTGCAGAATGTGGTGTTAAAATATTATGAGGCAGCAAAACGTTAGAGAGCTTTAAAAGTCGTTAAAGGTCTGATGTATAGGATTTAGGGGGATATACTGGCAGAGAACAGGCCCTTGTTACTGTTAAGAAATAATAATAAAATAATAAAAATGGTGCCATCTGCTATACATGCCACTTTTTTTCCCTTTTGTGTGCGTGTGTGTGTTAAGTAGTCAGCAGGACTCTATAACATACCAAAACTATAAAAAGAGATCTATAAAAAATGCAGTTAAATGACTAACTTCTCATTTTATGTGGTGGTTTTTGTCATATATAGATTTACAATAGTGACTGCTGGGTAATATGTATGTTGATATTGTGCAATGTCAAGTTTGTATTTGATCATGTGAGAAGACGCAAAATCTGGCACCAAGGCCCATCATAAGAGCGAGCACTGGGGCCGATCCTAACTATTGTACGCTACTGGATTATAATCACTTAAAACTAAGAATAATTGTGTTTTTGTCACCTTAGAATGAGCCGTTTGTAACTGTCTGTCAAGACTTGACTTGACTTGACATGTAGTGAGCGGGTCCTCTTCCTCAGAGTCTGCTCTAGATAGCACCATTTGTGCTTTAGCTTTTGCCACCATAATTCTCCAAGATGCTGGGCACATGGGAGAAGTTTCATTTGGTTGCAACCTGCAGCCTCACTGCTACACACTGGACCTTTAAGATGGTGTTAAAATGGAGAGTGGAAGTCGTGAGAGCAGGAGGAGATGAAAGCACATGAGCTACGCCAAAGTTTTAGGCAATACCAATCTGATTTTGTTTTGTTCTTGATCGTACTTTTAACATTCACTAAATAGGAATCATGCAGACTTTTGTCTTTTTTATTAAATGTTTTATGTTTATTCAGGGATTTTTTGCCTGTTTTTGATGGGACAGTTTGAGAGTGAAAGGGGGAGACAGAGAGAGGGAAGGACATGAAGCAGAGGGCTGCAGGCTGGAGTTAAGCCCGTGCTGCAGCACCAAGGGGCACAGCCTTTGGTACATGGGGTGCCTGCTCTACCAGGTGAGCTACTGAGCACCCCAAAGCCTTTTAAATGCATTTAGATCATTTACAAAACAAGAACAACTAAAGAGGAAAGCAGTCTGAAAGTGCAGACATCCACCAAGGCCAAACGCCTGGTCTTGCAACGATAACAAAAGTGAGAAATAATTTGTGTATCCGACCCATGCTTTGAATCCGCTCCAAAATGTAATTGGTTCTTCCCTGACCCATGCTGCACCCCTCCACCACATCCCATAAAAATCAGGCCAGTAATGTTCCTGTAATCCTGCTGACAAACAAACAAGCTGATCCAAAAACATAACCTCCGTGGCAGAGATAAAAAAGAATAGCCAGTTCACATGAGGACAAGGAAATCCCCAGCAGCAAAGACAATTCCGTTCAATTTATGAAACATATGTACTTGCCGAAATATCAGTTGTTCAGCAGCTGCTAAGAAAATAAGATCATTATGTGTCCTGAATGTCATTCCCAGAGCTGTGGAAAAGAGAAAGAGGAATCTACAGCTCAGAGCCAAAGAAAACATTTATCAGCCCAAAGAGAAGAAACAGGAGTCAGGGATGGCTGGAAGAAAATAACAAATAAAATAAAACATTCTTACAGTAAAGCAAGCACATTTGTTTATAAGCTGGCCGTGCATTCACTGTGGCATTTCACTGGTTACTAAAATAAAATGCCATGGAGGAATTCTGCCCTCACACTTCCACAGAATGGACTCTGAGAGGTCAAACGCTGCCTCAAACACTCACTAATGTGCTTCTCATACAAATCCCAAAAGTGTAGAAAATGTCAAAATAATGAGAGTGGGCATGCACACAAGGACCATAAATCACCTGAAATATTACCCCGCAGGCAGCCCATAATTTATCACCAATTAGCTCTGGAAAGGTTGACTCCTCGCAGCAGCTTATTTTATCCAGACAAAGTCAGCCGAGTGGCTTTTTTTTCACACAGAGAGCCAAGCTGAGTAGTTTTCAATGGAAATGTGATGGCCGTCGGCCAGACTCTCAGTGATCAGCCAGTGTGTGTGTGTCCTGTAACTGGAACAGTGTGTGCTGCTGTGTTTATACAGGACAGCTGTATCCATACTGACTATTGTATCCTTCATACACGACTGGACAACGCAGGAAATGACCACAAACACAGACATTATAAACACTGAAAAAGGATATGATCAACAAACAAAACACAACTTGGACTGATGGTGTTTCCTGTGGAATTCTAAAACTGGACCAGAGTGAATTTTGTGCTCTTTGCTCTACTTTACCACACCTCAACAGTTTATTGGGTACATATGTACACTCTAATAGAATCCACATTTTTATATTTTTTGACTCAGTGTCAGAGAAATGTCGGTTATTTGGAGGCCGTATGGATAGTGGTGGAGTTGTTTTGTTGGACTGCATTTTGTTGAAGTATTTCATCCACCTCTGCAGACAGGCTTGTATGGATGAATTACTGAATGGGCCCCGCGGGGCCTCTCTTTCACCTGACTGTTAAAAAACCATTTTGTGCTGTAGAGTAAATCAAATGACTACAAAGAGACGTGAGATGACTACAAAGAGACACATAATGGCCATGAAGAAATGCAAAATCCAAACAAAGAGATGCAACATGCAAATCAAGAGACACTAAATGCAAAACAGAGACACTAAATGCCCACAAATAAATGTAAAATTACTACAGAGAGAAGGAAATGATTGTAGAGATGCAAAACAACGAGAAAGTGATGTAATATGACGACAAAGAGGCGCAAGATGCAAACAAAAAAATGCAAGATGACTACAAAAGAGATGCAAAATGACTACAAAGAGACAGAAGATGGCTACAAAGAGACACAAATGACTACAAAAGAGACATAAATGACTACAAACAGACACAAATGACTGCAAAGAGACAGAAGGTGGCTACAAAGAGACACAAGATGACTACACGGATATGCAAAATGAATACAAAGAGATGCAAAATGTCTATGAAGAGACACAAGATGACAACAAAGAGATGCAAAATCCAAACAAAGAGATGCAAGATGACTACAAAGAGATGCAAATGACTACAAAGAGATGCAAGATGACCACAAAGACATACAAAATGCAAACAAAGAAATGCAAGTTGACTACAAAGAGATGCAAAATGACTGCAAAGAGACAGAAGATGGCAACAAAGAGACACGATGACTAGGAAGTGATGCATAATGTCTACAAAGAGACACAAGATGACTACAAAGAGATGCAAAATGTCTACAAAGAGACGCAAGATGACTACAAAGAGATGCAAAATGTCTAGGAAGAGACACAAGATGACTACAAAGAGATGCAAAATGTCTACAAAGAGACGTAAGATGACTACAAAGAGATGCAAAATGTCTACGAAGAGACGCAAGATGACTACAAAGAGATGCAAAATGTCTACAAGTGATGCAAGATGACTACAAAGAGATGCAAAATCAAAACAAAGATAAGCAAGATGACTACAAAGACACTCAAATGACTGCAAAGAGATGTGAAACAACTACAAAGAGATGCAACACAGCGATGAATACAAAGAGACGCAGATGACTACAAAGAGACACAAAATGTCTATGAAGAGATGCAATATGACTACAAAGAGATGCAAAATCTAAACAAAGAGATGCATAATGACTACAAAGACACTCAAATGACTGCAAAGAGATGCCAAACAGCTACAAAGAGATGCAACATAGCTACATAGAGATACACAATGAATACAAAGAGATGGAAAATGAAAACAAAGACTATAAAAAACACAAGACGACTAAAAAAAGATACATAACAAGTACAAAGAGACCTAAAACATGTACAAAGAGACAAGACGGTGACAAACAACGTAGCTGTGTTGTTGTATATGTTTTGTGTCTCTTTCAGTCTCTCATGTAGGGGCCCTCTTACATGTCCAAGGGCCCATTGTCTCATAATCTGTCCACAGACACTTGCTGCTGCATGTCATTTGGTCTCCCTATAGAACAATTATTTAGATTCCAAATGATATCTCTAAACTTTATAAACACTGTGCAGAGCTGTTGCAGTCGGGAGAGGCTGTCATCTGTACAGTGTATGTTTACCATACTCACATTTGGGTGCAGTGGGAGAGTGTGTGTGTGTGTGTGTGTGTTTCCACCAGCAGTTTTGCAGCTGCACTGTACACATTCAATCAAAATATTATTGTTGGTCCTAACGGTGTTTTATCTGGTGTCAGTCATGTTGCAGTGAAAATCTGCTGCTTGAATTGTTAGGATTTCCAGACTGAGGGTCAATCAGTGTGTTTTCTATGGCTCACGCTCTAGTCAGGGATATTACATAACTGGGTTTAATGGAAAATCCCACTTGAACTGGAAAGTTGTGCATGAAGTATACAAGATGCTGAATTCTGATGCATTTAGAAAATACTATCAGGGGCAGCTGTGCTCTTGTTGTCTGATTGTAAATACACATTGCTCTGCATTTTTACATAAAGCGTAAAAGTTAAAGTTCCCAGTTTCCACCTCACCCTTTCCTCAGTGAAAATATATTTATTTTTAATACTTGTTGTATTCACAGCTTTCCACCATATAGAATTTATCACTCCAACCAGAGGGACAAACCCGAGGGACCCGAGGATTATGTATTTTTCTGTTTCATTGTAATTGTATTTACAGGGCATTTCCCATGATATATTTAAATTGTTGCTTGATAAATACAAATGCTTTGTAGCATGTGTCACATGGTCGTCTTTATCTTTAAATGGAAGCTGTAGATGTGTCAGTAAGTGGGATTTATAGGCTGTAGTCTGACTGTCCTGTTTGTTTCTGTAAGCTGAAACCATTTCTCTCAGTGGAAACAAAGCTTTTATTTACTTTATTTTCACAGATAAGAAACAAAAAACTGTGAAGACAATAAAGCCTCCACAAAAATAGCATTTTAGTCATGTGTGTGATTTATCCTGGCTTCATATGAGCAGAGGAAATCTGCTGCTCATCGCTAGGCTAACTTATACAATGTAAAATGCCATAGGCTTGTGCTAATAACGTTAGCATGTTGTGTTTGTTTGGAAAACGTGTTTAGTATGAGACAGTTGTTTTGCCAGTGAACCTTGTGAGCTGTAATGGAGCCAAATTATGTACCGTTACCTTTGTTAAATGTTGCTGTTGTCTCTGGTTTTATATGAGAAGATGAAAAGATCGCTAGCTGCTAGGCTAATTTATACAATGTAAAATGCCATAGGCTTGTGCTAAACACATTAGCATGTTGTATTTGTGGGGAAAATGTGTTTAGTATGAGACAGTTGTTTTGCTGGTGAACGTTGTGAGTTGTAATGAAGCCAAATTATGTACCGTTACCTTTGTTAAATATTGCTGTTGTCCCTGGTTTTATAGGAAAAGCAGAACAGATCGCTAGCTGCTAGGCTAATGTATACAATGTAAAATGCCGTAGGCTTGTGCTAATAACGTTAGCATGTTGTATTTGTGGGGAAAATGTTTCCAGATAAAGACAAGTGTTTGTCTGTGAATGCTGAGAGTTATAGTGAAGCTGATTTGTGTACTTGTGTTTGAAATTGTCTCTATTAAGCCATGTTTAATGTGTGTTTAATGTGTGTTTATGTGTGTTTTGAATCAACTAAACTTTGCAGCACCTCACATAAACCTCCACCGCCTCCTAGTGTTGTGGAGGTGTAACTGCAGAGTGACACAGACACCACTGCACAATTATAAATACTCACAACGGCAAGTATGAAACTTGTATACTGCTATAGTTGTCATCTTAAAGAGCCATATTTAGAGTTTTTCTTTTAATTACAGTGAACATTTTGAGGTTAAAATCTCCATCTATATTTCATCATCAAAAGTTTTTTACTGACTATTTGAAGACGTTGATTGAACGTTCACATGTCGACTATATTTCACCAGGGTTTACAATACTGACTTTAAGCTGAGAAATTTGAATGTGATTTTTTGGTAAGGCTTCAAAATGACGTAATTTGCACCGGTCTTTTCACCGGTGACTGCTCTGCATTTTTACATTAATCTGAAAAGTTAGAACTTTGGTGGAGACACAAACACGGATACTAACAGTGAAAACGTTTACAACATATATAGTTGGCTATATTTTGCAGCTTGCCATGCACGAAGCTATAACAGCGTCTTTCTCTCTGTCTGCGGTCTCGTGCAGCCGGTGCCGGTCCGCTCGAGCGCACACCAAGTTGCAATAAGTTCATGGTTAAATAATCATCACAACTCTCCAATGCACTCATGCATGCTGTTATCTGAGATGTTTATCTGAATGAGTCTCACCTCGTTCACGTGTCTGCAGTCGCGTCAGTCCGCCGGAAAGACAGAGGAGAGACAAAGTCCTGAATCAGCAGCACCTCTGTCTCTGTTTCTGTGTGAGGTGTCTCCTACAGGTCCCTCCTAGTTTGATGCAGAGTCAGGAAACAAGTCTCTGTAGTTTTATTTAACGATGACATGTGGGGGATGACAGTGTTAACTCTGATCTGCAGACACAAAACTGATGTTAAAGTTACAGGCAGTGGTGCAGTTTGTGTTTGTTGCCATCAACAAATAGCCGAGTACAGTGGAGCTGAATATGCGCAGACCACCCTGCAGAGTCTTATTACAAGTCACTAAACTCCGGGTTGTCCTCCCCTGGGTCTGCATTTCCTTTGTGCTAAGTTCCTCCAGTCTTCATTCCTTCCTATCAGCTGCAGCTGCACACACACACACAGAGGCTGTAATCTTTATTTCCAGACCTAAATTAAGGCTGCAATGTTCCGCTTCAGGTTTGATTTGGAGAGAGGCAGGGAAATGTGATTATAGGACACAGTATGAAAAATGCATTGAGAAAGAAACTTCAGTGGAGGAGATGTAAAGCATGAAGGGGGGGGCCACTCAGAGGAGGAACCTCCAGCTCTGGGCCTCAAGGGGTGTGTTGCAGGATATTATGGGCTTATCCTATGATAATGAATCTCTCACATGGACACCACAGTAATCCACATGTTCCCAGATCACCATCAGTAACTCCAGCGCTCCACGCTGCTTCGAGGCGGATGGAAAGATAAAGTGTTATGAACAGAGTTAATCAAATGAGCCGCACAGATATAATATTAATGGACTTGCTACCATTTGGCTTTAAAGATGCTTCTGACTCAACATCAACATGCTGACGCTCTGGACCAGAAGCCAGAGCAGGTCTTTTTTCTTATGGTGCTATCTACACTTTTTTATCTGTGGAATTTCTTAGTTTTATAACGAAGTGGGCCACATTTTAATAATTATCTTTAAGACAGTGGCTCCCAACACTTTTGAATCATGACCCTTTAAAGCTGTGGTTCCCAACTGGTCCAGATTTCTCCAGAGTCATCAGTTCAGTTGTTCTTGTTCTGCTCAAAAGGGTTAACTTGTTTAAGTCAACCAACATAAACATCATGGATGCTAATTGAACTGTTATTTTCTATGATTACTATACACTTACTGGCCACTTTATTAGGTACACCTTGCTAGTACCAGGTTGGACCCCTGTTGCCGTCAGAGCTGCCTTAATTCTTGGTGTCATAGATTCAACAAGGTGCTGGAAACATTCCTCAGAGATGTTGGTCCATATTGACATGATAGCATCACACAGGTGCTGCAGATTTGTCGGCTGCACATCCATGATGAGAATCTCCCGTTCCACCACATCCCAAAGGTGCTCTATTGGACTGAGATCTGGTGACTGTGGAGGCCATTGGAGTACAGTGAACTCATTGTCATGTTCAAGAAACCAGTTTGAGATGATTTGAGCTTTGTGACATGGTGCGTTATCCTGCTGGAAGTAGCCATCAGAAGATGGGTACACTGTGGTCATAAAGGGATGGACACGGTCAGCAACAATACTCAGGTAGGCTGTGGTGTTTAAACCATGCTCAGTTGGTACTAAGAAAATCTCCCCCACACCATTACACCACCACCAGCAGCCTGAACCGTTGATACAAGGCAGGATGGATCCATGCTTTCATGTTGTTTACACCAAATTCTGAGCCTACCATCTGAGGTGTTATATATTGTCACATTTCAGTGAAAATGCAACAGGTTTAGGAAGCACTGAACACACGACTGGATAAATAAGACTTGGAAATACCGCACAAGTTGTGTGAGAGTTTGTAAACAGATGTTTTGGTTTAGTTATGCTGTTGTTAAATCAGACCCTTATGACTTGGATTCTCCGTTCATTGAGGAGGCATGTGAGAAAAATGTTATCTTCACAGACCTGAGGAAATGATGTACAAATTAGCATTTTGTGGGTAAAGTATTCGTTAACGCTGCCTTATGTGGTGATGGCACTAAATGTATTAAAATTGCATACCAGCACCACAAAAACAGCGCCAATATAAATTCAGTTAGAAGCCTTTTTTTTGTGGTAGACACACAAATTTCCTTTACAACATTATGCAATCAGTAGAGTAAAGAGCGAGAAAATCCTTTATTGTAATGCTATCAGTCTTCTCATCTAAGTCTTGGAAAGAAAGCCAGTAAGAGTATTTCCCAAAATGTTGAACTACTCTGCGACCAACCCCTGGTCACAAGTGCATGTCTGTGAGCAGAGATTTTTAGACGTGAATCTTAAAACTATCCAGTATTTCACCAAAAAAGATGAGAGAGAACTAACAATAATAATAATCCTAAATATGTACATATACACATCCACTGTCTCCTCGACTGCAGAGGTGACTGAAATAACTCCATCTATATTTCATCATTCAGTCTTTCAGTATTTGCATATAGAGCTCAGTCCCGTCAGAGAGCGGGAGGAGGATGAGGCAGACTCTGTGCACACGTGTAACATGAGCACAGCTGTTGAACATTACTGCCTTTGCGTCCCGAGGGTTGAGGTTTCATAGGCTGCTCCTGCTGTTACATCAGGAGAACATTCCTCTGGTTTTCCAGCCGATGTAAACTATTACGAGACTCGTCTGTGGCCACCTGATGCTATCGCTCTGTAAACATTTACTATCAGTTGTCTTTGGGAGTCAGACGCTTATGTCCCAGTGCAGCTCATAACTCAGACGCCTCTGTCTGTCTGACCCCAGTAATCCTCCTCTGGTGATCCTTCAGGTTGTATTTTATTTGGAAGTATTGCAGTTGTAAATCAGAAGTCTCATTTATCTCTCTGTTCGGTTTCTGTTTTATGAGCTCCAGCAGCAGCAGCATCTCACAAACACCAGCACCATCTCTCTGACCTTGGAGCGCTGTAAAGTCGCCTGACCTTTGACCTTCCAGGTGAACCGTTTGCTCATCTGGGTGTGGTGACTGCTCACCAGACTTTTGTGCTCCTCCGTGTCCATGAATGGTGGAGACGTTTGGGGCCAGAAGCAGAATCGTGTTGTTTCCAACAACCCCACCCCCCATTTTCTGAGCAAAAACGTATTGTTAGTGGCAGACATAATCACGGGGCCTTGGATTCAGAGTTGAAAACCAGGGACGGGCTGAAACTTCGGGCCTCAAAACATTCTTGTGGTTTCAGCTCAGGAAAAACAAAGAGGAGCCACATTCTTTGCACAAGAAATCTTTGATTTAAAAAGGTTTTTTTGTATTATTTTGCCCCTAAATACCCTAAAAATATTAAACTGGAATGTAGCTTGTACATTGAATGATTTATTAACCAGGTACTTTTTACTTTTACCTGAGTAGGTAACTCAGAGGCTAAGCCAGCTAACGTGGCTCTAGCAGAGTCCAGCAGCAGACAATTTCTGGTTGTGTGGGGTTCATGTGCTTATGTGTTATGAGGTATACACTGACTGCCACTTTATTAGGTACACCTCACTAGTACCAGGTTGGACCCCTGTTGCCTTCAGAGCTGCCTTAATTCTTGGTGTCATAGATTCAACAAGGTGCTGGAAACAGTCCTCAGAGATTTTGGTCCATATTGACATGATGACATCACACAGTTGCTGCAGATTTGTCGGCTGCACATCCATGATGAGAATCTCCCGTTCCACCACATCCCAAAGGTGCTCTATTGGACTGAGATCTGGTGACTGTGGAGGCCATTGGAGTACAGTGAACTCATTGTCATGTTCAAGAAACCAGTTTGAGATGATCTGAGCTTTGTGACATGGTGCGTTATCCTGCTGGAAGTAGCCATCAGAAGATGGGTACACTGTGGTCATAAAGGGATGGACACGGTCAGCAACAATACTCAGGTAGGCTGTGGTGTTTAAACCATGCTCAGTTGGTACTAAGAAAATCTCCCCCACACCATTACACCACCACCAGCAGCCTGAACCGTTGATACAAGGCAGGATGGATCCATGCTTTCATGTTGTTTACACCAAATTCTGACCCTACCATCTGAATGTCGCAACAGAAATCATGACTCATCAGACCAGGCAACGTTTTTCCAATCTTCTATTGTCCAGTTTTGGTGAGCCAAAACCTTTATACAGAGCCATGTTAGCTGTTTCCAGGCTTTGTGTTAAGCTAAGCTAACAGTCACCTGGCTCCAGCTTCCTATTCAGCACACAAACATGTGAGCAGGTGTTGATCCTCTCATTAACTCTCTCTGTATAAGCGCACTTCCAGAACGCACCAAATATGTTTCATCGACAGCTGCTTTGTTTTAACTTCGTAAGCTCGTGGCTCTGTCCCTCATGCCTTCAGTACGACCTCTTTAAGATGTTGGCCTGCTCCAGTGTGGCCTCTGTGCTGCTTGTCACTGCTGTGTCTCCTCCTGACAGCAGTGGTCTGGATTTCTGTTTCTACTCCACATAAAGAGGGTGAGACACACGGTCAGGCTGACCTCACATCCTCCCATTTCTGTGTATTAGATCCAAAACAAAGCCCTGTGGTTTTGCAACAGAGTTTACAAGGTATGTTTTTCATTTGTGCTCTCTGTTTTATACTCTCTCTCGCTCTCTCTGTCTTGTGGCCAGCTGGGTCAGTGCTTTCTCTGTGACTGACAGAGCACGCAGAGGAAATTTAAACAGGCTGAGAGTACTCGACACTGCTCGCATACACAGCTGATAGAATATAATCTTTATTGAATCAGGACATAGGGGATGGATGTAAAATGACAGAGGTGCTAGTTGTGTTTTTGTACAGACAACAGTGACACTGAACAGATACAAGAGGAGGAGGAGGAAGTCTCCATTCAGTTTATTCAGGTTTATAATGTCACCTAGTGGCAGAATGAATACAGTGCAACAAAAATACTTCGATCAGATCTGTTACATAAATGACTCATTCACTCTAAAAATCCAGGAGAACGGACACAACACTGTAATAAGTACCCACAGGGCAGAAACCTTAACATACTTAAGTACAGTTTTGAGGTACTTGTATTTAACTGGAGTATTTCCGTTTTCTACTATTTTATTCTTCTACTCAGAGGCAAATAGTACACGTTTTACTCCTCTACATTTATTTGATAACTTTAAAGTAAATAAAAAAATATAAAGACACTAGAAGATAGGACACACTGAGGTGAACACAGGACACACACACAGAGCGAGAGCAGACAAGAGGGTGTCAACGAGGGACAGGTGAAGCTAATCAGGGCAGGGCAGTCACAGAGACAGGAGAACACACAGAGGCAGGAAGTGAAGCTCACAGCAATGGAGGGAGAGGTGAGTGACACAATAAAACAGGAAACACTCTATAAAGACACCCTCAACTGTGACATTAGCTTGATAATTCAAAATATAACAAATAAATTATAATGCATTATTACAGGTTAATATAAGAGGACACTTTACTGATCTATGGGGACATTTACAAGCTGCCCAGCAGTATATAAAGTAATAAAATCAGCTGCACCTTGACCAGCTGTAACATTAAAGTTATGTCACATGAATGCATCAATAATAAGAATCACAAAATATAGTTACATAATATAATATTATATGTAAGATTATTATGAAATGGGCAATTCTGCGTCATGAGGACTTTTACTTTCAGGACTTTGAGAATATTTTGATGCTTGTACTTGTACTTGAGTAGCATTTTGAATGCAGAACTTTTACTGGTAAGAGAGTATTTCTAAGATAAGATAGAAGTTAAATCATCCTGAAGGAAACTGCAGTGCAGCAGCGGAAATAAAATGCAGAAAGAGAGCAGAAACAAAAAGTGCAGTAAAGCAGGGCTAAAATAACAGCAGAAAAACAAATGTATAGCAAAAAATAGATACCAGAATATAAAGAATAATATAAAATAAAAACATAAAATACTGCTCAAGACAATGAATTATTTAAACCCAGTATTAGTGCTATCTTTATATTACTTTGTGGTATTTACCCATACGGTGGCTGTGATCTGTTCTCATTTACTAAAGCTCTTTTAAACTCACACATCATTATTTGTGACTCACTGTTAGTAACATTTGCATGCTTTACAGCTTTAGTTGTCACCTACACATAATTTTGTGCAGCTGGGACAATTTTTAAGGTAAAATGTGAACATGTTGTGTCTAATGCTGGATAAAAACAAAACAAAACAAAAAAGAAATGCACACAATAATATTAAAACTTTTACTTTAGTAAAAGATTTGAGTACCTTTTACATCACTGCCAAAGATAATGGTTCATTTAAATTACTATGATTAGTGCTGTTTCTTTTTACTTTGTTGTATTTACACATATGGGGGTTGTGGTCAGTTATAATCTACTCAAGCCATTTTAAACTCACACGTCATTAATTGTGACTCACTGTTAATAACATTTGTATCCTTTACAGTTTTAACTGTCACCTACACATCATTTTGTGCAGCTGGGACAATTTTTAAGGTAAAATGTGACTAAATAGTTAAAGTTAATAGTGGTTTAGTGTGTGTAACAAACCCTCTCTTGTGAGAATAGAAAGTGTTTTGCAGCATTATGCAAGAATAAGTTGCATTTATGTGTTGCGTGTCTTCTGTTGCCGCACGTTATGGCTGGAAAGATGCCAAATCTACTTACGGTATATTACATAATTTTTGAATTTGGGTCACCATAATGAGCCACCAAATGAGTAACTTACCAGGCACTCAGCAGGTACATGAAAGAGCTCTCTTTATTACAAATATCACTACTTTTGTGTGTAATTTAGTGAAGAGGCTTGACGTCATTTGGGTATGAAGTGTGACAGGTTAAGCTCTCATGATGTGGAAAGAAGAGGTGTAGAAACACAGATGAAAAAGCCATCTTGTGCTGTTTCTTACTGACATGGTTAAATATCATAAATTCTCTGTGAGGTGAACGGATGTCGCTGGTTGTGTCAGCGTTAAATGTCAAACCACATTCTAATACACACGCTCACTCTCACACACACACCGCCAGGACCACCTGACAGGACATGTAAACACCCAAAGCTACACACACACACTCACACAGAGCTCATGCTGACTCTCACACTCTTTTTCATGTCGGCGCACATGCCCACCCCTCAGCCCTCATTCCACAACGACACAGGAAGTCAAGGGGTGACCCATTTCTACCAGAAGTTTTATTTTGTTTGGTCTCTGCGCAGATGTCACTGAGTGCAACGGAAATATACTGCATGTGTAGAGACGAGAGCAGCAACATTTACCACTGACCTCAATGATTTACATCGATCTACAAATAGCAATCTAATAAATATGATACTAACGCCTGCACACACTAACATAATCCTTTATTGTACACTTTAAAATTCATTTTGTGATTAATTATCAGTGGTTATTAAATAGGTATTGATTTGATCTGATAAGGGGAGACATGTGATCAGGGTAAAACTATGAAACTTTCCAAGATGTTTGACAAGTTTTCCTGAAATTTTATGTTTGAATATGCAAATGATACATTATCTAATGAATCATGCACCAATTTGCATGAATAAATTAAATTCAGGTTCAAAATTACTGTTTAATCTTGCTGACATACCAGAGTCAAAGCTTTTTTACAGAGGGAATTTTAGATATCGCTCCCCAAAATTCTGTCAACAGACATGAAAAATCCATTTTTGCCATGATTTAGTAATAAAAGTTAAATAAATCAGGCTATGAATGATATATGAGCAAACCCCTCTGTGAAAACCTTCAGAATATAAATAGGAATAAAACTGAAAAGTTTGGTGTCTGGAAGTACAACTGAAGAGGAGATTTCTGTTGCAGCGTATGAGAAAAAACTCATTTTGAGAAATTGCAAATTTTCATACATTTTTAGACAAAAAACAAGACATTAAAAGTGAGCAGGGTAAAAATGTTAACTAATAGCCAAGGTGTCACCTTGAAACTTCCCAAGACAGTTATTTGTTGTATCACAAGTTTTCTTTTACATTTGAATATGCAAATGATGCATTTTCTAATTAAACATGCACACATTTGCATGAATTTCGAGAACAAAAAACTTAAAACTGGATGAAGCCAGCTTCAAAATTCTTATTTAATTTTGCATACATATTAGAGTCAAAGCTTTTTACAGACAGAATTTTGGATATCTCTTTTGATAATGATTCATAATCAGCCATAAAAAATCCAATTCTTGCCATGTTTCTAGGGGGTAAAAGTTAAATACATCAGGCTATGAATGATATATGAACAAACCCCTCTCTTAAAACCTTCAAAGTAAAGACAGGAAGAAAACTGGAAGGTTTGGTGCATGCAAGTGCTAATGTAAGCGATATGTATTGCAAATTTCATACATTTTTAGACAAAAAAAAAGACATTAAAAATGAATAGGGTAACTAGTAACCAAGGTATCACCATGAAACTTCCCAAGGTGATGGACCTTTGTCACAGCGGACATTTTGACACGTCACAGCAGGAACACCACAGGTGAAACTAATAACATCAACGACGGCTCACTTCCTATAGAGCCCCCGAACCCACTCTGCTGTGATTGGTCACACTCCCGAGGACTTCCGAAGGGCTGCCGAGCGCTGCCGAGCCCCACCTCCTTATGTTGCCGGTGCGGAAGTTGAGAGAATTTCACTTTTGAAAATGTGAACTTTTGAAATACAGCCGTATGTGTTGGATCCCGAATCCGAGTCGGAGGTAGAGACTGGACAGCCTGAAGTTTCTCAAGTACAGAGGTTACTTCAAGACGTCTCTGAATGGTAAGTAACGCTAGCCGTTAGCCGTTAGCTGTTAGCTGTAGCTGTGTTGTTGTCATTACCTGTTACTGTGCGGCGTATTCCTGAGCATGCCCAGTTAAGTCCAGCACGCATTGACGTCAATGTGGCTGCTCTTTAAAAAAAGACAGTTAAACACAGCGTGCAGAGCCCTCTGAAACAGCTTGCTGGGGCTCACGTCCAAATGCATGAACCTCATTATCTGACGCTTTGGCATCGTTTAACACGAGTATGTCACATTGTAACAACATTTATAGGTCAGAAAAGAGGAAAAGCATAATAGTTCCCCTTTTGAGAGTGCCAGCAAGCTGTTCCAGTGAGCCGCATGCACAGCACCAGCACCTCCCCTGAATGGAACAGCCATCATTAATGTCATTTAATACACCTGTGCTTTTCCTACTATGACATGTCAAAATGTCTGCCGTGAAAAAGCTCCATTGCTTTCATCAAGACAATAATTTTTTTTTGTTACAAGTTTTTAACAAATTTTATGTTTGGATATGCGAATGAGGCATACTGTCATTTGCATGAATTTCCAGTCTGAACACTGGATGACGTTAGGTTAAATTTTTCTTTATTAATTTTGCTGTCATATCAGAGTCAAATGTTTTTACAGACAGAATTTTGGATATCTCTTTTGATCACTCTTATCAGTTAAAAAAAAAGTATATAAATCAGTCTATGAATGATGTATGAACAAACCCCTCTGTAAAATCCCTCAGAATATGAATAGGAATAAAACTGGAAAGTTTGAAAGTGTTTATGTGTTACTGAAATGAAGATTTCTGGCTTAGAGTATGAAGAAAAACTAATTTTGAGAGCCTTTAAAAATATGTATTGCAAAATTCTACCAAAGGTGTACAGGATAAAAGTTTTAAGTGGTAGTCAAAATATCACCATGAAACTTCTCCAGCTGGTTACTTACATCAAGGCAATATTTTTTTGTATTGCAAGTTTACTGAAATTTTATGGTTGACTATGAAATGTGCTTTTTTTTTGCATAATTTTCCAGAGCAGATATCTGAACTAAAACTTCTGAACTTCCACCAGTGTTAAAGAAAACATGTTGTGGCAGCAAAATAGCCCAAAATCTCAAATTGACCAGTGTTGATGTTTTCAGCACGGGTGTCTCACCTTTAACAGGATGAAATCAATACTAAAGATGTAAAAACAAACGAGACTGACCAACAAAAACATCAGTGCCTTGCTTTTGTCATCATGTAAGACCAATATTAATGAATTTAATGCACAAATATTTCAATTTCAAACACTCAAACACCAGCTGGATCGTGCCAGCAATGACAGACAATGTCTCCAACATCTTCTCTGCAGCAATGCTCATGTTCTTTATTCAAAATAACAGGTATTTTTACAAATCAATACACATTGAATTCATGCTTTACTGCTTTTAAAATTCCACATCTGCCTGTAGGAATGACTTAAAAACTTTGCGATGATATTAGTGGTTTTAAAAAGCCCGACACATATGTCTTTGTAAGATATGACTTAAAGTAATGAAAAGCAAAGTACAGAACTGCGGGTTTCTTTGTTTGTGCTTTTTAAAAGAGAGTGTCGTTAATAACTGACGTCTACATAATGATTCACTTGGCAGTTTATATAGTATTATAATGCTAATGCAATACAGCTTAATTTGACTAAAAGAAGGACAGTCTGAAGCACCTAGGAGTCCAACAGTACTGTACACATTCAACAGTGAAGTATCATGCACCATCGTACACACATTTATCAGCTACATAAAGACCCAGTGGTCCCAGTCAGTACGTCTATGAACAGTTTACACAACTGGTCAGTATTTACTCGCCATTTGGCTCAAAGTCAGGCTGTTCTTTGACACTGCTGCACTCCTTTCCACTTACGCATGTGAATGGTGTCGTAGATCTGTAAATATACAGATGACGCCTCTGACACATGGAAGTGCGTTTCTTTACAGATGGATAGAAACCTGATAGAAACTACCTGTAGCCATTGGGTAGAGGCTAAATTTGTCCGTTTTTCGCCATCCAGTTGTTTGGAAGATGCGCTTGGAACATTACTGGGACAAAAATAGGACCAATATTGCATGGCAACAAATAAATGAATATCTTGACCTGGTTCTTTTTAATTAAACAAACTCATTTGAAAATCAACGCGGGCAACTGAATATAAGAAAACAGCCTGTTAGCCAGTTAGCTGCCTGTTAGCTTAGCTAGCACACTGTCACACAGTCTCTCCAAAATCCACCACAAAAGCTTAATTTGTTTAATGTACTCGAGGCAAATTCAAGACCAAAATATTACAGAGAGGAGGAGTTTAACAGGCACAACGGATATCACAGAGATTACCACAGGAATGAATGGACTTCTAGTTGCCTTGTCTCCGTACACATATGTACGAGGAAACGTGTTAGTCTATTGTCAGGTTTACGTATTTCAATTACATATAAAATATCCATCCAGTTGAGTGAAGGATTTCTAACATAAACCAAAAACACAACATATGTAATTAAATAAAATAAAACTGAGATGAATAGACTGTAAGAATCTATGTAACTATGGCTCGTAGAGTTAAGCTAATTTACTTAAATTAAGTTTATGTAATTAGTGTTAATAAATTCTGTGTATTTCAAATATGTTGAATTTAATAAAGGCTGTGTTATTACTGTCAACATATTGGAAATACAAAGAATATTGACCATAATTACATAATTGTTACTAAGGTAAATTAGCTAAACTCTATGAGCTTTGGTTACATTAATAGTCTATTCATCATTTTGATTTAATTTAATTTCATAAATGGTACTTTTTTGGTTTGTGTTAGAATTACCTGAATCAGTTGGATGGGAATTTTATATGTAATTGACATATGTAAACCTGACAAGATGGACCAAACAAATATTGAGTGTGTGCCACACTTTCCTGTGAAACTCTGTTTTCACACATATTTATATCTCACACAATCTCATGACCACAGATTCCTGTACAGTTATGGTTCTTAGTCAGCAATGTAAATCTGATGTTGGTTTGGAGTCATTATAGCAACAATTAGAAAAAAAAAAAGTTCATTTCAAAGCTGCTCCGGTTAAATATTTATATTAATAATCAATAAAATGACTGTGTGATGCAAAAGGGGTTGCTAACTGAGACATACCAGTACAGAATTATCACCCGACCCAGTTCCCCTCAGCTCTATGGAAAATTTTAGCGGGTTTCGTGCATTGTTTTGGATTTCCGTTTACTTTACTGTTTTAGCTCAGTCTCACCGCACGCATTAACCTTGTTTCCAGCAGCAGTTTTTAGCAACAATGCTCCCTGAACGTTTGCTGTTCAGCCGCAAACAGCAGACAAAGTTAAAAGTTAGCTTGTGCACACAGTGGTGCACTTAAGGAGCCAGATATTTCCCTGAGCGGCTAGTGGAGACCAAAACACAACCAGAAAGTGGCCAAAAACATGACTCACAATAAATGCTAGTATAGCTCATTGTCAGTTAGACATGTAGATAGGCAACTGTTTGCAAGATGTTCCCCCCAAACACTTAATACAGTTACAATATGTCAGTTTTATGCTTTCAGATCGTTTTGCTGCCCCCAAGTGACCAAGAAATGAATCAATTAGAAGCAGAGTGGGGGTTTTGTCACAATTACACCTACTTTCAGGATGCATGGAGAACGGAAAGGAGTCAAAGAGGTAAAAAATTCCAGCAACACATGTAGTTAACAGAATAACTTTATAGTAAGACCAGAGCATTTTGGATTGTGGCCTTGATGAGCCTGATGAAAGCCACAAGCTGAAATGTGTTGGTCTTACAAGTTGTTCTATTTACTACAAGTAAAAAATAAATGTAGGTTTAAAACATAAAAATCATGGAGTTTGTAACGGTACAACTGACCCTTCCTAAGTCCCGCCCCTTTTCGCTCTGTTGAGTAAGCTTGGAACCTCAGTCAACTTTTCCCTTAATATGTTATGTACGAGGTTCTTCTATGTTTAAAAGAAAACCAAATTTTCAAGATGGTTAACTGATGTGGTTGGGGGACTGTCACAAACTTCATAGACACTAGAGATGCACTGATCCAGCTTTTTTAGTTTCGATACCGATCCTGATGCTGTTGCTTTAAGTATCGGCTGATACCGATCCGATACCATAGTTGACCTAAAAAGTTATATACCTTGGAGTGTTCAGTGTGAAATACCTCCATGTTGTTTGCGCTTGCCTAGGTAGGCTAATCAACTCTCGTGGCATGCGGCACATGTGCTGCTGCTTACATATGACGTAGCTCGCGTCACAATAGATTTGGAAAGGATTGGCCTAGGTATCGGTTGCATTTTCCGATACCCGATCCATCTATTTTGATGATATCGGGGCCGATATTTGACCGAGATATCGGATCGGTGCATCCTTAATAGACACATTACACTGTTGCGTCCTAAGTGGGAATGCATGATTTTGGATTTTTTACTGATATCCGATATGCTGATATGTAACAACTCAGCTGATAACCGATATCAAAATATCAACGTTTTTCCGTACGTGACTGCAGTTGGTTCGGATCGAGGTTGGAACACGTTCTCCCCACACCAGAGTTCACAGAGTTCAAACTCAAGTTCGTTTGCCCCCTAAGTGCGATTCATTTGGGCAGGTGTGAACACAGCCATCACACTCACAGCTGGAAAATGATCCAGCCAGATCACCTCTTCAAGAGGGTCTCAGACCGGTTGTGTTCACACCTGCACAAACGAACCGCATTTCGAGGGCAAACAAACTTGAGTTTGGCAGGTGTGAAAGCACCCTAAGATGCCTTGAATTGTCATTAGCAAGAAAAGATCAAGTTCATCACCATGATCTATATTCAGTAATACATAGACAGAGTACTTTAATGATCTCTAGAGGGGGGAAAGGGGACACTGACCCAGCAGTGCAAGAGCAATGTTGACTCATATTCTTGTCATCCTCGGCCTCTACTTCTCTTTTTCATTGAAGACTCAATGTGTGCCACTTTACCTTGTTCATAAACATCAACATATCCCTCCATCACATACTGTAGTCCCATCTGTCTGCTTCTATATTGACTGATGCCCAGAAACACTAACGCTCTACTACGGCCAAACAGAACCAGCATCACCGTGCTTCTTTTCGTCAAGTTTGTCCGATCTAGCAACAGTAACGAAGGGGGGCGGGACTCTGGAAAGGTCATTTGTCTTTGTCAAAACACAAGAACACTCCAAATATTCCGTCAGATATGCTTACAAAATCAGATCAGAAAAAAACAATCACACACAGGGATTCTGCTACATTCATTGCCAAGTTTTCAGATGGATTTATTGCTGAATGTCGTCTGCAGCTCTTTGAGGGTCAGATACCCTGTTTTACCGGACTCCACAGGCATGGAGGAAGATCTGCACATGGCACCACCCGTAGGCCAGGCTGTGTAGCTGCCACCAGCCGCTGCCACAGGTTCATCCACCTGTTGGCTGTCAGAGGATACCTGAGTTAGACTGGGAATGTTGGGAGGAGGTGGAGCAGAGGAGAGAGGGAAGACATGGGAGGGAAGATGGAGAGGGAGGATGAGAAGAGGAGGGCTCTGGTGATCATCTGAAACCTCTTTCGCCTCTACATCCACGACCCTTTTATCCTCCTTGTCCTCTTCATTTTCCTTTTCGATGCCAAAACCTGAGTCTGGGCTCTGTGGCTCCCTCTTCAGGCTCTCATATGTTGGAGAGGTGTCGAAGGAAGGGCAGAGAGAGAGGTGAAGGCTGTTGTGCAGGTTGTGGAAATCATCCTGATAGGTGAAGTAGGCAGGGTTGGGGTCAGTTCGAACTGAGCCGCCGGAGGAGCTGGACATGAAGTAGCCCATGTTGGAGAAGCAGGATGAGGAGGAGGAGGAGGAATTGTCAACAACTCCGCTGGTGTTCGAGCCAGCTGAGGGGTAGCTTTTGAAGTGAAGCAGGGCGGTGGTGGAGCTGGAGGACGGAGAGGTGGAGGGGGCCACTTCCCAGCTGTCGCACACCTCAACCGGGGAGATGCGGTCATGTGGCTGGGCCGTGAAGAACGACTCAGAGGCTGACAGAGGATTCAGCCATTTCTGGGGAAAAAGAAACAGACATTTAAAACAAAGAATACACAACAAGAAATATTAAGTCATGATTGTCCTGAGTGTTTTTGTGTGTGAATGTTAAATTCTGATTTTCTCAGAGGGGGCTCTGTGGGAGTGTTGGTACACGTTGGTTTGAATAGAAGCGGCAGACAAACCACACAAAGATGTGTGTTTTTTTGTGGTTTAAAGCGGATTCTTCTAATCTGGGCTGTGGCCAAAACTCAGCCCTTTTTCCTGGCAGTCAGTGGTGAGCGGCGAGCAACGTGTCTTTACTTCTCATGAACCAATACTGTTAACTGAAAATACACAAAGAGGTCAGTAACCAAAGAAGCATAGCCTCTGCCTCAGCAGCAGAACATAATGATGACTGGCCCCTCACCGTTTCCTGAGCACAGGTGCACGTTCAGACACACACAACACAAGACTTTATTGATACCATCGATTCTGCTCATTGGTTCAATTATTTACTGATTCCCTTATTGATTCCTGATCAGTTTTCTGTTTGGGGAAAAAGCAGACCTGTACAGGTTTTAGCATCAGTGCAGCTGTCATTATCTCTGAGTCTGAACACACAGCAGATGAAATAAGAGAATATTTGTGCTGCATTTTTCATTCATGGTTTCTGAGACAAAGAAGAAATGTGCTAAGCCTGTTTGTGTGGTGCTTATGTTACCATAACAGGATATATACTCTTGTTAATTAGGGGTGGGATCTACGATACAATATTATCACGATACTGACGTCACGATACAATATTATTGCGATTTTAAATATGTTACGATATACTGAGTATCGCGATAACATATAATAAGATATATTGCGATTTATTACCTTTTTTCAACAGTAAATTATGTTTCCAAAGAAAAACTTTGTCACATCTGTTTTTATCTGATAAGATTAAGTTTTCAGTCAGTTCATCTCACTTCAGCCATTTTTTTGAAACAGCAAAATGTATCTAGTGGACTTATTATAGTACTCTAGCCAGTCCCTCAAGAAAATCGTGATCTTGCGATTGCAATAATTAACGCAAATTCAACAAAAGCATGCAATTTTTCCGCATTTTCTGGCTGACCGGAAGTCGTCGCACATGCAATGTCATTTGAAACGTCATCAAATGGCCCTAATGGCATTGCAGTATGGAGAAACGCTCTGTATTGACATAAGAATTGTCCATTTGTTTAAATGCATACAATATGTGTTGAATTGATTCAGAAGACGTAGCTTACATGTTGTTTTACAGTCACGTTGTCTGCTTTGAGAGCTACAATATTCACTCAGGATTTTTTAAAAACATTATTGGAGTCCATGTTTTGAAACTAATTCAATAAAACTAAAGAAGAGAACTGAAACATTTGCAGCTGTTTTTGTAATATTCAGTATGATTTACATAGCAAGTGATTACATAACTTATTTTTTGGAGGCAATAGTTTAAAAAAAAAAATCACTTTTTTTCCCTCCTGACTTGCAATTTTTGTCTTTTGCCGCAATTTCCCGCAAAAAAATTACATAAAAATGCTGCAATTTTTATCGCAATTTTTGACAAAATTGGCTACAAAGTCAAGGGTTTTTTTGCCGCGACATCCTGGGGGGACTGTCTAGTAGGCTACCTAAAGTTTAATTAGTATTTGTCACATTAATAATTTATGTCATAAAAAAATCGATAGTTGACACTGTGTTACGATACGATATTGCCATACAAAAATATTGCGATACCATGCTGCTGTATCTCCAGACAACTGCAAAGCAGACAATATTGCTGTGTCACCACTGACAGGCTCCAAATGCAGCTCCCAGCCTGCGATCAGCACCACGGACAGCAGTCGAAGCACCAGGTTTATTTACGATAATCTAAAGGCCCTGACACACCAAGCAAGCCGCCTGTCAATGTTGCTGTTGGAGAGTGTCTGTCACTGTTGTCTTTGTGGTGTGTCCTGCATTGTTGGCTTTTTTAAGCCAGTTCAGCCTGTTGAATCGGTGACAGTGACAACAGAGGCCATAGAAATCAAATCACTGACTGACTGGCAGTTCAGCTCAGAGCACAAGAAGAGAAACAGAAGGCTGGAATTGAACCTGGGCTGTTGTGGCAAGGACATTGCTTTCATATATGGGACACCTGCTCTACCCATTAAGCCACCAGTCGCCCCAGATTGTATTGTTAATGTGTTAATTGGTATCATGATGGTGTCCAGTTTCTCCCATTTTTTTGTCTTTTAAGTTATTTATTTGGGGGATTTTTATAATATGACATTTCAAGAATGACAGGAAAAGCATAGAGAAAGGGGGATGACACGCAGCAAAGGGCCACAGCTTTGAATCGAACCTGGGCGGCTGCAAGGACTCAGCCTATGTGGGGCAAACACTCTTCCAGGTGAGCAGGAGGCCTGAAGATTCCAGATTTCAGCTGTCTGCTGGTGTGGAGAGCTATCTCCTCTCACGCAGGCACAGATCATACATGCTGGTTGGCTGTTGGCTGTAGTCTTTGCGGTGTGTTCATGTGCAACTTTAAGCTGAGACACCTTTGTGGCTTTAGTCGCTGCTCGTTCTTTAATGTCAGTTTTGTGTGTCTGGGCAACAGCCTGCCCTGGACCCTGAACCCACCACAGCCTGATTTAAAAGGTTGTATGTATCACTATCAAAACCATAACTGTTACACATAAGGTGGAACTGTGGTAGATATATCTATTAAAATGACAAGTACTTTTAGTGTTATTGTAGTAGTCAGCTACAGCAGCAAAGTGGTAAAACACCGCCTTACTACAGGGGCCACAGAGTGCATGGTGGTAAAAATGCTTATTGAGAACATTTATTTTTACCTTTAGATTCCCTCCGTGGTCAGAGTGGAGAGTGTGGAAGTATTTCGAGGGGTTTGGTACTGGCTTCCCTTTGAGGAGCCTGAAACGGGAAAAAGGCAGCCATTAGAGCCACACTGTCTGAAAACACACACAAATGAAGACACACAAACCAACATTATACTCACCCCCTGCCTGCACAGCTCCTGTAAAGGACCAGTGTTATGATAATGAGGCCCATGCTGAACATCACTCCTCGCGCTATCTGTGATGTCTGACCCAGAAGCCAATCTGAAACAGAGAAAATGCATGTTCCCCCTCAAATCTGTAATATCTGCTCAACACATTCTCACCAAAACAACTTCAGTTCCAACAGTTCAAACCTGCCTTTTCCGCCCCTTGTTAAAGGGGAAGATGTTTGTGTCTTCAGGGGTTTCAAACTCTTGTGTCTGATTTGTGTCATCGATTGACCCACAGATATTTAACCACATCCCTACTAGAGCCTACAAGGAAACAACCCCATATATACTTCATGTTTGTCTTTGCTTCTGAAGACCTTGAACCAGACTGAAAGACTACATTTCCCAGCAGGTCTAGGTTTATTTTGGAACCCCTAGAAAGTACCTGTATTTCCTCATTAAAATGAGAACTGTAAACCTGTGAGCTGCTATCGCTGTCACTCAAATAACCTGGAAATGCAAAGTGTTGTTACCGTCATCCTGTGATGTCACCACATCGGTTGCTTCCGCACAGGATGTTGTCGGACTCCAGTTGCTCCAGTGGCTTTTGTACAGCGGTGGAGTGGGTTTGACTCTCACCCTGACCTGGCAGTGCCCCTTCAATTGCCCAGCACGTATCCTTAGCTCTTGTTCTTGTGTGGACAGAATGTTGGCGTCCTGATAACAGACAATAATCCAGCAATATATGTAAGTCAGGGTGGATCTTAACAACCACAAATGAAATGGTCAAGATGATTTAAATAATGAGCGGCAGCAGCTCTGCTTCATTTGCATTTGTGTGACGTATGTGTGAAACCAAGCATTGAACCAAAATAAACATAAGCATGAAACATTACGATCCAACTTCAGTGAAAGGGGAAGTGACAGCAAATTTGGGCTCTGAGAGGCTGATGTTAGCAATGCATGATATGAAACTTTTAAATGAGTGATAAAATCCTGGCCATTGTTGTAAAAGAAGAAACAGACAAAAAGCAATAACAGCGGCACGGACAGTGTTTTATGCTGGTCAGATAATCACAAGGCACATTTCTGCAACCAAATTTTCACCATAAAATCTAGTGTGGGGAATTTATAAAGTGGAAAATAAATAAAGTAGAAAAACCCCCTCACAGTTGTGGCCATGCTAGCAGGATGCTAAACCAGGTAGAATTTATACTTCTGCGTTGAATCGACATTGAAACCATTTCCCTTAGTGGAAACAAAGCTTTTAATTACTTTAATTTCACAAATAATAAATAGTGAAGACAACAAAACCTTCACAAAAATAACATTTTAAGTCTTGTGTGTGATTTATCCTGGATTCATATGAGCAGAGGAAATCTCCCCTCTTTGCTAGGCTAGTTTACACAATGTAAAATGCCATAGGCTTGTGCTAATAACGTTAGCATGTTGTATTTGTTTGGAAAAAGTGTTTAGTACAAGACAGTTGTTTAGTCGGTGAACCTTGTGAGTTGTAATGGAGCCAAATTACGAACCGTTACCTTTGTTAAATGTTGCTGTTGTGTTTGGTTTTATAGGAGAAGCAGAACAGATCGCTAGCTGCTAGGCTAATTTATACAATGTAAAACGCCATAGGCTAGTGCTAATACCATTAGCATGTTGTATTTGTGGGGAAAATGTGTCCAGATAAAGACAAGTGTTTGTCTGTGAATGCTGCGAGTTATAGTGAAGCTGATTTGTGTACTTGTGTTTGAAACTGTCTCTATTAAGCCATGTTTAATGTGTGTTTAACGTGTGTTTTGAATCAACTAAACTAAAGTGTTTTGGAGGTGTAACTGCAGAGTGACATAGACACACCACCGCACAAGTATAAATGCTCACAAATGCACAGGCTATGTGCGTAGACTACGGTGTAGGGTCTTCCGCACAAGTAGAAATCCCGCTGATGGTGAACATGGTAAACATTATGGCTGCTAAGCACAAGCATGTTAGCACTGTCACTGTCAGCATGTTAGCATGCTAACGTTAGCATTTAGCTCCAAGCACCTCTGTGCCTTACTTAAGTCTCACACAGCTGCTGGCATGTCTGACGACACTTGGCACTTTACTTAAACGACGTATAGCGCATGTTCTAAAGTGCATGGTGCATTTATGGTGTGTCCAACTCCACTTTTACTTTTAAACGGCATATGATCTGTGTGCAATGTAAGGCACATGGGGCTAGGGTGCAGTGGCGGTTCTAGCAAGTTTTACCTGGGGTGGCGAAAGGGTGGCATGACATTCTGGCTGGGGGGGCAGAGGTTATCTCCCCCAAACACATTTCAAATTCAGAGATCTCATTTTCTGCATTCACTGGTGATTTTTATGCATGTGAATCAAATAAGACAGTGTAAAATCAACTTTAACGCTAAACAGCCTAACTAATGAAATAAAAACATACAATTAGGATCTTTTCTGTCTTAATATTTATTTTTCCATTTCATATGAAATCCAAACAATCTTATACAATCTTACAAGAGGTAATCAAATATTTTAACTACAGCTCAGGTCACTTACATGTCAGCATCATGCATAATATTCCAACCTTGCTGACATTTCCCTTTCAGGGAAAAGGCAGCTTATTTGGCAAATGTTGGATAATAGGTAAGCTAATACTTAGAGAATTTCTTCTGTTGAGACTCTTGACATTTTGCAACAACAAAAAAAAGCTTCAATCTCAACAAAGGTAATATTTATAAACCAAAAAGAAAAATAAACCCTGTCCGTAGCCCATTATATCACTATTATTTCAGTTTTTATTGTTTCCCTCTGTTTTTGTTGTTGTTTGTGGTAAAACACCTAGAACTTTTTAAAAGTAAATACTGTGTAAATAAATTTCAATTTCAAGATTTTTTTTAATAAATCATAAAATCATTCAGACTGAGACTTGAGGTCACACCCAGACAGGTCTCAGATCTGTATTGGCTCGACCACACCGGAGGGAAGAACTGCACCTGCAACCCAGCACTCTGTGGACTATTAAAAGATCAATGGTTAATACGTGTCGGAGAGAGAGAGCGCACGTGCACACCCACAACACATCTGCTGACCCCCCCCCCCCCCCCCCCCCCCCACACCTGCTGGTTAAACATCAGCTGGTTATGTCTGAACATTTTCTGTTACACATAGCAGTGTTTCCGCATTCAGCTTTGCAGCACACACCATCCCTTCAACCTAACGCTATCGCTGTCGCACTCTGACAGCCCTTCCTTATTGTCCCTCATGTTAAGGTGACACACTGACACCTGCTGTGCTGTCTTAGCTAGCTAGTAGTTTCACAACTTTGTGTTGCTGTTGCAACCTGTTAGCTCAGCTAGCACTAGCTTTCTCTGTGCTTTTTCGTTTAACGTTAGTGGCAACTATTGATGAATAAAACAGCAGCCCGCTGCGCGTTTTGAGGAAACCTGGGTCATGTCATTTAACTAACGTTACATAGCGAACGTTACTTTCTAGCTAGATACCACGCTTCAGTGAGTAACGTTACACGGAAGAGTTTACAATAACATTACCTCTTAAATTACAACAGTCATGTGGTTGAGCACTACTATCAGATATATTTCACACTGTCAAACTTGTAAGAACATTTTCAAAATAGAGCAACGGGAACTTACCGGACTGTCACTGCCAGTGGACTGGCGGGAGGAACAGGCACCGTCCAGTCAGACTCGACCCGAGCCTCGCATCACCCGGCGGTTTGAGGTAGAGCCGAGAGCGCGCATGGTGGGTGGGCGCGCATGGTGGGCACAACCGTTTTTTCTTTATTTAGAGGGGTGGCGGGGAGGAGTGAATTCTGAACATCAACTATATCCGCAACATTTATCATCAACGTTTTTCAAAACGATATTTATAATATTTCACTGCATACAATTAGGGTGGCAAGGCATTTTTCTAGGGTGGCAGCTGCCACCCCCGGCCACCCCCTGGAACCGCCTATGCAAGGGTGTGGTATTTATTCCCTTAATTAATCATAGGTGTGTTTTGAGTGTTACATGAGCTCAACAAATCAGAGTGTCATCTCCCATTCCCTTTAAAAGTCAAGTGTACCTGCACCTGACACAGCAGTATTTACGCAATGGATCTGGTAAAATGGAGAAGCGAGTGGTTTTCATCTGAGCCCAAGGCAGCAGTTATGTCACTGCAGCAAATATAATGGGACATACAAGGAGCAAAACTAAAAACTGAAATTATAAACTTGACAGGACAAACAGAACTGAACTTTTAGCTTCTGAAATAATCAATGAAGTTACATTGCTTCTTGTGTGTAAATGTCCACAGTGTCTCTTTTGACAGGCAGTTGGACAGCAACTCTGCTTAATATTTTCCCTGTTAATGAAGTATTATTTCACCCATCCTCCCATCCCTGTGCGTGTAACAAGTAAAGTGTATGAGCATTGTGAACTCATCTATGTAGCTACATCTTACGTCCTGAAAAAGCACCCTTTACATAGCGGAAAAATACTGTGCCCTTCTGATTTAGAACAGGCTTTTATTGGTCAAGGGTGCAATCACTTTCTGCTGCCTCAAAATAGCAGTACACCAACAATGCGCCTGACCACACCACATTTTCTACACACCCATGGGCACACAGAAAGGTGTCGATACATCTACAACTTACACAACGTGGGCGCTGGCCGTAAAAATGAAAACTGCCTCAGACTGAAACTAGCACTCACAGCTGTGCTTCACTGTGTGTCACTTTTCACTGGGTGGTTATAGATAGGGCATGTGGAGCATTGTTATAAAAAGAAAAAGAGTGGCGTAAACATGAGTTTCATTTTTTATAAAATGCCCATTTGTGCATGCATGTGCAGAGACACTCACGTTCCATGTCATGTTTTTCTCTTTGATCTGAACTTGGAAGTCAAAGGATTCGAAGTAGAAAGAGCGAGGACTGCCTGGACTCCACCATATCCTCGTCTCATTGGCAGTGCTGCTGACATTGGGAACGCCTGGAGGATGCATTTTGACTGTATGCACACACAGACACACACACAGAAACGTACAGAAGGAAAAGTGTTTAAATAGGCTGACCAATTATTTCTGTGTAAAACCACCAATATAAAATTTAACAGAAGCTGCATTATTTATTTATTTTTGTCAAACTGTGTTTCAGATGGCCTCCTAAACGTTGTACCCTAGTACACTTTTTTAAATGAGAAATTATGTCAAATGTCTTTTTGAACCAGATTTGTGAATAGCTTTTTAAGAGCAACTAAAAGGGTAACAACTAACTGAGGAAGTAAAAGCCACTCACTGTGTTTGTATGGAGAATAGTTTGTGATGTTCTCCACCAACGTGCCGTTACACTCCATGCTGATGTACGGCATGTTTTTGAAATGGCTGAATTCCTACAGGGATCCATAATATCATCAATTAAACAGTGGTCAAAAGGCATTTAGCTTTGGAGCAAGACTCTTGATTACTGTTATGAATTTAGCCTTTTATGGCAACATTTCTTCTATGATGGCTGATCTAAAAATTAAAAAATCAATGATCGCTGATCAGATGTGACATGTACCTGTTCTCATGAATGATATGTTAGTGACTTACGTCGTTTTCAAAGACAAAACTGCAGCCTGGTGGAGATTTTCTGTGTCGTTTCAGCTTGCAGCGTCGACTAAATACAACAAAAAAAAGGGACAAAAATCACCACTAACTGCTGCAGATTTGACCAACTCACATAGTTATCATGTTTTCATCTCCAGACCTCAAAATATGGAAACAAACTCTAACTCTCTAACATCTTACATAGTTGTTCCGGGGTATCTCATGTTGTTCTTAAAGACCCAGGTTGTCTTCACACCGACAATCCAGCAGTCCACACCAGGAGCGACGGGAGCGCCGTCCCACGTACAGCTGACATTGTTGATGAAGTCATTCATGCAGGAGAGTCCTTGAGTCACAGAGACATAACAAAAAGAGAGAGATTAGGATGGTGTCTCTTTATCAGTGTCATTGGACCTGTAGGGCGTTCAGATAAAGCTGTGATACATACTTGAGTTGCAGCTGCAAGGTTACAGTATAATCAGTAAAATTCACGTCTGAGGGAGTTAGTTTTACCTTTAAAATGTTTCATTTATTGTACTGTTATGCAGAAAAGAGACTGTGCTTTACTTTGCTTCCAGCAGTACTCAGTTATACCTTGCGAGCCTTTGTGAGAGTGGGCTGCGTGCACTGAGAACAGACCCGCCAGGACATATAAGGACACCAGGATCTCCGAGGCCATGATCGCAGTATGACTGTGAACAGAGAGGGTCAGCACAGACTGTACATTAGGATGAGAAATCTGAATCATCTGTTTTTGTGTCTCAATGACTAATGGGAGCAACAATTTTTGAAACTGGTTCAGAATTGAGTGAGATCGCAAAGACAATTTATGTCCACTAAAAGTGTTTATTTTTGCCACTGACAGGCTCAGATTATTGTTCAAAGTGTCAATGACAACATTATGGAAAGGATCCCTACAGAGACAGACCTTTTTGTTTAAGAGTAAGATTCTTTTTGTTTAAGTAGAAACAGCTTTGAAATCAATATACCCAAACCCACCAGACTCTATTTGAATAATAATAGATAATAAATAATAACTTTATCTTCAAAACAATCTTCATTCAAAGTCAACAAAAACAAAATAAAACTCAAAAAAAGCTGTCCTGATTGGTCTTGCCACTGTTCCAACATTCACCAACTCTGGTTCAGTTGAAATAAAACTTTAATTCACTCAGTTTAGTTTCAAGATTTAGCTGCTGGCCACCGCACTGTCCATTCACCTCACTTTCTGCCTCTGTGGACTGTTTCCCTAGAAGGAAGGATCGGGCAGCAGCTTGGAAAATGGATAGTGGCTGTAATGGCTTGTATTTGGCCAGCGCAAACCCCCCAGCATCAGGTGTCGCGTTGGGTGTCCGATTGGTGATGATGATTTCAGGGCTGTTTCTGGTTAAACAAAAAGGATCTTTTCAGTCATTCATCCATTTTCCGTAACCGCTTATTCTACTAGGAGTCGTGGGGAAGCTGGAGCCTATCCCAGCTGATACTGGGCGAGAGGCAGGGTACTCCTGGACAGGTCACCAGACTATCACAGGGCTGACACATAGAGACAGACAACCATTCACACCTACGGACAATTTAGAGTCACCAGTTAACCTGCATGTCTTTGGACTGTGGGAGGAAGCTGGAGTACCGGGAGAAACCCACGCTGACACTGGGAGGGCTTGCAAACTCCACACAGAGGGGCTCCCCCACCCTGGGTTCAAACCAGGAACTCTTTTGCTGTGAGGCACCAATGCTAAAAAAAAAAAGCCTTTCTCTGTAGGGATCCTTTCTATAATGTTGTCAGACAATTAAATTAACAAACTGAGCCTGTCAGTGCCAAAAACAAACACTTTTAGTGGGCGTAAATTAACGAGGCAGACATGCCTCAAGTGGTTTCATCGCTGCCAGCTGCAGCTGGACCAGTTTTCAAAATTGTCGCCCGAGTAAAACTTGGGAATATGAATTTAAACTTGAAACATTTTTTCCTCCGCGCAGACAAAGTGGTGGTTATAATGACCACACAGTACCTGGGTTGGATCAAGAGGAAGTTTCTACCTCTACATGAAAACGTTTCTTCTTTAATGTATAGAAACTGATTTCTGAAACTGCACCAGCCAATCATCAACCGCGTGCTGTATGGTTATGAGAGTGAGAAAGCAGCACCAGATCCATACTGAGCTTCATACTCATCCTGAGAAGGCAGCAACTTGCAGTTATAAGTGAAACTTGGCCGAGATCACTGGCACCTGTGCTGCTGCATCACAGGATATATATTAACACTGTGCGACAGTGACTGCTCCATACTGGTCATATTGATCATTATATATCATACTTAGTTTGGTGACTTTGTGTTTCACTTTCATGCATTTCTGCTAATAAGACAGCAAAAACAGTATAAACTGACATGTTGGAGTCTTTTTGTAGATATGCTATTGTACAGTTTGTCATTATATGACCTAAAAATGAGCCATATTTTCTTAATGTCACACAGTTTTCACCAGTCTGAGTCATGGAACTTTTTTTTTTCCATCAAAGCTTTAACTGAGGAGGACTGCGAGTAACTTTATGGAAAGTGCAGATGTGTCACTGAAATTGATCTAATAACAACGCATAGAGGAAACAAAACCACTCGTTCCTAATTATAACAGCAGATCAGGAAACTTACACGTCATCTCAATAGAAATCGAGCAGCGGGAGCCAGAGAAGACAATGTAAAAGATGAGTGGTAGAATAAATAGACATTATTTTTATATTATTTTTTAACAGCATCAGTAGAATTAAAAAGTGATACAGTACCTGATGAGCCGTCGTCAGTAAAGGTAGCAGGGGGTCCCTGAGAGGAAACACATTGTCGTCTCCTCTGCTGCACTGACGGCTTAAAAAGATTTCCTTTCTTTCTATCTCTTTCTGTCCTCTCTGTCTCTCTACTCGCTCATCACTGTCTCACTCTCTTGTGCAATCTTCCTCTGTCTGTCTTTTTTTCTGTCAATCATCCCTCTGTCTCCTCATTCTCGCCCCTCTCTCTTCTTTAAAGTGCCCAGTGACATTTTCCACTTGTAACCACAGCCTGTGACTGGGGCTTACAGGAAGCCTTATGAAGCTGTGTGTGATGGTGTGAGAGGACGGGTGGCGGTGGGGGAGGAGGTGAGGAGGGGGGGCCCTGTAGAGCAGAGCACCTCCTCCTGCTCACCAGCAGCAGCAGCAGCAGCTCTACCTGGACGCCGTTAAGATAATAATTGCACCGAAAACAAGAAATACAAAGCACACCACATCCTGTTTCAATCTCAACGTAAAGTGGGTTATATAAAGGGAAACTCGCACATTTGTCCTATGAAGTGGTTTAAGTCAATGAAACTCTAGTTTAAAACTGAAGATTCTGAGGATTAAAGTGGCTCAAGCTACCAGATTTAGAACTGTGGGGTTACTTAAGTTGCACACACAGAGAAGTTGTACAGCATCAAAACCGCTGCTGTTACAGCCGCAACCACTGCAGACACATATACATACTACTCAAGTGCCTCTGTAGGGGAAGAGCAGAGGAAAGGAGGCTGAGAGCTAAAGCAGCAGCCTGCTCGTCACTCAAAGGTCACCTGACATTTTATTTCTGTAGCCACGAGAGACGTCTGATTGTTAGTTTGCTTGTCCATTTCTAATCAACCTCACTTTGTCTTAAATGTAAGACACCTGGCCAAGAGAGGGGACTAATACATAAGGGACTGTATAAAAAATACTGCAGAGGAAGGAGAGTTTTTTCCAAACAGAGGAGAAGAGGGTCTTTAATTTTTAGTTTACATGTTTTTAAATTTTAATTTGACCCTTTTCTTGCTAGATATGCTGCAAAAAGACTGAATAGTTACATCAACATGGTTAAAGCTGGAGTAGGCTGAAATCTGGAGGAGGCAAAAAACGGCAGCATCTAGAAAAATGACCCCAGTCCTGATCCCCCCAGCTCTCACCTCTGTGTCCTAAGCCCCTAAAACCAGACGACCACAAGCAAATGGTAAATGGGCCTGCACTTGTATAGAATCCACGGCACTTTTTACACAACCTGTCACATTCACCCATTCACACTTTGGGGTTCAGTCCCTTGCTTGAGGATACTTCGACATGCAGACTGAAGGAGCCGGGGATCAAACAGCTGATCTTCCGATTAGTGGACAATTCGCTCTACCTTCTGAGCCACAGCCGCCCACAAAGGTGTATACAGGCGAGTACTACAGTCACTCAGTTTTTCCCATATATTGATTCATTTAATTTTATATCATTGTACATCGGGTCAGCCCCTCCTTGCCCCAGTCTCTCAGTTTGTCAGACCACAAATGGGGCAAGAATTAGCTGCTAGCCACCCCACTGGACTGTTTCTCCAAGAGAAGAATGGGCAGCAGCTCGGGAGATACATCTTCAGTTGGTGGCTGTAATGGCATGTATATAGCCAGCGCTGGTGGTTAGAGGCAGCACCGGGTCTAATCTGTGTAATGGCAGCAACAGAAAGTTTGCTGGTCGAGCTGTCTTGTCCCCAGGGCTGGTGTTTGCGCTGGCTGGATTCAGGTTGCTGTTGGCACTGACTGGAGGTCCGTGTCTGTAGCAGCAGGGCTCGATTCATGAACTTGAAGCTGCAGCCGTGAGCCTCTGGCTTCAGTTAGCAGAAGGCAAAACTCTTAGCAACATCTTACCTCCATCTCTGAAATATTTCGCCGATACTGACACCTGATTTGTTTAATTTATTCTCAGACTCTCTTTTTAATAAGCCTGTCTCTCCTTTGGGTCCCTTTGCAGTGTGGGTAGTTGTCGCCAATACTGGAATAGCAACTTTCTCAGCAGGATTCTCCGCCTTTGAATCAGGCATCCATTGAAGGGATGTGCATCTACATTTTTACTAACAGCTAATAAGAATGTCCTCTTTCTGAAATGACCTCTGATTTGCCAAAGTCTCCCGTTCCAGGCTTAGATTTTCTGAAGCCAAGAGGAGGTGCAGAAGTCTAGTTTCCTCTCGGTCCACTTGAATTACTATGTCACATTAGGGGTTTAAAGTTGTGTGTGCTCCTTTTGCTCATTCAGCCACAGTGATAATAACTTGAAATACAGACAACAACATGCAGGATACTGCTGCGTTATCGGGACATCTGAATGGTTATTTATTTTTCTTAAATAGATAACCATTCAGATACCATTTTTCCCCAAGTCAAGTCGGTCCAAAACAAATATTAATATCCGTAAGTCAAACATAAAGTTATGCCCTTTTCTCATCCCAATAATTTCTGCACAGTCTTATGTGTGCTGCTTTGAGATTTTGATCGACAAGACGTATCTGTGCAAACTGATGTCAATCAAACTATAAGAGTCGAGTCGTTGCAGATGGCGAGGGGAGACAAAGGGATGAAGAAACAGACAGTCATTTGTAAGCGCCTGTTTTCACCCAGTTATACTCAACTCTTTGTAGTCAAATGCCAAAATACGTGTGCAGTGAGCAGGTAAGATCAATCTTGTGTTATCTCTATAAGTTTTCATCTAAGTTAAAGTTCAATGAAGGGCCATTGTGAAACACCCATCCACGCTGTACACAGATCTACAAACCACAAAGCATTCACCTATACAACTGTTGCAACACAACATGTTTGAACTCAGCTGTCAGCAGCCGCCTCATTTGGGTGCCTGAGTGTGTTTCAGGTCTGCAGTAGGCCAAACAGTGATCAGATGCACCCCCCACCCATACCCTAAACTAGTTCCTGCATCAAGTTAGGTGTCAATATCAGCTAGCAGTGGTAACAGGGGAGACAAGGTTGGGGGGGCTGAAGCGTGCAAAGGAAGACGAGCTCACAGCTCTCGCCGAAAGGTCAGAGTCCGCCGTGTCTGAGGCTGGAAGCTGCTGCGAAGGCCGTAGTGATGTTTGTGCTCAGACGGCAACAACAAAACAGTCTCCAACAACCACAAAGACAAGGGGGGGGCGGGTGACTGGAGAGAAGGTGAGAACAATAACAAGGGAGGGCACAGTGAAAATGAAAAACCTGTCACTAAAACAAACAAGAAAACATGATGCAACTCTTAAATGTTACAGATGTGTCACAGTTAACACAGAGCTAATGTACAAACACCAAACCAGCTGTCTCTATTTTCTACTGTTTATTGACTCATTTAGGCGGAGACGTCAACCACCAAAGTAAGTACAATTCCTGTAAGTAGGCGAGGGGCCAGAGTTGACTAAGCTCAGTATCCTGTAAGTGTACAGCCATGCTAACGGCTCTGAGAGGTGGTAAAGTTGTGGTTGCACTGTGGTGCTTTGAGCTAAATGCCAGAGGTGGAACCGTTGTTTTGCAAGTCACAAGTCAAGTCTTTGCACACAAATCCAAATTCCTAAACTTTGGATTTTGAGTCTTGAACATAATGCACTCTTCGCCAAATATAATGTCATTTTAACCCTTTGAATTCCGCATCAGAAATGGGCCACCGCCTACTTTAGTAATTTTGCTTAGTGTGATGTTACCCCTACCTCTTCAAATCCTTCATATCCCGAACTATCTGTACGACCTCAGATTAAAGGTTGTGTAAGTCAATAAACTATAATAACTGATAGAAGCATTGAAATTGTGTCATTAAAGATCTGACATCATTTTACATCCAAAGAATTAATGTCCAAGCTATAAAGTCTTTTAATTTTTTTTTAAGATCAATTTAATCAGGATCATGCAAGCAACAATCTCCTGTGGCTGTTTCAAATACCGTGCCGTCACGCAACATCAGTTCTTCATGGCTCTCTCCTGCAGCTTGATTGGATGCTTTCAGATTGGTTCAAACCAAATTAAACATCTGGGGAATAAAGTGTCGATATGCTCATGTTAATGTTAGCCGATTTGTGGCACACTTTTCAAATAACATACTTTTAATCTTTGGGCTTTGGGGAAAGTATCAAGTCTAAAGGCTCAAGTCCAAGTGCAGTCATGAGTCAAGTCAAGTTGCAAGCTTTTTTTTTTTAAATTGTAAAGTTCATCGATCCATCCATTTTCAACCACTTATCTGAAGTTAGGTCGTGGGGGCAGCAGGCTGAGCAAAGTATTCCAGACATCCCTCTCCCCAGCAATGCTTTCCAGCTCCTCCTGGGGGACCCCGAGGTGTTCCCAGGAGGAATCCCTCCAACATGTTCTGGGTCAGCCCTGGGTCCTCCTACCAGTAGGACGTGGCCGACAGGATTTTTGTAAAGTCATCAAATTTGTGACTAAAGTCATGTGATCTGAGTCCACACCTGTGCTAAATGTCAATGTTAGCAGGCTAACATGCTCACAATGACAGGTATTCTGACACCATTTTAGTTTAGCGTGTTAGTGTGCTAACATTTGGAGGAAGTATCCAGATTCTTTACTTAAGTAAACACGCTATTATCACACTGTGAAAATACTCTGTTACAAGTAAAGGTCCTATATTCAAAAGTTACTTCAGTGGACGTAAATAAGTATAATCAGGTGCATGTACTTAAAGTATTAAATGTAAAAGTGCCAATCAAGAAAAATCTAAATTATCGAAAATTGTTGCCAATAAATTTTCTGTCGATCGACTAAATGATTAATCAACTAATTGTTCTAGCTGCCCTTGTATGAACTGTTTGGGTAGTTTAATTTATAACACAACATTATATTTTATAAACTTTCCTCTGCTTTTTATGTGAAACTCTTAATTTTTAAAGTAACTAGTAACTAAAGCTGTCAGGTGAATGTAGTAAAATAAGAAGGCTACAATATTAATACAAGTACCTTAAATTCGTACCTAAGCACAGTACTTGGATAAATGTACTTAGTAACAATTCACCAGTGGTAGTCAGCTCCAAACACAAGAACAGTTGAAGCTGATACGGTGATGTCATGGTAGTTTTGCAACTACTGAGTCATAAACTAAAGATGGCTTATTGGAAAAATAATATGTTAAACCTCATGCTAATTCTCCTGAGTACGTGATATATGCAAACTTTCATGTCCACACATTCTTTGCTAAACTAAGTAACATGTAGAAACCACAGCATGTACCTCACCGCACAGAGCTCCGTGTTAGTGACACATGGGTTCAAACAGTGAGTCACTGCTATCCAGATCACCGCTGACTGATTTTATCAGTTTATTGCGTGTTGTTTGACTCATTGTAAGCAACTTCAAACAGTCCACTCAACCTTCTCTCTCTGTGTAGTGAAGACCGGATCAGATTAGAGATACCTATCATTTAGATAGTAGAGGCAGCAGGTTGTGACAAAAACTCAGTTTCAGTGGTTTTTATTGAAACCACCTCCATTCTGCTGCGTTTACACATCACACAGAGAGACAAGTAACCCTTCAGCTGCTGCTAGCTCTCAGCGGTTTATGACTTGTACGTGTTATGCAGAGGTGGAAGGAGTATTTATATCTTTTACATGTGTAAAGGTAGCAACACTACAGTGTAGAAATGAGTAATTCAACTCAACTCTACTTAAGTCAAAGTAAAAAACTACTAACATCAAAATACACCTAAAGGACTACAAATAAACAAAAAATAAATAATATTTAACCAAAGTTAAGACTGATTTTCAGACCAATTATCTTTTTCTTATTAAAGCACTGTAAAGGTAAGGCTAGTTTTGGCTGTAGTCCCATGCAGAGGTAGGTTTAATGTGGGAATATGGTCATTGGAATGAGTCAGGTTGATCTTTATTTTGAATTAGAGTCTAAAAACCTCCATGATCAACTTGTATCGAAGGGCTACCCTGAGAGCTGGCTTCATTCAGCTTTATCCAAAGCTCGCTCCTATGCCTCATCCACCAGGCTGCCCACTAAAAAACACTCAATCAGATAACCTTATATGTTGTGCTACCATGTTTTATTTGTTTGGAAAACGTGTTTAGTATAAGACAGTTGTTTTCTCAGTGAACCTTGTGAGCTGTAATGGAGCCACATTTTGTACCGTTACCTTTGTTAAATGTTGCAGTTGTCCCTGGTTTTATATGAGAAGACGAAAAGGTTGCTAGCCACTAGGCTAATTTATACAATGTAAAATGCCATAGGCTTGTGCTAAAAACATTAGCATGTTGTATTTGTGGGGACAATGTGTCCAGATAAAGACAAGTGTTTGTCTGTGAATGCTGCGAGTTATAGTGAAGCTGATTTGCCTGTGGACCTTTTTGTGGCTGTCCAGCCCAGTTACACTGGCGTGCGGGTATCTTCTCTGCTGCACTGTTTTGTTTGTCCATTGTACTGATGCACCCAAGACAAACTTTTTTGTTGCCTTAAGTTGGCGTAGTTCCACAGCAGCCATAATCTTAATTTTGCCAACAGAGATCATGTTAGGGTCAGTGGTAGGTGTAAAGATTTGAAACATCGGGAATATGAACTTTCACACAGAAGAAGAGCTTGAAATTAAAATGTAGATAAATAAAATAAGACTTTGTAAATTCAGATTTAGGACTATTTGAGGACTACTTTTTAAGGACCTGCAGACGCCCTGATTAATCATATAAATCTTAAAGATAATTAAAGCTGTCAAATACATTTAGTGGAGTAAAAAGTACAATATGAACAATGTGGTGGAGTACAAGCAGAAAGTAGCATAAGGACTGTACTGGGTCACTGGTTTTACGTGTCTTATACCTTAGACAACACCCAGGCACCTCTTTGAGTCAGTTTAACATGTTTATTTCCCTTCACACACATTTTTATAAATGCACACACACACACACACAATGTTGTGTGAAAGCGATATCACAGATATCTTTGTCTAACCATAATCTTTTCAGTGGTGTTTCTCGCTAACATAACCCTCCTCTTGTTCTTTTATTGTTAAGCAACACGCTAACAACACGTTTGGCTGCAAATCACACTTTATTTTAGCATTTCAAAACAAACAAAAGGTGTGACTCACAAAGGTGCTACATGTTGTTGTGGTCTCAGGGTGGGAGGCAGGACCTCATTTTGCGGTGCCCTTCCTTTCCTCTCTGTCAGCTTCTTGTCAAGTTTCTGGTTCATGATGTTTCTTTCTGTCCACTGGACTGCAGACGAGCCATAGAAACATGTTAGGAACATTTAAAAAAAAAAAAAAGAAAACATTAGACCAAACAGAGCAGAGCAATGGAGGAGAAATAGAAGAGGGGAGGGACAGGAAGAAAGAGAGTGTTTACCCATTTCGTCTGTCTTGTGGCCGTACCAGTGGTCGGTAGGCCAGGCAGTCAGAGGGTGGTGGACGTAGGAGTCCCTGGAGACGGATTTCCATGTTAAAGGAGCACCTGGAGGCAGAGGGTTGGCATGGAGATGGACAATTTTTTTTAAATAACTTGCAGCCATGCAGGTGACACACAGTGCAGTCCAGAGATGTGATATTTTTTAATCTTGTGTCCACAAGATAGGAACTCTATGTATGTTTATGTTGCACGACCACATCACACCAGTTTCAGCCTCTTTGCATTGGCTCCCTGTTTGTTTTAGGACTGATTTCAAATCTTATGGATTACTTTTAAGGCTCTTCATGGCTCCAGATTACATTTCAGACCTGTTAGTCCCTTATACACCTCTGTGTAGTTTGAGATCCTCTAGGCAGAGGTCCTCTGCTTGTCCCAGAGTCCAGACTGAAGACCCAAGGCGACAGAGCTTTTCCAATCAGGGCCCCGAGGCTCTGGAACGACCTCCCTGAGGATATAAGGCTGTCTGAGTCTCTGGCTTCGTTTAAGTCTCCTAAAAACATACTTCTATTGGAAAGCATATCCTGACTCTATAGCCATTTATTATCTTGATTTTAGTTTTGGCCTTCCTTATTTTATCTTTCCTCGATGACATTATATGAATCATGACCTGGTTACTCAAGATAATCTGCAGACCTTGTTGTGAGCAGTTTCATGTAGGAACTATTTTCTCTATATCAAACTGTATCACCATGCAGAGGGAAACATGCATCTATTATTAGCTCACCTAGCACCACTAAGCTAGCTAATGTTATAGCTCAGACGAGGAGGACACCATAAATGTTTACATGCTCGCCTGTCGTCCGTGAGTAGGTGCATGCTTTCTCCTGCACTGTGAAGAAGAAGATGGGGCGAGGCCAGATGTACATGGTGGAAGACATTTTCAGAAACATGGCAGACAGGGAGCTGCTTTTTATCCGGTGCCAATGTTCTTGTAATATGATTAAAACTCAGAAGTTTGCGAGACGAGTGATGTTGTTTTTGTAATCTACTTGACGGATACAAATCCATCATGTCTTGCGACTGGTTTCCTTGCACCACGTGAAAGCGTCTTTCATCAGATGAATGTAACCCCTTACGTGCTTGTCCCTGAAATGTTGTTACTTTCATTTACAACACAGCAGTTTCATTTTCCCTTAAATGTTACCAGGCCTTGAGGTGTGAAATTGGAGGTACAGGTTTCCTTGAACATCGATCCCTGCTCCTTTTTACACATGACTCATGCAGGAAATGTTCCTGAGCATTTCAGGGTGAGACTACATGTGTGAAAGAAGCACAAGTTATGTGTCACACTGCTCATGGCTGAATAATTCAGCAGGACAAGACAGATTGTGTTTCCACTACTCTACTACTTCCCTTGATTTACTATCAGTGTTGTCCACGTGGCCCCTGCCTGTAAGATAATGTCAATATCTTGTTAACCTAACAACATGTTGACAGCAGTGTGTTGACTAACAGAAGCTGTACTCTGGACAGGTCTTCTTAGCTGAAGACGTACTGTGCACCCACTCAAACGTACGGTCATTTGTATACTGAAGGAGGCCATTTAGAAATTTAAAAACCCACCAATGATGTACAGACCTGGAAACATGTTGGTGCGAAGACAGTGGCCCAAACTGTGATAGCTGTGAGGACATGAAACGGCCTGATCCAGGATCAACATAGTGAGGAAGCAATAGGGACGGCACCTGAGGGCTTTGTACTGCCCTCACCTACAACACAGCATGTTCAGAGGAAATCATAACCAACATCAACACATTGTTAACACGCAACAGAGAGAGGGGAAAAAAGAGAAGAAAAAACACAATGTTCTCACCTGTGTGTTTGCTGGTTTTGCGTCTTTTCTGTCAATTGAGGTCATACTGAGACGATAAACCGCAGGAGAGGTGGGTTGAAACTAAAGGTGTTAAATTTCTTAAGAATGTCATGCAAGACACCCGAGAGCAAAACACCAGGCTTCAACTCTGGACAGGAAAAAAGAAGACAAAAACTGTGACATTTTAAGAGAAATGATCCGCTATCATCTCAGTGTGTAAAAAAAAGTTAGGTGTGAGCATTTATATTGCACAATTTATTTGTTATTCAGAGCTGTACAGTTAATGCTTTAATGTTAGTGGTGAGGTCAGAAACAGGAAACATTTGGAAGAAGAATGATTCATCAGATGATGTTGAATATGAACTTTATTAGCACACAAGATGTGAATAAAAACAAGTATAGAAAAATAAACATGGCAGGGATCATGCACAATCAGATTTTGATAAATAATCATCAGTAATGTGGATATAATAATTAGTGGGTAGAGGACAATAATAGAAGAGCTGGAACAGTCTGATAAGTTCAGAAAACTGTATCATTTCATTGTAATGCAGACTTTAAAAGCAGGAGAAGACAAGACTTATGATATCCAAAATCTTGCACACCACTGTTTGGATCTCTTTGTGAAGCACTTTGTTCAGCATTCATTCTTTTTAAATGACTTGCCCCGATAAATTGACTTTTTAATCCAGTTTTAAGCCACATTTTTACTGAAACACTTTAAATATTGATTGTTTTTAATTATGTATTTTAATCGGATGAAGGATTTTTAAGTCATCAGACCTCTGGAGATAAGGTTATCACAGAAACAAGCTGAGCAGACGTTCATGGCAGCAGAGCTCCAACCCCTGCCTTGCCAAATTATGTTGGAGAAACGATTTTAAACGCTGCTCAAAAAGATTAAGGGAGCACTTAATGGTCACAGTCTAACACCAAGGCAGTTAAACTTCAAGGATATCAATCTGTCCATTCAGGAAGCTGAAGTGATTGTGAATCAGTTTCAGCTGCTTTGGTGCAAATGAAAGTGACAACAGGTGCAATGGAGAGGCAGAAACAAGGAATGGTTTTACATGTGGTGTCTGATTCTTCTCTAGTTTTGTGTTCTGCTAGTGTCCTTGTCACTGCTGGTACCATGAGGTGGCACCTGCAGCCCAATCAGGCTGCACAGGTAGTCCAGCTCCTCCAGGATGGCACAGTGGTTCCTCCTGGTGCAAGGGTGCAAGACAACGCCCTGCCTCATGTGGCCAGAGTGTGTAGGCAGTTCCTGGATGATGAAGGCATTGATGCCATTGACTGGCCCTCTTGTTCCCCTGACCTAAATCCAATTGAACACCTGTGGCACATTACGTATCGCTGGATCTGACGCCGCCAAGTGCCGCCACAGACTGTCCAGGAGCTCACTGATGCCCTGATCCGGGTCTGGAAGGAGATTCCCCTGGACACCATCCACCGACTCATCAGGAGCATGCCCAGACGTTGTCAGGAGGTCGCACAGGTACACACACAGGTCGCACAGGTACATGGGGGCCGTACACACTACTGAGCCACATTATGAGTTGATGTGACGTATTTGGTTTCCATTGATTGTGGTTACATCAATTTCTTAACAAATTATACAATGTACATCTGTCAGAGATTTTCAACATGAATAATTTGTTCATCAAGATCTAATGTGCGATTTAGGAGTTTTTTTTTAGCAGTGTCAATCTGCCTTAGTCAGTTTGTTCCCATTTAAATCACTGGGTTGTTTGTTGTGGACGAGGAGGAAAACTCGTGGATAGTAAAAACCTCTTTAACGTCTGGATCTTACGTTAACAGAGAAAAAGGTGAGGTCACATTAAGAGGAGCTGGGCCAGAACAGTGTCTGAGAAACACCTATTTTTACCATGAATCTGCTGTATTTATTGTTTTTACCGGATTTATTCACCTGGTTGGTTTGTTTGGGAGAGAAGAGACCTCTGTGGATGTTTTGCTACGGTAAATACCTCACAAACGGTGAACAGTAAAGGAATCCTGACATGACAAACTGATTGCAATGATGGCATTGCTCTGTCATTTGTTATAGACCTGCATGAAAGGACCCCAGCAGCAAAAAAATATATATATTGTACATGTAAAATGGCTGTAATATCAAGCCACCAGACGTATAATTTTAGCTTGGCTTTTACTTAAGGTGCTTTGTCATTTGTTGCCTCAGTTTGCAAGTCTTAGTTTTTTCTACTGTTTCTTTAGCCCTTGTGTTTATTTATTCTTTTAACTTTAACTTATTTTAAACATTTTATTGTGTAATGCTGCAATTTTTGGCTGTTACTTTTCTGTCCTGTTTTAATCTAGCTTTTTTTTTTAAGCATTTTGAACTGAGTGATTGTGTGAAAGAAAGGTACTATATAAATAAAATCAGACTGGACTGTAACAGGGTGTCTACAGATGTAACAGTTAAATTTAACTATTTAAGACCTTTTTAATACCACCGTATATGAAATTTAAGACCAAACCTACAATGGAAATACACATTAAATATACATATGTGTGTGTGTGTGTCTCAGAGACACTTGTAAGTACTCTTTCCCAGCAAACACACTGATGTCAGCTTAAAATGAATAGTAAGGAGAAATAACAACAATTAGATGAGTTTAAGTTTAATGTGTTTAATGTAAAAAGAAAACAAACTCTCATCACTGTCATAAAGGCTATTTATGATTGCAATATTTAGAGAAATACCACAGGAGAAAAAATCTTTTTCTTTGGTCGGTCCAATGGTTATAAACAGTCATTGGGTCTGTCAAGCTGGAGACATTTTCATCGAGTCTGAATTTAATACAGTTTAAGACTTTTTAAGGCCTTATTTTAAGAACACTTAATTTAGGACATTTTAAGGACCTGTAGACACCCTGTGAAACCAATTTCATTTTTCCAAGACCACCCCAAACTTGATATTTATCTCTTCTGATCTCCTAAAATTCAAATACTCAACCTTATCTATAATAAACACCAGTTCCAGAGAAATTCACAGGGGAAAAAAAAAAAACTAAAACTATTTTTTAGTTCTTTTATTCAACTTTATTTCACAATTGTATGCCATTTATTGTGTTCTTTGTCATAATACCACACACAAATGTCAACTGGCTAAAACAATATAAAACATAACTTCCACAATTTCTCATTATTTATATTATGTACATGCACTCATATATTCAGAGGCAAAAAAATCTCAGGCCTTCGCTTGACTCTCAAGTGCACTTTCATCTGTCTTTCTTGCTGGTTGAGAGGCCATTCCAATGAGGATCCTTCAGCGTCTGTTTGCCAGAATCGAACGTGAAGATTTAACAGCGTTTGGTTTTGTACAGGTTTGAATGTGTTCTGTGAGAACAGTGGGAGAAAATAACCGAAAGCGATGCTGTGCTTTTTCTATCTGATCAGGCGCCAAAACAAACACACAGCAACAGGTTTTGTTACTTTAACGACGTGACTCCTCGTCTATGTCGTACTGTAGCAGTTTGGGAAGCGGAGGACAAACTGGTGTTGAATGTGCGTGAAGTTCAACACCGTCTCTGACAAACAGTTTCACTCCCAGTTGGTTCACTAAAAGAATCTGAAGGTTTTCTTGGCTCCACTGCAATAAAAAATGATTTAAACTTAAAGGGGGAAGCAAAGCCCTGACCCACGTGCCCCATTTTTAACTGTAATAAAAAAAGCCTGATTATGGTTGGGCGCTCGGCACTTTTGATACTTGCTGCTCGACAGATTTAACGGTGTATTGTTTTCAATGTATGTTTCAGCAAAAGGTTTGAAGTCTCCATGGCGACCAGAGACCTGAGTCTATTTCTGTTGTGTTTAGTGAAGCGTTATCTACACAGACGGCTGTTTAAAATCCGGCCACAAAAACAACATCTATCACCACATTTTGATTTATCATTTCTGGACCTGGACCTTTATTTGGCCTGTTCACTGCTCCAGACTCTTGAGTGAAGACTGTACTCTGGGTACAGACGGAGCCTTGACAGTTTATTGCTCCAGGTCTAAAAGTTTGCTTTCACTTGCCTCTGCAGAAGCTCTTCTAAACTATCGATCTGATCAGCTCCGATCGGATCAACTGGTCAATTATCCACCCCGCAACTCAAACTCCACAAACTGCTGCAGAGGTTAAAAGAAAAGACATGAAGAGTTCTGCCTGTGCTGCGTTCACGGACCCGCCAAACCTCAGAATTTAGAGAGAGATTCTAATTCTGTGTGAAACATTGATCGTCAGGCTATCCAGCAACTGCTACCACCAGTTTCTCCTCCATTGTTCACCAACTGTAAACTTGCTGTGACCACCACAGAAGGCCCGCCTCTCAAATCATCTGACTGGACAATGGGAAAAAAGATGACGAAATATAGAGATGACATGGGGCTTTTTCAACTCGAGGAAGAGCAGAGCCAGGCTCCTGGAGCGCAGAAACGCGAGGCACGGGCAAAAAGCATCACTCTCATTAAAAACAATTACAAAAAGGCTCTTCCAGCTGCTAAAACACTTCCTGTGTGATCGGGGCCGTAGATATCAACATGCTCTTGTATGCGTAATTCTCGCATTCTTAGTGGAATATTCATTCACATTTGCTATGTAATTGAAGGAATATAATTAAAAACTATTTTCTGAATGTAACTGAACTCATTGACAAAATAAGCCGTCAGCAACAAAACAGAATCTGTTGAAAATAGGTTATATCTGTCGAGCCACACTCATCATAAGTGTCGAGCACCCTGCCATAAATTAGGCTTAACTCTTTCCCTCTCTGAGGTGAACAGAGCATCACTTCCTGCCAACACAACTGCCACAGTTTAGCTCACAACCAATATACAAGTGCCAGGATTGTCTTTTGATGCTTCTCTGGAAACTCAGATGTGAGGGACATGTGATAGGAACGAAACAAGGGATCAGGAGCACGGTGGGACTTCCATTGACTGCTTTGCCCCATTTTATGCCCATAGTCATTAAACACTATCTACAATACTTCTGGGGTTTGATATTAAAAAAACAAAACTGGAAGTTTAAGAATAAACTAAATCTCCTCTGCCACAAGCGGCTGAACTATACAGAGTGGTTTGGACATCTTATTTCTACAGCTCTGTTGATAGATTATGATGTACAGAATTGATGGAGGCATGAGTGAGCTGAGCAGCACTCACGACAAAACTGGAGAAATGATTATACAAGAGTTACAAATAGCAGAGGTCGTGTTGACAGCACATCCTCAGCTCTTCATTAAAAATGCATAAATATTTTCAGAAGGTAAAATTATGATCTTAAAGAACTTGACTTATTGACCCTATTGAACTTTTCCTGTGCAAAAAAAAAAGAAAGGAAGAAAAACAAAACAGGCTTCCCTTGTCACCTGTGTCATAGTAATACTCAGAACTGGATTCTTATTGGAGTGGTCCATCAGGTGCTGCCTGCCTCCTGGTTGTAACCTCCATCAGTTCAGGCTGCTCAGGCGGGGTAGAGGCCAGCGCTCCTCTCTATGTGGGGGCAAACTTCTTGGCCTGTGCCCTTACTCGCTTCTCGTAGTCCATCCTGTTCTGACTGAAACACAGACATAAAAGACATTTTCACTTCCACTTTCAAGATAACATATCAGTGTATAAAGTACTGAAAGAACAGGAAATATTTCTTCATTCTTTTGTGTTATGACTAACCTTTTGTCTCCAAAGGTCTGTGACATGACTTATCTTAGTGAGACGAGTACTGCCCTGATATATGACACTGATTCATGACCTTTGAATGACACTGCAACTTTTATACCAGGACGCTTAAAGGGATAGTTTCAATGTTCTGAGGGAGGGTTGTATGAGGTACTTCTCCATATTATCCATACTGTATTACATACAGTAGATGTCAGTTGGCACGGACGCTAAGCTTTCTGACGGGAGCCATTGACGGCTGCAGCTCCCCATCTATGCTTCTGTCAAAGCCACCAAAGTCCATTGAAAAAAACAGTAAGTTTAGCTTGCTGAACACAACAGCTGCTGCTCCACCGCTGCTTCAATCAGATAGTTAGTTAGTGTTATTGTGTGACTTTAATGAATCTGAACTAACCTTATGAAACACCAAAGTCACACAATGACAATAACAAACTAACTGATCGAGCCAGTGGTAGCCCAGCAGCTCCTCTGTTTACCTTTGTTAAATTACCGTTTTTCTCAATGGAGTCTGGCTTTTAAGAGAGCGACATAACGGCTTCAGTTCCCCGCGGTAAATTGCTGTCTGACTGCCAGGTAAAGCAGTGAAAATATTCTAGATATAGCGCACACTTTAAACTGATACTGATTTTTTATGTGGCTGAAATATGTTTTGCTGCTTCCCCCGTCCACAGCAGTAAATTGTTTAGCTTCCGTGGCGGTACTCATGCCTGCGTCTCCAAACTGGGGGTGTTCCAACTGACATCTACTGTGTGTAATACACTGACTGTTGCTAAGTACGTCATACAACCCCATTTCAAAAAATCCAAACTATCCCTTTAAGTTCCTCAAAGTGAAGACAGATGTGACTTAAAGTATCTATGTCTGATGTCTCCAACAAAAGGGATTCTCATTTGATAAAATGCCATCGACCCCCATCCCTAAGTATTGTCCTTTGTCTGGTAAAAATAAATACAATTGGTGGGTCTATTGGTGAGTGGAGTCATCAAAGCAGTCACCCTTACCAGTAAATTGTGTAAGCCTCTGCTTGTGCTGGGTCTTGAATGTTGGGCTCATTCAGCAGCTCCTGGATACCCAACAGGATCTGAAAACACAGTCAACAATCCCCCAGTCAGAGACCAGTAAGCGTGACAGTCTACTGGTTTATTTAAAAACTTAGCTAGCCGTGTATTGATATTATCACAGCAGTTTCCCCTCCTGGATCCACACATGTTGTGTCCAGTCGATGCAGTGTACAGTTAGAAGACTCTACTCCCAAGACAAGTGGACACAAATGCATATTGACAAGAGAGTTAAGAGAGAGAGAGAGACTGTGGAGGGCTCAGACCTGTTTGATGGTGATGGCAGGCCTCCAGTCTTTGTCCTCCTCCAGGATGGACAGACACACGGTGCCGGATGGGTAGACATTTGGGTGGAATATTGGTGGCTCAAACTTGCCTGAGGAGAGGTCATTGAAAAGACAGTGAGACGTTTCATACTGACATGGGAAGATTTCCATTTCATTCATGTCCCATTTGAGACTTGGCTCAATAAGTCTTTAATTAAAGAATGGATTAGTAGCACTGCACCAACATACTCTACTGTAGCATCATTTAACCTTACCAGACAGGGATTTAGCACGCAATGTACTGTATGTTTTTGAAACTGAAAGCCCCATCAATGCTGGGAATGTTACACCGCTTGACACGAAATGTTTAATCAAGTGTAGCTCAATGTGTACCATCCGTGTGTGCATGGATCACAAAAATATAAACTGTATATTAAAATAAATACTGTCTTCTTTTGCTCAGGGTGCACTGTTTACACATGGTGTACTACTCGTTTGTCCAAACTCTTGTTTCCTGAGCTTCTCCTCTTTCATTATGAATAGAAAGCTGCATGTAAACACAGAATGAAACTATCTAACAGGTGTGGAGTGCTACTCACATTTGGGTGGTGAAGAGGGGTAGTCATCTTTGAACAGCATTCTGAGTTTATAGAGTCCTCCCTCCCACAAGGTCTAATGAAACAATACAGAAAAAATAACTGCTTAATACAAAAAATGACCCCAGAAGCACGCTTTGCTTAAAAGACTAGGAGATACTCGGAAGTGACCTTCAAACTATTAACTTCAGATACTGCGCCTTTTATTTTCAAAACATACTTTAGTGCGAGGTCTTACAGATAAAATGAGCCCAATGTGTTACAGTTTCTTGCTTATATCAGTCATTTCAGTGTCATGTTTTTTTGTAGTTCTTGGCTGACTGCACCACGTACAGTAATTTTACATGACACACGACCTGGTCGTCATTACAAATACATGACACAGATAATAAACAATGAGCTCTGTGAGCAGCGAGCAACATACAGACCGTGTCATTGCCACTCTGTTGTCACGGGAACGGCTTTGGCACTTGTTCATTTCCTTTTGGCTACTGCATAAACAAACATTACAACAGAAAATACTGTGCAATACCATTTAGAACGTTTATGTTGTTATGTTAGATAAAGCTGCAATGAATAATAGATTCACTGATTAGTTACTAATTATTAAATTAATCACAAACTAATTTGATATCATTTGATCAATTTGGGTGATTTTGTTATGGGAAAAAAAAAGTATAAGTAAATATTCTTATTTACTCCTCCGTGACAGTAAACTGAACATTTTTGGGTTATGAACAACACAGGATTCTTGAGGACGTCAGGAAACACTGATCAGCATTTTCCAACATTTTTTAAACCAAAAAACTAATCGACTAATAAAGAAAAAAATCGATTTATGAATCAACAATGAAAATAGCTGTTAGTTGCAGGCCTAAAGTTAGAAGAGGTCTATGTAAGGGATTGCAGTCTGTTTATCACTGCATATATACTTATATGTAGTATACACTGGTTGCATCTGTTTACACCTCACTGTTTGTTTGTTATTCTTGTTATATGTTTGAATGTTGTTTGCTAGTTTTTATATTTTGCTCCTTACTGTAAGCTAGTTTTATGTTTACGACCTACTACTATCGAAACCCCCCCGAATCCTGGGGTGGGGAGCCCTTCTGTGTGGAGTTTGCATGTTGTCCGTGAATCAGGGTGGGTTTTCTCCGGGTGCTCCAGCTTCCTCCCACGGTCCAAAGATTAATTGGTGACTCTAAATTGTCCGTAGGTGTGAATGTGAGTGTGAATGGTTGTCTGTCTCTATGTGTCAGCCCTGTGATAGTCTGGTGACCTGTCCAGGGTGTACCCTGCCTCTCACCCAGTGTCAGCTGGGATAGGCTCCAGCCCCCCCGCGACATCCAACAAGCTAAGCGGTTATGGAAAATAAATGACGGAATGAACATTAGCTAGTTTTTATATTTTAAACCTTACTGTGAGCCAGTCCAAATGTTTGCACCTTACTATTATCTAGTTTATATTTTATTTTGAATCTGCTATATGTTGTATTTTATATTTGCCTGTATATCTTTTCTACTTGATAGTGTTAGTCCTTTTGTACTACATGCTTTGTACCCACACTCCTCCAGCTTTGTATTTAAACTGCTGCACAGCATTTTCCCTCAGGATAAATTAAGTTCTATCTTTTGATACCTATCATATCTTATCTTATCTACCTACCTGTGTATGTGTTTACATGTGCACACATGTATGTGTGCGTGTTTTTAATACCTGGCTTTGTTGCAAACTTGGTTGTTATTGGTCAGTTACAGCGTCCTGACGGCTGCTTACAATAACAGACCTTTGCTATGGAGGCAGTTATGATCATAGACTCAAGAGGTATCATATTTACACCAATAAAATCTTTTCTAGATGACTGTAGGCAGGATAATGTACAGCCAGCGGGTCATTGTTGCAATATAAACCCCGTCAAGGTGATGCATGACCCATCCTGTCAGAGTTTATCTTGCAAACACGACCCGCTTACTGAACATCATCACTTACATTGCTTGCAAAGTTTTGTAATTCTTAGTGTATTCAGAGGGTCTATGGTGGGTCAATATAAAACAGAGTCAAGTAGGTGGTCTGGTTTGGTTTGGTTTCCACAGCTGAAGCTAACTTACTCCTTTCTTCCCTGGGATGGCACACTCCCAGTTCATCAGATTCATGGTGCCATCAGGGTTCTTGGTGGGCACAGCAACAAAACCCTGTGTTGTTTACAAGAGAAACAAGACGTCACTGGGCAGCCTGAGTGACAGTTGACTACTCTATCACGATTTATAGGAAAATAACCAATGAAATCAAATAAACTGGGCAAAACGTTGATAATAAATGAGGTTAAACATGCTGCAGCTCACAAACGGGTGGTCTTTTCTCCAGGCTTTGCGCTCCTGGGACAGTCTGCTAAGAGCGATGCCAGACATTGCTGCTCATCAACGCCTCCCTGTGGAAAAACAACCCAAACAGATTAATTATTCAATTAATACTGTCCGCAGATAAGTACTTTAACGGCATTCCTGAATCTGCTTTTTGAAAATTGCAGTACATGTTAGCCATTTACGACTTAACGTTGACATTGATTGACGTTTGACGTTTGTACGAGCAACAGAAATAACAAGGTTAATTTAGCCAACGTAATCCACTAAAGATGAGCTAAAAATTCTTCAACACTTGTAAACGACTTACGAGATAAATTCACTTGAACTTACCTCTTATTTTATTCGGCTAAATATCAGAATTTCGTGGGTTTGAGCACGTTAGCTTGATTGCTTCGCTAATGCTAACGTTGCTGCTGTGTTGACGGCGACCGAAAAAAAACACACACACCCTTCGACGTTCAAAAACAAAAGTCCTGTGTCAGTTAGGACGTAAATAAACAAACCGAATGAAACTTGGGTTTTATCAACATTCCCCAAACAATCTAATCCACATATATTGGTGTTATTTTTCACAATTTATCACAGTTGAGTAAAACAATGTGACTCGTTACACCGTTTCGGCAGCTAGCCTATCGCAAGAAAGGACCCCAATTTGTTTATTTCGCGAGGACCTTCAGGCAGTTTACGGGACACCCCAGTGAAAGACGTCACAGGCGGGCGGCCATGTTTGTTGTGGCATTCATACTGTGCAATTCACGTCCTTTGGGTGATTCAATTATTTTGAGTCATGCAGCCCAGAGGAATCACCTTTCTTTCCTCGTTTTATTTAGTTATTTCTGTCATAGTTAATTAATTTAAATAATTGTTTTCACATCAAGCTGTCTCGTAAGCTATTTATTATATCTGGGTAGTAGTAATAATAATAATAATAATAATAATACATTTATTTGTAAAGCACTTTCAATCAAAGTGCTGTACATCATTAAAAAGAGAAAGGCTGCTAAAAACAGTATACAATAAATAAAACACAATAACACGCAATAAAACAATGACAGTCAACAATAAACAGACAAATCAAGACTAACACACAACAGTGAACAAATGGGTCTTCCTGAACATGCCTGCCTAATACCAACAGGTAGATTGTTCCACAAGGTTGGTGCACAAAATTAAAAAGCACTCTCACCAACCGTCTTTCTGCGGACCTTGGGGACACTCAGAAGATGAGCCCCCTGGGAGCGCGGCTCACGTGCAGGCGTGTATGGTTTAACCAGGTCTGACATGTATTGTGGTGCAATGCCATTCACAAATTTTTATGAAAGCAAAAGCACTTTAAAGTCTGCTCTAACCTCTGCTGGAAGAGAAAAGTGCAAATATTCTTCATGAACTGAAGTACAGGCGCACGATAATAGCGGCACATCATCAGTATTGGCCAACATCAGCTTTAAAATGAACTATCACAATCAGTCAACATGCTTTGTTTTATTTTGCACTATGAATGAATATTACATACATTGAAAAGTGTTGTATTTCACGTCTCCATCTGCGGGTGGGACATCATGATAAGAGTATGCATGCATAATATGATGTTAATTCCACCACAGAGGAGATTTGATGATCTCTAAAATTAATTGGGGAAAAACGTGGATATATTGATATCTGTATCAGCTATCGGCCAAATGAGTTTTTATATACTGGCATATATGATACTGACAAAAAAATTCAGTATTATGAATCCCTAAATTGAAGTAAAGTGGGACCATGTTTACCTACAGAAAATCTACCTCAAAACATCAGTCTCACATAGCACATGCACTATAATCCAAGTGTCATGTATCTGGTCGTATGCTCAGTACCTACCAAGCGTTTGTGAACTATCTCACAAATTCCAGGTAACACAGAGTGAAAACTTGATGACAAATCTTCATTTTACGGGTGAAGTATCATATTAAATGCTATTTAAGTAGATGGGTTTACTGCATACCGTTATCACTACATTTTGAAGTCAAGTTTATTGTAATTAAAGACTCATAAATCATTGTCTTGTCTTTTTAGTAACAGAATTAAGGATATGAATAATTTTAAAAGCTTATTATGAAGCGCCATTAGTTTAACCTGTATTTATGTGTAGTGTAGGCTTCAAAACAATTAAATGCAATAAGAACCAAAAAGTCATCTCTCCAAATTAATACTGCAGTAGTACCCTTGCCAAATACCTTGCCTGCACATGTTGTATTTGCAGGCTAAGATCAATTATACCTCCACCACTCAGTACTTTTGTATTACTAAGTTTCCTGTCATGCATGTATCTAAAAGGTTGATTTTAACTTAACAAACTTGTATGCCATCCTTATATTGTAAATACTGAAAGTTTGTACTATCTAAGCCTATATCAGGTTCAGAAGCAAGCCAGCCAATAGACACTGATGAAGCTGCTGTCAGTCACAGATAAAGAGGTTTGATTTGGTTGAAGAATAAAATCCACACCTCTGCAGATTCGATGCAAAGTCCACTGCTTGAGAAGAATTGTTCAAAAGAGTTGTTCGTTTTGTTCTGCCCAGTGGTAGTGCTCTTTTGTTCTTCTCTTTTTTCTTTCACCCCAATGGCACATAGCAACAGCTGACATCACAAACAATGGTTAAGATCACTCATTACTCGCTGTGTTCAACAGATTAAAGATGACAAAGCCAAATTGCCCTTAACAAAAGACTATAATGTAGGTTGGAATAACTGCACAGTTTTCACTGCAATCTTCTAGGCCCCTTTAAAAGTGGGATTCCTGCGAAGCTCAGCAATTTATAAATTATTATTTTCATCACATGATCAACATTTCTGGTCCTTCATGAGTTAAATACTGCACACTGTGCAGTTGCACACAGTGTCACCATGGTGTGATAAAAGCTAAAGGACAAACTTTTTTTTTTTCCTTCCTGAAAATCGGGCATATTGCCAGACACCTCAAATCAAGCACAGGAACTGGATTGAACTGGTTTTGATTTCCTCTGCGTCAGCATCCCAATTTTTTTTTGTGCTGTATCGTGTCTCAGCAAAAGCTGCAGTCTTTTTGTGGGCCTATTATCTGCCTTATTTTTTTTTAATTCCCAGGGTTCAAACCACAATACATTTTAGTAACTTTGCAAAGATTAGAAATAAAGTGGAAAAATAATAGCAAAATATTTTGACTCAGCATAAGTGTGGATGAAACAGAACATTGTTTCCTATAATCCCAAAGACTGAGGGAGACTTGGTCAGTCAGTGTACAGTATTTTGCCCTTTTGCCTTCCACCCTCTAACAAAGCTAAATATTTACTCTCCTGGTTACTGAATAAGGGAGTTTTTCCTCCATGTCATGAGTTAGACATGTTTTCAAGAGAAAGAAGACACCTGTATGTAGCAGAGCAAAACAAGAGCTCAAAATTTTATTTTAACATTTGTAAAAGAATTCATCAAGTATTCACATGACATCCTCTGATCGAGAAAGTGCACTTCCTTCAAGAATGAGACGTCCACTGTCTTCATACTTTCTTAGAAGAGAATCCTATAGCTGTAGCATTTGTAACATACTGAGACATAATAGTAACAAACAACACCATCATGTGATTTCAGGATATTGTAAACCTTCCTAAAACATGTAACTGTCCTATTAAGTAAAGTCAGATCATTTACATAGGTAGATTTGCATGAAAGGTTTCTAACAGCTGCTGAAACGTGCAACTATTAATTAAGTTTCATAACAAGCTCACTGTGCACAGCCTTAAACGGCATCTCCTCAGTATCACTAGAAGGTACACTAAAAGGCTAGTTTTATAGTCTTGCCTTATCACTCTTGTTGGCAGCAAACACGCTACTGTCTGTTGTAAAGGTCAAATCACGTCCCTCCTTGTAGTGCTCCACCGCCGTTCCTCCTTCATTCACATCTTCTTCCCCTCTCCCTCTGAGATGATGTGCTCCGCAGACGCTCTTTTAAACCACTCAGACCAGGAGCCGTCATAAACGCACACCCCGGGGTGCCCGAGCAGGTGAGCAGCCAGAGCAACATGACATGCTGTGACACCAGACCCACAGGTAGCCCAGATCGGCTGCTCCAGATCCACCCCGGCCTCTTTGAACAGGTTAGACAGGCCCTCAGTCCCAAGCTCCTTTCCAGAGGCGTCCATGAAAGACGGGAATGGCATGTTGATTGCACCGGGGAAATGTCCCGGCAGTGTATCTGCGAGGGTGAAATGGAGGAGTGAGAAACATTGTGAAAATGTGGAACAATAATAACATTACTTAAAGGTCTAGTGTGAAGTGTTTAGGGGGCATATTGACAGAAATGTCCGTTTTTTTTTTGCATACAATCATCTGAAAATAAGATCTGTTGTTCCTTAGCATGATTTATTTCTACATAACGAGCCAGTCCTTGTCCACATAGTCCATTCAGTGTTTGTTGGGTCTATTTGTTTGGAGAGGGGGAGACCTCTGTGGATAATTTGGCTCCCACTAAAAACCTCATGAACATCTGGATGTTAAGTTATCAGAGAAAAAAGATGAGCACACAATAGCAGGTGTTGGGCTAGCAGAACGGTGTACAAGAAACAGATTTGTCACAACACTGCTTTAGTCTGTGTTTTTACTGGTTTTAATCACCTGGGGCGGTATTCACAAACGTTCTGAGAACACTGAAAGATCCTAACTTAACCAAAAAACATTTAGTAAGCTTAGGAGGGATTTACGAAAGTTCTCGGAGTGACTCTGGAGTGACTCTGAGCAAGGAAGGGACAGAAACTTTAACCTTAGTGAGGAGGTGAGGGTGACCCTATTGCTAGATGTGATGCTTGCTTTTAACAGATGTGATTGGTTGCCACAGACACACCTTTTTGTGAGGCTGTGAGGTGTGGACACCCAGTGGAAATGAAATGAACTGCTGACTGTGAAAGTGTTGTCATTGTTGGTGTGATCACTCTGCTGATGGAAGGTTGAGACAGACTCAAGTCATCACTGCTGCACTGTTGCATTTTTTTCTGTTTTTCAGATATCTTAGTGTTGTGATAGTTTTATTTCTGGTGATATAGCGTTACTGCGTTAGGTGGGAAATGTGTGCATATCCCTGATGACATCGACCACACATATTACCCCTGGACGATCTAATCTGTAGCATTTGATTTACTCACTGTCATCCAGTGTTTGGAGAATATTTCTCCGACCTCTTTGTGTTTTCAGTTTTTCACCTTAGGAGCTCTTTTAAGGTTTAAAATTCTTTGTGAACAACTTAATCTTAACAAAGACCTGGTCTTAACTTTAAGGCAAAATTGTAAGAAACTGTCACAATTCTAAGAACTTTCTTAGATTCCTTCACTAGCAGCAACTCAGCACTAGGAAGTGTTGTGAATATGGCCCCAGATGTCTAACTGAGACAGGCCTTTAGGAAGAAAAAATTAACTTCAGGCACTCATGTGTGGAGCATGAATTAAGTTTAAAAGCCTTTATTCCAAAACATGGCTGCTTGCATTAAAACACAGAGCGGTTTCGACCCTTCGGTCTTCGTCAGGGTGCAAAGGGTGGACAGGAGTCAAGCAAAACATTTTTATAAGCTTGGTAGGAGGTGTCACCCAATCTTGATTTATAGGTGAGCACGGGTGGGTGACAGCAATGGATTACATGAGAGGCCATTTTGTAAGTGACACGCCTCCAAAAAAAGTCCTTTTTTTTTTACAATTAAAAATTATTTAACAGGCGTACTTGTCAAAATGTGTAGCTACACCGGGCTGGTAAAGGGACTGGCCTTTAATTGAAGTTTCAGGGTCCACATGTAGTTGTACTAACCTAAATATGTAACCTGGCAGAACTGCAGTGTTTTATTGTCATGCAACAGACTGCAACTCTCATGCAACTTCCTCAACTGTGCACTTACCACACTTTCCCTGTAAAAAACCTTTAGTAAGGACATTTTAAGACATGCATATTGTGACCTCTGTTCACTGAAAACAGACTGTTAGTGTATAAATGTGTCATACCGTCTCTGGGCTCAGGTTCAACCCCCCTGAACCTCCCTGCAGACCTGGCATCCACGACCTGGACCTGCTTGGTTCTGATGTTCTCCAGTATGTCCTCATAGCTCTTCACCCACGGCTGATTCAGGGTCGCTTTAAACTCTCGAAACTCCGGTTTGGAGTATTCAGCTGTCACCGGATAACCTCCAGCCAGCCAGTTCTTCATGCCTCCGTCCAGCACCGACACCAAACTGTGTCCGAACAGCCGGAACATCCACCACACCCGGGGCGCGCCAAACGACCCAAAGTCGCTGGTGTCATACACAACTACATGCGTGTCGTTGCCGATGCCCAGGTCTCCTACATACTGGGAGAAGTGGCTGGAAGTTGGCAGCATGTGGTCCAGATCTGAGCTCTTGTCACAGCAGTCGTCTATGTCAAAGAAAGACGAGCCCGGGATGTGCTTCTGCGTAAATTCAGCCCTCGGGTCCCGCTTCGTTTTGGGCAGGTACCATGACGAGTCGAGAATACGAAGCTTGGGACCGACCAGGTTGTTTCTGATGGCATCTGCCAGCCACTGGGCTGACACCAGAGCTCGGGTCTGTGCCGCCATGACGGGGCTCTTAGATAATACACGCTCCGGGCGCTAGAGGGAAATGTTCATGACTGAGCTCGCTAAGGACGACGTGGAAGGAAACATGTGATAATGAACGCCCTCTTGAGCTTTAGATGTTCAAAATATACAAAGTCAAAGCAGCTTTTTTTGTTTTCAGCTGCAGCCAGAAGTTAGGGAGTGTTCTTTACTTATCAGAGGAGGGGTGGCTGGAGTGTGACTTCGTTTTTTAAAATGTTTTTAAAGCTACAAAATGTTTTTCCTTGAGCCTCCCCTAGTGACCACCATTAATAGGCCCTAAGCGTTTTTATTATTTACTCACACCAAATGTGGATATTGGATCCTCGTCACATAACAACGTTTGTGTTAGAGCTATTTCTAGCAAGTCCTTGTTTCCTATTATTGTTTGAGTCACTCTAATGCACCACCAGACTTGGCATCTAGGGAACCCTAAATTAAGAGCAGGTGTGTTGAAGCGAGTGTGGAGCGTGGAAGGAAGACGCCACGGGGTTACAGCCTTTAACCGCCATGTTTTTGGTCAATCTTTGTTTTTATTGTTTGATGAAGTCGTTTGATTTCAGCTTTGTTTTTGCAAAGGTGCGTTTATTTGGGGAATGTTTGTTGGGGATTTTGTTTTCATTCTTTTGAACGCGACAATCAAGACAGGCAGTTAGTAGTCGCATTTCCATTACGGTTGTTCGCAAAATAAGAGCGATATTTCTGAAATTTCGACAAAGTTCAAATGCTACTTGCAGGTGTTTCCACTGAACGGTGTTTTGCGAACTAGCCGTAATTCTCTTAAATTCTCGTCCATCCCGCGAGACTTCACTTTGAGGAAAATGGCCGAAAGCGTTATGCGTCTTGGGACACTGATCATTCTGAATTTCTTTGTTGTTTGCTATCCAAGATAACTGTGACATTTATATCACGAATAACTGTTAATAATAGCTCTGTCTCCTCCTCTGTCCACACATACCGCGCCATCTTCCTCGAAATGAACTGGTCGCGTGACCCCCTACGTCATGTCCGTTGAAAAAAATGTTTCCATTACACTTTTGTACACTTTTATATCGTCACGTCTGAAAAACCACCTCATGAGAGCATAAAAATGTTTTAGCAATATTTGAGAGGATTTTTGAAATATAGGTGTTTCCATTACCAGTTTTTTATTGCAATATTTAGGTTTTGCGCATTTCTAGGGGTAATGGAAACGCGACTAGTGTCACCTTGCAACTCTCCACACATCCTGCAAAGACTTTGGGTTTAACACATTTCCCGTTATAGCGTCTGTAAGTGGCTATTTTTTAAGTTTGGAAGCCACAATATTTTGGTCACTGACTTTCCATGTCCAGATACGACATGAAAGGTACCCTGGGCGCGTTGGTTGTTGATGTTCTGGGACGCTGTGTCAAGAATTGATTTTTTTTTTTTCCTTCAACAACTAACGCACGAGATTGGGTCTAGGAGCAAAGAACAGGGTTTGGATTTATAATCTTACCGGACAAGAACACCCTTCTCCTGGGTGAAAGTTGGTGGTTGTTGGACCCATCCACCACCCTTCCCGCCCACCATAATCAGACTTTCACCGCCTTAACCTCCGTTCTTGTCCCACTGAGTTTTACCCTGCCACTGCCTGCCGCCATTAAACTATAAAGGTGACAGGCCATGTACCATGCTGATGTTAAAGGACAGCTATTTTTGTCGGTGTCTGACGCCAGAAGTCACTGCCCAAGTGTCAGATTTTGACGCCTTTGGAGTGAGACCAGGGTTGGATTATCACAAAACAATATGCATGATGTGTTCAATGACAGTAGAAAAAGTGAATATCCGAGAATAATTTCTGTTTTTTGGTGATTTTTAAAGAGAACATGCCTTTCAAAATCCCAGTGACTTCAGATGGTATTAAAAAAACAACTAAACAAACAAAACTGAAATAAAATACAACCATTAAAAGCTTTATGTCCCTCACTTAAACCAAAATAAAAACAACACAAGTCCCTCCCCAGTGCTTAAAAAGTTACTTGACATGCCTCCCGTGTTCTGCTCCACCCACTCCCCTCTCATTAGTATTAAACAGTCCCTTAAATAAAAAAAACCCCACACACACAGTCTTACACTTGATTTCAATAAGAAGCCATTATGAGCATTAAAAATAGATTTATTTGATTAACATATCAAAACTCATCGGAACAAACGCTAAGGTGCTTTATCTAAGATCGTTTATAGAAGCTACATCATACAAAGTGGACTTTCAAAGCACATCTTCTCAAAGTGCACTTCCTCTGAAGCACCAGCAGGTGGTGCCATGTGGATACATTTCTTTAAAAACCCACCAAGAGCAAAGTACAAGAGAAGAACAAGAAAATGAGCCGGATAAGTGCATACAAATATATAATTATTCTCATAAACTGGCAGCTGTATTCAGATAATGTGGAATTAGGCTTGTAAAGAGGCTCAGAGAGAAACACACAGAGATTGAAAATTTTTAGCACCATTGAAATGAGGTCTGACATGTTGTGTATGCTTAATATAACTGAATATGGTCCGTAACTAAGGTCTGAAATGGGAGACTGACAGCAGCAACGCTTATTCCTGTTAATGTGTTTCAACAGTCATGAAAATTGTAATATATAGGGCCAATCCACAGGGATTTTGGGGTCCCTTTAATGCTCAGACCTAGTCCTTTGCTCCCACAGAAATTTCTGTTCACACAGCATATATTTGAGGTTGATATTTGTGCTCATTTCTGAAGTTAAAGTATGTGTGATACAGTTAAAGTATGATGAATCAATCATTAACATAATGTGCATTTTTAATCAGATTTGTAAATGAAACTTTGTCACGTTTTCGTCCTCCTTAAAGCTCGCTTTTGACCTCGGAGGCAACATGCTCTGGCGGAGCCTTGGTGAACCACTCATACCAGGATCCATCATACACAGACGCCCCAGGGGCGCCGCACAGATGGGCGGCCAGCACCATGTGACAGGCGGTCACACCGGAGCCACAGGTTCCACAGAGCGGCTTATTCAGGTCCACCTGTGACTCCTTAAAGAACTTCTTCAGCTTCTCAGGGGAGAGCATCATGCCATCATCGTCGAGAAACTCCAGGAAAGGCATGCATTTGGAGCCAGGGACGTGACCAGGTTGGACACCTGTGGGACAATGACATATTAGTTTAAATCTTTGCATGCACACAGTTCTAATGAAGCATATCACTTTCTGACTGTTAAACCTGTCTTCGCTGTCTGAAGACAACAGACAACAGACAACCCCCCCCCCATTCATCTTATTCACCATCTACAGAGGATCCACAGAGAGGTACTGGTACAGGAACAAGCAAAAACAAGCACTTGTAGTAGATGGCATTGGAAAGTGCACAATTGCCCCAAGTGTTTACATTGCAGCCTGTTTCACCACTGCTGGCTGCAGCGCTCTCTCTCAATACAGGACCAATTTAAAAAATAAATGTTGTCTATATTAGTCACTTAGACACAAAAGCATGTGAAAACAGGATCAGGGTTGAAAAATACAAAAGTTACCCTTTAACATATTTTGTGTGAGGGGTTGGGAACACTCTCTCTTTGCAATGGTGCACTGTATAGCTGTGTTGTGTTTACCATGAAATATTTAGTAATGACTTACTCACGCTGCACATTTTTACTTGTGCAGGCACAAAAACATACAAACAAACTTGAGAAAGACTCAAAATGGATGCATAATAAAACTTAAGAACCACAGAAAGTCTTAAAACAATAACTTAGGGAGTTTTAAATGTTTGAGTATAAAGATAAAACTACATTTACCCTCTCTTGGTTCAGGCTCTCTCCCCAGGAACCTTTCCCGGGGCCTCACATCCACCACCTGGTACTGCTGAGTTGAAATGTTCTCTGTAATGTCCTCAAATGACTTCACCCAGGAGCGGTTCATGGTGGCGCTGAAGCGCGCAGCTGCAGGCTTGGTGTACACACCTGTGGCTGGGTAACCTTCCTTCATCCAGTTCCTGAAACCCCCGTCCAGCACTGACACCTGCGGGTGGCCAAACAAGCGGAACATCCACCAAACCCTGGTGCAGGAAAATGCCCCAAAATCACTGGCGTCGTAAACAACCACATGGCTGTCATCTCCAATGCCCAGGTTCCCGACGTAGTCTGCGAAGAACTGCTCTGTGGGGAGCATATGATCAAACTTGGAGGTCCTGTCAGAGCACTCGTCGATGTCGAAAAAAGAAGCTCCTGGGATGTGAGACTGTGCGAACTCCTTCTTGCCGTCTCGCTCCATCATGGGCAGGTACCAGGACGTGTCCAGGATCCGCAGACGCGGTCCGACAAGGTTACGATTGACCATGTTTGCGAGCCATTTCGCAGAGACAAGAGCCTGAGTTTGCAGCCCCATGTTTACAGCAGAGTGAAGTGCAGCTGTCCTGATCTAACCTCTTCTAAACTATGTGGCTCGCACCCAGCGGCAGATCCTGATATGGGCTGGACAAAATGTCTCTGACATGCCGAACAACGTCAGAGAAACAACGAGTTGTAACATGAAACTGCTTTATTCAGTAATTACTGGGCCCTTTTTTGAGAGTAAGAGACCTCTGAGGGAATGTATTGTAGCTTTTGTTTGACAAACAATAGACCTTAATTTCTTCATAAATCTATTGGAACTGTGCCTAACAGGACACATGTATTGATGGTAGAATGTGATAAAGCTACCTCATGGGGATGTGTTTTCAAAGGGTTGACATTTCTTTCTAAACAAACAAAAATTGAACTGATGTTTGATTGAACACATCTGTGTTTTCTCAAGAGAACATGTTGTATTTTCATTGTTAATACTCAAGACACTGAAACAGGAGCAGTCAGAGTGCATCTTCCCACTACAGAAGATGGAGGAGTCAGAGGAGAGGGAGGCCGGAGTGTGGTGCAGACAAATACAAGTAGGTTCTGTTATGACAACATACACACATGAATTGTACCGGAAATGTATATTTTCATAACATTATAAACACATTGAGTTGAATTGTTCGGGTCACCCTGGGAAGGCAGTGCTGGTATTCATGAAGTTACATGTTATCTGAGCTATCCAGCATGATGTGTATATGACAAGCATTTTGCACCTTCTCTCTCAACATGTGAGGCTAATTTTTCAATTCAGTCACAAAATATCATTTTACACAGTTGGAGCTGGGGCTCTTATTCTGATAAGGTGAAGAAAAGAGTAACTGTAGATGAGGTTGTACTTTAGATTACCAAGATTACAAGTTGATAAGCATCAGAGCCTTGATAGAAGCCCCTGTGACTTAAATCAATTAAAGGAGAAGTCCAGTATTTTGCACTTTGAGCCCCATTCCTGGTTGTTTATGATGAAATAGAGTGGTTAAGACCAAAATCTTGACAAATGCTCCTTCTCTGAGAATTGGAGAGAATTTGGCTTTCCCCTGCCTGGCTTAACAATGCTGTCTATGGCCATGTGTAAATCTGTCCTAAAACCACCTTAAACGTTGGTTTTCAAAGCCATGAAACTCACCCAGTGGTCAGTGGTGTTCCTTGATGTTCCCACATAAAAATCGAAAAACTGTGAACTGTGAAAACTGAAATACAGGAAGATATCAACACAGAAAATAGTAGATGCAGACATAATTTCTCCAAACAGTGTCCCACATCAGTGGTTTTCAAACTTTTTGTGCTCAAGGCACGCCTGTATTTATATCTGTGCACAAATAGTCTCTATAACGTGTGTTATCACTCTTATCGAGACACAAGACAATAAAAATAAGAAAAAAATAAGACAGGTAGATTTCCTGTTCCTGGTACTGTCTACTGACTACTACTGCTACTTTTTTGTCTTTTCTTTCGGTGGTAGGTCGTCTTCGCTGGTGCTTTGTTGTAATTTGCTCCATACAATGAAGCAATCCATTGTCCCACTCACAGCTTTCTCCTTTAAAACGTTATCATCCCTCACACTGGCTGCCAATCAGGGCTGTTGATGTGCCACATACTTAGAATTCCCACATGCTGGTGGCAACAAACAGGTTCCCTGTGAAGTTTTTTTTTAATTAAATTACATTTATTTTAGCAAGAGTTTGCCTCTTTATTAGGAAATGGAAGCGTACAACATACTGATACAGTCAATTAAAAATTCATTCAAAATTTTCTGTATAGGCCCAGCTGAATATTTCGATAATAATTCGTGGTTATCACAAAATCCCACGGCACACCTGGATTGGCATCACGGCACAGCAGTGTGCTGTGGCACATCATTTGAGAACCACTGTCATATATAACATGTAATTATTAAATACAACATGTCTTGGTGATGCTTTATCAACCTTTGGGGTGCCACACCACTATCATATCCTCCTGAGACCCGCACTTTTGTTTGGTAAAGTTTTTAATAAAGTCCCAATGTCCTTTAACGAGTACTTCCTAATTAACAATGTTTTATCTTGTTGTTTTTGTTGCTAAAATTGGTCAAATTTGTCACTTTTGTGTCGGGATCGGCTGCAGACTAGCCGTTTCTCAATTGCAAGGAAGGATCCTCAAATGGGCGGATTTGAAGGATGCTACGTCATCGACCTCAGCCGAAGGACTGTTCCAATGTCAAGGATCCTCCCGAGTTTCATGAAGGACTGAGTCCTTCTTTCAGCGAAATTCGGAGGATGCATGAGTGTATCCTCCGCGGGTGTAAAATCCCCACAATGCTTTGCACACGATTTGGTGGAGGTGAGGGCGGGGCCTCTTCAATGAAACCTGCACCAGCAGAGCTCGGCAGGACTGATATAAATATGTCATTTATTTGGATTAATGTCTCCAGGAGTTTTTATTGTACAAGCGTGAAAAAGAATATTGACAGAAACCTCATAATTTACACTTTCCACTGTGTTCACAGCCGAATGAGATTTTTTTTTAATAACGGGATTTAGATAAAACATCAAAGTTTTTAAACAAATCATTTACAGTAGAGATGGAGCGCTAAGTGTCCCCCTCCCCTCCTCCCCTCACTATTCACATGATAACGACGTGATAACCGCTCTAATTCTTTGGGTTTCACTTGGTGTATTTTTTTTTGGGGGGGGGGGGGCGGTGAGAACGACTAGAGTAAAAGCATCACTCGTTAATTTTGAGGTGAACTTATTTCAGAGGATTACACGGCGATATCGGGTACAATCGGCGCGATCAGCTGTTTCAGATCAGCTCGGCTCATCAGATCAGATCCGCTATTCATATTACTGTAACTGAATTTGTGCTGATACACACATAAAATCACTTTGGAATCACAGTGTGATTCTGTGTGTAAGTCTGTTTATATACTGTAGGTGCTGTGGTGATGTAGGACTTTTTTCAGCTGTTGAGGTTAACCACTCTGAAAAGGGATTAGGGTGTGAATGTGTGTGAGAATGAAAGTGTTAATGCTTCATACATTCATAAGACTTTACAGAAACACATCAACTGACCTAAACATTCGGCACAATGGGTAAGGTCAGTTTTTATACATTGTAGAGGAATTCTAAAAACACCTTTTACAAAAATGTCATTTAGCCGACCTGATTTTTATTCTTATAAGTAGAATCCAGAAATATATTTTCCATAAAAGTCACATGACTCTGAAAATGCCACTTATATTTGTTCAAACTGTACAACAACATTAGAGAGTATCAAAATTCCCACAGTACCCTGAAAGCCCCGTCAGTCCCAAGAGGGCTAACGAAGCACACCTGGGGACCCTTGTTAGCCTGTTCCAATGTGTGTTCACTGGATGCTAGGGAGGACTCTTGCCTTGCCTCTGCAGGATCCTTCCTTGGGAGGATCTGTCCTCCCAAGGAAGGATCCTTGCAATTGAGAAACACCGACTGACTTGGCAGAGATGGCTGCCATCTTGTTTTTACATGGATTAGTGTATTGTGCTCTTACTACCACTAGATGGCACTAAAAGTGTCCACGAACAAGAACAACAGGTCTGTGTTAAGCAGAATGAAGTATTAGGTCAAATAAATCCAAAATGTGATGTTCTCTATGAGGACACAGGGTCTCGGGAGGATATAAAAACACATCTCTTCATTGTCTCCTTCCCTTGTTACCCTCTCAACATAATGTCTTTGACTAACCTTTTCCTCTCTGTCCAGTCTCTGTCTCATGTACAGTCTCATGTACACTAAGCTGAGCCAGTAAATCAGTTATCTAATTTGTAATGAACGGGCTGAAGAGTCACGCACGTCTCTCTGTGTATTAATAAAGTGAACATAAAGGGAATACATCCGCATTTTTCTTCTCTTCCCTTCAGACTGTACTGACTGTAATGATTATTTCTCATGCTTTCTGTAGTACGGCGTTCTCTACTACTATAGATCTTACAAAAGATAAAGAGCGCCCAGATGGGCAGACATTAGGTTGTAAATGAATCTCAAGTGTTTTAAATTAAGTACCTAATCTGAACGTCTGACTGATATAATGAAGTTATGGCTATTTATTTAAGCTTTAAATTAGGCAGATATTTCCAAATTACTCATTTATTTTTCTTTTCCATAAAATATTCCATCAGCATTAACAAAGACCTGATCATAATGCTTCCTTTACTTTTAAACACACTATTCACTGCACAAATATTACTGATATACATGAATGTGATTTAAAATCCATGACATTATCCCGTCCGTGTGGTTTATTGTAGACACGAGGTGATGCATTTAAATAATGCTACCTTAATTTGGAAATGTCTCCAAGTCCAATCCAGTTAGGAGGACGGAGGAAAAGTCATCAGAGAGGACAATTATTTTATCTCCTACTAGAAAACCGTTCACATGATTCAAAGCCAGTGACTCCAATTTCCTTTTGCACTGGGAGATGTCATTCTTTAAACTAAATGTCTGTCTCGTTCCTGCCTCGTAATGTGAGTGAACGTGAACTGAATTTCAATTTTGGTAACCTTCTTCCTATTTTTTTCCAGTTAGCTGGACAGGCAGACACAAACTTTGCTCCCTTTCAGGTCACTGTTTATACTTATAATTATTTATTGCTGTTTTTGTACTTTTGTATCTTTGCATGCCTAGTTTATTTAAATTTTTAATCTGACTCTTTCTCGTCTTGACTGCTGCAACACTGGAATTTCTTAATTGTGGGATTAATAAAGGTGTATCTTATCTTATCTTATCTTATCTTATCTTATCTTATCTTATCTTATCTTAAACAAATAAACAAATGAACAAATAAGCTAAAGAAATATATAAATATGAAAAGTAAAATAATAGATATTGAAATACTTTCAGAAAAGCATCAAATTCAGAAATTAGACTTGATAGAAATTGTTTTTATTTTATCTGTACTTACATAGCTTTTCAAGTTTTTCAAATAGTCTCAGAACAAGACACAGTATTAGTTTCTTATTTTATGAAGTATAGCAGTCGTCCTCACATTGTTATCTGTGGCAATCCTGACAGTTTATAGACAAGAGCACCCTGGTCAGCTCGGTCTCTGCCCACCTTTGGTCTTCTATTCAAATACAGATACAGAGACAATATGTCGGTTGAACAGATACAGATACAGATACAGATACAGATAATGATGCCTCTGTATAACTCTAATGAGCACAAGCTCCTGCTGCTAGCAAGAGTTTGAAATGGAGGCCTAGAGGTCCCTCAGAAACAGCATCAGAAGCTCAGGCTTACTTAAGACATAACAGTTTCCAAGTACCAAAGTTGAACGTTAGTCCCACTTCCTTTTATATTGTACAAACAGTGATGACTTAAGAGAGTTAATGCTCTGTGAAATGGCTCGTCTAAACCCTGACACTTTCTGGTGCACAGATGGCTGAAAGCTAGAATGGCTCTTTAATTAAGGTTTGCCAATTTTTTTTTTTTTTTTTAGTTTACATAGTAAATGCCTTTGTGAGTGATCCACAAACTTGGTATTGCACAATGATGATCTGATTATGTACAGTACTTTTGCTGCTTAGTTTTATTTTCTCTCCTTTTAACTCTGAAAATATGTACACTGGCCTCTGGTCCTGGTTTGCTCTGACTTTGTAGTGTCTTGTAAGACCAGGCGGGCTGGGCATAACTGCTTGTTGTTTCATTCCCCTGCTTTGTCTTCCTTGTGGATCAGTTAAATCTTCCTCATTGCAGTGCAGCCTCAACTTTCCTTTCCTTTAACAAAAAAAAGAAAAAGAAATCAATCTGATTAGGATATAATCAGCAGCCCAACAATGAGACCTTTGTTTTAGTTGTAAAAGCTCCTGTGGAGGCTGCACCGTACAGGGAGCAGTGCAAACGTAATGTACTTACGTACAAGGAAGAAAAAAGAAACATCACAAGATCATGGGGCGATGAAGGGCTGAACCAAGCTGGTGGGTGAGGGGGAGGCCTGAGGAGGCTATAGCTGAGACTTAAAGCACTTGTGTGTAGGATTTAGGGTGATCTACTGGCAGATATGGAATATGATATTCTTGTAATATATATTGTATACAATATAATTATGTTTTCATTGGTGAACAGTCACCAAACACTGGCTCTAGTTTTAACATTACCTGAAAGCAGTGGTGTAACGTTATGAAATAATAACACTTTATTATGTTACTTAAGTATTTTTTTTAGGAGCATCTGTACTTTACTTAAGTTTTGATATTTCTATTTACTTTCACTTTTAGTCCACTAGATTTCCTCTAAGCATTTTTAGTTACTTACTACAAAATAGGGAAGAAAGGGAGGAAGGGATGACAGACAAATGAAGGAATGGGAGGGACTTTGTTCTTTAAATCCTTTAAGTATGAAAAATACCTCATTTTTCTTCAAGCGTCAGATGTGGTCCATTTTTAAAGTGGTGCTCCTGCTAAGTAGAAATAAACATAAGAATTCTCAAAATTCTAACTGCTTGCTTTTTCTTACCAGCATTTACTTGTGCTTTTACTTTAAAAATTTAAATATATTTAATATCATAAAATTACTTTTGATACTTAAGTACAGTAAATCTCAGGGCCTGGTTGCACAACACCTTAAGTTTTCTCCTTTAGTATGACACTTAAGGCTTAATTTCTCCTTCACTGAGGGACTTACACTGTTGCACAGAATCCCTTAAAAGGTTTCCTTATCTATGTAATACCATTAACTCATTTAATGCATTGAAAGAGACTTTACAGCAGTAAAGGTTTCCATGGAGATTGTTTGTTTGGACTCATGCTCGTGACGCCTGTTATCGTCTCTCAGAGTTGGCTTTTAGTTAGATAGTGAAAAAATGGCAGAAGACAAGAAAAACATGTTGGTCAGAGGAGGAATACAATCACAGAGAGCACAAACTACAAAGTAAATTTGATACAATACAGAAAACAGAAAATGACTATAGGAAGATTTACAATGAAAATTAATCCAGTCAAATCTAAAGTGTAAAATCAAAAGTGTATCCATCGGGTTTTCCTGGTTGCAGAGCACTCTTCTTGAGTTGTGTTAGTTTTTTCATTTATCACCATAACCTCGGTCATGTTGCAGTTAAGAAAGAGTTAGAGGTACCTTAACTTTTTTATATACCTTGGTTTCATTGCTAAGGTCTTTTTTTAGTGCAACAGTCTAGGGATTCCTGAAGCATTAGACAAAGACAAGGAGAAAACCATGAATACTTAAGTTAACATTTTAAGGAAACCTTCAGGAGATGACTTAAGGGTGTTTATTGCAACTGATTTTATTTTGAGGAAACCTTAATTAGGACTTAAGGGAAGGTGTTTTGCACAACTGGCCCCAGATACTTAAAGACGTTTACTCAAGTAATATTCTAACAGGTGGCTTTCACTCCTACCAGAGTCAGTTTCTGGTAAAATATCTGTACTTTTGCTCGAGTATGTCTTTCACGTACTTGATCCACCACCGCCTGAAGGCCACCTTCACCGCATGGCTAGAAAGGAAGAGATAAGCAGAGGAGTATTCAGCTGGTTTCAGTCTGCAGCCACACCACTAGATGCCACTAAATCTGTACAGACTGCTCCTGAAGCGCACCTGGCAGTGACACTCCCAGGTTCAGTAGAAGGGCTCTGTTAGTTGGCCCATATGTGACGTTCCTCCCACATCTCTATGTAACAGGCCCCTGTGGTGAGAAAGAGCTGCTGGTGACGTCTGTGTCCCTCCTCAGCTCCACCAGGTGGTGCAATAGTAAGGTGTCCTGGTTTATGTTAACCATGGGGGAAAGTAACTGAGAGGTACTTGTACAACACTTGAGTTTCTGATACTTTTCTACTCTACTACATTTCAGATGAAGTTACTGTATGAGAGCCTAATCTGAAATAATCACTGATAGGGTGATATGATAGAATGATAGGAGAACCTCAGCTATATATGTTAGGCTTGAGTGGAAATCTCAGACAATGAATTTGCCTGAACACGAGACACCTTATTAAATTATTTGTGTGTGTGTGTGCTGGCCTTTGGCAGGTAAAATTTGGAGCACATTGCCTTTAATGTCTGTAGATTCAAGAGTAGATGCCAGGGAGCAGATCAAGAGACTGGCCATCATGTATCCCTCAAGAAGACTGATGCTTTTACAATAAAAACACTCCCTGTCACTTCTTATGACGGTGCTGTGGTGAAGTTAGACTGCGCAAAAGGCATGTGACAGTATATAAAACACGCTAACAGAGATGGAGGAGACAGACTGAGAGAGAGAAGGACAGAGAAAGAGGGGAGGCACGAAACTTAATTGCTTAATTGGAGTCACTGCTTCCATATTACAGACTGACCCATGTTTTTGTAGTCCAACCAAGTTTTCCTCCCACTGACTGTTCTTCCTTCAAACCAGCTGGCCAGATCTTAGAGAAATTACCATATTGAGGTAAGCTGATTTTCTCTCTGGAATAAAATACATGTTGATAATGTAGAAAAGAGATGACTGATTTATTAAACTTGATCAGTCCTCTTGTTTTTATAGTCTACTGTGTGTGTAAAAAGTTAAATAATATTAATAATATCTGAGTAATACCTTGCTGGGATGCATCAACAAATGAGAGACCAATAAATAAAATAAGAATTAAAAAGATAAAACAATAAAATGAAATAAACAAGTAGTATTCTGTCACTTTGATTGCTTTTTGGTAGTCTTCGAGGTGATTTTTTGTCTTTAGAAAAATTTTAAAATAGAAATAAGTCCTCAGACAAAAACATACACACTGACAGGTGAGAGCCAGAGGGGCGTAAGTGACATTTTGGGCAAAAATTAGTTACATATATCACATGAAAGCTCTCGTTGAGCTCTTTCTGCTTAAAGTGTAGGCATACTTGTGAATTCTGAACCAGTCCAGAGTTATTAATCAAAAACCAAAAGATTTAACACTTAACACTGAACTATCTGGGACCAAAAAGGGTGTAAGTGCACTTACTCACTTAAAGACATCGTTTATTAAGTGTATTGCTATCCGCGGGGAGTTTAAATATTAAAGTTTAAATTCAATAAACAAAGTCAGGATAAAGTATGCTGGTCACATGTAATTCACGCTCCTCTGGTTCACACCCCTTTAATACGTTTATATTGTCTTCATAATTACAAACAGTTCTTTCATTGACAGTGGAGTCATATTCTTTCAAGTATTTTAGGTCTTTAAGTCTATATTTTTAGTCTTTTTAAAGCATTTTGTGAATGAAATCTATCTATTAATACTGCATATGATATAATTTTGTCCTGTTAACAACTATTAATCCCAAGATCTCACTGTGAACTGTTATTATAGGGACTATTTTTTTTTCTTCAAACGTTATCAGCCATTTCTGTGGCTTATCTTAAGTAATCATCATGTTCCTGGGAATTTGCTGTAATTTTTATTTCCTATATTTTTTTAAGTTTTGATGCTTTAAGCAGCACAGACTCAATTCCATTTACTGTACCTCTGTCGTACTGGGGCAATGACAGAAATATAGGAGATAGATATCTCAAAACCTTAGTAGATGAAGTACAAATGATCTGTTTGACACCACTGTGGTTAAACAAGAAAATCATATACAATGTGGTGAACTGGCCCTTTAAAATAAGAGCAGATAAGAGCAGGTAATAGAAAAGCTTTGTTAATTTGGCCTTGTCTGAAAGACCTATTTAAATGTTTAAAGTCTCATCATTTGAGTTTACAGAATACAGAACAAATACATGTAACACTGTACATAGTATAGTATTGGCAGTACTGCTTGTATTTGGTATAAATGAGCTATTGGAATCACAGGACCAGTATCCTCGCGGAGCCTGAATAATATAATCCAGAGGGCCAGCATTGTGTGGACGACTTGAACTGCTGAGACGAATCAGGAGAAATCTAATTTATCCAAAGTCATAAAGTGAGGGACGCATTTCCTTGACAACCAGCTTTAGTTTTGTACAGAGGAGTGGTGAAAAGGGAGTGAGTGCTTTCACGTGAGAGCAGATGGGATTAGTTATCAGTCATTACTCAGGTCCGTACAGCTGAGTCCAGGAGGCATTGTCTCACACAGAAGTAAAATCTGGATGCATTCCATTCATGTTCACTGAATTAATACACAAAGAGACCTGTGTTAGACGCAGCTGTCCTTTACCCAAAATCACATAATTGACTTAGTGGTTCCAGTAATGTGAGAAAGGTTGGACATCATGTGAAGGAAATGTAAAGGGCAGTGAGAGGGGGCACATGCCACTTGGTGTGTGTTTGTACTGTATGTCAGAAAACATCACGACGGCTACGACTGTGTGAGGCTGTATGTGGCTTTGACACAGTGATGCTTTGAGCTAAATGCTAACCTTTGCACACTAACATGCTCACAGTGATGATGCTAATATGCTGATGTTTAGCTGGAAATATTAACCATGTTTACCATCTTACAGTAGTTCCTTACATTTGTGTGTGTTAGCATGCTGACGTACTAGTTAGCACTAAACACAAAGTAGAGCTGAGGCTGATGGGAATGTCTTTAGTTTTGCAGGTATAGATGCTCCAGGGATGATGTTTATTGGCTCTGGCTCCACATGCCTTTCTTTTATTTTGATGATGACTTTTTGGCCTTTGGGCTTTCTCTGAGATCAAAAATCATACTGACACACAGGTACACTGATCTGTTATACAGGCCACACCTGTGGTAAGCTACCAAGGAACTTAGCATTGGTTCACATGACATCACATGGGATTTTTCCATTTAATTTAATAAGCTCAGCGGCAAACAAGTGTATGATAACTTATGTTTTGTTCAGCAAGATAATCTTCACAAATTAACACCAATTTTATGGATGCAATCACCAGAGGCTGAGAGCTAACGTTAGGCTATAAATGAACTACAGCATGGTTTCATGACTTCAGCATCATCAACACAAAGAGATGGTAAAGCTGTGTTCAGTTTGATGACATTCTGTAGTCTCATTTATCCACTTGTTAGGTTAGCAATCATCTTTTAAGACACCTAAAGGCTTCAGAATTTACTAGTGGGGTATTTACAATAAATTTTATGTTGGAGAAACAAAGACGCTTACAGACCTTATTTCATTCATCTCACCAAAAACCCATTAAAAAAACCCACTGACTTTGAGATGACGGAACCAGGAGTGCTAAAATGCTAACTCCTTTCAGCGTTTTAGGACTCATTCTTGCAGCACTGTATTTGATCATAATCCAAAATATTGGACTTATACAAATTTCGATCTGATGGCGCTAGGTGAAAAGTAAACTCATCCTGAAGGGAGGTAACAAATTTCATGGCAATATCCCAATTTGTTGCAACACTTCACAAACAACAACAACAAAAAGTCAACATCGTGGTGGTGTAAGAGGAAAGGTCAAGGGGTCACCAAAGTCAAAAGTTATGTAGCCTAAGTGAAGACAGTTTAATTTTTTTCCTCCCTCACTCTTATAAACTGTATTGATTGTCTGTACAGTGTTCAAGAGAACATATTCGTCTCAGCAGCTTCAGATGATTTTGAGTTTGTTGTGCTAACTTTGGCTGATAACTCATAGCTTATTGGTTATAGGCTACTCAACTCCTGACTGCACTTTACTTATGTGAGGACATTTTGTTTCTGCTTGTGTCCAGGAACAGTTTGTTAAGACTTTACATTTGTCTGCTGACATTATATATACATGTAAAATCAGATTTTACATGTATATAATCGGATCAGATATAATTTTAACAGTGTTGTTAGTTGCCATACTGTATATGCTATACACTTTACGTGAGGTTGCATGGTTCTCTTTTTCTGTGTTCTTTGTATGCCTCTAATTCTGTTGCAGCTAAAATGCACCAGTACCTGGTGTCTCCATTTATTCTCTCTCTCTCTTTTTCTCTTCTCTATAAAGCCTCCTCCATATCAACAGGATGGCCCTTCTCGACTACCCTGTCCCCCAGCTGGATGTTACCCTGCAAGAAGTGAGCCGTGTCCTGCAGCTCACTTTAACTCCTGACCTTTACCCAGAGTTCAAAAGTACGCTGGATCAGCAGAGGGAGCTCCTTCAAGAGGCCCAGAAAAAATTTGCCACTAGAGCTTCAGGCCAAGAGAACTGGGTGACGGAGCAGTTCAAGAAAGGTCTGCTGTCATGTGCTGATCCGCTGCCAACATCTACTGCCCTCCCTGTTGTTCTTCCACCTTCCAAAGCAAAGGGATGTACCCAGCTGGGGCGAGCAGCCTCTCTGCTCTGGGCAGCAGCAAAGCTGTACAGTGAGCCCTTGTTACTGGAGGGCAATGTGCCAATGGAGCGCACACAGCAGTCTGAGGTATTCGCTGCCAGCCGGATTCCTGGAAGGAGTCAAGATGAGATTAAGGTGAGATTACTGGCAAGGCACAACTGGTTAGATTCATCAAAGCAAAATGAAAAGTTAGAGGTTTTCAATTACCAATATGTCAGATCTGCTCTTTTTCTAACCTGTAGCTTTGTTCTCTCCAGGTCTACCCAGACAGCCTCCATGCCATCATCACCTGTGTTGGAGGAGTGTTCCCTGTTGACATACTGTGGCGTCCCAGCACTGGTGGGCCGCTTTCTGCTCGACCATTCATTGACATCTACAACCAGCTCGCTCAGGTGATGGATCAACCCAGTGCAGGAAAACAGAATGATCCCTCTGTCATTTGCAGCCTCTCGGCTCTGGAGCGCAGAGCCTGGGCTGCCACCAGGGAAGAGATCCTGGAGCAAGGAGGAGATGCAGCAGCATCACTGGGGCTGATGGAGAGTGCCGTGCTGACACTCTGTCTGGAAGACTGCAACGCACCGTCTGAACTGGCCGATGTTCTCAATGCAGTGAGGCTGGGAGGAGGAGGAGACTGTCCATATCTGAGATACTATGACAAGGTATTGGATTGAATTTGGATTAAGACTTTAAATCAAGCTGAGGTCCAATTTCTCACCTCTTTCACACACACTCTTTTATACTGTTAAACTTTGTGTTTGATAATAATCATGGCACACCCTACAGTAGCAGTAATTAGGCAATGTATTGCTGCCCAAGTAGAAAGAAATATTTTTCATTGCCCTCACAGAAATGGTGAAATGAACCAAGGAAATAAACCAATCTTTGTTGTTCTTTTAACAGGTGGTGAACCTGGTGGTGTTCAAGGACAGCACAGCTGGGATGGTGTTTGAGCACAGTGCTGTGGATGGGATGGTTGCTGGGCTTGTAACTGAGCACGTGTACAGGCTGTCTGAGACTGCTGACTTAAAACTAGTCCATACTGATACAGACAAAATGAACGGGTCTGTCACAGTAAATAATGTTAATTCTGTTTGTCCAGCTTCCCTAACATTCCCCTTGCAAGGAGTGAATACCCCCAAACTGAGCCCTGACTTAAAAGCAACACACCCAGTCCTCACTCTTGATGTGCCCTCCTTTCCTGATGTCTTCTCTACTCTCAGAGGGCAGAGAGGTCTGTATGATGCTTGGATCAACTTCTCTTTGCAGCTTTCCCTGAGGCAGACTCTTGGGGAATCTGCTACCAGACACCTTCTTGTCACGCCTACCCATATGCGACACTTCAAACATGGCCGCTGTGATCCTACATACTCACTCACCACTCATTTTCACAAGTTAGCAGGTGCCTTGGTGTCTTGCATTGGTCCAGATAACAAAATTCAATTCACTACTGACCTCCTACGCCTGTTCCATGTTGCCTTTCTGGAGCACAAGAACCTCATCAAAAACACCAAAAGTGGTCAAGGAGTTGGTCCCCACCTAGCTGCCCTGCGCAGATTGTTGCCATCTAATAATCCACTGAGAAAGTACCTGGACCCCTTTGGATGCCCATCTGTGTACATTACAGGTACAGATCTGGTGGAGGATGTGGAGTGTGGAGTAGGGAATGTTTATGCCCAAGATCAGCTGGCAGTAACCTACCTTGGGAGGACAGACAAGGTTCGCATTGTGCTTAATGGAAAAGGGAGCTTTGCTCTGGTACTGGAGAAGCTTAAACAAAGCCTGATGATAAACCTGAAGGTAGTGATGCTTCTAGCTCTAAGATATGCCATTGCATGCCAGATGGGAGCTGTGGAGTGTCTACTGAAACAGAGTCAAACTGAAAAAATGAATGGAGAGACCTCCTTCTGTCCAGAGAGCTCAAACAATGTTAACTCAACCTCTGGCATGAGCAGAGACCACACTCTGGTGATCCATGGTGGAGCTGGAGAGGAGGTGATGCTGAATCCTGAAGTGATTGGAGTTATTGAGTTTGCTCTACAGACAGCCTTAACGCTTGGATCTCAAGTTCTTCAACAAGGTGGCAGGAGCCTGGACGCAGTTCAGAAGTCAGTAGAAGCTCTGGAGGACTGCTTCCTGTTTAATGCAGGCAAAGGCTCAGTATTCAACAAAGACGGCAAAAATGAATTGGAAGCAACCATCGTGGATGGCAATGCAATGAGGTCAGGATCTGTTGCTTGTGTGCAAAGTGTGAAGAACCCAATAAAAGCAGCCAGATGTGTCATGGAGAAAAGCTCCCATTCACTCATTGTGGGAGATGGGGCTGAGGAGTTTCTGCAAGGGTTGGATGAGAAGGAGAAGCCTGTTGGGCCTGAGTACTTCTACACTGATATACGTCACAGGCAGATGGCTGCAAAGCTCAGTGTTGGAAATACCTCAAAAAACAATCACCCCCAGACAGTAGGAGCTGTGGCCTTGGATCGTTGGAGTGGGTTGGCTGCTGCATCTTCCACAGGTGGGCTCGTAGGAAAGCTGAGAGGTCGAGTTGGAGACACAGCAGTAGTAGGGGCAGGAATATATGCCGATGATAAGGTAGCTATTACCTGCTCTGGAGATGGAGATGTATTTCTGAGGCACACAGTTGCACAGAAAATAGCCAGTCTCTACCACCACAAAGGCCACAGCCTTAGACAGGCATGTAGAGAAGTGATGGCTGAAAATCTGGATGGGATCTGTGCAGGAGTCATTGCTGTGGACAGTAAAGGTGATGCCATCGTTGAAACAAATGCTGGTGTAATGTTTGTGGCCTCAATGATAGGCGGCCTTTCACGAGTAGAGGTCCTCAGGCCCCTGAAGAGCTTCTCCAATGTGATCTGGGAAACAGATGAGCTGGTTGCCTACCTGGATCCCAACCCCTGGATCCCTGGGGCAACAATTCTGACAAGAAAAACTCTTAGTGGGGCAAGGAGCATCTTCAAGTTGGCCACACCGGATTTTGTGGCTATGATGCAAGAAACAAGAGCTGTGTCAAGCTTGCTATGTGAGCGACTGGGAGTGCAGCGCTGTGCTTTGGTTTTCAATCCAACTCCTGATCAACCAGCACAAATCAAACTGCTCCCACTTCATGGCCTAGAGCCAAAGTGGCAGCCCCATCTTGCACATGAAGAGGAATTCCACACCTCAGATCCTGGCTACTGCACCTCAAAGAGTGGCCCACGCTGGGATGATGAGGCACTGACCCAGGTTCAAGCCAAGATTAGAAATGGACTGCCAACACCAAATGCACCTTCTTGCTTTGACTTTTTTGGTGACGCCTCCAATGATAACTTGTTTAGTCGTATTGTACGTGGAGAGCAGCAACAGTGGAGAGTGTGGGAAGACAGTGAGCATGTTGCCTTCCTGACACCGTACCCAAACTCTCCTGGACTAACTGTTGTGGTGCCACGCAAACCACTCTCCAGTGACATCTTCAAGCTGGAGGAAGCTGACTACAAAGCACTGATCTTAGCCGCTTACAAAGTTGCCAAACTACTGGAGGAGGGGATGCGAGCTCGAGGCGTTGCCCTGATCTTTGAGGGCTTTGAGATTGACTATGCTCATGCCAAGCTAATCCCTCTGTTGCCTTCACCATATGGCACTAAGCCTGCTGAACTGCAAACAGAATGCTTCCAAACCTACCCTGGATATGTGTCATCACTGCACGGCCCAGCTGCTGACCCTGAGGCCCTCAAAAAGATCCACTCCAAAATCACCCAGTGTAGGCCTCCTCATTCATGGCAAGACCCTCAGTCTCACTCCACACTTGCCATCAAGAGCCAGTGGTATCGCAACCTGTTCAAGATTCAGAACACTCTTTTCCACAGCACTGTGGAATATTTCCACACTTCCTGCCAGTTCTCCTACGCTTTGACACCTCTCACCACAGACACCATCTCCTCACCAATGGGCCTGGGATCTGACTCAGAACCAGTTTCTGTTAGCCTGCTGGGCCAGGACATCTACCTGGCCGACTCAATGCAATTTGTACTTGAATACTTCCTTCGCTTCCAGGAGAATCTGCCAGGGACGTACTACATATCTCCCAGCTTCAGAGGGGAAGATCCTGATGCCACACACTTGAACCAGTTCTACCATGTGGAGTGTGAACTGCTGGGGAACATGGACAGCGCCATCTCTACAGCAGAGGGATACTTGGCTCATCTCACCAAGTCCATGTTGAAGAAACACTCTGATATTATCCTCAACACTGCCGGGACCCTTACACATGTCAATGCCATGCTGAATAAGCTGGATGGTAAAACGCCACTCCCTAGAATCCCTCTAGACCAGGCCATTCCCATGATGCCCTCTGCTGACTGCTTAGAGTGGGTTCAAGATGGACAGCCGCAGTTTGGCAGAAAGCTAACACGCAAAGGAGAGCGGGTCTTGATAGAGAAATATGGTGGCGCTGTTTGGCTGACGGAGATGGACCATCTCGGAGTTCCCTTCTACCAGGCGTATGTGGAGGGCACTGGGCGGTGCAAAGCTAAAGCTGCTGACCTCCTCCTGGGGCTGGGTGAGACTGTGGGTCTTGGTGAACGTCATTCCACCCCTGAGATGGTACAGGAGGCCCTCAGACACCATGCAGTGCCAGAGCAGTCCTACAAATGGTACATCAACATGCGGCAAGTGAAACCACTCCTCACCAGTGGATGGGGCATGGGGACGGAGCGCTACTTGTGTTGGCTGCTTCAGCATGATGACATCAGAGATATACATATCATTCCTAGGATGAAAGGAACAAAGTACATGCCCTGATCATGAGTACTACACTAATCTTCAGGGCATAGATGTGATATACTTGTAATAATGGGGCCAAAGAGGAATATACAGTATGGATTTTAACCATAAAAATGCCTCAATAATCCAGATCCTGGAACTTTTATCCAGGTTTGGGTGTCTTATAATCATCACAAATGATCTTTTCTGCATTGTCCACATAGAAAACTGCCAACAGAGCTTAGTCCTATCCTAACCTTGTACCCTTCAAAATAAAATGTCTCTGAAAATTGAGTGTTTTGGCACCACAACTAAAACTGGTGACATTTTACAGAAAAGACGAATATCAATACATCGTGTTTCAGTATTTCATTTCTTGTTGTATGACTTATTTATAGTGCTGACAAAATAATTAATTTCAGAGTGAAAGGTTTTTCAGACTATGTAAGGACAACAGTTCTTTAAGTGTTTGGCCATATTGTCATGAATATTAATACAACGTTGTCTCAGCCAGCAAATTCTCTTTATTGTTCCCCACTGTATTGTTTTGTTTTATTTCTATTAAATTGTCTTGGTATTTAAAGAATTTCTGTGAAAGTCATATGGATCGTGTATCATTGCTCTTTTTCATTAAGTAAAAATGACTTTTTAAAAACATATCAGGTGTGGATGGATTACTGATGGGGTCAATGGGACTTATCCCCAAGAACTGTGATCATGGGGCCTCACCATTGGTTCAAGATGGTCAGAGGCCGCTTGGCACAGAGACAAATATCACAAAACTAAATTGTGTGTATGCAAATGTAACATTGTAATTTAGAATAATGAAAGATAGGACAGTGGATTTATCATGGTCTCTGCTACTAGATTTTAAAGACAACATGCTCATTTTACAACATGTGTCAAATGTTTAAAGAAGAACCAAACATGATCCCCCGTGGTTTAATTTCTCACCTCTGGTGATATAAAGATGTACTCTAGGACTTGATGACGTCACTCCTGGGTTGGTACTGGCAAATAAGAGACACTTCTTTTTTTCGATTTTATTTTATTGTGTTTTATTTTATTTTGGTTTATTTTATTTTATTTTGTTTAATTTTATTTCATTTCATTTTTAAATTTAGTTTGTTCCACTAAACAACACACACTTCTGTTCACACCCAGCTACGCCTATCAGTAATGCTGGTGTGGTCAGAGGTTAAACAGGATTGATATTTTAGTGAGGGCAGTGAAATACTTCTTTTCAGTCTGATGTTAAGTTACTCTTTATTATCACAACAGACCTGAGTGGTTGATATCAATCCACCAATTAGGCTACAACAGCATCTCAGTTTCTCACTCTTACATACCTGAGCAATGAGCTGAAAGTGGCTGAACTCTATACTGGCCATCAGTATACAACCAACACTACCAGCTCTTAGAGGGAGTCAGTTAGTTCAATATTCATGATGCAAACTTCAGAGATGATAATTTATTTTTATGAAGACTGTACATGATCTGCATAGTTATAATGCTCTGGGACAAATCTTTGCTTACACACGTGCAAATCTGTACAAACACTTTGCAGAGAAGGATTTTGGTCAAAAGTGACCCAATATTTTCATAAATACTATGTATCTATGAAGGGTGAGAAATATTCATGAACACTGATATCCCACCAACAACGGTAAGTGAGATGTTATCCTCCCCAAACACTTCAACAACATCCAAGGTAACGTTGCAAAAGTCTCCATTGTACTTGAGATTCAGCTTTTGATGAGGTTGGTTCCCTCTATTCTATCAAGTATGAAGGCAATAAAATCTAACATAGCAAGTTAAACAGACCATCCAATAGAAACTGCATACCCTAAGGGCCAACACTGCAAATTAGTTAATTTGCTATGATGACTACAATTCAGTTAAATGCATTAAAGCCCACTGTCAGGAAGTACTTAATTGGGTGTATCAGACATTTTCATCATAAGTGACATTTGATTAAGTATTTATAAACACAACCGAGGTGAGCACAATTATACCACATTGTACAATAAACCTATTTACATCACTGGCATATTAGAATACAACCTCGAGCAAAAGTCACCTAATATGGCATCTTAACAGTGACATCATCTGGCAACATTTGAGTGGCTAAAATATAAAAACTGTGCAGCTGAGGAGCTCTTTGTCTCCTATAGATTGCAACCTGTTATAATGATCTTGCTTTCCAGTAAGATGTGATAAGAATTTAACAAAAACTCTGTGTATTTTAGGACTGATTTAAGATTTTATTGTTCGCCTAAAATTATTAAACGGGCCAGCTCCAACCTGTCTCTCCGACCCTTTAAAACCATACTTCCCCAAAGGTCACTCAGGTCTGATGACCAGTTGTTCCTTTATGTTCTAACAATCAAGGTTGAAGCACAGGGTAGATCGTGAGTTGCATCTACAAGCTAGGCTTGTTCCAACACTGCCTGTTTTTAAGTTCCTTCTTAATCTGGAATTGAACTCAGTATGAGGGTTGTCTTTCCATGTTATTGTCCTTTAGTCTTTTACACTGCTCTTTGTGTTTTTCCTTTGTTATTTGAAATAGTCTGTTTGCTGTCCCTGTGTTGCTTTTATATTTTTGAGTATGCAGCACTTTGGTCAACTGTTGTTGCTGTTTTTAAACATGTTTTATGTGTAAATTTGGGTTGGATTGGAACTGCAAATAATACCCAAAGAGGAGATGTATTTTTTATCCTCCTGGTTTACCTCTGTCTGCTTTCAGAAAAACAGGACATTGCCACTCTCTGTCTAAAATATTTTCCCATCACTGTATCTTAAATGATTTATAACAATACCCTGAGGTAACCCTTACATCATAAAAAGACAATGATAGAGACACAAACATTGCATCATTTTTTTTATAGCTCCATGTAAAATCTTTTAGATTTTTAAAATAGATATTTAGTATAGAAATAGTATATAAACATGTCAATATTAAAATGATTAATAAAACTATAAAAAGTGTAACTGCAGTGTGACGATAGTAACCCGGATGTACCGTTGAGTAGTAGACTATTTGTTTCCGGTTGTAACTGTCGAGTCTGACCCCCGGCTTGAGCAGAGCTCTGCCTCTGTGTGAAGATTGTCTTTGGTCTTATTTCTGAAACGTAGGTTAGTGCGTGTGTTTTTTGCTGCGTGTACTTGTCTGTTTGCTTCCTCTGTATCCTCCGCTCTGTTTTATGACTGCGTCTTGTCCGTAAGGCTGGTTAAAGGTAAGGTCGTAGCCTCACAGCTAGCTAGCGTGCTAAGCTAACATGCTAGTCATGAGTGAGCGAATGTGTGACTTTCCATGGAGCCAGCCATTTTCTGAAGACAAATGAACCCCAGTGGATTACTTAGCCTTTGTTTTGCAGTCAGTAGGGCCAGTGGTTACTGAACAGTTGCTGGAAATCAGGGAGACGGAAAGCCACGATGTGAAGCTAAGTGGTCTCGTTTGAATGGTTGCTAACCTTAGCCAACGCTACAGTCTTTGAGTTCTGCATTTGAGGGGCAGTGATGTGGTTGAGTGTGAACAGTTAGTGCCATCTAACAGACAATATCTGAACTGTAGAAAGGAGCAGGTTGTTGTGCCCTCTGGTATGAAGGTGGCAGGCTCTTAACTGTGAATTTAAAGCATAATCTACCATCTCCAGTGCAGTGATAGGGCTGAATTAAAATATTTGCTGCATGGGTCATGGAAGAACTGTCGGAGCATGTTAGCGTGTTGCATCCCTATATATTACTCTTTATAATTCAGATCAGGATGGTCACTAGATAAGAGTGAAAGGCAGGCAGCTTTCCTTGGGAGCTTCGTGCAGAGTTTCTAACTGCAGTGCATAAACTGTTTTGTTAATCTCTACAGCAGCTCTTGTTCTCTGTTTCTCTCCACCCATTATCTCTGATTGTGACTTCATTCTAGTCCTTCATTTCCGACCAGTGACATCCCTCAATGACCATCCAGTATGATGACCAGATTAGGTTTCAGCCCACATGACCTTTCTATTATTTCAGATAAGGTTGCATCATCCTACAACCCCAATTTCAGAAAGGGTTCGAAGCTGTGTAAAACCTTAGTAAAACAAAATACAATCATGCGCAGATGCTTTTTGACCTATTTTCAACTGAATACAGTCCAGAGACAAGATATTTAATGTTTAAACTGAAAAACTTAGTGTTTTTTTGTATGAATGTACAGTCACTCTGAATTTGATGCTTGCAATATGTTTCAAAATAGTTGTGTTGTTTACCACTGTGTTACATCCCCTTTTCTTTTAACAACACTCAGTAAGCATTTAGGAACAGAGGACACTAATTGTTGAAGTTTTGAAAGTGAATTTCTTGCCCATTTTGCTTGCTTGCTTACGACTTGAGTTGCTCACCAGTCTTGGGCCTCCATTGACTTATCATGTGTCTCATAATGTGTGGCACACATTTTCAATAGGAGACAGGTCTGGACTGCAGGCAGGCCTGTCTAGTAGGTGCACCCTTTTATGAAGCCATGCCGTTGTAACATGCATAATGTAGCCGGAAAAAGATGTCATCTAGAAAGAAGCATTTGTTGCCTCAAAACCTGTATGTACCTTTCAGCATACACAGGTGTGCAAGTTACCCATGATGCCATGGACTCTAATACAGCCCCATACCACCACAGATGTTGGTTTTGAACTTTGTCTGGTAACGATCTGGATCCTTTTCCTCTTTAGAGGACACAACGTCCACAGTTTCCTGACACAGTTTGAAACGTGGACTTGTCAGAGTGCAACATGTGCTTTCCATTTTGTGTCAGTCCATCTCAGATGAGCCCAGACAAGATGGCACCATTTGAGGATATTGTCGATATATGGCTTTCACTTTGTATGGTAGTCTTACCTCAAGTCTAGTCTTAATTTGTAGATGCAGCGATGAAACTGTGTTTACCGATAGGGTTGTTCCTGAGCTCATACAATAATATCCTTATAGAATTATGTAGGTTTTTAATGCAGTGCAGCCCAAGGGATCAAAGGTCACGTGTATTCAGTATTGGTTTTCAGCCTTGCCCCATACATGCAGGGATTTCTTCGGACTCTGAATCGTCAGATGATATTATGGATTGTAGATTGTGAAATCCATAAATTCCTTGCAGCTGTGCTTGGACTATTTGCTGACCCAGTTTTTCACAAAGTGACTATTGTGAATAGCTCGTGAACAGCTGAGCCTTTCTAGGATGCCCCTTCCATACCCAACATTTATTCTTTATTCTGTTCCCAATTAAGCTGTTTACCTGTGAAATGTTCCAAGCAGGTGTTTCTTGAGCCTTCCACAGCTTTTTTGTCTTTTGATGCCCCTTACTAGCTTTTTTGGAACATGTTGCCAGCATCAATATCAGAGAACAGCGTCCCCACTTTTTTGGAACAAAAACATGATGCAACTTGCTATCTGTTAACATCAGTCCTTTCATCACACGACTTCTGCTCTCCTTCCCCTAGGTGCCAGGGTGTCCCCCCTCTCCATGTGTGGTCCCTAATGGGCGGCTGGTCTCGCAGTGCCGTGCTGGAGCTGTACCGGGCGCTGCTCCGTGCAGGGCGTCACCTTCAGTACACTGACCGCAATTATTATCGCCGTGCTGTGGCACGCGAGTTTCGCCGCTGCCAAGCCCTGACGGTACCTGAAGATAAGGAGGACGCGCTGAAGAGGGGCCAGTTCTTCCTCAACAGCCGACTGGGTGGGCTTATGTAGGGGAGGAAGGGGTAACAGGTCATCTGGAGGGGGGTTAAAGGTCGTCTGGAGGTGTATCTCCCAGGTGGGTTTGCAACTAAGAAAATAGTCTTTTCAGTGAAAATATTTAGATGTGTGGGCTATTTAGTTTGTAGGATAGGGCAAAGGTCCCAGGTCATGAGTAAGACCATGTGGGGTGGGATTACTCATAGTTTTCCTCCTGAAGGCGTAATATTAAATCACTGCCTCTGAGCTCAGCAAAAAAAGAAAAGACCTTTCTCTGTCCCTGTCCTCTTCCTACCAGCGTCCCTCTGTCTTACTCTCTTTATCTCCTCTGTGTTCAGTGGCAGGATGGCGGGGGTGAATGGAGACCGCAAAGGGAAGAAAGATGACAATGGGATTGGCACAGCCATTGACTTCATGCTTTCCAATGCCAAGCTGGTGCTGGGAGTGGGAGGAGCAGCCATGCTCGGCATTGCAACACTTGCTGTCAAAAGAGTAAGTGAGAAAAGATTTGTTGACGGCTTTTAATTTTCTTCACACCCCTCCTCTCCCTTGTATCATGAAGTCTTACTCAAGCATCCATACCAACATGAATAATGTGCACACATTGTTATTTGTGGTGCAGATGTATGACCGGGCCATAAGTGCTCCCACCAGCCCCACCGGTATGGAGCCGACAGGAAAGAGAAGCTGGGAGGAGCCAGCCTGGATGGGTTCGTCACCACGGGTACTGAACCATGACATGAAGTCCACAGTTAGCAGGTCTCTACAGTCTCTGCCCACCTCCTCGCATGCTTTTGAACCAGGTAAGGAAAACAAAGTGCCCTGTAAAAGTTTAATCAGTCCCTCATCAGTGACTACGTTTACATGCACAAAATAATGTCGTTTTTGCACTTATTTTGCAAAAAACAATATTCCTACTAAGCTGTTTACATGGCTAATAAAAGTGAATATTCCACTAATATTCCTGTTTACATGCAGCTGTGCATACTTAAATTAACATGCCCTTATTTGTCATTAATCTTGTCAAAATACGGAAAAGTATAGCGCCTGGAGCTGCTTGTGCCATTTTGCTTCTTTGCATAAAAATAGGATTTTGTCGTAGTTTTCCACCGGTGACAGATTTGTGGAACCATGCAACCACATTCTTCCCCTTTACTCCTTCAACCACCTTCTTGATAAGGCCACAGTTGTGATATTTGCACATATCCAAAAACCTGCTAATATCCAAGTTTAAAAGCAGTTGTGTTTCTCCTTCATTCTTCCTTCATTCTGCTTCATTCAGAAAAAAAACTAATTCAGGAAATCCAAACAGAATATGCTGTTTACATGACCCGAATCAAATTCTGAATAACAGCGGAATATTAGTGTGCATTTTAATGTAGTCACTGTCTCCAGTGTCTTTTTGGTATTATGTTTTGCAGTATTGACCAGCCTGTTATGTGATTTAGACTTTCAGCCAGTTTCCATTTTATCTGTTGACAGACAGCCTATTTGGAGGACTCTTGCTCTTCCTCTACAGTGGGTGTTGGCTCTCTGTAGTGCTGTAGTTAGTCAGCTCTTTTAGTTTGATATGATGTAGTTGAACCTTTAATGTTTTAATTTCTCACACTGTAAAAGCCCCTTAATGTAGTATTTGTAGACTGACATTTTGACAAAACCTTCATATCTCTACTGTTTTTTTGTAATATTTACCTGCTATCTTTCTTTCAAGAATCACTATTTAAAATAGTGGAAGAGGGAAAACTGCAATATTCTCCTGTGTCTATGTAACTTCCACTTGCTCCTGATCTCCCCAGACTGTCTGCGGAGGGCTCTGGGTCGAGCTGCTGTTGGAGGCAGCGGTGCCACTCAGTCAGACCTGCAGCGGGCCCGAATGCGTCTGTCGCTGCAGGAACATCTGTGGGAGTTCTACCAAAATAATGTGAACATCCCCACTGAGGAGCAGGCTCTGGCGAGGAGGGCAGCGCTGGACATCTGTGCCGAACTCAGAGTGTTCCTTCACGCCAAACTGCCCGACATGCCGCTAAGAGAGATGTACCTGAGTGGCAGTCTGTACGATGACCTGCAGGTAAGAGGTCACACACACTTGGTAAATAATGTGTGTCTTTATAGAGCCTAAAAATATTGCAGTATTATTTACAAGCCATTTTGCCCAGCCATATATTATCCTTATATTATTTTATATACTTAATAATATTTGACTTTTTGTCTGTCTTTCCAGTGCAGTTAGCTTTATAGTTAGGTAATTTTGAGAACAGACTAAGCCTTCAGCCTGCCACACTTTCTTCAGTTTTATCCCCTTCCTCCATCTTTAGGTGGTGACAGCGGACCACGCCCAGCTCATGGTGCCTCTGATCTTGGAGAAGAACCTGTGGTCGTCCATCCCCGGGGAGGACACCATCATGAACGTCCCAGGTTTCTGGCTCGTCCGCAGGGAGAACTTGGAGTATTTCCCACGGAACAGCAGCTACTGGGACCGCTGCATGGTCGGAGGCTACCTCTCTCCTAAATCAGTCCTCGAAGTGTTTGACAAGCTTGTGGCGGGCTCTATCAACTGGCCGGCTATAGGGAGCGTCCTCGACTACATCATTCGTCCTGTGGTTCCCTCAGAGACACTGACCCTGGAGGTGCAGTATGAGACGGACCGGAAACTATACGTGGACTTCTTACCGTTACTTGTGATGGAGGACGGAACCTCACTGATCGCCAAACCGCATCGACTTGCTGCAGAGCGCCATGAAAACCTGTGGCGGCAGAGCTTCCGCGTGGCTGAGACGGCACGACTCAGGGCCCTGGACCAGGAGGACGGAGGCTGCCGATGCGCCTGCCTGAAGCTGGCGAAAGCCGTGTGCAAGCTCAACCCTGCCCTTAACCGGCTCAACGCCAGCCAGCTCACCAACGCCATCTTGTTGCTGTGCGAAAAAGAAGGCGACTGGACCCAAGAAGCGCTGGCTGACCGCTTCCTTCAACTGCTACGAGCGCTGGTGGGACACCTAGAGGCCGGGAGGCTGCCGTGCGCCCTCAGCCCTAAAGTTAACTTATTCTGTGAGCTGACTGCACAGGAAGTGGACGAGCTGGGGTATACGCTCTACTGTGCCCTCTCAGATCCCGAGGGGCTGCTGAGAACTGCTGTGGCACAGCCACCCAACCCCTGACAACCTCGAATAAGAACGTCTCTTCGCAGCAACATGGCATTGAAACGTCAGCCACTGTTTTGCGGGCAGTGGTGACCTCGAGCCATAATGAGGTTCCTGAGGGGGGAAAAAACAACTGCATGGAATCATCCTCTCTCCTGAAACACTCGGTCTCTTCAGTCTTAAATGCCATCAGTGAGAAAACAGGATACACACAGTAGCAGTAACTTCTGTTGAGTCTTGACATGAAAGCTGTATGTGGTGTGATGCTATTTTAATCTCCGAAGAAAGTGAAGGCCTATTGGAGTCCACTGCTCTCACTAAAGCCATTGTATTAATGAAGTTAAGAGGCGACATGCTGTTAGAGCTCTTATATATTAGGATTAAGTCTCAATGGACAGGAAATACATGAAGTCTGAGATACAGTATGTACATCTGCATCATATTTGAGCTCTTTTTAACTGGCTGGAGAGTTTCAGGAGGACATACAGGTCCAATGCCGTTAAATGTTGTCCACTCTGTTTTGAGATGGGTCCAACTCACTGTGTCAAAGGGTAGTGTAATGTTGATTTTGTGTAAGCTAATAAATTGTCAGTCAAGCCTAAAGAGACAAGCTAACCATCTTTTCATGCTCTGTTTGTTATCACACACAATCTTAAAGGTCCAGTGTGTAGGATTTAGTCGCATCTAGCAGTGAGTTTGCAGGACTGAAACTTCCCCCTAGTGCCAAGTGTGTAGGAGAACTACAGTGGCCAGTGCTAATATCTAGAGCCATTGTGAAGTGTCCGTTCTGGGCTACTGTAAAACAGTATGGCAGACTCAAATGTAGATGTAAACAGGTCATTCTCAAGCCTTGTTTCCACCAAGCAGTACGGTACAGTTCAGCTCAGTTTTTTTCTGTTTCCACTGTGAAAAGTTGTGGATGGTACCAGTGGAACTGTTCTGAACCATCCCCATTTTTGGCCCCCCCTCTGTTGGGGTACCTAGCACACAGATCTGGTACTAAAAGGTGGAGATGTGAACACTGCAGTCTGTTGATTGGTCAGTAGAGGACGGTCACTCTGCTCAGGGCTGAGTTGTGTCTGGTTTTGAGGCTCATGTAACCACTGTTCATACTGTGGAGAGTTTTATTAGTAAACTGTAACTATAAAATGAAAGGATGTTTTGCTGCCTCTCACAGCAGCTGGAGTCGGAGAAAAAATAACTTCATTCACTGGGCCGACTGCCGGCAACTTTTAAGGTGATACATTTACCTGTTGTGTTGCTCAGTGTCTGAGTTAACAACGTTAATCCATCAACACACCTTAAATTTCACTGTGAAAACTTTGACCATCACTTAAGTTTTTATATGACAAACACTTTTAGTGATGAGTGGATCTTCAAGCATTTCTGTTTATTAATTCGACCATGTTATGTGAACTGCATGTAGTCTAATCCTCACTCGGAGAAAAAAAAAAGCATCATGGAGCGTTGTTCCTGTGGGCTCCAGCAACACTAAACCCCTGAGCTTGCCTGAGAAGGACTAAATGCACAGACCTGCTATTTTTAAATATCCCATGGAGAGAGACTCTCACTGCAGCCTGTTTTATTTTGTTCTGAAAATGTCAGTGTGCAGCCTCGTTCTGTGGACGATAACAGGGTGCAGACTTCCCTCTGTGTTACCGGTAATGAGGAAATACAGTGAGTGACAACAACCCCGCCCACATTCAAGAGTACTGTTTGTGGTGGAAACACTAGGGTCTAGGAACCATGTCTACTTTTGGTTCCAAAGGTACTATACCGAAAGTGTTTGGTGGAAACGGGGCTTATGGTAACAAAAACACAACGATCCATATTTTCAGGTGATTATAAACTAATAAAGACACAGCTATGAATATTAAAAACCAGTTCTACTAATAGATGCCCCTAAATCCTACACACTAGACCTTTAAATACTGCTGGTGTTTGGTCAGAGTTCAGTGTGAAGTCAGGGTTTTGTCAGAACTTCATTAATACAGTGGCTACATTAAAGACGTGTGCTCTCCATGTTTGCAGGAATCTGCAGAAAACAAACGTTAGGCTGTGATTGGAATGTGTGCAGCTTGCATGTGTTACCTTCCTAATCTAGAAACAAACAGGTGAATATACACTGAGTTATATGTTGATGTCTATTTGTAATATTTCAAACTCACCATTCAACTATAAATCAGACGTAAAGTTGAATCCACACATGGAATATGCTAGAGCTTATGAGAATGTGAAGTTTTCTGGTTTGTCGCCGATCATGAAATCCATAATTTGGACAATGTTACCATGTGACTGTCTAATACAGAGCTGCTCTTTGTTTGTTACAACAAGGAGGTTTCTTCTTCAGTCCCACATTTGTTGCTTTGGGTCACAGGTCTGATATGCTTTATTATCTTGTTTCTTTTATGACCTCCATCACGGGTTGTTTTGCACTGTCATGATGTTAGTAAGGTGGTCCAAAGTGTCTCAGTAGGACATTCAGAAAGTGCTTTAGTCGACTGGTTTTTGCTTTAATTTAAACTCCAGTTTCCTCCAGGTTATTATTATACTGACTGTTTTAAACGTGGGTTGCAGACACTGGCAGCCCAGTATCTCTGGCTGGACACTTAAGTTCCTCAGATACTTTTTTACCCACAACACACTGCTGTAAACATGGTACTTCAGTCATATCATATACATGGGACGTTTGTCATCTGGTGAATTAGTATCAGTATTAAAGGGATATTTTTCAACCTGGACCCTATTTTACCATGTTTTATGTGTAAGTGACTCATGGAGACAACGACTTTTGAAACTGGTCCAGTATTGAACGAGAGCCCCCAGCCAGAGTGGCAAAACAGGCTGTAATGTAATGCCTACAGGCAGTTTACCTGGACGTCAATGTACGTCCACTTAAAGTGTTTGTTTTTGCCACTAACAGACTCACATTGTTACTAAAAGTGTCTGACAACAGCGTGGAAATGATCCCTACAAGGAAATGAAATGTTTTTTCCTGTGTGCTGCTGGTCTGTTATTGTGACCAAGTCTTGCTTAAGGAGAAGTCTTGTTCTGAAATCTTGTGAGATGTGACTTGTGACTTGAATGGTGGAAACGTTAGAGTTAGAGTGAGGAGTTTGTTGTGTTAGCTTCGTGTTATCTATCTGTAATGTCTTTCTGGCCAAGGACCCTAAGGAGCAGGGACCCCTCACTACATATATCATGGTCATCGTAAGTGCTAAATTGTAGGCAACTGGACTAGCTTGAGTTTCTTGAAGACTTTTCACCTCTCATCCAAGAGGCTTCTCCCACTCTAAAGGACTGGTGCGGAGTCGCAGGCTTTGTGAACCCTCACAGAGTCGTTAAGGTCACATGTGAGTCGTTGACCCACCCTGGCCATCATGTGCGTCGTTAGGGTTAACGACTCAAACTCAGAGCTCACATGTGACCCCAACGACTCTGTTTGGGTTCACATCCACACAGAATTTAAAGCCCGCGACTCTGCACCAGTCCAAACATCTTCAAGAAACTCAGGCAAGTCCAGTTGCCTATGATTTAGCACTTATGATTGTCCTGGTTCTACAATAATGTAGGGGGTTGCCAAAAGTTCTATATAAAAACATATACTTGTTTATGGTGTATACAATACTAAGCTATTGGAATAGTAATTATTGACAGTTCATATTTTTAAACATCATGTTTTAATGTCAGCTAGGACAGGCTCCAGCCCTCCTGCAACCCTGTACCAGGATAAATGGCTACAAAAATGAAATGTTTTAATGTTAAATATACATATGGAAGGCATGTTATTTAGCGTAGAGTAGCTCACATGATTGCAGGAGGATTCATGGATAAAAATTAGCCTTTAATCAGTGTTGTACTGTAAATCAAATGGGGTTTTTTAACTGCTAAAAATACTTAGGACTTACGTTAATGTGCATTTTCACCTTAATATGCATTTCAAACAACATTTTGGCAGCCCTCCTGCTGTTACTCTGAAGTCCTCCCTGTTGAAGATCCATGATCTAAAGGACTTTCAAAGCCATGACTGAATATTTAGCTGATTTTGACAATGTGAAAAAGTCCTGCGAGAGTTCAGAACAAGACTTCTACTAAAGCGAGACACGCTAAGAGACCGACCAGATCAAGTGAAAGGTAAAGAAACACATTTTACTCCTCTGTGGGGATCATTTTCATAATGTCGTCAGTAACTTAAACTAACAATCTGAGCCTGTCAGTGGCAAAAACACGCACTTTTTGAGGACTTAAATTGAGGACTCAAGGACTATATTGCAGCCTGTTTAACATCTTGTTAATCCTGGACCAATTTTAAAATCTCCATCAGTCACTCAGACTCAAAAGCATGTCAAAATCCAGGTTAAAACAATGCCATAGTTTTACTTTAACACTCAGGCTTGATGCAGTCAGAGCGTGGAGCCTGTTACCTCTGTCGTTCAGTATTTGTGTGTTGAGTCCACATTAAACCCTGATTAACTTCTAGGTGCCCAGTCTGTCTACAGTAGGGAGCCAGACATGGATTAGTGCAGCATACTAGGCCATGTCACGCAGTCCTGACCCTGCACAGGAAGTGTTTGGCACCATATGTGTATAATAATAGTTTACAGGTGCTAATCTCCTTTAGATGACTATCTGATCGAGCGGGATCCACTCGCAGATCCTCTGTCGTAAAAAGCAGCTTTGATAGCCGAGGTTTCTGATGCTAGATTAGCCTGCTGCTCGCTGCAGGTGACAGCAGGTGGAGTCGCTGCAACAACAGCTGCCAGAAGTGGAGTTTGTGTCTCTCTCTCTGACTGACTGTCCAGAATATGTTGTCTAAGAATAATCACATGGTTGCTTTTTGTTCTCACCTTTAGCCTTAGGATGAAAATAATTGCAGTGATGTGGAGCAAGTGTCCCCTCAATCCTCAGTTTGTATGTGTCGTGTACAATATGGAGGGATTTGTCTCTAGTTCCGTTGTGCATTCAGTTAATAATCATCATCCAGATAATAATGGACAAACAGGTGAATATTTTTGTATTTATTGTACATTTGTAACCAAAAAAAGAGCCGATTATTTATTTGCATTCAAATCAACATGTAAAGTACCACTTCCTGTGCTTCATTAAGTGCTTTGTTCTGGATGTACTGATATAAAATGAATCCACAGTAGATCCTTGTTTGCGTATTAGGCGTCTTCCTTTGCAGACCTAGTTTATGCCACTGCTGTGCTGAAGGGAGAGGAGTCACTGTGCCACATTTGTAATGTCATTGTAAAACAGGAACCCAAAGTAGATCACTACCTCTACCTTGTGGAGTTCATACTAGCCATGTGCTTCGCTGCATGCTGTGTATTTCCCCCCAGCTTTTTTTTTTTTTTTTTTTTTTTTTTTTAGTTCAGCTCTGGAGCTGAACGGTGCAGCACTTTGTATACTTCATTAAATGTTAAAAAAATAACATTCATTTTTGTTTTTTTTCTAAGGATTCATCATTCAAACCCTTATTTATTTAAGATTTGGGAATCAATTGAGCGAAACCCTCTTATTCAATGATGTTGAGTGTGAACAAAGACATTAAAAAAAGTTATCCAACATGCAAACCACTTAAAATAAAAATAAAATAACACAAAACAGAGGTGGGGCCAAGTCATTTTACAACCCGAGTCAAATCTGAAGTCCTAAACTTCAACTTTTGAGTCCAAAGCAAGTTATAATGCACTGTTCACCAAATAACACCGTTTAACAGCAAAATAAAAAATATTAAATTAACAAAAATCATAAAAACTTTTTAAAAGTGTACTTTTTTCTCACAGGTTAATTAAAACAACTGTGACTGAACATAATCATAAAAAAGTAGTGTAGTGTGCTGATAATAGTATTGTAGTAGTGCTGATAATTCACATTCATTTCACGTAGCATTAACCAGTCAGAGACAGAATTAATTTTGTGTTACTGTCCTGTCTTGTCGTATTTATCTCATCTCGTATTGTAAAAATCTCTTAAACTTTCTCCTCCCAAATTGGCTTGAGGGAAGGTGTCAAGAATTTTCAAGTCAATAGGCTCAAGTCCAAGTTAAGCCACAATTCACTGGTGTTAAAATCCAAGTTGCATGTCTTTATTTTGAGTCTGAAGTCATCACATTTTTTAAAATAAAGGGTTAATTACAAGCAGACAACCAATTACCAGAGACAAAGAATACAGTAAATGTATATACTTGCAGATACAAAGAGTATTGTGGTGTGCAGCAGTTTAAACAGCATGAAACAGTGTGTACCCCATAAAGTTTTAATTATTTCACATTGTGAAAAAGGGATGTGTAACTAAGTTATACATCATCAAACTGGGAGACATTCCAGTACATTATTTTGAGTTTGTTAGGAGTCCAGGCATTCTTGAACTTAATTCAAACTTATTTATAAAGCGCATTTAAAAACAACTCACATTGACCAAAGTACACAAGCAATAAGATGCTAAAAACACACACATAAAAGGCAACGTAACTGTCAGGTACACAGCTCACACATTTAGAGACACAACACACACAGGCACGCGTCAGGGAAAACCACATCAGGGGGACTCAGATGCTATTGAATAACAGTGGGTTTTGAACCTGGACTTATACGAGTCAATGGTGGGGGCAGATCTGATTGGGAGGGGAAAAGCAGCCTGAGGTCAAATTATGACTCGAGTCTGACTGGAGTCCAAGTCATGTGACTGGAGTCCACACCTTCTGACAAGCAGTAACAATGTAAACGAGTTAAAGCTAACATACAGGATAATAAACATGCTATGGGGTCGATGTATAATTAAAATGAGATCTAAAATTCAGCATTTGAGCAGCTGAAACAGCAGCAGAGTCCAAGTTTAGGTCCACTGTAAGAGAAAAATATTGATTGTACAGTTCATTTTCAGTGGAGAAGAGGGAGCGTAATCTAATTTCTCAACAGAAAACAAAGTATTATTCTCAATGCAGTAGTCAGTGTTAATATGATGCTTAAAGTTGAGGTTAATGTCCAGCCAGACACCAAGGTATTCAGACTGAAGCACTCTCTATCATCCATATGGATTTATCGAAGTTTAGCACTAACTTGAAACCACATTGAGACAATCAAAACCCATCCATTCAAATTTTGACAAAACATTTATTCATTTATTTAAAGCTTTATTCAGTGAGATTTGGTAATAAAAATTTACATTGGCATATTAATAGAAACATCCTGAGACCTTCAGCGTACAAAAGCAGCCCCAATTAAAACACCTATTAGTCGCATTGGGAGCTGCAAATGTGGTTCAGTTAGACATGAAACAAAATGACATCCCAAACTTTGAGGTGCATTTGTTCCCCCGAAACATCTACATAAAAAAATAAACAGCACATCAAATGCATAGCTCCCGTTGAAGATAAAGCTCAAACCTAAAACAGAAAAGGAGTGAAGCAGTCCCTTTGTTCAGTGGCACAAAACATCAGCACTCCTTGCTAACTGTTGAAATGGCGATTACTGCAGCCAGCAGCCAGTTCCTCATGTACACCTCATTATTCTAAGCAGATGTGAGATATCTGTAGTCTTGCAGTGATAAACAGTGACCATTAAATGCTTCTGATTGCTGCAGATGACGTGACGCAACATTAATGATGAAATTTAGCTTCGCTTGGTGCAACATTTGAAAGTCAAATAACCACTAGAAAAGAGAAGTGCAACATATTAAACACACACATAGTGTTCAGTAATCTACTTGGCCGGGGCGAACCCTACACGGTCGGCGTTCCTGTCGAACACGGTGTAGTACCTCCCGATGAATACGTCTCCCAGGATCCACAGGGGTCCCGCGGGAGGGGGGATGTCCATGGCCATGAAGCCTGAGAGACAGATTGATGTCCCCATCTGAGTCTCCTGCATCAAAAAGGAGACAGACATTTTCAGCTTCTCTTTGGAGTCAGTTTCATTTTTACAAAAATATGATCATATTTCTTCAGAGAGTGCAGTTAGTTACAGTGTGGGCTCCATGCTTACTGCGGCAGCTTGTCGGACCATCGCAAAGGGGCGTGGCTTAGCGAAAGGTCTATTGATTTAAACAACTGACTGATAAAATCAAAGTGAATGTCATCCATCTTGAGATAAGTGCATCTACCTTTATGACATAATCCTCTCCAGTCAGGTTAAACATCTTCCCTCCGATGTTGAAGGAGATGACGGGCAGAGATGGGATCTTCTTACAGTCGATCCAGTACTAGAGAGGAGGAAGAGGAGGATATGTTTAAATGATCTCGAGAGACTATAAAGACAAAGTGAGCAAACTGCTCCAGTGAAGGTTTTAAACGTTCTATATGGAAGAACAAAAGTGCAGCATCATGTCTTCTGCCAGGCAGCTCTGTTTTACCTCTCCCATCAGCAGGGGCAGGGCTCCGATGGCTTTGTGCAGCGCTCTGATTTCCTGCACAGGGCCTACGATTTGGGACGTCCCCGTGTCGACGATAGCCTGGCAACTGGTCTTGCAGAGAGTCAGCTGGTTGCCAACTTCAACTCTGCAGGGTGGGTTAGAGAGGGAGCAGCAGCAGGGCAGGGCAGAGAGACAAGAGGCAGCAGTTTATTAGCAACACCTGCTGAGAACTGTGTCGTCATGCTGCTGTAATGCAGCCTGTACACTCATTTAAACTACATTATGATTTTATATTATCCATAAGACTATCCCTTTTCGTGCATGCACTCATTTCATGACAAAATTTTGAGAGGCCTCAGAGTCCTTCACACTCTGAATACTTCATGTGAGGAGGCCTTTGGTGTCTGCACGCAAAGATAAGATGAGGAGGACTCTGGGGACGTTTCCAACTCCCATGATAAACATGGGTGAGAAACTGTCTACACACAGGGCTACACACATCGTCTACCTCCTCTCACCCCTCCCTCATGGTGTGATTAAACATGATTCTGTATGACGTGGGACACACTGTATAAAACTGTTGATGTTACTTTAAAAGGCGAGGTTGGCGTTTTTCAGCATTGACCCCATTTTCTCATGTTTTTGTGTCTGAGTGACTGAAGGAGACAACATTTTTTAAACTAGTCTGGTATGTAGCGAGACTGGCTGCAATGCAAGCAGTCGAGGCATGTTCACAATGTCATTATACGTCCACTAAAAGGGTTTGTTTTTGCCACTGACAGGCTCAGATTGTGATTCTAAGTGTCTGGAGAGGATCCTTACAGAGATACATTTTGTTAATGAGCAAGATCCTTTTTGTTTAACCAGAAACAGCCCTGAAATCATCATCGCTAAACCTACCAGACTCCATTTAAAAAAACATTTATTTTATCAGTGTAAAACACGCTTCTTCTAAAGTTTCCCATGTTTGTGCATCTAAGTGACTGATTGGAATTTTTGGGTTGTTCCAGTACAAAGTGAGAGCCATCTACATGCTCATATTATCATTGTACGTGTCTGACAACATTATGGAAAGACACTTATAAACCTTTGTTTCACCAGAAACCACCCGAAATCCCCATCACCAAACTCACCAGACTCCATTTAAGAAAACAGTAATTTTGCCATCGTAAAAATACACTTTGTTTAAAGTCAACAGAAACAATAGTGTTCCAACAATCACTGATTCTGATTTGATTGAAATTAACCCTTAATTCACCCAGTTAGATATGAAAATATGCTGCCTCTATACATGTTAAAATTACTGTTTATCTAGGTCTGGTGAAATTGGCAATGGCGATTTGGGTACTTGGGGGATTTGAGAGTTCCTGGTTGAATAAAAAAAGATTTTACACTTTTACAGAAAGGTCTATCTCTGTAGGGATCCTCTCTGGGATGTTGCCCAACACCTAGAGCAATAATCTGAGCTGTCAGTGGCAAAAACAAGCACTTGAAGTGGACATACACTGATTGTGCAACATTGCAGCCTGTTTCGCTGTTGCCAGCTGAAACCCTCGCGCTCAACAACAGTTGTTCCCATTAGTCACTAAAGGTGTTTTCACACGATCCTTCTCAGCCCTCTAAGCAGACTCAGAGCTTTGACTCAGCAGTGTTTGTGCATATGCCACATCTGGAGACGTGCAAGTAACTTCCGTGGACCAAACTACTCCTCATCCTGTGTCCTTGCAAGCGTTACAGGCCGACATGGTTTCATCTGTGTTTTCCAAGCGTCCCGGTGCAACAGCATGTGATCTAGAGGGCTAAATATAATGGCAAAGAGCAAAGCGAACCTGGAGCGCTTTGTGTTCACAGGGCACAGGTTAAGTGAACCGTACTGCGGACTTGAAGCAAGGTGGTCTGAGTTTGGTTCGCTTCAGAGGGGTCTGAGTTCTCTTGGAGTGTTCACATTTGCGCATAAAATGCTGAGTCACAGCCCTGAGTCCACTGACAGGGCTGAAAAGGACCAAGTGTGAAAACACCCAAAGACATAAAACAGTGGGGAAAATGAGTCTTTTTTGGTATAACTGTGTCAATGCATTCATGCATTACCAAGATCTTTTCTGGAATCTGATTTGTGTTGCAATGAACATATATTCAAGAACAGGACACCTGAAAACCAGAAGTACAAGCTTTCCACGTCAGTGTGAAGCTACTTTCAATAGCCAATTGTGTTGATGACAAACACAGAACAGAAAGTGTGTCAACCTTGACTACACTGTTCCAGTTCCTTCTAACAATGACGCCACGGAAAATGTCATTCTCACCCGCTCATCTCGATCTGCCAGTAGGCCTTCCGCGTGACATTAACATAGTGCAGGTCTCCGGTGTAGTACTGAGGGTCTGTCCCGCCCAGCATCAGCTCTCCGCCCACTGCTGCTGCCGGGTCTCTGAGGGAAGCAGAAACCACTGTTAACAAAACAACCTAATGTGTCGAGTCATTTCACAACTGGGGAAAACCCCAGTTACTGAATGGAGAACTGGGAGCAGCAGTGAAAAGCAAAGTTAACACCAAGTTTAACAACAAACCACAAAGTCTATCTGACAGTTAAACCAGCACAGAGCAGCCATAACTGAGCTGCTTTATTAGTGTATTATTTATATAATTCATGCTTCTGTCAGACACCAACCTGCTTATGTAGAAAGAGAAAATGTTCTGAGGCAGCAGCTTGCCGGCCATGGCCGTGTCAAACACCGGGATGACGTTAGCTACTGATATGGAGGGGTAGGCCATGCCCAAGACCCCGTCGAACCGCGCCACTGCAAATGTGATGCCAGGCTGCTTCACTGCTTCACCAAACTGCTGGCCAGGAACAGCCAGACCTGCAACCTGCGAGCAGCACAGAGACGATGTCGAGAGAAACAAAACAAAAAACAAGTCTATTAAGGAAATGATAGGAATGGTGTGACCACCAAAACTTAGGAATGCAGTCAAACAAAGAGCTATGTGAGTGAATGTGTGTCTCAAACTCACAGAGACAGTGTCTCCGCTGATGAAGCCAGACAAGCTGCCTCTGCCGTACCGGATGGAGAACTCTGTGCCGTTCTTAACGTATGTGCTCGACTTCTTGGAGTTATAACGACGATGAAGCCCTAATGAGAGAGGACAGACGATCAAAATGAGAATGTGCGGATGGTTGTTAGTGTACTGTGTTCACAACAACTCCGGCAAATCAACTCCGTTGATTCCTGTGCAACCTTACAACTCTGTCCAACTACTGCAACTTTTCTGCAAAACAGACACATCATTGTTAATTCATCAGTCATAGCAGTCCCCTCGCACAACGTCACTAAACAAACCTCCTTGTTTTTGGTTGTAAAGATACAGACGTGCAACAAAAACGTCTCACTGTAATCAACAAAAATTTCTGCTTAAGACTGTGCAAGGCAATCCCCTGATGTTCTACAATACAAAATTCTTACACTGTTTTGGATCATGTGCGTCGTTCTGGTGAAACAAAGGAAAATTCAGCAATTGACAAACACTTTCCTGCAGCAAAACACACACCCAGAGAATGGCTGAAATGCAACAGACAACTTCTGCATTCGCATCTATTGCTAATGCTAAAAGAATCAAAGTGAGTTAGATTACATACGCAGGGTTAGTGGTGCATTAGTGTAGTATGAATCACAAACTGAGAACAGTGCCGTTTTATTCTCACTGGAGCAAGCTGCCTTTGATTTTTAATGAATTAAACAAAAAAAAGCAGCTATTTTTGTCACTCTTGCTCCCAAAATTTCATTGCCAAAAAAGAGAAGCAATTTTTCGAAAAGCTGCCATGAAATCAGACATTTTAAACTCCAACAAACCCCCTAAAAAACCTGCAAAATCCTGGAGGGGCTGATTAATAGTGGTGTGGCACAGGCCCCCCCGCTACACCTTAGTCAGAGGGTAGCTGGCTTGTTAGCATGAGAACCTTTGCATGATGTGACTGCTAACATTTCCTGTTGGAAAGTCAAACCGCTAGAAAGAGAAGCAAAATGACCACACAGAGACACAGTTGTGCCTCTTTCACTCTGAGGGTCTTGCTCGTTCGCAGGAAGAGTGGGCGACTTTTGCATGTTTATGTTCAGGGGCTAAATGTCTCATAATCTGTAGATGGCTGTAGGCTATTTTGAGTTACAAAAAAGCAGCTATAAATATAAAAGGTTTTAAGTTATTTAACATCAATTCATTATTGGGGCTTTAAATCTAAGTCTTCTAGTTTTCTTTGCAGGAAAAAAGGGTAGATACAACTCATCCAAAGATGTTCTAAAAAAGGTTCAAAAGGTGTCCAAAAGACAAACAAAAGTGATCAAAGATAAATAGCTGCCCTACTTCCTTTCATAAATTAAGTCTGCCCCCTGATTCAAAAGCTTCTATAGTGATGTACTTATATTTAACTTTCACTTTTTTTAAATTTTACTTGCACAATTTCACGTCTTTGCTTTTACTTGTGAAGTTCCTTTTTCTATATATTTATCGAGCCCTGTTAGAGGAAGCCTGAGGCCTTGGATTAATCATTGTCAACGACTGCTGCACTATGATTGTGCACATGATAAGAATAAACTAGTAATTGATTTTCCCTCAGCGTGATTTCCCATGTGACCACTTGTCTTTCACACTGTTCAAAGCCAGTTTGGCTTTTAAACGCAACTAAGGTCAAAGTTTGGTTTTACATCCTCTTTTTAACGGGACACAGATGCTCCTTTGTGTAACTTTTGAACTTCCCCTCCCCTCACTGTACAATGCAGTGAAAAACAATGTTTTGCACTGTGATAACATTTATGCCAAAATGCTTGTGATTTTAAATTATTTTTTAAATGCTACTGAAGAAGTTAAAACAGACTTAAAATAAAAAGCAAACTGTGAAGGAACAAGAAGAAGAAGAAGTGTGATATTTTGGTCACTGTTTGGTAAATTCAGCGAGCGCCTTCCGGGAAGTAGCCGACAGACACATACAGAGCTGTTAAATGAGTCAGTTCCCCAAAAAGTCCCCACACTCACAGCAAGCCACATCAAAGAAAGAGCAGTGAATGGAGGGGACCCAGAGGTTGGAGGAGCCGGTGTCAAACAGCACAGTGAAGTCCTGCGGAGGGGTGCCGATGCTGATCAACCCGTAGTACTGAGCCTGAGGAGACAAAAAAGTTCAGAGAAGACACTGAGATCTGCTGCGAAACACACGTGTGACTAATAATATAAATGAGTGACAAAGGCTGTCTGTCTGATTCCATGTCACTTATTCCAAAATATTTACAGTATTCAGAAAAAAAGATATCAACCCATGACATTGTGGGTGCCTTAGGCTAATATTTACTCATTCCTCCTGTTTCTTCCTGCCCGCTACTAAAATCATGAACTTTTCCTGACCCACAGCACCTTGTGTAGCTACAAAACTTTTGAAGGGTGATGGACTTTCTAAACATTTGGATTTAGAGGCAACTGGCTCCCTCCAATGAAGCTGCACTTCAGGGGTGTCATTTTGGTTTCAAAAGGTGTGTTTGAGGGCAGAAACAGTACAGGCACAACCCCTCAAAAGGGCTTTCATTTTCTAGATACCCCTACCTGGACAGAATATGACCATGTTTTTCCATCATTTTCATACTTCCCCTTCATGAAATGGATGGTCGTTTAAAAAAAAAAAATAAAAAAAATTATAAAGCAAAATACAGGAAAGGGGGGTAAAAAGTGAAGGGAAAATATCACTCCGACATCTGTCCTACACCTCAAAGCAATATGACTATCAAAATATGTATTCATTATTATTATTTTTAACCAAGAACAGAATTATCTGCAGAGGTCACTTCCTCTCTAAAACAAACAGACCAGGTGATTTAAACTGGTAAAAATACTGAATAAAGCTGTTTCACCTTAACAAAACCCTCTCGTTGCAAAGAGGCTGTGAACTACAGTGGTCGATGCAAAAACGCAAATAGCCTCAACTAGAACCAGTGTTTGGTTTGTCAGTTCTAGGCTACTGTGGAAATATGGCGGTGCAACATGGCGGACTCCACAGACGACAACCCGCTCCCTTTGTAAATATGACTTGTGTGTGATTTATCCTGGCCTCATATGAGTAGAGGAAACATCTGCTTGTCGCTAGGCTAATTTATACAATGTAAAATGCCATAGGCTTGTGCTAATAACGTTAGCATGTTATATTTGTTTGGAAAATGTGTTTAGTATAAGACAGTTGTTTTGTCAGTGAACCTTGTGCGCTGTAATGGAGCCAAATTATGTACCATTACCTTTGTTAAATGTTGCTGTTGTCCCTAGCTGAAATGTCCTCTAGCTGCTAGGCTAATTTATACAATGTAAAATGCCATAGGCTTGTGCTAATAACATTAGCATGTTGTATTTGTGGGGAAAATGTGTCCAGATAAAGACAAGTGTTTGTCTGTGAATGCTGCGAGTTATAGTGAAGCTGATTTGTGTACTTGTCTTTGAAATTGTCTCTATTAAGCCATGTTTAATGTTTGTTTAATGTGTGTTTTGAGTCAACTAAACTTTACAGCACTTCACAGAAACCTTGCTGCTAACTAGTGTTTTGGAGGTGTAACTGCAGAGTGACACAGACACACCACGCACAAGTATAAATGCTGGCGTAGACTCTGCATAGAGCCACTTTAAAAGGTGCAGGGGACATGTCCCCCGTGCCCCCCCCATAGATTACGCCCCTGCTGCCCACACACACTATAAACCTCAGTTGCTGTTAACATCAGGGGAAGAGGATGACTAAATTATCACCATGGGTTTTTAACTGCAGGTGTACATACATCCATGAAGTTGGTCAGCCTCTCTACAGGAAGTTTGGGGGAGGGAGAGCTGTCCGCTGCTCCGCTGCTCAGCGCCAAAGCCCGGAGCTCCTCCAGAGACATCCCATTATCACTCATCAGACGGCGGAGGCTTCTGGTTTTATGAAGGGGAACTCTGAAATTAAGTATTAATCAATTAAATGTCACGGGCACAAACATGTGCGTGCACACAAAGGCTGCTTCCTGGTACATAATGTTCGCACAAACTTTCATGCAAATTATGAAACTGTACAAACTGTTGAGTTGTGTTTAAACATAAATTTAAGTGCAGCAATGTTGCAGGTAAACAATGTAAACGTTAATTGGAGGCACGTGGGGACGTCATAAAACAAGGAAGTCAATGCACACGCGCCCACATTAACCTGCATTAAATGAAGCGCACATCTGTTGCTGTCTGAGGTGATACAGGCTGAAACACAGCTTTACTCTGAGTGCCAGAACATCAGCTGATGAACAGTATTTACCTGAAGATGGCGGCGCTTTGTGTTATCAGCAGCGCCCCGATGATATAAAACATCTCCAGCCGTGTCATGTCTGTCCTCTGTGGAAATAACACACACTTTTTGACTTGTTTCCGTTACTAACTCGAGCACAAGCACACACCTCTACTCCAGCTGACGCAGAAAGCCAAATGGAAGCGCTTCGGCAATGTCCGCATTTACTCGGTTTCCCTCGTGATGCCGCTCGGTGATTGGCGGAACATAATCAGTGCGGCGCTCTGATTGGTGGAAGAGGGTGTCAGTCATCCAGCATTACATACCGCTACACAGAGGTGTCTGCAGGGTCACGAGTTGTGTTGACTGTGAAATGAATGGTAGGGCACATCCCAGCACATTGTGTTAATGTTTGAAAGACCAGCTGCATTTGTTAGATAACATTCTTTCTAAAGTTTACTGAATACCTTTTTCCTGATAGTTTATAAACCTAAACAAACAGACTAAAGTGGTAAGTGCATTCAGCAACCATATAAATGTCAGTGTGCTTTTGGCCTCTGCTTAATCAAATTTTGTACTTTTGGTGAAGAGTTACTTGAATTTGGGAAGCTTAATTAATGTCAAATGTCAGATTAATACATACTGACCAGGAAGAGACGTAAAATGAACACCAAGAGACACAAAAAAACCCAAAAGAGATGCAAAGCAACTGCAATGAGACAAATATAACTACAAAATAGGAAAACCGAGACAACAAAAACAGTAAAAAAGATACAAAGTTATCTTAATAAGACACAAAATCACCTCAAAGAGACCCACACAACCACTAAAAAATGCAAAAAAAACCCCAACAAAACACAAGGACACAGGAAATGACCACAAAGAGGCACAAAAAGATGCATAACGACTACAAAGAGAGAGAGATCCAGCTATAGGGCCGCTACAAAGTCTCGTCTTCATGCTGCCTTTGCATTTCTACACAGCACCAAACTGTGATGACGTCATGCCACCCCAGTGTGTGATTTTAGGGCACTTTCACGCCTTCCCTGTTTGGTTCAGTTCAATCAAACTCAAGTTCGTTTCCCCCCTAAGTGTGGTTCCTTTGGGCACGGCAATAGCACTCGGGTGCGCACCAAAACAACCGGACTGAGACCTTCTTGAAGAGGTGGTCTCAGTCTGGTTACAAATGAACTCTGGTGCGGTTCATTTGTGGTGAGAACATGTTCCGACCTGGATCTGAACCAACTGCAGTCACATGACACATTGTTTGGGTTAAACATGAGCATGTTACAGTCCTGGAGGATTATTAATGTGCACCTCCTCCTGTACTGCCTTAATATGCACATTCAGCACATCCAATGCATCAAAACATTGTTTTCTAGTTGGAGCCGCGCCTCGTTTTCAAACTGTATGCTTTGACTCAAATGAACAATGACAGCAATATAGTCCACGATGAGCAGCGCTAAAATCAACCTGCGTAGTTGTCCCTCCATTGTGACATTAGAAAGTGTCACATTTATCTTGACAGTGTACTCTTCTTCAACGTTTGCTTTACTTCCTGGATTTTTCCCACATGGAAATTCTGACCAATCAAGAGCAGCTTTCTCGCACAAGGCATTTTATCTGGTCCGCTTGTAAATGCTGCCGTGAGAACACAAACCAACTCTAGGCTATTATACAGCTTTGTAACAAAATTAGTCCCTGATTCAGACCAAAGCAAGACAACTCTAGGTCTGACAGCACCCTTAAACAGCATGTCAGTTTCACAGAATCAAAAAATGCGTGACAGGTGTGACATGTAACAAAATTGCAGCGGCCTTTTGTGTGATATAAAATGGCATAAAATGAAGTGAATGATGTGAGAAGCAGCTGACCCCCAGGTGTTTTCACATGATCTAATCTGGTCTCCATGCACAAATGTTCAGGCACCCCTGTGCTAAGCTAAGTTAAGCTAACTGTCTGCCGACTTTCATATTTACCGTACAGACATGAGGGTGGTGTCCCGTGAAGGAAGCAAATAAGTGTATTTCCCAAAAATGTCGGACTAATCTTCGAAGATCAAACAGAAGGTGTCAGTGTCTGGAATAACTTTCTCAAGTACTCAGTGTAACGTGTAATTATGAATGATGAAAGGAGAGTTTCAATTGCAAACCGCAGCATAAAAAATCTCAAGATGAGTCACCCAAGCCATCATTCATCGAGCTGCCCTTTCTGACACAGGACAATGACAAAGCGTGAAAGCATTTGCAGACAGGATCACACAACAGCAACTCACCTTACCTGCTGAACAGGTCTTGGATGAATTCCCCAACACAAAAAACACGAAAACATGAAGACTGACAAACACACAATCGTCCATCATCATCGATTAGACTTTGAGCTGCTGACAGTAGGAAAAGCTGGCCAGCCACAAAGTAAAGCTTTAAACTTTAGGGTTAAGACTTGATGTTTGGTCAAGGTTAGGGTTAGAGGTCAGGTTGGTGTTTGGCATGTAGTGTAGTGGTGATGGTTAAGGTTAGGGATAGCCTCCGGGGCAAGTCAGTGCAATATCCTCATAACTGATATTGTTGAGTGCGTGTGGGTGTAGAAGTCTGAATGACAGTGTTGATATGTTTATATTCCTTCTTTCCCCTTGTTGTTTATGTCTATATGGAAGTTGTGCAAAGTGGGGATCCACCCACACATTCTTTTCTCCGTTGTGACGTTGCAGGGAAATCACACCTTTAGGCTTATTGAGACCGGACGGCACAGAGAGAGAGGCATCTATGGCATCTGTGGCCTGACGAGAGGACAGGCATGTAAACGCACAGCGAGTTGTTGAGCCATTTCTTACACTGGATTCGTTACTGAAGGAACAGACGGAATATTGACACAGAGAGGACTGAGAACTGATAAACTGGAACATGACGGTAAGATTCAACTCTTTCTCTTCTATATAAATAGTCAGATACATGTTTTAGAAAAGAGTTGGGCCTGAAGCATACATGACAGACTTACATTGTCTTACATGGGTGTATCTGGTTACACCTTGCTTCTCCTTTCTTTCTGTTTGTCAGCGTGCTCCCAGTTTGGAGAAGCAGGCAGGCGTACCTGCCACAGAAGCTAAGCAATGTACTGCTGTGTGACGGGAGCAGCAGCATATTTTCGCCACCTAAAAAAACAAATATCAGTTTAAGTGCACTACTTTTTGTAAGTGTTTACTTAAAATATTTTCACTGTTTTATCTTGCAGTCAGACAGCTGTTTTCAAAGGGCAACCAAAGCTGTGATAGTCGCTCTCTTCAAAGCCAGACTCCATTGAGAAAAACAGTAATTTAACATCACTGAACACAGGAGCTGCTGGTCTACCGCTGCCTCGACCAGACAGTTTGTGTTATTGTGTGACTTTGCTATTTAAAGAGGTTAGTACAGATTCACCAAAGTCACACAATAACACAAATAAACTAACTGACTGAGGCAGCGGTAGACTAGCCACTCAATATTTCAATTGCAGTGTTTCATTGTATGCTATATTGAGAATAATTTCAGTGCAAGTTCAAGTTACCTTGCTGCAGACAGCCCTCTCTAATGGGGAAGCCCTTAAGAGTTCCAGTTACCTGTCTATGCTCTGATCAACTCCACCAGACCGCAGTAACAAAAACAGTAATTTTAGCTCACTGAACACAGAGCTCCTGGTCTACTGCTGCCTCTATCAGTTAGTTAGTTAGTTAGTTAGTTTTATTGTGTGACTTTGGAGAATCCGAACTAACCCTCTTCAATGCCAAAGTCACACAATAACACAAACAAACTGACTGACTGAGGCAGTGGTAGACCAGCAGTTCCTGTTCAGCACCATTTAATTACTATTTTCCTCAATGGAATCTGGTTTTGAAGAGAGCATAGATGATGGCTTCATTTTTCTGTCAGAAAGTGCAGTCTGTGGCAGTGAAAATATTCTAAAAATGTTGTACACTTACATTGACACAGATTTTTTTAAGGTGACTAAAATATGTTTGCATTGTTTAGCTTTTGTGTCAGTAATCCTGCCTCTTTCTCCAAACTGGTAGGTAATACACTGACTATGGATACAATCCCAATTAAAAAAATCTGAACCATCCCTTTATCAAGTGACAATGTCAATTAGCCAGTAAGATTTTGTCCAAAGTATTGAAGCATAAACTTAAACTAGTCGTATGTAGCAAAACAGTGATATGATCATGTGAATACAGCCAGTGTATAGTGGTGTGTTTATGGACATATAAGCACATACTGTATGTTATAAACACAGTTTTTGTCTGCTAAAATATATGCCAACACAGAGAAGCACTAATTATCGTGCAGGTAGATCACCAGTGTTGCGTGTGCGTGCTTTCCTGCTAACGGTCCAGCCTAGAATTGTTGTTGTTAACAATGCTAATCAGCTCAACTGGTTTCACATGCAATTTCCTCAGTGCATGACACTCATATTTTGTTCTTTGATTTATAGACGGTGCTTTGATTGAATCATGTAATTGCATGTTACATTACTGTAGACACGCATATGACTGTTTTCCTTGAAGGATCAACAGATTGATAAACTGAGCAAAGACAGCTACAACGAGCCTTTTCCACAGCAGATATGTTGCTTGTCGTAGCAGGAAAAGCACAGACTCTAGTTCTTCATTCAGCACTGTGCTTACAGTTTGCAGATGTCTAATAAAGAATTTGTTTTAAATGAGATAAACACGCAGTAAACCTGGGGTCAGGCATGGGAATACTATACACAGTATAACAGGGGGTTAATAGAGGCCAAGCAGCTCAGTTTTTGCCCCGAGGAACCCTCACAGATTAATCCGTTCATGGTGGTTACAACCACTGATGAGCGTAGAATCAGAATCCAAACCTCATAGATTAACTTAGGGATCTGTGTGGTAATGATTTATTCAAATGTGTTGAGGGGTTTAAGCTTGCAAGCGATAACACCACTCCACCACACCCCTGCTTTCATGTTCAATAAAAGGAACTGAACTGTCAGTTAGATGAGAAATCTGGTGCTTCCCTGGTCACAGATAACAGATAAGAAGAACAGTTTTGCCAACATGTTTTTATCTAACCACATTGGAGAAGAACAGCACAGTGGTGCAGCGCACTTGTAGGCATGTAGGCTGTTCTCATGCACTGTTTGTATCTGTACCTATGAAAAGGAATGCACCAGCATTCATATCCTCCTGAGACCCTGCGTCCTCATGTGAGGACATTACATTTTGGGTTGCCTATACCTTCATTCTGCTTAGCTTAGCCTGCAGCCGATCGCTAAACAAAAGCGGACAGGGAACAAAACCTGATCAAATTTTATGACTGAAACTTGTTTATTTGTGCTTAATAACATCACAAGACTTTTAGAAATGTTGCATTATTTGCAATATTGTGTTGCACAGACATGTTCAGGTATTGAACCGAAACGTTTTGAACAGTTATAGACTTCAACAGTGAGGCCCTAAGCCACAGGATAATGAAGTGTTGCATTGTTTTCAGTTTTGTTGTTGCACAAAACGCTCAAGCATTGAAATCAGCTTTTTTTATACTTCATTAAACACTTGTGACTATAAAAATAAACTCCTTTGTTTTCAAAAAGTACTCACTGTTCAAAGACAGCGATCAGTTTTTTTAAACTTATCAAGTCCTACTAATCCCAAATAGCTCGGATAAATTGAAAGTGTGCACCAAACAAAAGCTGGGGTCTCAGGAGGACATATAACCCACAGAATCGGGCAGCACGTGTTATGAAACTCAGCATGAGGAACCAAGTTATGGTGGTGGTTTGCTAAAACAAACACAGGACTTTCCCCGGGGGACTGGTGATCATTTCCTGTGTGAAACTTTGAGTTATTTTAAGGTACATCATAACCATGTTTCTTTTCCTAAACCTAATCTATGTAACTTTATTTTCTTAACTTAACCTCCATAACTTTGTGTTAAGTAGGTAACGTATGTAACGTCACAGTGTCGTTCGTGTGGCGCTAATAGCTCTGACACTATGTGACATAGTATGAGGGTATGTCGAGCAATTTAAAACCAAGCAGTGGTTGTTTTGCAGCCTTTGCTTTCAATACTTATATAGACAGGTTAATTTCTGTCACTATTAAACCCCGCAGCCTCCCAAACCCCCCAGGACAAAGTACTCCACCCACTCTGCCATCACCAGCTCCTATGAAGTCACACAGCCAACCTACGAAGACCCCGATGCACCAACGGTAATTATGAGTTCCTGGTGACAGTGATCCATCTGATAGCATGAGTTACTGAATGTTTTTTTTAGTTTGTTTGTCTGTTTGCATGATATCACTTTGTTTTAGCTTTAGATGAACTGTAGACATTCAGAGTGGTGTAAAAATCCTCTGACCTTAAAGGTTTTGGTACAGGCTGTCATGTTTACATGTTAGCTGCTGTTCTCATGTATCACTAGAAATGTTGATTTACTTGTTTTTTTGCTCTCAGCCTGCTGTCACAGTTGAACACCAGACAGAGGTTAAAGTCAAGCCTGTACCTCGTCCTCGATCTAAAACACTACCAACGTCCCGGTTAACCTGACAACAGCAACACTGCTGACTCTGCAGACACAACCAGCAACACAACCAGTGCAGTGGTGAGTGGTGATGTTGTAAGAGTAACTCATGATAGCACATATTTATTCTACCAGTATTAATACTTTCACGTCTTTCTGTCGTCAGAGTCCCCAGCCCAGTGGATATCCTGCAGACTATAAGACGCCTCGCCCTGTCCGTCCTCCTCCCAGACCACCACTGAGCAAATCTATGACCCTCAGTAGAACCACGGCAGATGCTGACAGAGGCAATCACTACGTGACTTCCATTCCTGAGCCAACTGTGAGGATAAATTCTATTTTAAACAAACTAACAAGCTTCATTTTACAGCTTCAAAGATGCTACATGCGTTATTTTATGACTAATCTTGAAGGAATAGTTGGACATTTTTGGGAAATATAAGCTTTCAGGCTGTGAGTCTGATGAGAATAGACCAAATCTCTGGATAGAAAACCTCTGCATCATATGCATATAATGAAACACCACTTCACTTCACATCAGTTAGTTTAAAGCCCACATAAAAAATAATATCAGTTTAAGTATATGCTATATGTTGAATATTGTCCAAGCTTTCCCTTGCTGTCATACAGCCCCTCCTCAAGAACTCAAGCTGTGATGTCAGAGCCACCAGATTCCATTGACAAAAACAGCAATTTTACTTAGCAGAAAACGAGAGTTGCTGGTCTACCGCTGCCTCGATCGCTTAGTTGGTTAGTATGTACGATATTAGCAGTGCAAATATTCCAAATGTAGTGTACATGTATGTGTGGTTGAAATCTGTTTTGTCGTAGGCCTTGCCTACAGCAGTACATTGCTTAACTTCCATGCCGGTAGATCTGGTTTAGAAAAGACGCTAGTGAGGCAACACAGGACACAAAATGTTTGGCAAGTCACTGCCTTCTGCCAGGAAATAGTCATTACCCTGCTGTAAGAAGCGTTAAGTGTCATTTTTACCCTTCCGTGTTTGTATGAGTGAAACAAATGAGATGTAACATATTAATGAGAGAGCTGGTAGGCAGATTTTGTTCTTTGGACAGAGCCAGGCTCATTGTCTCCCCCAGCAGATAATTATGAGAGTAGTAGGCCCTGTTGTTCTTCTCGTCCGTCACTCTCAGAAAGCCAATAAGCACGTTTCTCAAAATGTTGAACTGTTCCTTTGAATTTTGCTCACATCATAATGTTTTTAGCAACATTAATGAGTTTGTGTTTTAAATAATGACCTTTAGAATACCAAATGTAACCCTTCATAATTTTTTTAACAGTTGTGATTCATCATCAACACAAAATGATACATGGGGTAACTAGAGAGACTATACTTACTTCCTCTTTCTGAATTTTTCTGCTAGCCTCCAGCTGTCAGTGCTGAGAAGATACAGTCTGCTCCTGGATGGCGGCCTGAACGCCCCTCCTCTTCCCTCCATCTATTATGATTCACCACGGTGTACAAGGAGGTTAAAACCTGAGGTAAGGGCGAACATGTTTCACCATTTCCCAACTGCAAGTTCTGCACGTCAGACTTCTTTGAGACACATCTGAAAATGACTGACAGTCATTTCTGAGTTGTCCCAAAAGCCTTGTATACAGTATATACAGTAAACTATGCAGCTTTTAACAGATTAAAAGCTCACCTTTGAATCAGCTGTTCTGGATTTTAAAATGTAAAATATGTTTAATAATATTTCTCCTTGTTAATATAGAGTGACTCTGATGAGAGTCAGCCATCCAGTTGTTCCTACATCAGCTCTACGCAACAACCTCCAGTCTCAGCAGAAGTCTCTGAAGAAGAGGTGAACCTCATTGGGATTTACAGAGCAATGGTAAACTGAAATCTAAAATCTATGCATGATGGACTCAGTGTTTGGGCTAATAAATAAATATTCCAACTCAACTATTGGCAGCGTTAACACAGCAGCCTGAATACAAAAACAAATGTTGGAATAGGTTCAATGTTTTGATGATCTATAACTGGAGCATGTTATAGATGCTTTTGATTTTCAGCCCATGGACAGACCTGTAGTTCCACCTCGACTCTGGCAGTCCACCCTCCCCTGCTCGCCTCCAGAGGTATGTGAATCCCCTGCAGACTACAGGTGATGAGCCATGCTTTGACAGGTGCCAGAAAACAGAAACAAAAGGTGTGGAAACACATGCGTTTGGCAGGCTGTCATGGAAAATCAGATGCAAACGGCTTCACTGTGTTTTGCAGCATTTTTTTTTTACTGTTCAGTGACTGTGAAACGCAGAGCTGTTGGTACTCTTAACAGAAAGTGACATCCCCGTTTGTTGCACCAAGTGTTTCAAGAACAACCATTATGGCTGTCTTGTTTCTGCTCCCATTTTTCACAAGTTTAAGTTAAAGATCTAAGACTTTTTAATGCACTAATTATATATATTTCTGTCAAATGCTGGCCACAGATTGTTCAAATCTGTTCGTGAGCTCTTCTCCTTTCAAGATAATCTATCCACCTGACAGGTGTGTCACATCAAGCTGCTGATTTAACAGCATAATTACCACACAGGTGTGCCTTGGGCTGGTCACAATAAAAGGCCACACACAAGGCCAACACAATGCCACAGATGTTGCAAGTCATGAGGGAGTGTGCCATTGGCATGCTGCCCGCAGGAATGTCCACCAGAGTTGTTTATTTCACCACCATTAGTTGTCTCCAATGTCGATTCAGAGAATTTGGCAGTACATCCAAGCAGCCTCGCACCCGCAGACAACGTGTAACCACACCAGCTTAGGCCCTCTACATCTAGCATCCTCACCTGCCAGAGGACTGTGGGTCAGAACAGACAGAAAAGCATGCTGACTTGCATACTGCAAAATCAAACCAGATGTAGTAGGACATCCTGGTATTTCTGGCATACTACATTTGACATAACATATACTTGGGACACACTAAATATTTTCCTGGCACACTATATAGTCTGGTACTAAGGGTATTGGAATGCACATCTAGTCTCACTGATGAATCCCATGTGCAGCCCTAGTCTTGTGAAATCCAGTTCAGGGTGCCTCATAAATTTCTTTTATCCAAAAAAACCTGCAAGTATTAGAGTACCCTTTAATTGTGACAGTCATATGGTACACCTCTGTAGTATTGATGCTGTTTAATCAGCATGTTGACATGATACCTGTCAGGTGGAATCTCGTGATGACGTTATAGGAAAAGTCAGCAGATTCATCCACTGGCCACCATTTTACTAACAGGATTCTCTGGAGAAATGTTGTTATATCTTTGTGCGGGAGAGGTGATAAACAACTTCATTGTCTTTGTTAATTACAGAGCAGACCACCACCTCCACCTTCATTCACCCCACCCGCTCCACCTTCAACAGGGAAACAATCAGAGTCAGTGTACAGTGAGATAGAGCACCGTCCCTACCTGGACATTCTGCCAGAGGACGGAGATCAGACGGTGAGAGACAGTGCACACTGTTGCCAGTAGTATGCTTTAATTTATTCATATTACTCATTCATCTCTGTCTGTTTAACCAGACACTAGGGACTCCAACACTCCGCTACCAGACCTGGCTGTTTCTCTTCTCGCCAACAGACCATAGAGGACACTGAGGTACAGCTTTGCCTCTCTCATTCACCTCCAAATAAACTGTAATTTGGTTTGAGGAGGTTTTATGTATGAAATTTATCATCTTTCTGTGATAGTTTTTAATAAGAAAATAACCTGTTTTCCTCAGGACATCATCGGGATGTTGAGATGGCTGAAAAAAGTGTCAAGTAAGTACAAAATGGTTTCTAGATAGATATTATCTCATTTTTATTTTTATTATTTATTTGTTTTAAAAGAAATGTACAATAAACACATAAATAAACCAGTAACTGTGCAAAAAATGTCAGTGTCCTCAGTAACAAAGAGCATTATCATTAATCAAAGTCCACATGATCTAATCTGATCTATGTCTGTGCTGTGACCTCAACAGAACCTGATTACATGACTCCGCCCGTATATGGCCTCAGTATAGACGAGGAAATCAGGTAACTACAACTGTATGTCTATGTATGTATGTAGAGCAACAACAATGACAAAGAGGACTCAAACTGCATGCACTTGTACACACATACTTGACCATTAAAGCTGATCTTGATTCTTCTGATTAAATACCTCATTACAACATGGCCTTAAAGCTACAGTTGGTAACTTTTATCAAATATCTTGTTGTGTCTTATTTCCTGAAACTGTCACTGTATTCTGATAGAAGAGTCTTGCCATTGTTGTAGGCCTAAAGTGGTTATTGCATTCGACAGCTGTAAAAATGTGTAGCCTATACATCAAATTAAAAAATGTTTTAACGTCTCATCAACGAAAATGTGCGTCATACGTCTACGTCCTGGTGTCTTTTCTTCTGAACTGTGCTGAACTTCAGTAGCAGTGGCTAGCGTGGAGTCTCTCTAGCAAGGCTAGCTGTGGATTCCAATTCCCAAAAAGGAAAAGTCTTGGAGGAAAGTAGAGGATTTAACAGTGTGTGGACAGATTAATTTGCTTTCACCACCAATGCTGCAAAGTTAGAGCACTATATTAGTACAAATAGCCCACTGCAGAGTAGCCACCTTGTAGTTAATCATAATAATGAATGCTCGTTAAGACCTATTCATAATGTTGAAGGGCTAATTTAGACTTAAGAGACTTTATTCAAATATGTTTTGCGGCTCTAGAGTAATTTTTTTGGGGGATCAAAAAAGTAAAGGTCGTTGACCCCTAGGCTAGACTGTATCCAATATCTTGTGTCAACTGTGTCACAAACTCGTAACATTTGAGGTGCAAGAAAGGCAATGCAGTAACAGATTCTTTATTCATATTTGATCTGTGCGGCCCACTTTGTGTGTTTGACCACACTTCATGAGCAGTTATTGGCATAATTGACAGCTGCCTTAGGACGCATTCACACTGGTGCTATTTGGCCTGCTTTAAACGAACCCTGGTCCACTTCCATGGATAGTTTGGTTCATTTGGAGTGGTGTGAATGCGTAATCAAACTCAAAAGGGCGAAACCTGGTCCGCTTGAGAACTGGGGGTCTCGGTTCACTTGCAAGTGAACCCTGGTGCGGTTCGCTTACAGTGGGAAATGCAAACTGACTATCCAGCGAACCAAAGAGAGGAAGTGACATAGAGTGTAATGCATTTTGGGTAGAAAAAAAACAAAGCCAACAAAAGAAAAAAAAAACATTGGAAAATGTCTAAAATGGCCAATTGATTAGCCAGGTTTTCTTCTTCCTCGTGCTTTTTTTCTTCCTGGTCAGTGGTCTATACAGGCAATCCCACCCCCAAACAAGCAGCTGTTGTAACTGCGTGATGGTTTGGTCCGCTTTAAAAAGTGCAGTGTGAAAGTGAACCGAACCAAATAAAGATGTGAAATTTTTCGGCATTCCCCACCCAATTGAACCGAGTCCCCCGGACTATCCTGGTGTGAATGCACCCTTAGAGACTCCTCAGCTCTGATTGGTTCACATGTACGGTAATCAGAAAGGCTACAAGGCAAAAAAGTAGGAAGACGATTATGTTTTTTCCTCCCACAGATTATCACATTTAGTGCTGTGTGGGTATAGTGACAGTTTCAGCAAATATAACAAAACATTACTTTTTCTAAAAGTTACCAGCTGTAGCTTTAAATGTAACAATGGAAGGTAGTGGGCTTCACTATTTCTGAATCAATATCAACCTTAACTAAATGAGCTGAGCAAAGAAATGATTGTCGTCTCTATCAGGTCATTTAATCTGAGAGCCATGGATGTGAAAAAGGCCCTGCGTCTCTACAACCGCCTCATGATGAAACACAACGAAAACCTGCGAAACATCATCACAGAGCTCAACTGCATCTCCGACAACCTGGACAAGATAAAGAAGAAGGCCAAAACCATGGACATTGCTGGCGGCGCCACAGGTGCTGTTGGAGGGATGACTGCAGTTTTGGGTATCGCCTTGGCTCCTGTGACCTTTGGTGCCTCGCTGATTGCTACAGCTGTTGGTGCTGGTATGGTGGCGTCTGCCGGGGGTATCGGTGCCCACACTGCTAAGACCAAAAAGAACATGGTGAACAGGATGGCAGTTGAGAAACACGTATACGACTATAAGGGATATATTGCTGACGTGGAGCATTGTCTGGATTTTATCCTGTGTGGGATGAATGAGCTGCGGCGGCATGACATTGCCAGGATACAGAGAGCAGGAGCCCAGCAGGATGCAGTGAAGATGGCACATCTGTCACAGTCTGTGTTTAGAGTAATCATGAACAATGATAAGCGGACTTGTGCTGCACACACAAGTGGCATGGCATCTGAGAAACTGCTTATGGCTTTTATCAAGGAAATGGATCAGTATTTTTCAGACAAGGATGATCAGCAGCTGAAGAAGTCGAATAAGAGCAAGTTTTCTGGTAGAATTCGCTTGCTGGCGAAAAATCTGGAGGATGAGCTGGATCACCTAAATCATATGTGGGAACTGTTTGGTTGAGTCAAAGAACTGTTTGGTGAGTTGAGTGTGTTTATACACCAATTAGCCAAAAACGTGGAACACACAATCCTGAGTTGAGTAACATTGATCATCTTGTTACAATGCAATGTTCTCCTGGGGAACTTTTGGTCCAGAAATTCATGAGAATGCCACTTGATGCGCTCGACCCACCTGAACACCTCTACAGATCAAGTAGCTCTCCTCATGGCAGCAGAGCTCCCTGATGTCAGTGGCCCCCCCAGCAGGAAAATGCACCATGCTACACTGCAGAAGCTGCTCAGCAATGGCCCAAGGAACATGACAAAAAGCTAAAGAGATCGACCTGGCCTTCAAATTCCCCAGATCCAAATCTGATTGAGCATCCATGGGACGTGCTGGTACCTCAGAGGTACCTCTAATCCACAGTGGGGCCTCCCAGGATCAGACTTGTCTCTGACATGTCAAGGCATGGACACATGACCTCTGGAAAGTGTCCTGTGGTGTCTGGCACCAGGGTGCTGGCTTCGGATCATTTGAGACCTGTCAGTTGTGAGGTGGGGTACTAGCACTTCTCAAGATGCTCAATCAAATTGGAGAAGGCCAGGTCAACACCTTGGGCGATTTGTCGTGTTCCTCAGACCATTCCTGAGCAGTTTTTGTGGTGTGGCAAGGTGCATTTTTCTGCTGGGGGGTACCGTTGCCATGTGGCATCCATATGCATGCCATGACCAAAGATCGTTGTAACAAAACGATCAATGTTACTCACTTCACCCACCACTGGTTTTAATGTTTTGGCTGATCGGTGTATGAGACTGTGTGTGTCTGTGTGTGTGAAAGAGAGAAAGAAACATGTTAAACAATGTCTTAACTGAAGATTAAACACCTTATTTACCTCTTGTATTTTCATAAAGATTTTATATTTGTAAAACCTAGGCTAATGTGTAATGTAATAAAGCCGGTATTTAAATTTATACTATGCGGGATTTTTTTTTTTTTTTTTTTACCAAAAAGGAAAGCGTAGACTCATACAGAAATAATCTCTATAAATCATCACTTATGTACTGTATTTTCTTATTTTCTGTGCAGGGGATGTTATAGTTATGGGAGCTTTACAGAAAGGTAGTAACCAGGTGTCAGTTCGTAAGCAGCAGGCATCTAAGAATCAAAGTGCCAGAAAAACAATGTAGTAAAGCAAAATACCAAGAAAGAGTTCATCTGGGGTTGGCTTTTTCTTTCAAGCTTGCTGGTGAGTGTAATGTATAAATAGTAACATAGCATAGAGTATTCCAGGCATGACATGTTTCTGCAGGCTGACGCAAGAACTTAGCATTGCCCTGATTTCGTCATCAAAAAACCCAAGGGATTTTTTTTCCATTTGATTTTGGATTATTGCCAAAAATAAGCTCCGTGGCAAACAAACCTTTATGATGCTCTTGTTCAGCAAGATAATCTTTATGAATGAACATTACTTCCATGATTGTTAAAGTCTAAATGCAATTGCCAAAAGTAAAAAGCTAACGTCAGGCTCTAAACAAACTACACTACGGTCGCATGACCTAACGTCATCACCATAACAAGACTGTAAAGCAATGTTTGGCGTGGCACGGTGTGCTGACGTAGTAAGCTTCAAGCTCATGACAGGGGTATTTACTGACGAATTTTATGTCGTAGAACAAAACGTGAAAGTCTCTTCAGCTTGTGTTAATCACAGACCTAATTTCAGGTATCTTATCAACACCCATTGAATTGAGACGAGGGAAACCATGAGTGGTAAGATGCTAATCTCATATCCAGGTTTTAGGACTCAATCCTTGGGCACTCCAATGTCTTTGTGTAGGATGGGTGGGTATACTGTAAACAGCTGGAAAAGAGGTAGGTATACCCTGTATACCTGCGTACACCACTGCTTGTTAGTCATAAATAAAATAAAGATATAATAATAATAATAATAATAATAATAATAATGAAAATGATAATGGGGGGGCAAAAGGGGAAGATTGCCCAGGGTGCCAAATGTGCTAGGTCCAGCACTGCAGTAACCCATTATCCAACATCAAGAGTTCAAGATTGTTGTCATTGTTATAAAACCTCATGATTAATCAAAAGAAACCACTCTCATCATCAAAATAATAACAATAATACCAGGATGAGTGACTACTTTTCGGAGGACAGTAAACTATGCATGGAATGTGGAACACAAACAGTGGCGGAGTGATATTGTCACCGCTGCGGAAGGATACCTCCAGTCCTGCTTAAAGTATATTAGCACCGCACCACAACATGCGCCATTTTCCTTCCTCAGGACCAGCAGCAGACGAGGCAGCTTTTGTTGAACATCGCTCTTTTGGCCGAAATGGCAGTGTAAAAGTGTGCCGCGACCCAGCCGCCAACAAAACAGTGCATCCCGCCAGTGCACTGAGCCACTTCATATTCAGAAACATGTCGTAAGTATTAATTTTTACAATATTTTGTCGATGACAGCTGTCAGGCCTACTCCCGGCCGCGCGCCTCAACAGCCTGACGTCTGCGCGAGGACGAAGCTACAGCTTGTTAAATTCTAATTAAAATTAATTTGACATTTGCATTTGATTTGATTTAATCTGTATCGACGAATAGTTTAATATAATGACGTGGTTATATTATTAAAATACAGAATAAGCCACTGAGATGACGCAACACCTGACATTTAGATGAAATGTCAATATTTTGTATTTACAACAATGCACCGAGACCATTTAAGCTAATCTAATCATTTAAGAGTTAGTTTTTAAATTTATAATGAACGTCATTGTCATTGTCATGAATGTCTACGTGGCAGCCAGAAAATGGTTCGTTTCCTTTTTTTTGTCAAAATGGCGGCGTCGTTTCGGCAGACTGAGAACAAAGTGCGGCTGTTTATAGAGAGGGAGGTGACGTACGCCGTGACCCTGTTTGGAGACAGTGACGTCAGCAGAGTCACAAGACTGGTAGCTGGGTGGGAGCATGTGATGTGCAGCAGGAGCACTGCAGTGATGGGGGCAGTGTTGTGCCTAAATGTGATTTCTAATGAGATCATAATGGTCATCTAATACAAAATGATCAATAAAAAGTTTATTGTTTATTTATAATTTAATCACAGAACGTCTTTTTGCAAACAACACCAGGATTTTAAGGAGTTTAAAGCCTGATTTATGAAGTATTCCAATGAGTTTTATTAATTAAAGAATATTTATGCTACATTTATGTTCAGATTTTCACCACAAATGCCTTCTTTCTCACCCCAGGTCCTTCGTGGAAACCCTCACCACTGCTGCTTTCGACAGCATAATAGAGTTCGAAACCTTCCTATCGTCACGCACTCCGTTTGTGACCAACAACAGCCATTATGACCATGATGATGACAAGCTCACAGTTTGGCCTGGAAGACATGGAGGCCCTTCTCTGGGGACCTTTCTCTCCCATGGCTGACGCCATGAGCCTCCTATCTTCACGCCCTGACCAAGGAGATCAACAGGAAGGAGGAGGGACCTCGTTGGAGGGGGACACCTCGCCTGTGTCACCCCTCACCTCCTCATCGCTGTCCTCTTCCTCCTCTCCTCCTCCCTTCTACTCTCCTCCTCCCTCACCGCCGGCCATCCTCCTCCAGGGGGACAAAGCTGGGACGGAGTCTGACCTGCTCTCCCTCCCCTGGATGGGCCACCCTGGTCAGCTGAGACAGGCAGTCTCAGATGACGTGAAAGGTAACGACTGTGTAAAGTAAAAATTAAATCACATGAGCAGTTTTTGAATTTGCTTAAAATACTTTGAGCACCAAAGCAGACGGCTGATGAATATCCTGCCTTATTTGCCTCCACAGAGGATGTGTTTGGTGACCTGGACTGGATGGCTGAGAAGGTGGATCTGAGCGAGTTTGACCTGGACTCCCTGATTGGCTGCGATTCTGCTGAAGAGACCCCCAGCTCTCCAGAAGACCTCCTAGCCTCCCTGGATTGCCCCATGGAGCTCGACTCCCTCCCAATGCCCGCTCTCTCAACTCCTGTGCTCTCCAGTCCTCCCTCTGCCTCTCCTCCAAGCATACCTCCCCCTCCCTCCACCCCTCCATCTGTCTATTCAGTTCCTTGCGTCATTCCAGTGGACGAGCCTGAATCCTGTATTGATGACCAGGATGTTCCCTGCCTTCCCATGTGTGTCCCAGAGCCACAGCAGGAGCTGGAAATCAAATCTGAGCCCGCCTCTCCAGACCCACCTTCCCCCGAGGTTGAATCTCCCTCCTCCCCAGCCTACACCCTGGACCTGGGCAGCGAAGTGGACGTCTCAGAGAGCGAGGTGAAGCCGGTGGTAGCCTCTGTCGTCCCTCCTGTCGCCCCGCCTGTCCCCAGGCTCGTGCTCTCCCTTTCGCCCACCCGCATCGTCCTTGTGCTGGCTCCCAAAGATGAGATCGGGATCACCACCACCACTGTAACCACTACACCACAGGTCGTTCATTCCTCCCCTCCCGCCTCCCCTCCACAGAAGTCTTCCAGAAGCAGACCGTACCCTGAACCTGCATATAAAACTAGTCCACCATCTCCCAGTGCCACCAGCGTCAAAGTCAAGTCCCTGCGGGGTGCAGGCGGAGAGGAAAGGGTAACTTTGAAGGCACCTAAGGCGAAGAAACTTAAGAAGATGGAGCAGAATAAGACGGCTGCCACTCGTTACAGGCAGAAGAAGAAAGCAGAGCAGGAGTCACTTCTGGAGGAGCACACACTGCTGGACAGGAAGAACATGGAGCTGAGGGAGAAGGCTGAGTCCATGGCCAGGGAGATCGAGTACCTGAAAGAGCTGATGGAGGAAGTCCGCCAGGCCAGGACCAAAAAAGGTCTGAGTGCTGACCCCTAGTGGTTGGACCTAACAATGACAGATGGTGTGTAACCAGAAGTGACAATTGAGATAGTTGGCTCGGCAGATTTTATTTCTTACGCACAAATAACTATCAGTAAAGTTTGTCTTCTGTCCTCACAGCATGTCTTGGATCCACAATCTTAATAAATCTCTGAGGATACCTCCTTTTTACATATTTAACACTGGTATTAACTATAGTATACTTTGTCACGTGTAGAGTAGATGTATGGAAACAAGTATTTTCCATTCAGTATATAAGCTTGTGTCTAATGTTTGTACAGATTTCCCTATCTCTGGACCTCAGTAACCTGCCAGTAGATGTATTTTAAAAATCGTGTATTATCAAGTAACCGGACCACCTGTATTATGAATCTCTTAATAAAGAGTCTTAAAACTATTCAGTTGATTGGTGTGATTCCTTCTGGAGCGTCATTGATGAATAGTGGGAGGCATGTGGGGAATTTTTCACGTGAATAATTCTTTATAGTAGTCTATAAAAGTATGCATCACTCCATACAATAGCATCAAACTGTAGAGGGCAGCCTGTATATGGTACACATGTAATGTCATTAAAGCCAGTCTATAGCCAGTGTATGTACCCTGCAGAGTTCCTGTGTATCCTTAAATATTTAAAGGCACTGAATTTATTAATCTAAAAATAAAATTTTAAAAGAATTAAAACATTTTACATCTTTTTGAGAAGTCAGATTTTTATAAATTTTTTTCTGACTTAGCAATATGATATTTCAATGTAATTGGCAACATCGGCTTTTTTTTTTTTTAATTTATATTTTTTTCTTTAAGATTTTGTGGGAAAATTGGTCTTGAATTTCATTCTGAGTGGCAATATCAAGTCTTATAAATGTATTAATCTAAAAATAAGACCTCAATTTTTTAATAAAAATCTTGCTCTTCAAAAATCTTAAGATGTGAAGACACGAGATTTAGGATTTTATGAATTTATTTCTGACATTGCATTATTATATCTCAACATAATTGGTAACATCAGTTTTTCCTTAAAATAATTTGACAGCTGCAGTAAAATTGGTCTTATAAAGTCTTAAAAATGTATTAGTCTAAAAATAAGACCTAAATTGGTAATAAAAATCTTACTATTAAAAAAGTCTTCTAACGCTAAGACATTAGAAGTAGGATTTTTATGAATTTTTTTGACCTTGCATTGTGATATCAACATTATGGCTAACATCAGTTTTTTCTTGATTATTTATTTATATATTTTTTCTTCACATTTTTCTCCTTCAAGTGGCATTAAAAAAGTCTTATAAATTTATTAATCTAAAAATAAGACCCTAATTGGTATTAAAAAGTCTTGAAATGCTTTGACACGAGAAGCTGGATTTTTATGAATTTTTTTTCTGACTTTGCATTGTGATATTTCAATATAAGTGGCACCATCAGCTTTTTAAATATTCATTTTCTTATTTTCTTAAATTTTTAAGATTTTGTCATTGAAAAATTGGTCTTGACTTTCATACTGGGTGGCATTAAAAAGTCTGAAAAAGTCTTATAAATGTATCCATCTAAAAATAAGACCCTAATTGGTATCAAAAATCTTAAATCTTTTTTCTTTTTATTAGTTTTTGCCATTGTGAAATCAGTTTTAAATTTCATTTTGTGTGGCATTAAAAAGTCTTGAAAAGTCATAAATTTATGAATCTAAAAGTAAGACCCTAATTGTTATTAAAAATCTTACTTTAAAAAATGCCAAGCCATGAGAAGTAGGATTTTACGTTTTTTTTTTCTAACCTTGTATTATGATATTTCAAGATAATTGGTAACATCGGTCTTTTCCTTAATATTTTTTTTTCATGTTTTGTTTGTAAAAGTGGTCTCAAATTTCATTCTGAGTGGTGTTAAAAGTCTCAAAAATTCTCATAAATGTATCAGTCTAAAAATAAGACAATGATTGGTCTTAAAATGCAAAGACATGAGAAGTTGGATTTTTATGAATTTGTTTCTGACCTTGTTATTTGATATTTCAACATAATTGGTAAGTTTTTCCTTAATATTCTTTTTATTTATTTATTTGTTCAGTTTTTTTTCTGTTAAATTGGTCTTAAATTTCATTCTGAGTGACGTTAAAAAGACTTAAAAAGTCTTATAAATGTATTAATCTAAAAATAAGACCTTAATTGGTAATAACAATCTTACTCTTAAAAAAGTCTTAAAATTCTAAGACAGGAGTAGGAGTTTATGATTTTTTTTTCTTTCTGATGTTGCATTGTGATAGAAACACAATTGTTGACATCAGTTTTTCTTCCTTTTTTTTTTTTTTTCATTTTTTCAGTTCTTGTTTGTAAAATTTGTCTTAAACTTGTCATAAATGTATTAATCTAAAAATAAGACCTTAATTGGTAATAACAATCTTACTCTTAAAAAAGTCTTAAAATTCTAAGACAGGAGTAGGAGTTTATGATTTTTTTTTCTTTCTGATGTTGCATTGTGATAGAAACACAATTGTTGACATCAGTTTTTCTTCCTTTTTTTTTTTTTTCATTTTTTCAGTTCTTGTTTGTAAAATTTGTCTTAAACTTGTCATAAATTTATTAATCTAAAAATAAGACTTAATTTGTAATAGAAATCTCAATCTTAAAAAAGTCTTAAAATGTTAAGACATGACAAATAGGTTTGATTTCTTTTTCTGACCTTGCATTTTGATATTAACATAATTAGTAACATCAGTGTTTACTTAAAAATAATCTACCAATATGTTTTTTCTTATTTCAGTTTTTGTAACTGTGAAATTAGTCTTAAATTTAATTCCGAGTGGCGTTAAAAAAGTCTTTAAAAACTAAGTCTTCCTAAGCTGTAGGAAGCCTGTGCGTTAGTGCAGCAGTTTTGAGAGCATTTTCAGCCTGCTCAGAACGTAACCTCGTCCCGCACACAGAGAGTCTTTGTTGGCGGCCCTATAATACATCACAATGAGCCTGTGGTCGTCCATCTGAGTGGAGCCTCTTTCATACAAACAGACTGTGGAGAGGATAATGGAGCCCGCCTGACAGGCAGCGTGCAGCAGACACATGCATTCAATCAGACTGGCTGTCATGTGAGGTCAAAAATGCAGCTTTGACAAACAAGGGAAACCACTTTCAGATTTTTTTTAAAAGGTCTCGTTTCCTGACCTCGGCCCAGTGGGAGAAACACAACAATGGCATCCAAATGTGCTCCATACAAAATTTTACAAATAAGGATGTATGTTACACCACTGCCTTTCACATTCATGTTGTCATGGCTGTGGTGAGGCATGATCACTCATGCATCTGTTGTGGCATTGCCTCCCTTAGTGAGATGTTTGAGGGACAAGGTCACATTAAGTTTGTCTTCTTGTCTGGATGTGTCCATCAGTCTGCCTGTGTGTACACTTTTTATATACACATGTGACAGGTAGAGCATAGTTAGAGTTCTGTTTAGTCCCACTATAGCTCACTAGAGCATATTTTCAATGCAGCTATGCACATAAACTTGAGACCAGACCTTGTTATTAACCCAATAAAACTGTAGAGATAAAGAAATCCTAACATTTCAATGCAGTAAAATAATGTGCAATAATGTGGAATGACAGGAAAAAGGATTGAACACGCCAACCTAAGTTTATTTTTGGAGAAGCCTTTGTTCACAATGACAGCTTCAAGACCCTTTCTGTGCGAGGAAACTAATCTCTCAGTGCTCAGTCTTTAAATCTTGAACATTTGGGGGCCTGCTTGTGAATCTTAAAAAAGAATTTCAAAACTTTATTTAGTGTCCCGAGTTCGCAAACACTCACTAAAAGAAGAGTCGATGTAACACAGTAATAAACTTCTTTGTCATGTGCTGCAGGCATCAAACTCAGAATGAGTGTACATTTACAAAATACAGTAAAGTTCATTAGTGTCTTTTCCCTGTTTTTAATTGTATATATCCTAAAAAACAATCTGCAGACCATTACAGTCTGTTTTAATATATGTTTCACACAGCATCCTTACTTTTCTGGAATTGCGAATACTTTGTGATAGCTTGTAGCAGTTATTTTTTCCATAACAAATTGACTTTGCGCTGTATTTTTTCTTATGGGAAACTTCAGATTTATTCTCGATCGAGCTTTAAATATAAATATTTTACCAAACAGAATAATTGTATTCATTATCTGCACTCTAAAAGTATTCATGGGGTTAGTTTTATAGTATTAAAAAAATTACATTTGTTTCATTTAAGTGTTTTAGTCAATTGACAACTCATTTTAAGAAGCTGGTCAAAATCCAAAACATTTTTTTTTACATTTTTGAGTGGGGTATAATTCAAATAAATAAGTTACCTTAAATAAAATAATTTGACCACTAAATATCAACATAACATTTGGATAAATATTAAGTTGGTTCAACTTAATTATGTTTTTTTTCCTACGAGGTCAAAACAAATCACGTTTGTTGTACTAAACTAAATGAGTTTGTCAGATTAAAGACTAATAGGATTGACTCTGAGTTGGAATGGGTGTAGGGACAGTTTTCATCCAGAGCCCCAACATCATGTTTAAAGGTGTACATTCAAAACAAATGTTGATATCAGTCGACAAACCTGCAACATATAAACAATAGAAAAAACAAATTCAGTATATATTTGTATAACATCTATATAAACCCCTATTCTCTCACATTCTTGAGTACATATTAGCCTTGTCTGTATTTATTTCTCCAGCTCTGTTCTCCTTGTTCATTATTTGTAAGTACATTGAGAGTGATGCTAAAAACTGAGCTCACTCAGCCAGTAAAGGTGATTCTGATGCTGTAACAGTCTGCATTTGTCATAGTCTGAGGGGGAATAGAGGAGCATGTGAGACAGCAATAAAGAGAGTGCTGACCTAAAGTAAAGGCACAGCTTGAATAATATTACCAGCAAAATGTTCAGCCTACAGCTGGCCCTGCTGTGCTCGCTGTAATTGGCCCAGGCTTCGGTCCAGATAACTCAGGGACGATCTTTATCTGGAGACACGCCAAAGTCAAGATGGTGCAGAGCGACTTAACAATAGGAAAAATGTTTCCTCCAGAGCAAAACTTGGCTTGAGTCGTCCTTCTGTAAATACCCTCATTTTTCAAAGGAAACCTTTTTGTTTCAGACGACCTGAACTTTAAGAATTATATTAAATATACACTATAAGAGGAACGTAAACCATCGGCTGGTATTAAGATGAATCATGGACACATTCGGGAAATGTATTTGTATTGACCTCGCACTATTTTACTGCTCTCCTAGCTGAGAGCAAAGAGGCAGAATCAAGGTTAATACTTCATTAATGTGTATTTATGAAAGGCTACGTCTTCCTCTCCTAAGTGTAGAGTTGGTTCAGACATACAGTAGTGACAATAGGCTGTAAGGGAACAGAGATCAATAAGACCGACAGAGCACAGCACAGAATGCCAAGTGTACATTATGTACTCTCATTTCTTTGTACGGCTGCAGTGATGGAGTCAGCATTAGGGGGGATCAAATCGGACAACCGCCCCTAAAGGAATCAAAAAAAAAAATTTCCTATCATATTATTTATCATGAGTAAGTACCTCTATACAGTATACAAATATGTAATAAATAAAAGCAAATACTGTCTACATGAAGATTGACACACTAAAAGGTTAAAAAGCTTTTGTTTTACTGGCTTTGATCAAAGCTTTTGTTTTGCCTGAGCCTCGACTGAAGAAGGGCATTTTTTGTCTGCGATTGGATAAAGATAATACCCAAGATGTTTCATTTCAGTGTTTTTTTAAAATTACTTTTCTTAATGAAATTACCCTCATGGTTTGTGTTCTATGCGTGTGTTGGCAGACAAATCTGCTTGGTACAGTGTCACCTGGTGGCGACACCACACCATTACTACTTCCCTCACAGAGTGAAGTACTTTGAACGTAGCATAGATGGACGTAGTCAGTGTTGCACAGTGGTGGAAGACGTATTCTGATCATTTACTGAAGTAAAAGTACTAACACCAAAGTAGAAGCCCCTTATTTATAAAAGTATGTAAATTTAATCAGCTAAATGTACTTAAGGAATTCATTGCGCAGTAAAATGTTCCCTGTCAGTGTTTTACTTTTATATCTGATGGTTTCTCAATTATATTACTGCTGCATTAATGTGTATGCTCCAATTTACTGCTGTAGATGTTTAAGGTAGTGCTCGTTATAACTTGTTTGTATACTGTTGGGTAGTTTAATCTACAGCAGCAGTGATGCTGTATTTTCCAGCTGATCCAAGAGAGTTTATTTAGCTTAAGGAGACACCCCCAAAATCAAAAATACATATTTCTCCTCTTACCTGTAGTGCTGTTTATCAGTTTAGATTGTTTTGGTGTGAGTTGCCAAGTGTTGGAGATATCAAATGTCTGCCTTCTCTCCAGTATAATGGAACTAGATGGGATTCGGCACCAAAAAAATAAAACTGAAAAACTAAACAGCAATGCCTCTTTCCAGAAATGATGGCCTGGTTTTCAAAATTCATCCATACCTCTGTGCATAACGCTTTTAAATAATGGCAGATAAAGCCAGATCTGGCATTGGATTATGACAATTTTTATAAAGGTATTTTTAGCATGATGATGTTATTTATTTATTTATCTTTTTGTGTTTCCTTCTGCTACATTGGCTATAATGTTGATTTGTCAATGTACTATATTGTATTTCTATGGCTGCAGTATGGGTGTAGGGCCCAACAAAAGTTTCCACTCTGTGGGACAATGAAGTTCATCTTGATCTTGATCTTGATCTTACTCAAGATAATCCACAGACCTTGTTGTGAGCAGGTTCATGTAGGAACTATTTTCTTCCTATTGAGTTAAACCCACCAAACGCATCGCTTTGCAGAAGGAAGCGTGCGTCTACTGAAAGACGAGAGGCTCGTGCTCGTGACAGCTGGAGATGTAAACATTAATGAAACATTAATTAATCCTCCTTGGCTGAGCTGTAATGTTAGCTAGCTCAGTGGTGCTGGGCGAGTAAAGGCCTTTGCACACTTAGTCAGCTTCTTTCTAATGCAATTTTTTAATCCGTCATCTGAAAAAACTTGTTCCGCACAGTAACCTTACACACTGATTCTGATGCCTTTTATTGCTCTACTTGTGACAAAATGAAGGACACATTTCCTCCTTTGCCAGTTACTGTCCTCACTCCCTCCCTGTCTTTCACTTGGCACCGCAGCTGCATGAAGGGGCAGAGCTGTCCTCCACATTCTGTGTGCAGTCCACATCCTCCTCCTCTTCATCATCATCCACCTGAAAATGACTATCTGACCTGTAGACAGTGAGCTGTCTGAGTCATGAAATGATTCTGTGCGCCCTGTTCCTCTGTTCTGTCGTGGCTGTGTCCTGCTGCCACATTTTCTTCACTGTTGGTCAAACGTCTCTAATGGACGTGACAAACACAAACATGCAAACATGATGTCAGGATTGGAACGTGATGTTCTGTTTCCTGTCTTATTTTGAAAGTCTGTTGTTTGTCTCTGCGTGTCCTGTCATGTCTGATTGCTGTCACCTGTTTCTCATTATCCCCTCTGTCACAGTGTATATGAGTCTGTGTCTTCCCTTTGTTCTCTGCTAGATTGTCTTTGTGTGAGCCTTCCGGTGTTAATCCTAGCGTGTTCCTCGTGAGGTTGACCTTTTCTTGTATTTGGAGCAGTGAGTGTTTTCCTGTTGATTTGGTTACCTCTGCCTGTGCTGACTGCCTTTTGTGTGCTGACCCGGACTGTATTAAAAACCCTGAACTTTGGATTTCGTCTCAGTCTGAATGTGTGAGTCCGCCATTGTGTTTGATACATGACGGACACAACGTGAGGTCATATTTATTTCTAGACTGGGACTCAGTGTGCAAAGGCCTTTAGTAGTAGATACACGCTTCCCTCCGTGCAGTGATTCGGTTAGGGAGTGTAGTCAAAGTCCTTCTAAGGCAAGTCGTAACACTCCGACGCCATCTTTGATACGCACCAGGGCAGCTATTTGCAGTTAACAACCTTCACCCATTCAAAATGAATGGGTGAAGGTCTGGTTCTCTACTTCCAGAGCTCGCTGGGACATAAAAACTATATGAATGGCATCAGCAAAAAAGACTGATCCAAATCGATGAGAAGACTTGCCTGATATGTTCCTTAATAAGGTTTAAAACTGCTTTTTTCTTCCTCAGGTTATTCAACTGCGCACGCATGAAGCTTCACGACACCGTTTCAATATACAGCTCCAACAACGTAAGACGTCACCAGTGCGTGAGCTTTGTTTTGAGGGGTGGGGAACCCTGGAGCGCAGTATTTAATAATCATGAGGAAGCAAGTGAGCGCACACCTGACCAGATACGTGTGGCTTCTACAGGTTTCAACTGTGTCTGTTTGTAATTTCATCCCCACTATAACCAAGAGGCATGCAAATTCACAGGCGGAGTGAGGCGGTGAGGAGTAGCTGTCCAAACACAATGGTCCCTCCCTCCGGAGTCCTCTATGCAGCAACTCGACCAAACTGTCGTTAAGGTGGTTAGGCAGGCTGACGTCACTACAACATGACTGACAAAAAAAATCATCAAACAGTTGGCTTAGTGAGTGGCGGAAGAGGCGGGACATGTGCGTACGACCGCCATACTGCCATTACGAACTACCCTCATTCATTTATATGGAAGTGATCAGTCTCCTCATGAGAAAGTCTCTGGTTTAGTTTGGTAGAAAGAAAATAGTTCCTACATGAAACTGCTCACAACAAGGTCTGTGGATTATCTTGAGTAACCAGGACATGATTTCTGGAAAGAGACACTGATGTTGAGCTTTTCAAATGTATTTTTTGATGCCATGAGCACCACAAGACGAGTGCCATCTAGTTCCATTATACTGGAGAGAAGGCAGACATCTCTACGACTGATATCTCCAACACTCTGCAGCTCACACTAAAACAATCTCGACTGATGAGTAGCACTACAGGTAAGAGGGCAAATATGCGATTTTGATTTTGGAGTGAACCGTCCCTTTAAGAAGGAGAATTTTCTAAACCAGCAAAGAAACACTTCATTCAGTTTAGCACACACATTCAAAATCAACACATCTGGAGATACATGGTTTTTACTGGTCAGGAAGGGGATGTAAATAAAGCTGCCAGACAAATAGGTGTGAGATAAACAGGCACAATATTTGCCTCTTATTTGTCGTGGAGTAGAAATAAAAAGTTGAATAAAATGGAAACACTCAAACTTGTACTTGAGTAAATGTAATTAGTTACATTCTATCAGTGGGAGCAAAGCACATGACAGCTAGAAAAGAAGAATAAAATAATAAGATGAAAGCCAAAAATACACAACAATATATCCATATTTTTTATTGTTGTCTGAGGATGAGCAAAGTACTGATGATGCAATCACCATTTAGGAAGGACCACACAGGAAGTAACATCACTTTGGCCACGGTGAAGTGGTCGAACTTACACAGTGCAAAATGCTCCGCTAAAAGCGTTACAATGTAACATGTCTTACACTGTAAATATACACGACTTATACAATATATTCACAGGTGAGGTGGGACTCTAAGACTCCAAATGAACGTTTGAAACATCCTCATATCAAATTGTAAAGTCATGCTCGTCACACAAAGTGCTGCGGTAGCCTACGTCACTAGATGAAGCACAGAGTCGGTAAAGCAGAGGGGACGCAGTGTCAGGGTTTCTTTTATAGGCTACATCATTTGTAGAAAATAAGACTTTACAGCATGGCAGTGGTGTCGGTCATATAGTATATATGCTTTTATTTGTACCGTTCAGAGTGTGAATTTTTTGTACACTTTCTTTTTTTTGCAGTCGTAAAAGGTAGACGGATGTGATGTCGTTACCAGAGGTTCACACAGACCTGCTCAAGCTAGAGTCAGAGGAATAAGAAGTGAGGTTGCCTTCAGCTCTATAGGCACTCGTTTATCTGCATGCGTTGTCTTAACATGCCTCTCAGAGCTGAGTATATATATTTTAATCTTTTCAAAAACATCGCTGTTGATGTCAGATACAGATGTCTCACCGATGTAGAAAAAGGTAGTAAAAGCCCTATGTGAGTGAGCTCCCATGGTTCATGAGGTTATGTTGTTTCTGTAGCATGCGAAAGCTTGATGTAGCCTATAGGATACTGCCCTGCCGCAGGGCTGCACAGTACTCCCACTCTCACGCTTTGATGCTGAGGCACGTAGCTGAATCTACCTTGTCGATAAATAAATGCACTGGATGCATGAAAACGGCGAGCCAGCCCGAGCTGCTCTGCAGGGATCTGAGACTGCACACAGTTTCAATACAGCCTGTAACTGTTCACGCTCCCGGTGAGCACGGATGCTACAGCTGAGGTGGGCTCATTGTGACTAGATTTACTGCTGGGGATGGATTCAGTTTCAGCACAAGAGAACCAAAGGAACCAATCACAACCAAAGTGCAAACTCTTTTTAACTTCCAGCAAACTGAAGCAAATCCTCGCGGGAAAAAAAACAACAACCCTCCACTCTGAATTAATATGCGACTCTGCAGTTTAGCAATCAGCATTAATCAGCGTTTCTGTAAATGTACCAGATTTTGCCCCGGAGGAAGGAATTCGACCCCGACTCCCTGAGCTGAAACTAATCAAATGTTTATGACGAGAATTTTAATATCACTCATGTCTGGATGTGGACTTTTATGATCCAGGAGTGCACAAGCGGCTCACGACTTTTTTTTTTTTAACATCTGTGTGCACAGATTCCAGCACACGTTGCTATCTTTTGCACTTTTCACATTTTGGATTGGTTCAGTCGGTCACTTTGAACCCATTTGATTCAAACTGATTGAAAGAGAATGACAGAAATGGCACTTGATGTAGAAGGGGATGACAGTATTGTAAAATCCAGTCCAAATTTGTGGTACAAGTCACACATAGAATCTCAGTCCTCCAGTAACCAAAAGTGACAAACTCACGGCAGACATGAGTCCTACCATCAAATCTGACTACATAGTGTCTTCTTCTGATTTTGATTGTTTATGCTTTCAACTTGTATCAGTGCGGTCTGAACACGTAGTTACAATGGTGAGTAATTCTTTACTCCGCAGTGTTGAAACAGGGTCTCTTTAGCAGCAGTTGTGTACATGCTCACAAACAGGGATCGAGCTCTGGTCCCTTGAAGCAGAAGCAGAATATTTCTCCTCCTCTTTTCGAGGAGAGTGTTTTTTTTTTTGCACTTTCAGTCCAGGTTGAGGTTTTGCTCAGCGATCAGTTTGGTCTTTTAAACAAAGAGCTACTCATGTCGAGACTCCCCCAGTCCGAGCCGTTTGTTTCCCCTAAGACTCTTCGGAGTTGGAGCTGGGATATCAAGATGAGGTTTAGGTTACGTGAGGTGGTGTTTGGGCCTGTTGAAGACTCACAATGAGGATAAAAAGCCGGAACACTTTCCTCCTTAGTGCGGTGGTGTCACTGCAGCTGGCATCCTCGACAGTCGTCCTCGGGCTCGGTGTTGTCAGAGGAGTAAGAGCTCTCCTCGCTCACTGTCAGACACAACACAGGCATATTAGACAGATATATGATATAACATTTCAGTGGTTAGACACACAAACTTAAGGAGTTCATCCCTGAGTCTAAAATACATATTTTCCCTCTTACCTGTAGTGCTAGTTATCAGTCTACATTGTTTTTGGTGTGAGTTGCAGAGTGTTGGAGATAATAATAATAATAATATAATGGAACTAGATGGCACTCGACTTGTGGTGCGTAAAGCCCCAAAAATAAATTAAAAAAACTCAACAGCAATGTCTCTTTCCAGAAATCATGACCCAGTTACTCAAGATAATCCACAGACCTTGTTGTGAGCTGTTTTATAGGAACTACTTTCTTGCAAAAGGAAATGTGCATCTACTTCTAGCTCACCTAGCTCCACTGAGATGGCTAACGTTACAGCTCAGCCAAGGAGGACACCATTAATGTTTACATCTTGAGCTGTCATGAGCACGAGCCTCTCATCCGCGAGCAGATGCCCACTTCCTTTTGTGCGCTGCATCTTCATATAACAGTTTACAAGATATCTAACAAATGAAAGTACAAACTTGACATAATGTGACGTACTTAACATAAATTTATGTAGGTTACGTTTAGGAAAAGCATTGTCTGAAACATGGTGATGACATACCTTACAATACCTTAGTTCCAAACACTGTTTTTTTGGGGGAAAGCCTGTGGTGTTTGACCCATCCACCACCTTATTCTCCCTCCATACACACACTTTTCAGTCTTTATACCCCTCCCTTCTTTACTCCCATCAGCACATTTGTCACATGATTGCAACCTTCCCAAAGACATTGGATATACAGGAATTACTGGCTCATGATTACATTATATGTACGAACAGTGCATGAGAACAGCCTGCTCTGCATGGTGATGCAGTTTGCGTGTTCAGTTCAGTTCCTAGGAACTGTTTCTTCAGTTCCTTGTTTCAGTTCTTGTCAGTTCCAAGGAACTGTTTTCTTTCCGCTGAACTACACCAGCAAACTGCATCATCTCGCAGAGGAAACTATGCATCTACTGCTAGTTTACCAGCTAATGTTATAGCTCAGCCAAGGAGGATGCCATTAATGTTTACATCTTAGTGATACAGTTGGTGGGTGTATTTTGGTAGAGAGAAAGTAGCTCCTACATGAAACTGCTCACAACAAGGTCTGTGGATCATCTTGAGTAACTGGGTCATGATTTCTGGAAAGAGACATTGCTGTTGAGTTTCAAATGTATGTCTTTGGTGCTTTGAGCACCATAAGCTGAGTGCCATCTAGTTCCATTATACTGGAGAGAGGCAGACAACTCTACAGCCGGTATCTCCAACGCTCAGCAGCTCACACCGAAACAATCTCCATTGATGAAGAGCACTAGAGTTAAAAGGAAGAATATGTACTGTAGTTTTGATTTTGGGGGTGAACTGACCCTTTAGGACATAAACACACTGAACAGGTTTTAAAGGTCTAGTGTGTGGGATATAGTGGCATCTTGTGGTGAGACTGCAGAGCTGAATGTTGTAGGAGAACTAAGTTGGCCGATGTGAAAGCGAGAAAACACGGATGGCCCTATTTAGAGCCAGATACTAAGGTTCATTCTGTGGTAACGTAAACACAATGATTCTTATTTTCAGGTGATTATAAACTAATAAAAACATAGTTAAGAATGTTATATTCTATTTCTGCGAGTAGATGGCCCTCAATCCTACACACTGGACCCTTAACTTTGCAAATATGAAAATTAACTTGTGACTTACACCACTCGGTCTGTATGGGCAGGAAGGCCTTGTCCCCGTTCTCTCTGATCATCTCCTCTATCTTATCCAGTAGGACTGACACACTTCTGTCCTTGCCAGGAGTCTTACTGTCCAGGACGTGGTAATAGTTCCCACAGTATTCCAGTAGTCTTTGCAGCTCCCTCCCTCCTCTAAGGATGTGCTCCTCGATGGGTGTGCGGCCCAGCCAATCACCACAGCTGAACAGCACCATGGTGTGCAGGCACGCACTGTCCCCAAACAGAGTCTCTATGTGGGCCAGGAGTGTCCGCCTCTTCCTGGCGGTGAGGGACGACACGACGGGGAGGACCAGCAGCAGGGTGTGGGGCCCTGGTCGCAGGAGGGCAGCTCCACGCTGGGACTCCTGGCGGATGCGCTTCGGGGTCCGCCTCACTGAGAACCAATCCCAGCCTGGGGTGTCGACAATTGTGATCCGACGGCCGGACACAAGCGCCTGCCTCCTGAGGCACAGCTCTGTCTCCTGGCCTGACTCAAAGTACCGGCGGCCCAGGATGGAGTTCCCCACTGAGCTCTTCCCAACACCCTTCCAGCCTAACAGCAGCAGTCTCAGCTCTGAGAACAAAGAAAGACAGACAAAAGGATGAGTGTGAGGGACTGAGTCACCATTAGGATTAAAAACAACGACAAAGAAAAACAATATTGATGGACCAGGATGAGTAAGCTGTTTCCTGGAACACCAATTCTGCAGTTTTCTCTGGAGCAGCGTTATGACACATGTGCACTCATCTCTCTCCTTCAGCGCATGACTCACTCACCTACACACACTAACACACAGTGACACAAACACGCAGTCCCCTCATACCTCTGGGAGGCCCTCCGATCATCTGCTCCCTCTGTCTGGCGTGCTCCTCCATCCTCATCCTCTCCTCCTCCAGAGCTCTCCTGGCCTGCTCCTCCTCCAGTAAAATCAACTCATTCACCTCAAAGTACCAGCCTGCGTGACAGTGACAATAAATTATTCACTGTCTTCAATCAGGTCTATAACACAAGTGGTGTATTCATTAATAATGCAGTGATCATTAATATAGAGCCTGCAGAGGGGACGCTCTGAATACAGTATGATTATTTGCTTTATCACAGCACAGGAGATTCAGTCATCATAACAGTGATATGAAAAACAAACCTTGGTTGTCGGTGATCATTTCTTCCACCTTCTCCATCAGCTCGGGGACCTGTGTGTTGTCTTCTGTCTCTTTCCTAGTGTTGTCAAAGGCGTGGTACCTGCAGGTGGGAAAAAAGACACATATTAAAGGAACACTTCGTCAATTTCCAGATACAGTCAAATCCATTGTTTTCAGTGTAGACGCAGGGCAGGCGCACTCAAACAGCAAAGCGACGCACACACGTTACTGAGATAAACTGAGCTCAACTTTTGGAACTATGCAGCGCACAGCCGACAGATATCTGTGATAAATATGGAGAAGAAGCTGATCATTTTAGTGCACTGCTACCCAGAGCTTTACATCTGTCTCATGGACAAATATTAGGCCTACGCACCTAAACACAGCGCCTGGAGGAAGATCAGCTCTGCGCTCAGTATTTCATGTTAGTAGGCCATGATGCAGTACTTGTTATGGTTGCTTAGCAACTTTGGACGCAATCTGTCTCCGCGCCCTTGAAAGTTGGCACAGAATGGACACAGAAGTCCCACAAGGCGCCCGACCTCGCCTCTTCCTGGTGGTTAAAGACTTGGCTTGTGTACAGTCCCTGTGGCTCTGACAGGAGCTTTCCAAAATAAGAAAAAATGACCCTGGTGATGTCATAGTGATGTCATTAGGGTCACCGCAACTTGAGGTAATTAATATGGACTAACAGTCAGGATATCTCGGCCTCTGCTGCTTTGATTTTGAGCAGGCTAAAAAGGTCTTGTGAGCTCACTTCTTCCTCCACAACCCAATATTTTTTTTTATTTTCTAACCTTTAATCATCAGCCCCTGCGAACTCTGACTCAGGTGACATCACTTAAGGTAATTTATCATATTTTGCGCAGCTCCTTCCTGAGCCACCATAATCTCTATAAACAGATCTGCATTCAAGTAGGTGTACTGCTAGGTAGATGGGGGGAAGTGGGTATACTCTCCCATATATTCCAATGGCTTTTTGGCTGATAGGTGGGTATACTGTAAACGGGCAGAAAAAGAGGACGGTATACCTTGTATTCATGTGTATACCACCCACTATACCACTTTGTATGCAGAATCTGTAGGCAACTGTATAAGATTTTAGTATCAGATGCATTCTGGTTTTCATGTTTAGTCCCACTAGTACTGACAAATCGCATTTGAGCGGGATTTGATTGCCTTCAGTAAACAGTCTGTGTTTAAATGCAATGTCGGAACCGATCGGCTATCATTTGATGACAATTTACAGTTTTTTAAAATCTATTTTCTAATGTATCTGAATTTATATGGAGAAATCTGTTTATAGAGATTAGCCGAAATGTTGTCTAGACCGGTCTCAAGTTGCTTCAGATCTCCTAAATATAGCCGGTCGCTCCCAGAACATAGCTGATGGGCTTCAAAACTGGGGCCGCATACAACTTATACAACTTTTCCACACCTGCAGAAGTGTTCCCCAAGACCTGTACAGGTGTGGAGTTCCCATTTTTGTGAACTCAAAGAGAGAAGAGAGGTAAACATCGCACCTGCTTCCACATCTCTCCACCAGCCACTGCAGGGCCTCTCCAGTGTTCGCTATGTGCTCCTCTATGAAGACCCCCTTGGGCAGCTTGTCCACCCCAGTAAACACCACCATGGAGTACCTCCAGGTTCCCCCACCCAGCGCCCCCAGCTGCTCCTCTGCGGCCCTCCTCTCGGTGTCAGTGAAGGGCTGGGTGACGGACACCACCAGCAGGATGGCGTGGGGTCCAGGGGGGCAGAGAATGGCCCCCATGCACGGCCCCTCGCTGTCCAGGCTTGGTGGTGCCCGCTGTGGGTTGTCCAACTCTGCGGCGGCGTTGTCACTACTGTCAGCTTCGCCGGTGTCCTCGGGGTCATTGGGGATAGCCCACGGCGGCGTGTCCACCACAGTGACCCTTCGGCCGTAGATCTCCGTCTGGCCCACGTTGCTGTGAGTCGTCTCTGTCCCGGCGTCGAAGACCTCATCGCCCAGGATGCTGTTGGCGGTGGAGGTCTTTCCAGACTGGGGGCCCCCGAGGATCAGCAGTCTGCGTTCAGGGGGGTGGCGGCCCCTGGGGTCGCCTGTTGAGACACAGAGAGATTAGACAGGAGGTTCCCCACAAGGATAAGTTTTACTCTCTGACTGCTGCATGAAGCCCAGCAGTTGGCCGTCTGAGGAAATGATCCTAATCCTTTATTCTGCTCTGTCTCTGAAGGATTGCCTTGTCCGCAAAGTGCTTTTTGGAGATGAGGAAACTTCATTCTTTCCACTGCAACATATAGCCCTATCCGTCTCCTACTCACGCACCCCCCTCCCTCGATTCTGTCCTCACTCAGATTTCCTCTTTGCGCCCTTCTTATCTGAGCTCCTTGTTACCTTATACCTCTTCTCCTTAACTGCCTCCACTTTCCCTCTTGTCCTTATCCCCTTCACTCCCCCGAACCTCCCTCCCAGCATGCCTCCTCTTTGTTTTCCTCTGTCCTTAGCCTTTGGAAGAAATTGGGTCACAGAGGAGGAACCTTGGACTCCTTCCAAAAAGAAAGGCATGTGGTCAGAATATGATTTAGTGAAAGTTGCATGAAGAGGACAAATGTTTCGATCGATGGCATTGTGAAAGAATATGAATATTCAGAGGATGGAGAGAGGAGCAACGGCCGCTCTGTGCGGATGACAAGAGGGGAGAACACAGAGGGAGGAGAGGGAAGTTTATTGATTTACCCCCTGTTACTCACCGCTGCTGACACTTTCCATGTGAGCTGCTAAACACAGGAAGTTGACTCAAGCAACAGTTTCCCAGCATTGTGAATGGCCCCAACGTGAAATGGCTCTGAGGGCTTACGCCAGATGCTGTGGCTGAGTGAGTGAACGGTGGTGATGGAGGGGGGAACCTGCGGGGACAAGGTGTTCAGCAAAGGATGAAAGCCCACTCACCAGTGTCAGAGGCAGAGGACACAGCAGCCATCTTGTGTGTAGAACCTCTGGCTTCCTCCTCCTCTGCCCCCCTCCTCCTTCTCCTTCTCGCCTCCACGGTGGATTCCTCTTCGTGCCCCTTCAGAAAGCGACGGATCCTGAGTGGTGTGTGAAAGGCTGGCAGCTCGAATGCTTCTTGGCTCTCTCTTTCACTCTAACCCTCATTCTACTGCAGTGGAACTCACTCTATCCTCTGTTCTCTGTGTCTGCCTCCCTTTCTCTCCTCCTCCTTTGCCATTCAACCTCTCCCCCTCTCTCTCCCTTTTTTTTTTTTTTAATCTATTATCCTCCACACCCCCCTCACCCCACTGTGGCTCCTCTCCGTCCTTTCCTCTGTGGCTTCTCCTCGTCTCCCTCGTCTTATTTATCTGTCCAAGCAGAGGGGAAAGATTGTGCAATGCAGGAGTCTTGAAGCCAAACACACCCCTGCTGCAGCAGCTCCAGGAAGATGTCTCGTCATTTTTTTTTAAGTCAAAACACAGGAAGCTGTTCCTCCCACTTGCCCGTATCACACAGCAGCAGCAGCAGCAGCAGCAGCAGCAGCAAGAGTGTGGCACTGTATGCAGACTGCAGTCAGGAGGACAGATAGAAAGATGGATAGACAGAGAGGGAGGGAGAGAGATAGAGAGGGAGCACAGTGTTCTCTCTCTGTTTACAGCTGGATGTATTCCCCAGCTGCTGCATCATGCACAAACACTACTATTTATATGATGCCTGCAGACACAGAAACATTGTGAGGGAGGCAGGGAGGGTATGTATACTGCATGAATAAATTTAAATATTGATATAAGACATGCAGCCACAGCTTACATAATACATAAAAGCTCCCATAAATAGCAGATGACTGCAAGACGTTATCTAATTGCAGTGAACTGAGAGCACTGCCAGTGTAGTGTGAATAATGTCTGAGGGATGCTGTGCTGAAAAATCATATATGTCATCCTGAATGTCTGAGCTCATCCTTGGCTCCTTAACAGATCAATTACGCACGCTGTATGGCGAGATACATTCACGGAACCCAGCTAAATCACGTAAGAAAGAATGTTCACACATATTACGCTTGTATGAACTTTAAAAATTAACAGTTAGCGTATTGGTACATTTTGTAACGTTTCTTTGTTGACGTATTTTCACGCACTGGGGCGTTGTTTTAACTCTGTTGTGTCGCAGATGTTTTCAACAAACAATTGAACAGCAATTAGACGATGACGTACCGGCGCCTCTTCGCCGTACACCGTCACAAGCGTCGTGCTCTGACCTCACGCCGTACGTCGACCCGTACTGTCGTAAAAACCGCTTCCTCGTCCATGTGATGCTACAAGCTCAAGTCGGCGCGGCTACTCAGGGAAGCTAGTGTGTGTGGGTGAAGGTGGAGGGCAGACTCAAGTGTTTTAGCGGACACAACCTCGTCTTACAAACATGGAGGGAGCTGACGAGTTCATGAAGTACCGCTCACCGCTGGTGTCCAGGTATGCCAGCAAGGAAATGGCCTACAACTTCAGTGACAGGAAGAAATTCACAACCTGGAGGAAGCTGTGGATCTACCTGGCCAAGGCTGAGAAGGTTTGTAGCTGCTAACAGCAAGCATAGCATGTGTGTTTGCTATTATTGTCTTTAATAACACACTTTTTTTCATGCACAAGTCTTAGGAGCTGAAGTCTGCGACCTTCAGAGAGTCATATCAAGTTTCCTGCTCTAAATATAGTTTTAAGGAGGACCCTCTTTAAGAGCTCTCTGCTAGGCATGGTTGCCAGGTCCTGAACTAAGCAGAGGGTGTCTACTTCTTGTACAGTACAGTAAGCAGAAAAATAATCCACATACAGTATTATAATTCAAGGCTTTTCAATTTTAACAGCTTTAGAAACCATGTGTAAGTTAATGTATTGTTAAACTTAAAAACACAATGAAAATGTGCTTTTTATCCATGCATTTAATGAATATAAAATGTAGCAATTAAATGGCTAGTGCAGGGGTGTCAAACATACGGCCCGTGGGCCTAAGGCTCCAATGTGGCCCACTAGATGACTAGACTAGCCTTTAAACCTGCCCTGTCTGGTTTGGTTCAGTCGAACTTAAGTTTGTTTGCCCCCTAAGTGCGGTTTGTTTGGGCAGGTGTGAAGACACGAAAACAACCGGACTGAGACCTTCTTGAAGAGGTGGTCTCAGTCCGGTTACAAATGAACTCTGGTGCGGTTCATTTGTGGTGAGAACGTGTTCCGACCTGGATCTGAACCAACTGCAGTCACATGACACATTGTTTGGGTTAAACATGAGCATGTTACAGTCCTGGAGGATTATTAATGTGCGCCTCCTCCTGTACTGCCTTAATATGCACATTCAGCACATCCAATGCATCAAAACATTGTTTTCTAGTTGGAGCCGCGCCTCGTTTTCAAACTGTATGCTTTGACTCAAATGAACAATGACAGCAATATAGTCCACGATGAGCAGCGCTAAAATCAACCAGCGTTATAAAGTGTCGCATTTATCTTGCAACTCTTCTTCCTGGATTTTTCCTGCATAGTAATTTTGATCTGGTCCGCTTGTAAATGCTGCAGCAAGAACAAGAACCAACTCTAGGCAATTATGCAGCTTTGTAACAAAGTTAGTCCCTGATTCAAACCAAAGCAAGACAACTCTAGGTCTAAAGGCACCCTAAGTAAAACAATGTGTTGCCTACTTTATGTATGAGGCTTCAGAGGCGTCTCCACCCTGACCAGGATACAGTTCTCTGATAAAACAATGAATACTTGCTGTGACCATGTCTAAAGATACTGAAAATTGTGCCTAGTATCATCAATCAGCAGCTTCAGTTCAAAAGAATCTGTATCAGGAAATGTATGGATAAATCCACATGTAATGACAGTGAGATCTCAGTTCAATATCATAGATAAGAAAATGCACTAGGTATAATAACCATCAAATTCCATACCACAGTATACCAGTTTCTCGGTATATCCCTGCAGCCCTTCTGCAGACTCTTGTATTTGTGTTTCAGCATATCAAATAGTTCTTGTTTCTATGGACTGTTCTTAAAAATGGAGGCTGGTAAAACTCAAAGGTTATTTTGCCCTGCTTTTCTGTCCTACACCAAATAACCATGTCTGCGCTCTTAACTATGATAAACAGAATCAGAAAACATTGGTCAAAATCCTACTGCGTCACTGCAACAAACCCTGAGCCCTTTTCTGTTTGAGTTACACTGCACTGATGTTACAGTTTTGTCCATTTGTTCCCCCTTTAAAATCATCTTAACACACACTGTCTTCATGATGTTTTCACTGAGTCAAATCCTAAAACCTGAGATTCCATGTTTTTTTATTGCTGCTCTTCTCCATTAGATGGAAATATTCTACATATGTTGTGCATAATTTCATACTCATTTCCCCATAAATCAGTGTCATGTATTTGGTTTCATTGGAAACTTGTGGTCTCGTGAATTGAGAATAAATGACTGTGGGTTTAATAAATGATGTTTGGCTGCACAGAGTGAGTCAGTAATGACTGATGGCTTCAGGGTCATTAGAAAATACTCTCTGAAACATGTTGACATTCAGCTCCCAAACTAAACAGCCGTGGGATCCCTCAGCTCATGTTCAGCACACCGGGGTCAAAGATGACTGTTATTCAACCAAACAGAATATTGAAGTTGCAGATCATTTCAGAACAGCTATTAACAAATGCCCAGACACTAATTCCTCAGAGTGAATCGTACATTTGTTATATTAAAAAAGACAGGTGGGGGATTAACTGGTGACAGATCCCGTCTCACATGCCTTACCTCATATGACCACACAGTCATCAGATCTGATCAGAGTCCATCACAGTATTTTGACATGTTCTCAGGGGTCAGCTTTGCTGCAGGTCAGTGGTGCCTGTGGCTGCCTCTGTGTGGCATGTGTATGAAAATAGCATGCAGAGAATGTCACAGTAACAGGAGACCGCCCCCGAGAGGCTGCATGTTTGTAGCCTAGCATAACTTCTGTGGCCTTTGTAGTGGTTTTATCATTTCTTATGTTGGGTCACTATTTGCTTCGAATCAGCTTCCTCACAGTCTGACCTTTGACCCCAGCAGGGTTTGACGTTATTGGGTCTGATCTGTGTTGTAACATAGAGTGAGAGAGGTACATTCAGGGCTCTGTTTCTGAATTAAGTAGTCCCATCATATGACTGCTCTGTCCCAATAGAAAACACTCCAATCTAATCAGGATCTCATGAGGAGAGCACATGCCTGTCAAGTAAAAACCAGAAGGATAACTAATGTCATCATCGGGCTGTCTGTGTACTGTTCAGAGATCTTCAAGTGACGTGATAAGTTTTTATTTTAAAGGGACAGTTCACCCCAAAATAAAAAACAATGACATAATTTTCCTTTTACCTGTCGTGCTATTTATCAGTTTAGGTTGTTCTGGTGTGAGTTTCAGAGCGTCAGAGACATCTGTTGTAGAGATGTCTGCCTTCTCTGTCAATATAATGCAGTGGTTCCCAACTGGTCCAGCCATGGGGTCCAGCTTTCTCCTTACTCATTAGTTAAAGGTCCACACTGTTAAATACATTCAGTGTCATACTTGGTTGGCCATGTCATCAAGCTAGTTTAGCTGTCTCTGTCAAGAACCTCACGATTTTTATGTGGGAACATCAAAGAACACCACTGACCACTGGGTGAGTTTCATGGCTTTGAAAACCAACGTTTAAGGTGGTTTTAGGACAGATTTACACATGGCCATAGACAGCATTGTTAAGCCAGGCAGGGGAAAGGACAAATTCTCTCAAATTGTCAGAGAAGGAGCAATCGTCAAGATTTTGGTCTTAACCACTCTATTTCATCATAAACAACCAGGAATGGGGCTCAAAGTGCAAAATACTGGACTGCTCCTTTAAGACATTGGTTCCAAATTGTCAGAAGCATCAGAATCGTATGCCTCCATGCTTATCGATTCCTTTTATTGTTGCCGGCATCTGCCAGTATTTGACAGTAGTGCATTGCAAAACAATGACACCAAACTCAGCGTGGCTTCATTTTAAGAAGAAAGATGACAACAGTGATGCTTGACATGTCTGTAAAATGATAATATTAAGGAAGAGTAAAAACACCAACAGTATGCTGAAGCATCTTTCTACACAACATGTGCTTAAATAAAGGAGAGACACTGCATGAGTACCACTGCTTCCCAACTGAGCAGCACATCTGTTATCAAGGATAAATATCCTGTTATAATACATCAATGGCACACAGGCAAGCTTTGCAGATTTTTTTTTTTTTTTGACTAAGAAAATCTAAATGAAAATGAATTCTGTGCATAAGTTCTCTCATTTCATCCATTTTATATCATGACAGACAGACTGTTGCTGCAGCCAGCTCTCAGGCCATATTGTGTTTAGACTCAGACTCAGATTTAAACTCAATAAAACTGTTGCGTTGACCCTAAAAACCTGTGTAGGCCTACTGTTTTTCCTTACAGAAACTGATCAGGAATCAGTAAGGGAACTGATAAAGATTCAGACTGATAAGCAGAATCACTAATGGTATTGGTATCAGTACAATCGTATCAATTCTCATCCCTATTGGTAGACAGAAAATTGTTGCTACATGAAACTGCTCACAGCGAGGTCTGTGGATTATCCTGAGTAACCAGGTCATGATTTCTGGAGAGAGACATTGCTGTTGAGCTTTTTAAATGTATTTTTTGGAGCTTTGAGCACCACAAGCTGAGTGCCATCTAGTTCCATCATGTTGGAGAGACGGCAGACGGCCGATATCTCCACACACCAAAAAAATCTAGACTGATAAATAGCACTGCAGGTAAGAGAAATGAGGAATTATAGGGTGATCTGTCTCTTCAAAAGAATATTTATTCCTAGCAGCAACATCTTCTCTTTTTTCACTGTGTCTCTCCTCTCTCCCGTCTCGTTGTCCTCACCGTTCTCCTCCTCAGGCTCTGGGTCTGCCCATCACAGACGCCCAGATTCAGGAGATGGAGAGCCACGAAGTGGACATTGACTTCGCCATGGCGGCTGACGAGGAACGTAAACTCAGGCACGATGTCATGGCTCACGTCCACACCTTCGCACACTGCTGCCCCACCGCTGCTCCCATCATCCACCTCGGTGCCACCTCCTGCTACGTGGGAGACAACACTGTAATTATCATGAACATCATGTACATTTTGTGATTACATGATCAGTCATCTCATATTTTCTCTCTTATGTGTCTGGTAATGATGAAAAAACTCGCCATGTGCCCTTGAAAGAAACAGTTTCCATCTAGAAAACACAACACTGCGGGATTCTGCTTGCAGTGCTTTTCTTCAAAAGATCTCATGTTCTCTAAGTGGTTTTGTTTTTCCTCCTCAGGATCTGATTATGCTGCGTGATGGGTTCGACATTCTCTTGCCTAAGGTGAGGCTCAGCTGTTTCCCAGAAAACACGCACACCCATCCAGTTGTGCATCCATGACATTGCTATATGATTTTTTTTTCTTCTTGGCAAGCCTCAGCTGTTCAGTAACAAGTCAACAATGTAGAAATAATTCACCACGGTAGATTATTTGCAGTATTTTGTCACAGCACACATAGATTACAGAAACAAGCTGAACATGCAGGGGGTTGTATGTGCGTGAATAACAGCGGCGTATTATGTAATAATTCATCGCTGAAACCTTTTGTTCTTTTTCCACAGCTGGCCAGAGTCATTGACAGACTGGCTAACTTTGCAGAGAAGTACGCTGACCTCCCCACGCTCGGCTTCACACACTACCAGTGAGTCTGAATACAGTCTATCACATACATACTATTTGCAATGTTTCCTGATTTTTCTCTTCTGATTAAGAGCATGTAGTGTTAACATATTTCCCCTCTCATCCTCTGTCTGCTCTGCCTGCAGGCCTGCCCAGTTGACCACAGTGGGAAAGCGAGCATGTCTGTGGCTGCAGGACTTGACTATGGACATGCGGAACCTGCAGCGAGCCCGTGATGACCTGCGTTTTCGGGGGGTCAAGGGGACCACTGGCACCCAGGCCAGCTTCCTGCAGCTCTTCCAGGGGGACCATGACAAGGTTTAACTCACTGATATATTGGAATGTAGAAGATGATGAAGATTTAACACTCAGAAGCATTTTAGTGTGGTGTGTAGAAAAACTTCCACACACTGTCTAACTTGGCAAAAATAATACATTTAACGTAGATTGATTGTTCAGGCAGATGCTGTGCCTAGTGAAGGGCTGGTTACCGTTATTCTTTTTTTTCTGGTTAATAAATGTTACAGTGCTCAAGTTTAATTGTGTTCCTTCATCAGGTGGAGGAGCTTGACAGAAAGGTGACAGAGATGGCGGGCTTCAAAAAGTAAGTTCTGTATTAAAAATAAAAAAATAAACAATTACCTGCCTCTAATATTTGGTAGAATAATTTCTGTTCTGTAAGTATGATGGAAGAAATATGATTATAGAAGAGTACGAGCACTGCAGACATGTTCGAACCTTCAATGTATGTCTACTGAAAGTACTTGTTTTTGCCACAGACAGGCTCAGATTATTTTTATAAGTGTCTGATAATGTTATGGAAAGGAGTAAGTCCCCCTGTGTTTACCAGAAACAGCCCCCTAACTGCCATCGCCAAACTCACCAGACTCCATTTAAATAAACAGTCATTTTTTCATTGTAAAACACACTTCATTCAAAGTCATCAGAAACAAAATAAAACTCTTAAAAATGTTTTGGTTCATCTTTCCACTGTTCCAACCATCACCAACTCTAATTGGTTTGACATAAACCCTTAATTCGTCCAGTTAGATGTGAAAACATACAGGCTCTATACATGCTAAAATCACTGTTTATTTACATGGAGTCTGGTGTGTTTGACGATTGAGATCACAGGGCTGTTTCTGGTTTAAAAAAGGATCTTACTTTTTGACAAAAAGGTCTACTTCTGTAGTAATCCTCTCCATAATGTTGTCAGACACTTATAACAATCTGAGCCTGTCAGTGGCAAAACAAGCACTTTAAGTGGACATATATTGATGGTGGGAACATGTCCCAGGTGCTTACATCGGCTTGTTCTGCTGCTGTCAGCTGCAGCTCTCTTGCTAAATACTGGACCAGATTCAAAAGCTGTTGTCCCCATTAGTCACTTACACACAACAACATGGGAAAATAATATACATATACAATAATATACTGAACTTACCCTTAAATAAGACAAAACAAGCAGACATTGTGCACAGTTTGTAGCAGAGTTACTGAGTTAACTCTTCAGTGCGTTGACCACAGTATAGGTGGTGTTATCTAACAGATTAGTGAGACTTGCTTTGTCATGAGTCCTGATGCTGTTGTTCTCATGCTGCACAGAGCCTACCTGGTAACTGGACAGACATACAGCCGTAAGGTGGACATAGACTGTCTGTCCAGCCTGGCCAGTTTGGGAGCCACTGTCCACAAGGTAAGTCGCAGGAGCTGGACACATGTGGAGAAATGCTGCCATCTAGTGATGACAAATGGAAATCTGCACACGCTGAGATAAACCTGCTCTTTAGCATCTGACTTGTCGAAGCTCACCTTTAATCTGTCCTCTGCAGATCTGTACTGACATCCGCCTGCTCGCCAACCTGAAGGAGATTGAGGAGCCATTTGAGAAGGAGCAGATTGGTACATTCACATTCTGCCACACGTTATCCTGTGATGCAGGTATCTGCACAAACTGTATCAGCATGAAGTTGTCTTCCTCCTTCAGGCTCCAGTGCCATGCCCTACAAGAGGAACCCCATGCGTGCAGAGCGGTGCTGCAGCTTGGCCCGACATCTGGTGGCACTGATGGCCGACCCGCTGCAGACAGCATCGGTCCAGTGGCTGGAGAGGACGCTGGACGACAGCGCCAACAGGTCCACACCCCAGGCACACATATGCACTGCATGTTAGGCTTACAGTTAAAGGTTCCTAGGTGGATCTTGAGCTCATGAAATTTGATTTTGCATTATGTACATCAGTCTACATATTGTGTATTCTGTGTGCGGGTGCGACCCAAACCATGTCCCCCACACCATGACAGTTCAGTACGAATACACAAACCTTTACAGTCTTACTTGTTACCTAATCAATTAAAGGTTTTCAGGCTTTGTTTTGGTACTTGATTTGGCTTCTGTCTCCTGCTTCCTCTACTTATTCACTCATTTAACCCTCTTGCTCGTGTGCAGGAGGATCTCCCTGCCCGAGTCCTTCCTGACAGCTGACATCATCCTCAGCACTCTGCAGAACATCACAGAGGGACTGGTGGTCTACCCCAAAGTCATCGAGAGACACATCCGCCACGAGCTGCCCTTCATGGCCACAGAGAACATCATCATGGCCATGGTGAAGGCTGGAGGGAACAGACAGGTGTGTAAACAAGCTGAATCGATGCTGCGCGTAACAACAGCTCCTGAGCTTCGTGCTTGAAATAACACCTGTCTCTTCCTTCAGGACTGCCACGAGAAGATCCGTGTTCTGTCGCAGGAGGCAGGGGCTGTGGTCAAACAGGAGGGCGGTGATAACGACCTGCTGATCAGAGTTCAGAAAGACCCCTACTTCGCCCCCATCCTGGGGCAGCTGGACGCCATACTGGACCCTAAGACCTTTATTGGCCGTGCTCCTCAGCAGGTACAACATCAGCAGTCCCCCGTTTTTATTCTAGCTGCCATCCTGACTGATCCTCCATCGTGACAACAGGTCTCAGCTTTAAGTATCTGTATACGACAGAGTTCGTACGGAGTTTGGAAAAGTATGGAGTCAGATTTTAATAATTTCCAGGTCTGGACAGGTATGAAAAAATATAATATATACTAAAATATATAGTCTCGAAACATAAATTGGTCCTGTAAGCAGTGTTTTTCTTGGCGTTTGGAGCAGGCAGTCATCGCAGCCAAAATGTTTACTGCTGTGTGAGAGTGTCTTACACAGTAAACTTGATGTTGTCAAAAGCAAGGCAAGAAGCATGGGTGGTTTTTCTCATTTCACTTCACCAGTTTTGACTATTTTTGTGTCGCTCCATTACAAAAAAATCCAACTATAAATCCATTTAAATTACAGCTTGAAATGCAAAAGTCTTTTGCATACTTTTGTAAGGCACTGTACATTGTAATGGTTGGATTTCAAAACAATTATTTATATAAACATCTCGCTATTTGTACTCAGATGTCAAATACGGTCTGGAAAATCTATCAAGACGTCTCTGAATATTTAAGTCTGTCAAATTACGGAATTTTGAAAAGGAAAATGTGCAGCAATCTTGATACTAATGGTGAGCAATAAATTCTCTACATCCTCTCGTCCAGGTGACCAGGTTCCTGTCTGAGGAAGTCCGCCCCCTGCTGGAGCCCTACAAGGCCAAGATGGATGTCAAGATTGAGCTTGAGCTCTGACACTCACACACACACACACACATACACACAGTTACAGTGACTTGCACACGAAGCCAAGACAGTGAGACTTCATCGTGATGTGTGGCAGCGTTGAATGCTGCACCTCAATAAAGAACAATCGTTGAATTAATTAATCTGTATCACAGCGTTTTTATTTTCTGACAACGTGATTAACAATAATGTGGTAATAAATGATGCTGTTAGTGTTTCTGTCACGTTTATTGACAGGAACCAAAGGTCATATGTGCTGCGAGGACTTTTACAACCTGCTTCATAATTATAAACTGCAAATTAAATAATTATTAATCCAACACGGAGTTACTTAACATTTATGATGCTTGTCTGTGCAGCAAGGCCTGAATATGGCTGCTGAGTTTCACCCATTACTATTTAAACCATTTACACAGTCGATCATTGTTTAAAACCATTTAAACAAAGGATCTAAACGATCTTTGTTTAGCGTGTTAAGACTTTGTGGTTTGCTTTCAGTTAACGGAAAGGAAAAGGTAAACCATAGAGAGGAAACCCACTGCTGGAACTGAGAGGAACTTGTTCAAGAGGTTGTAAATCTGAAAAAAACACCGGCTCAAAGTCCAGCCCAGCCCTCAAACAGAAGCACTTACCGTACCTGACAGTGTAGCACACCACTTTGTGCTTCTCAATGCAGGGAATGAAGGAAGGTTGTTATTTAAAATCTTAACTTTTTCAAATGTGATATCTTTCCTTCATTCACCTCCCAACATCACCCCCTCCTCCCGCAGTAATCACATAACTGTTGATAACATATTTATTATATTCTGCTGACACACAGGTGACTTATCACTCCAGCAGGACAAAGTGCAGTAAGCTATCATTGTTTGTTAGTGTCATTATGGTAAAGGGAAAGATTGAATGAGCTACTTTAGGTGAGGTTTTGACAGAGAGCTGCATCTCAATCTGCAACCAGTGAGTACACTCGGCTTCTCTCACACACACACACTGTTAATGTTATAACTGATTTTAACACTGCAACTTTCAGTCAGAGGTATGTCCGTTCTCAGAGTTGAGCTCCTGTTGGACTCCAGCTGTCCTGCAACATGTGGCTGTGGGCACTGCTCCCTATCTCTCTGGCTGTCTTCGGCACTGCGGGGATTTGGACTGTGTGAGTATTTAGCTTCCTCCTTTATTAATGCTTTCTTGCTGTTTCAGTTTCAGTTGACATTACCTCAGAAGGGACAGTGCACATTAATAAATACACATGGTATAACAATGACAGAATTTGCCAAAAGGCTGTTTTTCACATTTTTCATAGAGTTTGGAGTGGTCCTGTTTGAGAACTCTTCAGTTACCTAGAAGTATCTAGAAGGGAAAAGGTACAGGGAATAACACATTTGCATTAAAGGTCTGGTTTGAAGCATTTAGTGTTATCTAGAGGTGAGGTTGCAGATTGCAAGTAACTGAAACTACATAGGCAAAAACCTCATCTTTAGCCAATAGCCCCTTTTACACTGCCTGTTCAAGGCAGAATATATTGCGCTGTTATGCAGCCTCGCTGTTCTGTCTATAAGGTACGATCGCCAAATGAGGGGGCAGAGTTGTCTCACTTTAAGCCACCACGGGAGGTATTAACAGTGCTGAAACAGTGTCTGTATAAATAGGAGAGCTGGCAGCTCCAGATCATGGGCAGGACAGGTGTGATGTTTTGACAACGTGCTATGCGTGCGACCCACCATGGGAAATTTAAAAGAAGCTTTTAGCAGTTAGCGGCTAACTCAAAGATGAAGAGCAGTGGCTGTAAATGTCTCCTGTCAGGAGTTCCTTACCTTCCGAGCCGAGCTGAGGTCAGCCGCCATATAAGAGGAACGGGAAATTATTGTTCGCACCATGTTATGCCATTGTTATTGTTTATAAAATGTCACACTAGAGGCCGCACACTAGACGCCTGTCATGCCTGTTTCAATTCCATGCTGCAGGGGGACGGTCTATAATCACACAGTGGAGTGAAATGATGCTGCCCTTGATTGGTTCTGTGTAAAAATGCAAAGAGGCATAAAGACAGGACTTTGTAGCGGCTCTAGAGCACAATCGCTGTGTAAAAAGGGCTAATGTTTGGTTTGTCCAAACATTAGCCCTTTGGTTGGTTTGGTTTTCTGGGCTACTGTAGAAACAGCATGGCAGCATTGGTATAGACTTTGGGTGGCGTGGTTCAGTAGACACGATCCCGTCAGTAGTAATAAAGTACATTTGTCCCCCCCGCATAAAAACATGAACGTAGCTGACAACTTTTATTTTGACAAATTTAATTTCATTTCCAGCAGAAACTGATAGAGAAAAGGCACAAATTAGTGCATAAACACTCACCAGAATGCAGGATATTAAGTGTTTGAAGCTCAAAATTATGTGACAGAGGATACCCAAACCCTTGTTCTATATATGCCCCCCCGAATATTCAAACCAAAGCTACGACCATGCATGCAAGCCCCAAGGAACACTGTTCAGCTTTGCCTCCCAATGGCCACTCATGGTATTGCAGCAAAAAAATCCCTGCGGCCTGAAAAGCATTTCACTCTTAGACCACCATTGTAAAGAGGCGTCTTTAAAACTGTTGACAGGACATGCCAAACTGCAACCAAGGTCAGCTCTTGTCCTATTATGAATTTTTGTGATGTCACCATAATGTAAAATCTGAAAGTGGGCTGAGCAGGAACTAGTGGGCGGAGCCAACAGGTGAAACACAACAGTTCATATTTAGTGGATTGCATATCGTGGAAGTTAGCGACTGTTTTTTGGCGTATACACCAGGTGAGCAATTCCACTGGGCTGAATAGGCGCCATCTTGGGGTTCAGTATCTTATTTATCATACATCTCCGAGGTCTTGCTCCGCATGTAGATATAAACAGGTCATCCTAAGGTAACTGAAACACAGCGGTTCTTAATTTGTGGTGCTTATAAACTTAAAGAAAACGTAGTTATGAATATTATGTACCATTTCTGCCAATATATCCCCCTCAGTCCGACACACTGGACCTTTAAGAAGGGACCTAGCAACGCTGTAAAAAAATTTATTTTTTTTTCCACAGTACCTATAAAATAATTACTACTCATGCAAATTCAGAACAGGGTGACCATGATGCAGTTTTCAATGAATTTGGATTCATGGCTTTATCCCCTAACAATAAATAAATAAATCATTGGTTGTGTCCCTCCCATTAGGTTTGCTGTATCTGTAACAAATGGATCCGTCAACCTCACAGAGGGATTCCCTTACATCAGGTTGGTATGATTCCACTGAGACAGTAGTAAAAGTGATACAGAAAAATGTTGAGCGTAATCATGTTGTTGAATGATAATGCTTTTATTCTCTTATTCACCTGTTAGTTACTGTGGCACTCACAACCCTCAGAGCTGTCTCTTCGCCCAGATCTGCAACATCTGCTCTGTTTTAGGTAATTACAGATGTATTTATACCTGTAGCTCTCTGCAGTAGGAGTTCTTGTCTACTTAAGATTTGTCCATCATATGCTTTAGTCTGATTAAACTTGCGTGAAAAGCAATTTTGGTAGTTTTCAAGTCTCCTTTTGAAGTCCTGGACTTTTGCCTGTATAATTTTAAGGTCATGTTGTCTTATTTTAAATTGTGCTCAAGTAACTTCTTGACCATCTTCACCATCTGTCTCTGTCTGTATCTCTCAGCCTTGTGGATTGTGGTGATCCGTTTCCAGCAGATTAAGGACTACGGTCACCATGGAAAGGCCAACATACTCAGCATTGTTTTGGGGTTCATCTCTGCGATAGCAATCTCCATCTTGGCAACTTCCAGGTAACAGCTTACAAAAAGAAATACATTTCGAGAATAATAAATAACTCTTTTTCTAACCCATAACAATCAATCTGTGTACATTAAAAACAATCTCTTCTCCCTCTGCTTTTGCCACTTAGCAATCAGTCGTGAGCAGTGTTCACCTGTTTGGAGCGTTCGTGGCTTTCTTCGTCGGCCTGGCCTACTTCTGGGTGCAGCTGTTTCTGACCTACAGGGCTCAGCCGTCTCAGGACCGATTCTGGGTCGGGCCTGCCAGGGCGACCTGCTGCATCCTCTGTACCAGCCTGGTCATCGCTAGTATCCTTCCTATCAGTCTGCATTAAGACAAACATATTCATCCATCCATTTTCTAACCGCTTATCCTCTTGAGGGTCGTAAGGGGGCTGGAGCCTATCTCAGCTGACATTGGGTGAGAGGCAGGGTACACCCTGGACAGGTCACCAGACTATCACAGGGCTGACACATAGAGACAGACAACCATTCACACTCACATTCACACCTACGGGCAATTTAGAGTCACCAATTAACCTGCATGTCTTTGGACTGTGGGAGGAAGCTGGAGTACCCAGTGAAAACCCACGCTGACACGGGGAAAACATGTAAACTCTTCATAGAAGAGCTCCTGCACCCGGGATTGAACTAGGAACCCTCTTGCTGACAGTTCTAACCACCACACCACCGTGCCGCCCCAAACATATTCATGAAATACAAAATCCAAGCTAAATTGATACTTGTGTCCTTGTGGCGAATTTAAGGATTATTAGGAATACAAAGGAACCGTTGCAACCACAATTCAGCGCTATTTATTTTGAGACTAGTGGTCTCCAAACTTTTTTTTGTCTGTCGCCGCCTTTAAGGCTAAAAGTAAACTATAACTGGTTTAAAATGTTACCTAATTTTTATTTCATATTTTCAATTATTTGTTAATTATTTTAGGCTATAAGAAATCTATAATGGTTTAAAATGTTTAAAATGTTAGCTAAGTTTGAGCTAATCTATTCAACCATTAGTTCATTACGTGTAGGCTAAAAGTAATGTATGAATGAACGAAAATGATAGCTAAGTTTTAGCTATTTTTTTCAACCGTTGGTTCAATATGTTAGGGCGAAAAGTAATCTATAACTGGTTAAAATTGTTAGCTAAGTTCTCGCTAATATTTTCAACCATTTATACACTACTTTTAGTTTAAAAGTAGTGTATAAATGGTTACAATTAGTAGCTAAATTTTAGCTAATATTTTCAACCAATTGTTCATCACTTTTAGGCTAAAAGTGATCTATAGATGGTTAAGAAAATGAAATATTTTCAATGAATTGTTCATTACTTTTACTGTTACTCGTTTTCATGCACTCTGATTTTTTAAATCAAATATTTATATGTATTATTAGGAAAAATAGAGGCACACCTTCTCTAGACTAGTGGTGTAACAGTCAATAAAAATACTAAAAGTCACTCTCTTAAAATCTCTTAAAGAGAATGCAATGGCTATATTTATTTATTAAAAACAAACCTTTTAAATGACAGATTTAACTTTTGTTGAATGCACTTTCAAGCGTGAGAAGTACAATATTTATTTTAAAAGGCCTCTCATATTGTTAGTGCACATCCAACCACAAAGCAGAACAGGAAACTACAGAGAGGTGCTAAAGGAGGGGCTGAGAGCACAAAAATCGACTACAACATCGGTCACACAAAACTAACATGCACCCAGTTGCAGATTGCCAGTGGGAAAAATCACATTGTCACAACATGTTAACTATTTGATTTACCATGACATGCATTTATTTAGTGTTGCGCTCCTTGACTGCTCTCTTTCCTCCTTCAGTGATCGTTCTCGCCAATACAGGCTACGTCTCTGGGGCTGCTGTGTGTGAATGGGCCCTGGTCATGGTGTTCTTCCTCCTGTTTGGACTTTTTGCAGCTGAGTTCAGACACATCGACTGTCACCACCTCACCATACAGAAACAGGCTCTTGAGAGCAGCCCTGCCACAATAGAAATGAATGGTTATGTCGCAAATACACTTAGCTGAAAACACCACAGTTGCTATATTGGTCTTTACTATAGGTATGATGCCTGATATTACTTTGCTGCATATTATATTTTTGTATTTGCCATTTTAAAGATGTAATATTGAGAGATTTACTTGATAACTGTATATGTAAATATTTTAAGAAAAACTGGATTTTAATATTTTTAAATATTCTTATCTCATACTTTGTTTTGAGTGTTTATAAGATTTATAATCTTTACTATTTTATGCCGTCTTGCCATTCCATGATCAACAAGAGAACACTGCAGAATGTGTTTTACATCGTTCTGTTTCTTTAAAATGATAATCTGTCTATTGTTTTTATGACTATCAGATTACACCCTCCTCCTGCAGCTCTCCCTATTCTATCCTAAGCCCCTCCCACCAGACGACATGGCATATGCACATGCTTTATACAGTAACCCAGTGTTACCCATAAAGTGATTTATTTAATCTTAGTTCTTTGTACAGTTGGACGCAGCGTGTTCATTTCTCCACTCGCTCTGTTTAAAAGACCACAAATGACACAAGACTTAAGTTAATTAGTCACGCCGCTGGCCCTTGGCATCACTCCCCGCCACTGTTGATTGCTTCTCCAGGAGTAGTGCTGGCCACAGCTTGGACGATAGACCTTTGGTTGGTGGCTGTAGCGGCGTCAACTCTGCCAGTGCAAACCCTTCGGTGCTGGTTGTCCCAGCAGGCTGGTGGTCAGTGTTTAACCTGTGTAATGGCAGCAACAGAAAGTTTGCTATATTCGGGTTGCTGTTGCCAATCACTGGGGGTCTGTCTCATGAGTGTCTGCCAAGTCTCCTCCCAGCGAGGTGGTCTATAGCAGCGAGCAGTGAGGTCGAGAAACTGTGATTCAAAGCGCTCGCTAACGTTAGCTACATAAACGTAAACTTGAGGCTGCAGCCTTGAGCCTTTAGTTCTGGTTAGCAGAAGGCTAAAGTAAGAGCAAGTGGCTGGGCTCAGCCTTAGAGATAGGGTAAGGAGCTCGGACATCCAGAGGGAGCTCGGAGTAGAGCCGCTTCTCCTTTGTATCAAAAGGGGTCAGTAGAGGTGGTTTGGGCATCTGATCAGGATGCCTCCTGGGCGCTTTTCGTTTGAGGTGGTCTGGCCACCACCTACAGGTAGGAGGCCGTGGAGTAGACCCAGGACATGTTGGAGGGATTACATATCTCATCTGGCCTGGGAACACCTCGGGGTCCCCCAGGAGGAGCTGGAAAGCGTTGCTGGGGAGAGGGGCGGCTGGAGCACTTTACTCAGCCGCTGCTGCCCCTGTGACCTGGCTTCGGATAGTTGAAAATGGATGGATGGGTGGTCAGAGCAGAAAGCAGGAACAAGAGCAGGTTGGGCGTTTTTGCTTGAAAAGAAGAAAAGTTGTAGCTTGTTTTTAATTGACTTGAATTGATTTTAGCTTTAAAAATAATGGAAGCTGCATGTAATTGGACTGAGCTCATAAAACTTGTCTTGGCCTATACTGCAATAAATGTATATCACCACATGGGGGCACCATTCACCTGTCATTCCCTCTGCACAGTATCCTGTCATACATTCAATTATCCCTCTTTAAAATGGAACTGCATAGAAACAATTCATTCGCAGATTAATCACTCGTACATACATTGTTATTTGTTCCCAATAAACCCCTTCATCGCTCTCTCAGTATTTTACGCTCTGTATAGAAGTCTTAATTTTTAGAAACTGACATGAGCTCATGATTAGTGCATCGAGAGTGAATACCAGGAAAAGTCTGGTCTTTTTCTGCCTCACTCTCCAGCTGTCAGCTGGGTAATACAATAGAGGACGGGGAATAGAAAAGGAGGATGGAGGTGTGTAGGAAAAGTTTTGTTAGCAAGAGAAAAAAGAGTCTCAATGACATAATGCATGATGAAAACTGTAATCCACTATTTGATATATGTAGGCTTTTATTTTGAAGGATTTTGCAGGAGTTACTAATGAAAGCTTTGTGCTAAAAATGCATGAGTCCATCCTTCACAGCCTCAGCAGCGAGCGACAGGGGCGCTGTGGAGCGACGCTGGCTGATGATCACTTCACTGATGGGAAAATAGAGCTGTGGCGCCGTGCCAGCATGTTTTTGGAAGATGCCTCTAGTTTAGACAGAGGTTCTACATTCAGCACAATTTGTCAGGGCTATTTGAGATGGACAAAACAATGGAGCTCTCACAGCCATGCCGATAGTGGGAGAGGTCCTACTCTTGGCTCCAGCTCTCAAACTATTTCTCTCATCCAGCGTCTCTGTTTATTTAAACATATTGTCTTGGGGTCTGTTGGCACTGTCTTTTTATACGTACTTTGTGATCAAATTTTCACTTTTGTTTGTATCTTTTATTGATGTTATTAAAAAAAAAAAAACCACCGAGGGCTTGTGAAGCTTGAGCTGGGAATACTGGGCCCCCAGTGTCCTGCTGTGTCCCGACAGCATTCTTTCACATACTCCATGCTGTGTGATCACCAGAGGGGGGTTTCGACAAGCAGGCGCAGGGATCAGACGGACAGCTCGGAATTCTATGGGAATTTCTGAAGTGCTGTTGGTTATCGGTGTTTCTGCTGCAGACAGCATGCAGATTTTACACTTGTGGTTAAGCAATGCTCTCTCAGGTCTCTGATGAACTTGTGCACTGCTGCTGATCGGCAACATGAACTTCAGTTTGCTTTGGTGACGCCTGTATTCACCCCAAAATGTGCACTGGGAAAAAAAAGTTATGAGAACTTGTTAAAGGATCTGGCACGAGTTCACCTCAGATGGAATATTTCTTTAAAAGTACAATCTGTCTTAGCTGGGTCTGCCGCAATGACGATATGTTCTTGAATTATACAGCAGCTCACACCGAGGAATTCAGTGGGAAAGCGTTGGCGCCAAAACACCCTTGGCCCTGCTGTTTTCATTAGTGAGTATAAAAGGCGTCTGATAAAGTAATAAAACTCATAAAATCACCTGTAGCGACGTGCAAAGACTGGGGGGCCCTTGATGTAAATGTCAGAAAAAAGGTCTGGATGCTCTATTGTAGTGTAGGAGAGCATGGTTTATGTGACGCCCGCCTTGTTGCTTTTGACTTTGATTCAAGAAAGAGGTGCATGCTTTCTAGGCCTATGCTGTAATCTCTCCCAACACCTGCTCGTGCTCTAGTCTCTCTTATCCCCTCAGCAGCTCGCCGCTAGAAACAATAGCAACGCTTTCCTATCACGCGGCGGAGCAGTCGCCTCCAAGTTCACTATCAGACATCGCCGCTCGGCTTCTCTGAAACAGTCTGTCAGCTCTTATCATCCCGCAGCCAAATCCTGCACATTCCATCTCAAAAGGCCACTTTATCTGCAAGACAGCTGGATCTGCCAAACTTGGAGTTTAAGAGAGGAACGTGGAGTTAAGTGTTGGGGAGAAGGAGATGATGAGGCATGCGGGACAGCGACAGGATGATAATGACAGAAGAGAGATGGGATTGTCTAGAAGTGCGAGAACTAGATCCAGAGACTGATATAAAGACGAGCAAGAGGAAGATGGAGTGAACGATAGAGACAGAAAAGAGAGAAGAGTGGGCACCAGCAGCCGTGATCTCACCCTCCTCTCCTCTCCTTTGGCAGCGGCTTCCAGAAAGCTGCCCTTTCGCTGAAAAATGCCAAGCGCACCGCATTCCACCGGCCACACAAAGGCCCTCCCTCGTCTCAGCTGCACAGACACAATCAGACAAGGGATAATTATATAATTAGGCTGGCTGGTGCAGACAGGGACCCTCAGATGGTGTGTTGGTGTGTCATATTTATGTTATCGAACAATGAAGAGAGTCTGGTCTTATCAGAGGAGGCAGCAGAGTGTGTGGGGGGCTCCAGCTGTGGCACTTAGGAACAGATTGTCATGATAGAGAATAACGGGTCGATAGAATGACCTTCAGCTTGTGGTCTGGCAGAGATCAGGGCCTTTATTGTGGTCGAGCCTTTCTGTGTGTGTGTTGGTATCCTCTGCTATGTGAAGAGGTGGGGACTTTTGGGGCTCTGACAACCAGACAGGAGGTGAGAAACACAGAGGACGAAATTATATGAATGGCACAGTGCTGGATGTTATTGACTGTATAAAAGGGGATATTGTCACAATATTTATTTCATTATGGAGCTGATAGTGTTGCATTTATACCACTACTCACTGAAGAGCTACACTGGACATTTCAACCTTGATCCACTATGTTTATTTTTTTTAGCAAATTTAGCTTATTTCAGCAATTTATCTTTTGCCATTTAATCCATTTGTTTACTGCTTTTAGCCCTTTAGCTAATACACTTAAAGCACACCAAACAGTGGTGAAGTGTGGCTGCTATTGAGGTGTTTGGAGCTGTGGTTGTTTGATTCTGCGACACAGTGCGGCCAAGCCAAAGACTGTAAGACAATGGACGTAGCTACTTTGACATCACTCTTTGGTTTGTGGACTCTCATTTTGAAGCCTCGGGTTTGACATTTCTGCTGTGGCCATCTTGGTTTTTTGCACTCAGAAGTGACCCAAACTGTTTTTTGCACTAGACTGTAAACATTTTATTTCTGCTGTACAGTTGGACATTTTAACATGCGGGTTTATAAGGATTGACTGGCTTCTGGAGCCAGCCTCAAGTGGCCGTTCAAGGAACTGCAGCTTTTGGCTCCTCAGTGTTGGTTGCATTTTTTAGCCCTGGAGGTTGCCGCTTATGCCAAACCAAAAGTTAAATTTGCAGTGAATTGCGGCCAGAGAATACCCACAGCCAATCAGTTAACAGAGTCCTGTGACTCCTGTGACCAAGTCCTCAGAAAAGCAGCTCAGCCTTGCAGCCAAGTTTTCACAATGGCCATTTGTGGTATTGCAGCAAAAAATGCCCTGCAACCCAAAAAGCATTTTCCCCAGAGGCCACCATTGTTAAAGAGATGTCTGAAAAACTGTTGACAGGACACCTTGAATTGCAAAGAAGTTCAGTTATGACTCTTGCTATTATGAATTTTTGATCCACAGAGGTTTTGTAAAATTTCTCAAGTCCTGAGAAAAGTGATTTAAAAATCTGTAACGTCATCAATGTAAAATCTATGAGCCTAGCGGGAACTCGCACCAGGCAAGCAACTCCATTGGAATGAAGTGCCATCTTGGCATCCCGTGTCTAGGTATTAGGGAATTCCTTAGTTCCAGTACTTTTTTTGTAGCTAACCAATTTAGCAAATTTTAACAATTTTTTCACTTTTAGCTTTTTCAACTTATTTAGCTAACAACTTTATCTGTTTATCCATGGCTTGATCTATTTTAACAGTATTATTTTTACATTGTCGTCCATGTATTCATTACTTTTAGCTAATATTTAAGACCTTTCTGCCACAATAGCATTCTTTGAATTTGTTTTGATTCACAACTACATGTAAATAGATGCAGTGTTATTGTTTGTACACGGGGTGGCGCACTAGAACAGAAAATATAGGTAAGGTGCAGGTGATGAGCAGGAGGTGTGAGACGGGGGAAGCAAACAGTTTTTTGACCGTCTTAAGTGTGGCAGCATGATGAGTTTGTAGTGTGTTGAAACTGAAATTCATGAATGGAAAGTTACCTGTGATGAATAATGGACAGATAGTATTTTACCTGTGAAGATGAGCACGTGTTAAAATAAATGGGTCACCACACTCAAAGAAACCTGACATAATGGACATTGGTTTATTGTTGCCGCCCCTCAGAGGCCTTAAATGTGACATTTTTTATTGAAAGACTCTACATATCCGACCCCAAGATGTCACCTATTTGGTCCAACGGAGATGCTCGCCTGATGCATAAGCCAAAAAAGTTTCTAGCTCACAGGCTTACTTCCTTGAGGCCGACTGAAAATAAGCAGCTATGTTTCTCCAATTGACTTCACCCTTGACTTGCCGCTCGCCCTGTGCACTTCACATTGTGATGACATCACACATTTTCAAATCAATTTTCTCGGCTGGTGAAAAGTTTTCCAAATAAAAAACCTCCATGGATAAAAAAAAAGAGAAAGAGTCAGAATTGACCTTGCCAACAGTTTTACAGTTGCTCTTTTATAATGGTGGTCAATGGGGAAAATGCTCTTTGGGCTGCAGGGGAATTTATTGCTGCAATACTGCGAGGGGCCACCGGGAATATTCGGAAGCACGACTGAGCAGTGTTGCTGGAGGCCTGGTTTTCATGCACTCTGAACACGTGGTGGTGTTCAGGTGTTCCAACTGAGTCAATACATGGATTCATTTTTAAAAAGTCACAGTATATATACAATTTCAAATTAGTTCAACTACTCCTAAAACTTTCTGTGTACTCTTGGCAGCTGCAGAAGCCAGCCCTGGTTGGGGAATCTCTGCACTATAATGACCGTTAGAGTTGCCAAACAGACCACCTCTTTCCTCTTGTCGAGGCAGGATCCACGCTCCCAGACGAGAATTGAGCCAGTGTCCCGCTCTGTTGGCCACCACCCAACAATCTCCCCTCGCACCGTGGCCTTGGCTTTGGGTGTGTCTCCACTCGCACGGGACAGCACAGAATAGACTATTGTTGATCACACAAGACAGAGAGCCAGGGGAAGAAGGAGGGAGGGGGGGGTTTTGGGGAAGGGAGATGGTGGGGGGAGAAATTAGCTTTTAACGAGCGAGCGAAAAAGCACATGGACAATGAAGCATGGCTCCCCTCCCACTTACATGCGTGTGCAGTGATGCAGAACCACTGGGCATTTATTCACACAGCACACAAACGCACATGCACACACACACACACACAGACTTTCTTCCTTCAGTGTTTCCAGACACATGTAGTATTTGTTTTGAGATCAACACGGAGCAACTCTCATGGCAAACACCTGATGTATGTCATATGAAGCATGAGGTGTGGAAGCTAACGAGGCCATGCACATTTAAAATGATGTGTATCAAGACTCATCCAACAACACACAAGCATCAATTACCCATAAAGAAAAACAATCAAGTTTGGGACATACCCTTATTCTCTTTTTTTTCCAGAGTTGCCCTATATTACAAGCTTGATACAACTCTCATATCTCACGATAAATATGAAGCTACAGCTAGCAGCCTGTTAGCTTAGCTTAGCACAAGACTGGAAGACACAGCTAGCCTGGCTCCATCCAAAGGTGACAAAAGCTGCCACCCAGCACCTCTAAAGCTCGCTAAATACCAGGTTATAGCTCTTTTTTTCTTAATTTGTACAGAAGCAAAAGTGTTAAAACAACAGGTTGTTATGTGCGGCACTGTCTCTCTGCCAGGATCAAGGACTTCCTGTAGTGTCGGGTTGCCTGGTGACCTCACAATGACCACATGTCTCCTGTGCCCGGGAAAGACATTTATTATTATTTGGTACTCTTGGACAGAGCTAGGCTAACTGTTTCCAGTGTCTTTTGCTAAGCTAAGCTAACTGGCTGTTGGCTGTAGCTTCGTATTTATTGCACATTTCCAAAATTGCATTGTGGTAATGACCCGCACCTCAAACTGCACAGCCCAGTTTAGACCAAAGACTCGCGACGAGGCGACGGTTTTAGAACGTATCAGAGAAAAGTTGCAGTGGTGTGAAATGGTCGGTCTGAGCTTGACTCAAGCTGGCTGATAGTGTCACCTGCAACTCAGCTGGTCAAATCGCCAGCACGTCACCTGTTTGAGCAGCCAGTCAGCTTGTAGTGAAGTCCACTGGTCAAGTCAAAATGATTGCAGACAGTTTGTTTGGTTGCTGCAGCAGGTGCTCCGTCCCTGCTGAGCCGTCTGTTTCCGTCCTCATAATCACTGCTGCTGCTCATTGTATGTGCTTATGCCCCCTCACACACTCACTCTCATTGAGTGATTAATTGCCGCTGGTATTTATGTTATTGTGGCATATTTATTATGAATACAGTCCATCTGATGCTTGTTTTTTGGCATTTCGTCACAACTACAAATGCATCTGTAGCCAGTATCTCACTATCACTATCCTTATTCATATTTTAAGAAGCTACAAATTATATTCAGCCACAAAATAAACCTGAAAACTGCAAATCAGAACAGAAGTACAGAGAGCTGTTGCATAGAGATGATACACCATCTCATCTAGTTGCATTGGTGTGAACTGGAAGGTTTTTAGAATGTTGCAGAACAGTGCAAGTATGTAGTTGCCTGTTTCAACTCGTCGCAAATCTTTGGTCTGAACTGGACTTATGTCTACTGGGATGTTAATCCATTCTTCAAATGTTCTTTTAAGGACAACATTGTAAATATACTTTCAGAATATTTCAATAATGTGAAGGGCCGGTGAAAGCTTTCTCTAATTAATGTGGCAGTGTCTTTAGAATTTTTATAATGTATGACTGAAGCATTATGAAGAAACCATGAGGTCGAAGTGAAAGTTGTGAGAAGGCTTTCTGAGGCTGTCTTTTCCCGTAACTTATTTTGTGATGAAACTTTCAGGTGTACCCACTTTCCACTTCCTCAATGGCATGAAACAGAATGTGTTGCCTTAAAGAGTCATTCATCTTCATTGTCAAAATATACCTTTAATTTTGTGTCACTTAGTTTCTGGAAATTTAAGTGAACCATGTGGGTGGGTGGCCATTTAACTTTAAATGTCCTTAATTAACTAAATTAGCTCTGACCATTGTTTTTAAAGCACAGCAAAGATTTGTAGATTCACTTTTAGCCTCTGGGCAGCCGTCCATTTTCCTGAGGGTAGAAAATCAATCCGAAACGCATGGTGTGCCTCGGAACAGTAATGGGAACCAAAGTAGTTGATGAGCTGCAGAACCAGCATATTGTACATTCCATTTACTATACACATGGTATTTTCTCCATGTATCACACATGCATAAATGCCTTGATGTCCTCTGTCTGACACACACATGCACGAGACACTGTTTAGAAAATTTCATTGTCTCACATTACTGCAGGCGACTGTTTGCCTGAAACAGCAAACAGTCATTAGCACTTACGAGGCTCCAATTGTCTGTCTCTTTGGTGAGATTACTGCTTTTGAACACGTGGAAAAACAGATCTTCATACGGTAGAAAGTATCACTCTCATGGCAACAAATACAACCCTCTTCAATTACAGATTCTCATCCTGCCTGGAGAAGATATTCACATGTAACCCTGTGCTGCAGAGCTATATTTGGGCTTTAGATGTCTTTGAGATGGTGAGAAACTACTGTCTTAGTAGAAACGGCTGCCATTACTAAAGTTCTCTGTTTTTAATCATGCTGTTTTTAGATGTTGGCAGCTATTTCTTAAGCTTTGTTCGTCCCTCGGGGTTTGGAATGCTTTGGAGCTTCAATAAACATTTTCCAGAGGATAAAAAAGTAATTGGGCAGAGGTCAGTTTTATTGGCATGGAACATGAAATAATATAAAACTGTCTTTCATGGCAATTTGGATGATGATACTAAAAATGTTGGCATCGTGCAAACCACAAATATGTTACATTTGCACGTGTCATATGTATTACATCAACATTTCTTTATGAGCTGACTTTGTCACTGGGAGGTGAAGGGGAGAGTGGACGGGGTGTCACCTTGGTGAGATGCCTGCCAAGCTGCAGACCGCTGTTTGGGACCAACAAACAAATCAAACAACAGCTTTTTAGCCACCGAATGTGGTGTTTTTTTGCCACCCGTTGCTGTTTTTCCAGGTGAGACTGGGCCCTCCAAACTGGGTATTTCAAGCCAAAACATGACCTTTTCATAACCATAACCAACTGTTTTTCCCCCTAAACCTTGGGACTGTCCATTGTTCTGATGGCCCAAAATTCCGAAGTCCCATCAGTTCTATTTTTCTGACAGCCAAATATCCCCAAAACAGACGCCCCTTGCTGCCAAGTCTGTTTGTTCAAAATTCGCACTCCCTGGAATTACACAACCCAGTCATCAGAAGAAATGTTTGCATTGTCTGTTTCTGTAAACCACAGATACGTTACATTTGTCAACAAAGCTGTTGTAAAGGTGTGGATAGGTTTTGACACAAAACCGCTTGGTTATAGATAGGAAAAGATCATCTTTAAAAACTGTTTCCAGTCTTTGCACTAAAGGGTGCTTTCACACCTGCCCTGTTTGGTTCAGTTCAATCAAACTCAAGTTCATTTGCCCCCTAAGTGCGGTTCGTTTGGGCAGGTGTGAACACAGCAATCACACTCAGGTGCACACCAAAACAACCAGATCGAGACCTTCTTGAAGAGGTGGTCATTGTGCGATTACAAACAATCTCTGATGCGGTTCGTTTGTGGTGAGAACGTGTTCCGACCTGGATCTGAAGCAACTGCAGTCACATGACACATTGTTTGGGTTAAACATGAGCATGTTACAGTCCTGGAGGATTATTAATGTGCGCCTCCTCCTGTACTGCCTTAATATGCACATTCAGCACATCCAATGCATCAAAACATTGTTTTCTAGTTGGAGCCGCGCCTCGTTTTCAAACTGTATGCTTTGACTCAAATGAACAATGACAGCAATATAGTCCACGATGAGCAGCGCTAAAATCAACCTGCGTAGTTGTCCCTCCATTGTGACATTAGAAAGTGTCACATTTATCTGCAAGTGTACTCTTCTTCAATGTTTTGTTTACTTCCTGGATTTTTCCCACATGGAAATTCTGACCAATCAAGAGCAGCTTTCTCACACAAGGCATTTGATCTGGTCCGCTTGTAAATGCTGCCTTGAGAACACGAACCAACTCTAGGCAATTATACAACTCTGTAACAACATTAGGCCCTGATTCAGACCAAAGCAAGACAACTCTAGGTCTGAAAGCACCCTAAAACACCCACTTTTGGTGGCACAGGAGTTGCTGCAGAAGCAGGGTTTCGTGACTCAAACACTGCAGGAAAATGTCATGAAGGATTGATGAAAATACCCTGCAATGAGTGGCTCAAACACAGCAAAGTGTTAGGTCACTGAAAAAAATTAAACTAACTGCAGGGAGTGTGAATTTTCGGAGAAATGGGCTTTTGGTCAAGTGGGACATTTTTTGGCTTCGGAATTGGGCCATCGGAACAATGACATGGGACCCCAAACCTAACCACATGTTAACCACAGCAGGACATACCGTTTCAAAGTATTTCCTGCATAATGACGTACAAATGTAACACATCTGTGGTTTGCAGATATACAGTACCAACATATTTTCCAGTGATTGGGTTGACATAAAAGGACTAAACTGACAATTAGTCAGACTGTATGACAGCGATCTGAGCCACCCTCTGAGGTCGTCAGATGACCAGTTGCCCACTCACTATACCAGCGTAACAAAGCCAGACTCAGATTGAAAACACTTCATAGGTCACTCACAGGGAATAATCGTGACATAATCAATAAGTCAGCATCAAGGTCAGAGAGACGAGATCAAGGTCATTCTCTAATTGTCCTAATTCCCACTCTCCATGCTAACCTTTTGCATAATGCCAGGCGAGCATGCCAGAGCCTTTCTCCCCTCTCTAATGTCCTGACCTTTTTGTCTTGTTGGAAGACTTCAGAGCGGGCAGAGGGGTATAGCTGGTGTGTCCCAACAGAAAATACACGCAGAGATTATGTAAGGGCTGTGACATTTTGGAGTGGGCTGTGACCTGCTCCGGTCCTTCACTGCTTTGAGGATCAGTCAGACGTTCTTTCAGACGGACCCCGAGGTCGGCGCCACTCGTGGGCTGAATTGATGTCTTGATGCAGCATCAGTAGTTACAGTAGAAAGGCTCGTCACAGGCTCATTCTATGTGGTGTGACACAACAAAGACGTCATTATCAATATCACATGGTACCAAATATGTCAAACTGGCAATGCAGCGTTTTTCATCCCTGATGAAAGTTAAAGTCCTCCTCCACTGGGTTTTGCTTATCTTACTTTTATAAAAAAAAAAATGCATTTGATATTAATTGATTATTAATGTATTTAAGCAAAAGAAGAATTTTTCAGGAGGCAGTTAAACTTTTTGTCACAGTTTGGCTCTGTGTCCTGATGCCCTCAGACTTCTTGTGAAAACTGGACTGAGTCAATGTGATCTCAGCAACACTCCGGGAGCAGACTTAGAAGGGGTTGGCGGTCAGGCAACAAAACTACTTGGTTAGGCTTAGGAAAAGAACGTAGGTGAAGTTAGACATTTTAGTCGACCGATGTGACAATAACTCAGTGTTAACTTATATATTTACACAGGACATGAACACCAGTCTCCCGGGTCAAACTCCTGTGCTTGTTGGACTCATCCGCCTCCGAAGACGAACCTTTGTGTTCTTAAATCTCTGTCCGTTGCTCTAAATGTCTTATAATAATGTAAATGGATTTACATTGTAGTCTGTTATGTTGTGTTCACACCAAGTGCGAGTAAAACAATTTGTGTGAGTGAATTACATGTAAAGTCAATTTGCATCACGATAGCCTATCAGCATTGAGATCCTCTGGGGACATATGATGCCAAGGACACACCGGCGGAAATTCACGCATCGATTCAGTGATTTCAAGCGTGTGTGATGCGACACAAAATATTCTAGCGAAATATTCTACACGAGAATTTGCGCTGTGTTTGGTGTGAACACAACATTAAATGTCCAGTGGTTCTTGTACAGATGCTAGAGGGGGCTCCGGGTGTCATCATAGTGAGGGGGCACTGCCCAAGCCACGTATTTTGACGCCTTGACCAGGGGTGTTGCTCTGTTTGTTTAAATACTGGATTGCACCTAAAGTGCGTATGCATGCGTGCACATGTGTGCACAAGCACGGTTAAGTTGTGGCTCATTTCGACGGCTACAGTGTCAAGTTTACATACAATCAACTATAACTATAAAATGACAGGATGTTTTGCTGCTTTTCAAATTTACTAGTTAATGTTAGCTCGCAAAAAGCAAAGCAAAAAGATAGAGAAACATTAATTTGAATCACAGCAGCTTTAAAGTGCACTGTTTTTAATGCATGGTATTTAATGCATGAGTTTGTGTCATGAATCAGTCAACACACCTTAAATATAAATATGACAACTTTGACCATTCATGATGTTTTTATTGTCACTCTTGCATTACATATACTTTAGTGATGATTTTATCTGTAAGAAAAAAAATGTATACAAATTTTAACCATGTCATGCAAACTACAAATATTCTGTTTCCTCACTTGGAGAAAAGTGGTGGAGCATTGTTGCGGTGCATTCTGGGAACGTTACACCTCTAAGGCTGACTGTTTTATCTTTAAAAGACATCTGGCATGATAATCATCAAGTTGCCATTTTACTTGGTCTTTTTTTCCCACGCTGGTCTGCACTCACACAGCTGAGACTCAATCTCAGTGATTAAGAGGATTTTGTTTTTTGGGTTTTTGGTTTTCACTTTGCTGTGTTTTTTCTCCTGCTGTGCACACCTGTCCTGAATCAGCTGCATTTACAGTCTGGAGATGCTTTTCATACTCTTATAGAGAAATATTACTGTTCTGTTCTCGCCTGTTGTTGAACTTTATCATTTCACCGAAATTTTTTGTCATGTCTGCAACATATTCTACTGATGTAGACTTTAGAAGTGTCTATTTTTTGCTGAGAGCCATAAACATCACACATTAAAAACAGGCAAGACTCTGAATCTCTAGATGAGCTGCACCTCTCACATGTGCAATGTGGCTGCTCCAGCCTGTAAACGTGTGTGCTGAAATGAAAAGCAATGAGATTTTGTGATCTCAGGTGCTGCTCAAGCAGAAACTGTCTGGGTCCTGTGCAGCAGGAAGTTTATTTTGAAAAGACACTGCCTGCAATGAGCGGACACTGAAGGGACTTGCACTCCTCTGCGCGGTAACTCGTCGCCTCCAGTCATTATAATGAAGGCACAGCAGCACCAAAACGGCAGCAACCGCTATTTAAAATGCTTTGTTTTGGGAGGAACGCTCTTGCAGCGAGGTGAATGTTAGGGGCGGTAACCACGTGGCAGTGTAAAAGCAGCTTTCAACATCTAAAACTGACACTAGGGATACCTGTAGTGTCATAATTTGAAGCGTAAAGCCACCAGCTGAGCGGCCATATTTTACGAGGTGAGAACATGCTGTGCAAACCAACTGTGTGTAGCACTCTTCTGTGTCATTCACCATCATGATAGGAATTATTAGTCTATTGTGTGAACACAAGCAGATGTGCATTAATTGGCATCACACCAGAGCTCTCAGATGAACCTGGCCGGGCCATGGGAAACTTGACGTCAAAGAAGTTCTCCCTCCAAAATAAGTAACCTTTTTTCCCCTCTCCTCGCTGGTCTGGCCCGCATTTTCATATTTCACTGGTATTTCCGGATGGCTCCCACATTTGCAAAATAAAGGCCATCAGAGTAATCATTATAATGTTGAACAATAATAACTGGGGGAACTGAATGAAAGCTTGGAGAGGCTTGTTGACCTTTCAGAGCTAAACTGGTCCTGGCTTCTGTCTGTGCACTGCTGAGCCCATTGTGTTCCCAGACCTTATCATTGTGTTGCAGTTTCCTCTCCCTGCTGCGTGTGCGCACGTGCATGTGAGCGTATGAGTTGATGCGCGTGCGAGGGTCCTGTCCTTGTGTATAAATGTGTGTGTGTTTGTGTTTTAGTGAAGTGGGCCGGCGTACAACAAAGGTACAGAGGCTTGAAGAGTGATACATGCTGTTTCACACTTACAACCCCCCTGTCTCTTTCACCAACACACACACACACATGCACTGACACAGAGCTGCTGATTTCAGTGTTTGAATCAAAGTTTAAATGTGACACTCTTGAAACCAGCTGTTGCTAACATGTGACGATATCATTTAATGGTTTTTGTATTCCATTATGTCACAGTGGGTTATTTATTTATAACCTTGAAATTAAAATTATGTTGTCCACATCCACTTATATGACATAAAACTAAAACACATTTCACTAATTATTTTACTAATGCATGAGTACACGGCACGGTGGTGTGGTGGTTAGCACTGTCGCCTCACAGCAAGAGGGTCTCCCCGTGTCAGCGTGGGTTCTCTCCGGGTACTCCAGCTTCCTCCCACAGTCCAAAGACATGCAGGTTGGGGATAGGTTAATTGATTGCCCGTAGGTGTGAATGTCTGTCTCTATGTGTCAGCCCTGTGATAGTCTGGTGACCTGTCCAGGATGTACCCTGCCTCTCGCCCAATGTCAGCTGGGATAGGCTCCAGCCCCCCCGCGACCCTCAGGAGGATAAGCGGTTAGAAAATGGACAATATCATCGGTGTCTGACGCAGCCACGTCATAAAGGAGAATGAATACAGTAACACAAGCAGGGGCATCGCCAGACATGATAAACACTTGGGAGTTAACCCAAACCAAGGAGGGGCGGGGCGGCATGGTCCTTAGATTTTTTTCAAATGACCATTTACAACAGCTATATGCACTGTTTTTCTAGCCATTTGATTTAATGGAATGCCTGAAAATCTGTACATCATTTGCTAAAAATGTGGTAGTTTCCAATGAAAAAAATCATCCCTTAGTGCACACATTTTTTTCCAGCTGTCCATCATTCTCAAACATTGACACAACACATGTTGACGAAGACTATTTTCTCTCCTGCCGCTCAAAAAGAGGGTTATGTATCATCAGACAAATTGTCTGATGATACATAACATAGGTACACAAAACACTGAAGCGCTGAATAACTGTTGCTTCAATGTCCAATCAAGGCTGTCACCTGGCTGTCAGCTGACATACTACAAAATAATAAACTAAATTTACCTGCACAGATGTAACCCACATGGGTACCAAACCCATTTGTCATTTAAGCGAGTTTACAATGCCTCACCACAAGGCGGCGCACCAGCCCTGCATTCACGATCACAGCCACGCAGAGCCTGCTCGTCCTGAGACTCGCACGACATTGACCATGAGGGCTATTTGTTGAACGAGCTATAAACCCCATAAATGAATGATTAATTGCCGCATAGTGTATTGATAAATCTCTTATATATTAGGAGAGAGCCTTGTGAGTTGTTGAGAGAAAGAGGAGCTGCTTCAACCGTGTGAGCTCTCTGTTGGACTCCGGTAAGAGCATTGCTACATGCTAAGAGGCTAGGCCAGACGTTATTAGCTTGTTGATGTTAGCTCATGTGAACATGCTGCTTACTGAGACACTTTCACAAAAACCAATCGGAGTTGCAGAGATGTTATCCAATGTTTAACCCACCGTGGTTCTATTGTATCATTGTGATATGTGAAAAAATTACTTTAGAAAGATCGCTAGCTACCGCGCTAACGCTAATCGCGGGTAGCACCGCTAAGCTAGCTCAGGTATATACTTTGGTGTTCAATATAGCTAATGTGTGGCTGGATAAACTACTGTCACCACCATATTTAATGAGAGAGAAAGATATAGCAGTATGATGTCAGGTTGTAATATTGTTCTGGTATACTGTGTACATAATGTGATTATTTCAGTGAGGTTATTTAGATACTCATGTTGATTCAAAAGGAGTGAAGTGATACAGTTAATTTACAGTTAAAAAGATAAATATTGATTCAAAAAGCTGTTCAAAAATATAAATACTGCTTAATGACATAAATAAGTTTATTTACGTCTGGATATGTATATGCAGAGAATCAGAGTAGGAGTAGTAGAAAGTCATGTGATGAATATGGATACAGTAGTAATTGAAATGTATTTTCTGCACCATGCGTGTAGATTGGTTTTTTTGCTGGATCAGGGATTGATCGGTACGATTCTGAACCTTCGGTGGTTCAGTGGCGAGCCAGGTGATCGACAGCGGACGGAGATCAGGATCCATTCCAAAGACCAGTCATCTACTCACTCCCCTTTGACACAGATAAGAACGCTCACCACAAAACCTACCCGGGTAGTAGAACGAACAGACATATGACAAAACACAGGATTGAACCCTATTTTCTGATATAGAAGAAAGGACACTTTCATTGAAATTTATCACTTTGTTTTATTTCATTTGAAAGAGCTCTGTTTTTTTTTTGTTTTTTCCCTGATTCCATGCATTGCAAAATTATAATTGTTTGGGAGGTAATAAAAGGATCACTGTTCAACTTCCAGTCAGAGTCCAACTTTCTGAACCTAGAGGAAATGTGGTTTGCTTTCCTATATTGAGGTTAAGGCGCTAGACAGATTTCAAACTCTCCTGGGTGAAAGCCCTGTGCCCTCCGCTATTCATTCCCAACTTCCTATATATATTACCTTTGTCAATCTTTCTGCTACGTCACCTGATTTTCTGCCAAAAAGCCCTGAAGGCGACTTCTCCCATGTGCGATCAGAGACAGCTTGGATGAAGACTTTTGGCTCTTACAAACACCACAGGCTTAAAACAATGATACAGGAAAATAATTTACAAGTAGATATACAAAAAAAATGGCATAAACATCATTTTCATATTTAGTAAACAGGTGTTGGGTAATACTAGTCTTTGGACGTGGAGTGGACATGAAAGTCAAAGATTCAAATCATCGGTTGGAGACTCCTCAGTTGACTGAGATTCTTAGTGTGTATTGTACCTCTTGGGACATTTTGGTCATAGCAATAATCCATCCATCCATTTTCTGACCGCTTATCCTCTTGAGGGTCGCGTGGGGGTGGAGCCTATCCCAGCTGACATTGGGCGAGAGGCAGGGTACACCCTGGACAGGTCACCAGACTATCACAGGGCTGACACATAGAGACAGACAACCATTCACACTCACATTCACACCTACGGACAATTTAGAGTCACCAGTTAACCTGCATGTCTTTGGACTGTGGGGGGAAGCTGGAGTACCCAGAGAAAACCCACGCTGACATGGGGAGAACATGCAAATTCCGCACAGAAGGGCTCCCCTACCTGGGATCGAACTAGGAACCCTCTTGCTGTGAGGCGACAGTGCTAACCACCACATCACCGTGCCGCCCCATAGCAATAATATGATTAATATTTCCTGATTTGTAAGAGATGGTCTGAATGGACCGTTATGGGATGTGGCAACAACATAATCATCTGGCCTTCTAACTCATAACTTGCCTGCAGTTTTTGGCGTCCGACCGGGACCATTTTTGGCCAGGGACAAGCCATTACCGTCCGACCAATGTTTGTTGATTAAGGTAGGAATTTGGCGTAAACAGCATTACTAATAGAGAAGTAACAGAACTTTTGGTCCATTGTTTTGCCGGTCCACTCAGAGTCAGAGAGGAAATGACACAAAGTTGAAGGTATTTGAAAAACATTAAAGATTCAAGACTTTTTTGGAGAACATTTGGGACTGGAGCCCCAGCAGCTCCCTCCAACCCCGACCCGCTCTGCCACTGAATGTAAGTACACAGAGAAGCGCACACACACATTCACACACAGAGCTGGTAGATGTCACAGTGAGATCCAACAGTAAGAATTTTCTTCCCTCTGCCACACAGCTCAATCAGTGCTGCTACAGTGTAACACTGAGGCTCATTCATAAAAGCTAATAGCTGATGAGAGCTGCAGTTATCAAAGTATTACTACAACTCAGGAATGACTGACGGATTCTGCTTACACCAGTCTGTTCCTAATGTTAAGAAGAAAGAGAACCTCTGCCTCCACCTGTTGCCCCCCCTCCTCTTCCTCCCCCCTCTTCCTCGACCTTCTCCACTGACCGGTGTAGGAGCGAGACGTCCTATGATGTCACGCTCAGCTCTGTTCTCCCAGACAATACACCCACACCTCCGGGGCTTCCCCTGCCCCGGCAACAGGGGGAGCTGTTGTGTCCTGGTGGTATGTGTGCTATGACTCATCGCCTCCTTTCTCCCACGCAGGACACACACGCAGTCGTTCACACACACAAATACTCAAACAGCCGTACACAGCTGCTGTCGGCCCGAGCTCCATAGTGATACACACACACACAAACACACGATGCATCACTGGGTATAGGGTGCAGTGCATGGACAAAAGGGACAGGGGCTGCATGTAGGATGTGGGGGCGGACCGATGGAGATGTTGCCAGGGGCAACTGATATCCCAACACAGCCCTGACCCCGGTAACGCCTGTGGCTGATTGAATCAATGGAAGTATTGATACACATGGAGAGAGTGAGACAACAGAGGAGAGAAACCAGAGAAGGACAGGGAAGGACGATGTGTGTGTGTGTGTGTGTGTGTGTGTGTGTGTGTGATTAGTTGCTGAGTCTGTGTACTTTCTGCATTGCTGAGTTGACACGTGTTTGTGTGCTTTTATTGTTTTCTTTAATGATCATCCAACAAATTTAAATCCAATATTTAGGGGGCTTCCACATCAGGGACGTGGGCCCAGATCTGAGTACACTTGACCACAATGTCCAGTCTGTTTGACTAGTGTGAACACTGTGTACCATACTTGGGCATGATTCGTTGATCTGTGCCAGTGCCCACTTGAAGGGGTAGTCTTGAGTACCATTCATGTGTACTCGGGTATGGCTCACATGAGGTGTGAAAACGGACTTTACCAAGACACGAAAGTGGACTGCTGTTTAATGCAAGTTGCATGGCGAGTAGAGTTCCAATGGTATTTCTCAACACCACCTGTCTTCCCTGATGCACGTATGCGTGCAGCACATGCTGTTTTCATCATCTGAGCTGCATGGTTCTGGGCAGGCTGTTGTCACAAACAGTTTGTACATATACCACATATTTTGAAAGGCTGCGATCATGTGACCATTGCACTGCTGGTAGTAAACAAGGAGGCAGTCCCAAGTGCACTTGTATTGAGGCAGGTTGGAGTGGTAGATGTGTCAAAAATAAACAGATTCTCGCCCTTGACTTTTCCCAGTCGAACATTCGGAACCGTATGAGCTTAGAGTAAACTTTGAATGTGTATCCTCATGTTTCTTTTCCTAAACCTAACCTCCATAACTTTATGTTTTTTATGTAACTATATTTTGTTTGTTAACATCATTAGTGGGGTGCTAATTTGGATATCACAGATTTTGAGAATACGTTGCCCAGCGTGATAAAATAGGAAGGCAGCTGAGAGGGTTGTTCTTGCCATCGTCATCAAAGTGTAAACACTCACTCATTTAAAGACTTGAAAGAAAAAGACTCGTACAGAAAAAAATTACAAATGTGAAAGGTGAGCGACAGGGGAATGGGGCAATTGTAGGCGTGCATGTTACAAATCAATAATAACTAATATGACAACGACATGGTCACGGTGCCAGAGGGTTCCTGGTTTGAACCCAGGGTGGGGAGCCCTTCTGTGGGTTTTCTCCGGGTGCTCCAGCTTCCTCCAACAGTCTGAAGACATGCAGGTTAACTGGTGACTCTAAATTGTCCGTAGGTGTGAATGTGAGTGTGAATGGTTGTCTGTCTCTATGTGTCAGCCCTGTGATAGTCTGGTGACCTCTCCAGGACGTACCCTGCCTCTCGCCCAGTGTCAGCTAGGATAGGCTCCAGCCCCCCCGCGACCTCTAACAGGATAAGAAGTTACGAAAAATGAATGAATAAATGACAATGACTTAACTCTCCTTTTTTGCTTTTTTTGGTATCCACCAGCTGGCTCTTTAACTGTTAAATGCTCCACTATGTTGACTGATTAGTCGCTAACCTTTTCTGTTTGTCATTTGCAGATAACCTACAGTGAGTTTATCACAACTTTTTGCTTAAAACGGTAAACAGCTGCCCGCTGCTAGACATTCTCACACTTTCACTGATGAAAGAGGTGAAACTAAACTGCAAGTTGTGGGTTGTAAAACCAAAACAATGAGCTGAAAGATGCTAAAACACTTTGTGATGACAGAAGTTAGCATCTGGCTGTTTCCCCACAGCTCTAAATGCAAACCTTTTCACATATAGTGATTGGATTGATGTTTTAAAATACAGAGCTGCTGAGCAGTGCAGCTTTAATCACATTACAACAGACAAAGCAGTTTAATTAAAGTGGTGCAAGTACCTCATATAACAAACCTAATGCTCTGTGAAATCAAAGAGGTAGCAGCCAAATAAATAACCTGACGCTGTAACACAAGCTGTTATCTTTCTGTAAAATCACCACACATACAATGAGCTAACACGAGGATATATTTAACAATGCACATATGCTATTGAAATCAGCTAAAGCTCATAAAAGAATGCTTGCAAAATAACCCATGTTTTAGGTGTTGTCTGCAGTCGTCCATACATCCTGACATCCTGACAGTGGTTAAAGGATAAAGCTGCTCCATAGTAGGACGCTGCCAGGATCTATAGCTGATCTGCTGATGCTGAGGCCGATAAGGGAGTATCTACAACAAACCACCTCTGGCCATCAAAGCTATCCCACTATTGTTCCCCACGCACAGGAAGCAAGGTTTGTTGTGTTATTGTTGGATGAGGGAGAAAGAGAGCGCGCTGGAATAAGGCTGTGTGTGTGTGTGTGTGTGGGGGTGTGAGATGTACTACAGTATGTGTGTGTGTGTGTGTGTGTGTGTGTGTGCGCGTGTGTGTGTGTGTGTGTGTGTGTGTGTGTGTGTGTGTGTGAGAGTAAGTGTGAGTGAGTGAGTGTGAGTGAGTGTGAGTGAGTGTGTGTGATTTATGTCTGTGCTTCAATATGCCAACAGTGTGTCAACGCGTGTGTGTGTATCGATCAGCGTGTTGTGTGCAGCAGCGAGGGGAAACTATTGGTATGCTGTACCTGAGTCAGAGCGGAAGAGGAGTTAAAGCGGAACATGGAGCCGTGCAGGAAAACACCTGGGAGCTGAGGGAGAACAAACAAACCCAGAGGAGGGAAGAGGAAGAAGAGGGAGAGGAGAGGCAGGATGAGGAGGGGAATTAAACACGGAGAGAGAGAGAGAGCCAGCAGCTGCTGCTGAAGCCATGCGGAGTCCAGGAAGAAGGCCGGGGAAGAGAGAGTTCCGGTTTATACGTCAGTGTGGCATCATTGAGATCGAGCTGCTTTGGAAGAAATTAGTTTGTGTGTGACCAGAGCGGTTCTAAAACGAATCGTAGGTGTTCAGGTTGCTCTGTGGATCCAAATAAATACAGGCTCACGGTGTTTGCTGGATCTCCCTTCATCCCTTCATCTGTCCCATTCTTGTGAAAGAATATCTCAAGAGGGCCTTGAGGGACCTTCCTCAAATTTTGCACAAATGTCCAGTTTGATTCAAGAGTGAACTGATTGGATTTTGGTGGTCAAAGGTCAAGATGACTGTGACCTTGTGTCCATCTCATTCTTGTGAACGCCATATTTCAAGAACCCTTTGAGGGAATTTCTTCAAATTTGGCATAGATGTGCAAATTACCTATGATGCCACTGGCACTAACACTCCCCCATATCACCACAGATGCTGGCTTTGAACTTGGTGGTAACAGTCTGGAAGGTCCTTTTCCTCTTCCTCCTTTCAATGATTTCCAAAAACAATTTGAAATGTGGACTCATCAGAACACAGCACACTTTTCACTTTGTGTCCGTCCATCTCAGATGAGCTCAGGCCCAAAGAAGGCAGCAGTGTATAACGTATAGCTTTCACTTTGTGTGGTAGGGTCTTAACTTGCATTTGTAGATGCAGCTACGGCCTGTGTTTACTGACAATGGTTTTCCTTGTGCTCCTAAGCCCATTTAGTAATATTGCTAATAATATGTTGGTTTTTTATGCAGTGCTGGCTGGCGGTTGGAAGGTCAAGGGCAATTAATGTTGGTTTTTAGCCTTGCCCCTCATGTGCAGAGATTTCTCCAGATTGAACCGTTTGATGGTAATTTGGATAGTAGATGGTGAAATCTGTAAATTCTTGTTTGTTCAGAAATGATGTTCTCAAACTGTTGAACTACTTGCCCACACAGTTTTTCACAACCTTGTGCCATCCTTGCTTGTGAACAAGTGAACCTTTTAAGGATGCCCCTTTCCCTGTTCAAACATCAGATATCTTGTCTTTGTACTGTTTTCAATCAAATATATGCTGAAAGAGATTTGGAGATCTTGACCTTTTTTGGAGTTGGAGTTGTACACTACAAGATAAAAGCAGAAATAATGATGACAATAATTTTTGTTGATCTAAAAATTAAAAAAAACAAAACAGACTGGCACAGATAAAACAGACACAAACGATAGACTGTCCCTTCCTAAGAAACATGGCACACAGAGACCCTGCTCTGTTGTAGTTGTCCAGACATCACATCCTTGACACAGTTCCCTGGCTGCCATGCAGCTGAACTGGGCCACTCCAAAGTTTCTTCCCACTCTGTCTCTGCAGATGGCATTGTTTTCAGACACAATTTTCATTGTATCTGGAGTAGGAGGGGATGGAAATCACTGCCGCAGTAGACGCCAAGCGTTTTTGTACTCAACGACCCTCACTGGCAGTCGAGAGTCAGTCGCAGGTCTTCTTGCTTGGCTGCTACCCCCCCTCTCCACCCCTCTCCACCCCTCCCACCCCTGTCTTCTGGGAGGTAAAGCCTGGATTTCCCCGTTTCCACTCTCCCTAGCTCTTTAACAACTAACGCCTGGCTCTCACCCTCTCATTTAGCACCACTCCTCTCATTTCCTCCCCTCCCCTGTTAAACCATTATGTCCTTTTATTCAAAAAGCTTCCTCCTCCCCTTTTCCTCTGTGCCTACCTGCTCTGGACCTGTCCTCCTGGCACTGAATATTGATTTAATTCCTCCTTCATTTTTCACTGTGCCAATTCCATCTCACGAAAATCTCATCATCGCAACCTCAGTACTGCCTTAATCCTGGAAGATATTCACAGCCTGAGATTTAAATGTGGTTTCATGGTGTATATGTTTGTGTGAGGGTATATCCTCTTCACTCTCTGTCTCATCTCTTACCCAGGATTTTTTTCTTTTTACCTCCAATGACCTAGATAGAAAGTGGAAACACTGCCAGGTCTTTTCCTTCTCCTCTCTCCCCTCGCCACCCCCAAATCCATCAGATAAGTAATTACCTTTATAATGTAATAAGCAGGTACGGCGGAGATATTTAAGGCATTTTCGGATGCAGTTTGGTATTCGCTGAGTGTTCCCTCTGCACCGCTACTGTTCTGTCTGGACCTGTCTGATTGTTCACTTTGATTACAGGGTCCTCGGCTCAACTTAAGTATTAAAACTTCCTACTAAGTATGTGTGAGATACAGTATGGAGTGCAGAGACCGACTACAGTATACGGGTGTGTATGTGTGCACGCGCATGTTTGTGCAGTACATTATACGCGTGGCTGTGAGTGCAGGTGTGCACAATCTCTCTGTGTCAAAGCCTTCCAAGAATCTGTGCGGAGGACTTGACATCTGTGTAATTTATGGCGCTCTAAGGATTTTCAACTTTCGGTGAGCAGCTGCATGGCAAAGCAACAAAGAGAAGCGCTGCCAAATTACAAAGGTGTCAAGCGTGGGTGTGCCACATTAATTACCTGCAGCCTCCTGACCTTTTGTTTTATGTTTTTTTCAGTGGATCTTTAGAGTCTTTATTTTCCAGTTAATAAACTAACAGATTCATGCGGCACACTGAGGCACTGGGAGATAATAATGAGTACGCTTGTGTGTAGATACTGTTTGTCGTCAGTCTAATGATAAAATTATATCTACTAATCAGATTAAGGCTAATTTGACAAATAACATTTATCTGTAAATTTCACTTTTTGTGGCCTCAGATTTGAAGTTGAAGTGTGGGACTTTTACATATGAATGAACATCTGTTACATTCAACCCCTCACCAAACAAGTTCACACAATGCAAGTTAAGCCCATCGCCACCAGGAAAATCTCTCTGTGTTTCACAGAATATTGGAGTTGTGGTGTTTGGTGTCTGTGGCGACTTTCTTGCACTGATGCACTGGAAGTGACGCTGTTTACATCAACCAGCCTGAGTGAAAAGCGGCAGGAAGTGGGGACCATTGCGAAGGAGCGGCAGCTGGAGCATGGCGGAAGCTTTGGTGGAAATCCTAAAGGCCCAGACACACCAAACCGACATTACAAAACTAGTGGCAAAGAAGGCCAACTGTTGCATCGCTTCAAGTGACGTGTGTCTCGGCCAAAAGTTTCAACATACCGCAACGATTACAGCCAACGGCCAACTTCAAGACATGAACAACCAATGTTGAAAGTACAAACGATATTTAGCATGCGCCAGTGGACAATAACACAAACAGTCATGAATAGTTTCTGCTAAAGAGCTCAATGACTAAAATATAATCTTATTTAATATAACAAGTTTGTTTTGATCTCACTCCCTTTTGACTCTAGTTGTTTGTTTGCTTTCCTCACCTCTGTTTCTCTTCGCATGCACTGAGCTGAGCTGCCAATCAAAGTGATGTCTTTCACTAACAGGCTTCGTTAGTAGACTTTGTTTAATTATTTTAGCTTTTTTTTTAGGTGGTCACCCTTATTGTTTTCAAGTGTTTTCTGCTACTTCTTGACTCTTTGTGATTTTGTTAGACCTCTTTGCGTTAAGCTCTCCTGGGGGTCGTAACACTCAAAACACGTAACACTTGTTACTTTACTTATATTACTCAGCCTAGCTTAATCTAAGGTGCCTTTAAACAACTCCAGAACTTCTATAAAAGTGTCACATATTCTCCACTGAACACATGTAAAAACACTACAGCACTACTAATACAATTAACACACCTTAATTCCTTATTTAATCTGATTTCCTTGATCAAGATACAACTTGTATGTCCATTTCCCAGTTTTGTCATGGCCCCCATGGGCCTGTTTATGACAGTTAGATCAACAATGTCAAATCTTTCATAAAGTCACGTCACGTCCTCTGTTCCAGGATGTGCACATGTGTCAGCCACAGACAACACAGCTGAGGTCCACAGGTTTACAAAAGAGAACATGTCACCAGAGAGCTGACGACAGGAATCCTCAACCAGAGATGATATAAGAAGGAAAGAGTCTAGCTGAAATCTATTTAAAAAGATCTCATGGAGCAATTTAACAAGAACATGATCAGCATACATACTGTATAGTGGTGCTGCTTTCTGAGAGGAATACCAGATGACGGACCATGACACACTCAGCACAACGTCATCAGGAAGCAACCTTGTAAACAGGAATGACTGGGAGGAGGCTCAAACACTTTGCAGAGAGAAACGTAGAGGAACAAAGTTCACAGAGGCATTTATAGACTGACCGTTACAAATACACCTGTAATCCTGTCCCCCCTCCACCCTTTTCTAATTCTGTTTCCCTTTCTATTTTTATTATGTGATGAACCCCGGCTGCCTCACTGTCTTCTGTCAGACACACCGCCATCCTTTACTCCCTCATGTGCTTGACTGTCTCACCTTCTCCTTTTCATCACCTTTGTTTTCTTTTTTTTTTTTGCCAAAAACCTTAAATACTACCATCAAAATTTATGTTCACTATCAGTGTTAAGAATTATAAAATAACATAGTCAATTAGTAACTGTCAGTGCATTTCAAGTACTACTTTGTTATTAAATAATAAATCTTAAAAATGATTAGAAACAGAGTTGACAATAGCATCATTCTGGTCTTAAATGTAAGACTACAGCCATGTTGGCAGCTCTATGAGGCTGTAGGCTAAATGCTAACTTCAGCATGCTAATGGGCAAACAGTAACAATGCAAACATGCTTACATTTAACAAGCATAATGATTAACATGATCATCACATGGATGTATGAAGAGAACTGGATACAGTGTTGGAAGGGGGCCCGAGATATTCTCATGAAAGTTGCTCAGTGGTGCATGAAGCCATCGGCAATCAGGTCTCTCCGAAGTAGCCAAAATCTGGTGCTTAGTCAGTGACTTCCGGCGTCAGACTCAGACCAAAAAAGCCATCCTTTTAGATCGGCTGGCCACCATTATCGTTTAATCTGGCAGTCTCAGGGGAAAACGTGGTGGAACAACAATGAAAGTTATTTTGAAAGAGACTGTATGTAAACGTTAAATTTCCTGTGAAAACGGAAGTGTATTTTGAAAGAAGACAATGCATGTAACAGGCAGAACTTGACAGCGTCCCAGAACGTCAACAACCAACGCACCCAGAGTACCTTGCATGTCATATCCTGACGTAGAAAGTCCATGACCAAACGTCGATATGTGACGAGGTCGGAGTGAGAATGTGTTGGTCTTGGACACCTGGCAGACCTGGAAGTTGTACTTCCACATTTAGACGCTACGTCAAATTGGCTTCAAAGCCTTGTGTTGTTCTTAGGGGCTTGGGCTGTCATCTAGGTTTAGCATGTTTAAATTTGCTATTAGCGCCAACACCACTTTCATTTCATATCGTGTAGGTTCCCAGCTGGCACCAGACTCCAATATGGCATCAGAAAGACATCGGACTCTTGCGTCAGACAGACGTTAAATTGTGGTTGGAGTTGAAATAGGGTTGACGGTATTTCAAATGTCCAATAATAGAATTTAAAATTTGCAGATTGTGGGTTTTAATATCCATCCCTTATGACTAAATTTCATTATTCTACTTCCGGACATTGGCATGGAGTGCCCGGTGGCTTAGTGGGTGGTGCAGGCGTCCCATGTTTTAGGGCAGTGTCCCTGCACCAACAGCTTGGGGTTCAATATCAGCCTGCAGGACCTTGCTGCACATCGTTCCGTCTCTCTCACACCTAGATTGCTCTATCTAATGAAGACAAAAAGCCCCAAACCCCCAAAGCCCCTGACATTTGTGTTCCTGAGCCACACTGCTAGCATGGCTAAAACAAAGATGCTCAATATGTAATGAAGTAGAAAAAAATGGTCGTGAAATCCATTTTAATGTGTTTGCAAACATCTTTTTAAGCACGATGTTTGCTGTTTATCCATCAAAGTTTGTGTTGATCCTTGCATTTTTAATCTATTACCGCAATGTGGCCTTTGAAATTGTGCAACTAGCCAAAGAGTGGGCTCAGTGCTGATAGATGTGGCTTATTGACAAGTTGGCACATGTACAGTATGTTTGAGAATAAAAGATCAGACTCATGCACACTTGAATGGCAGCCGTAAACTCACTGCAGTATTCATCAATATAATACTGGAGTGTTTGTTTGGGGGATAAATGTCAGAGTGGGAATAAATCACTTAGGGGACAGAAGTAATTCATTAGCGCATGGCGATATCAATTACACAGCTATTCGCAGTACAGTAGGCCTATGTGGTATTCATTAGAGGAGTTTGGGTACAGTAGAGAGCAGGGAAGTCCCCTGTGAACCGGGACAGGGAGGGGAGGCTGGCAGAGGAATGCTGCTGTATACAGCCTCTTGGAGCTGAACAAAACCAGGCATTCCTCATGGAGGTGTTTATACTCTGCAGCGTGGTGTGGTCCATCCTCACTGGATTTGTTAGTGTCTAAATAATGTCAGCGTCAGCAGCAAACTCATCCAACAGAAATAATTTACAAAAGAAATGTTGACACAGTGTGAACAGTTTGGTTTGGCCCTTTGCAGAAAAGAGAACGTACTGTACAGCTCATTATGGCAAAGAATTTGTTGCTGACACTGAGAAAATAACAGTCAGAATCTCAGCAATACTAAAAATACAATATAGATATTAAAACACCTTTTTTTTTAATCTTCATAAACCATTTTTGCATTGCAACGATACTAACAACAACTGTAGGATAGGCTGTCATAAATGTGCGATGTAGAATTGAGGTTCTTTTTCCAAAATAAATATTTTCCCTTAGACTTATATAACATTACATGACGAGCTCTCTTTATTTTCTCTGATCAATCAGAGCCAGAAAACATGTTCTGACTGATGCTAATATTTCTGGCGTAGTACTGACACCTATTAAAAGCCAATGCTGTGTGTAACAGACACATTGATACAGTATGAGTCAGTTTACAACTTTATCATGCACATAACTGTACATATTTCTTATGTTTACTTATTCTATTCTTGTTTATTCTATTGATGTATATATTGTAATTACATTTCACACTCACAGCCTCAGCACAGTGATGGTATATATTTTATTTTTAATATTTTTATATATCAAGTACTAGTGTTAAACACTGTGACAAAATGCTCAATCTATTTTTTAAAATTTTTATTTTTATGTACATTTTCATTTGTATTTGTATTTTATTAAATTGTATTTATTTATTTTGTTTTTTTGCTATTAAAATACTTCTATTTCATACTCTTATTCTTCTTATAACTGTAACAAATCACAATTTCCCCTCGGGGGATCAAAAAAGTATTTATGGTTGTGATTCTGAGTCAGTTTTGTATGTCCATAACCTTGTGTATGAAAGAATGAGCTACATAAGTTTAAACATCTCTTTACACTTTGCAAAATATGTTAACTGTTCCACTTAGAACATGTTGGTACAGTTATGCGGGATGGACAGTGACCTGAAGAGTACCAGCACAGTCGCCAGAAGAACATCTCGGCAGTGAAAGTTTCCGCACACCACGAATATGTTACATTCATATGTATCATATTGTCGTTTCTAAAGTGACGTAGTGTATGAGCTGACTTTGTCACTGGGAGGTGGAGAGGATGGTGGCTGGTGTGACTCATAGGCAAGACCACTGCAGACCAGTGTTTGAGACCAACAAAAGTGTTGTTTTTTTAGTGAGTAATTGCTGTGTTTCCTACAGGTTTTTAGCCACCAAACAGGGACGTATTTTGGTGATCCATCACTACTTTTCTACTGCTCATTTTTAACTGGGACACTGCTGCATTTCTAGGCAGATTTGTTCCCCCAAAACCAGGTACTTTAAGCCAAAACATGATCTTTTCCAAACCATAACCAAGTAGTCTTTTTGTTTAAACCTATATTAAGTTTCAGCGCACCTGCTACATAATAATGTACAAATGTAACATATCCATGGTGTGCAGAAATGTACAATGCCAATGTTTTTCTGGTGATTGACTCGTCAAATACTGACATGTCATCAGTGGCCCTCAATGTCAGACACTGGTGGACTGAGGCACCCCTTAGTGGTGGAGAAAGAATCAGGTTTCAACACTCTGAACACTTGGTCTAGTTCAAAGAACAAGAAAGACCACTCTTCAGAGGTTCCATGGTGTAATGGTTAGCACTCTGGGCTTTGAATCCAGCAATCCGAGTTCAAGTCTCGGTGGAACCTGCATTATGACCAGAGTACAGGTCAAACAAAGAGACCTTCCAAATATCACTCTGGAATTACACTCCTGACAGCCAGGTTTTATCTTCAGGAGCGATTAGTTTGCCTTCAATAACCACCATTGTCATTGGAGAAGTTGTCCTCGTAACGTTACTCGCCTTGCATGCTCTGGTGAAAATTTCACACTGTTTGGTTGCAGACATATCCAGAGCTGCTCTGTTTGCTCGAAAGTTTTTGGTGCGTTTGTGGGGTTTTTATAAAGTTTGTGTTCAGTTGTGTGGAGCTTTTAGACTACGCCACCATCCTGAGCAAGGTCTCGCGAGACTCCCCCCAACATATCCATGGTTTGCAGAAATGTACAATGGCAAGGTTTTTCTGGTGATCGAAGTTGAAAGTTTAGACAGACTCGTCAAATACTGACATGTCATCAGTGGCTCTCAATGTCCGACACTGGTGGACTGAGGCACCCTTCAGTGGTGGAGAAAGAATCAGGTTTCAACACTCTGAACACTTGGTCTAGTTCAAAGAACAAGAAAGACCACTCTGCAGAGGTTCCATGGTGTCATGGTTAGCACTCTGGGCTTTGAATCCAGCGATCCGAGTTCAAATCTCGGTGGGACCTGCATTATGACCAGAGCAGAGGTTAAACAAAGAGACCTTCCAAATAGCTCTCTGGAATTACACTCCTGACTGCCAGGTTTGTCTCGTTCCACGTCTGAGAGTTTGCCTTCAATTGCCACAATTGAGTTAACCTTCATCAGACAAACGCTTAACAATGTTGTCCAGTTTTGACCAAAGTCCGGGTGGAGGGACTTCAACTCTGCTAGCACATCAGCTGTATTAGCCATGGTGCTAGCTTCATTAGCCACCGCTGTCGCTGGAGAAGTTGTCTTCGTAACGTTACTCGCCTTACATGCTCTGGTGAAAATTTCACACTGTTTGGTTGCAGACGGTTTTGACATATCCAGAGCTGCTCTGTTTGCTCGAAAGTTTTTGGTGCGTTTGTGGGGTTTTTATAAAGTTTGTGTTCAGTTGTGTGGAGCTTTTAGACTAAGCCACCATCCTGAGCAAGGTCTCGTGAGACCTCCCCAACATATCCATGGTTTGCAGAAATGTACAACGGCAAGGTTTTTCTGGTGATCGAAGTTAAAAGTTCAGACAGACTCGTCAAATACTGACATGTCATCAGTGGCTCTCAATGTCCGACACTGGTGGACTGAGGCACCCTTCAGTGGTGGAGAAAGAATCAGGTTTCAACACTCTGAGCACTTACTGTAGTTGAAAGAACAAGAAAGACCACAATGCAGAGGTTCCATGGTGTAATGGTTAGCACTCTGGACTCTGAATCCAGCGATCCGAGTTCAAATCTCGGTGGAACCTGCATTATGACCAGAGTACAGGTTAAACAAAGAGACGTTCCAAATATCACTCTGGAATTACACTCCTGACCGCCAGGTTTGTCTCGTTCCACGTCTGAGAGTTTGCCTTCAATTACCACAATTGAGTTACCACATCAGACAAACGGTTATCGACATTGTCCAGTTTTGACCAAAGTCCGAGTGGAGGGACTTCAACTCTGCTAGCACAGGTGTATTAGCCATGGTGCTAGCTTCATTAGACACCGCTGTTGTCGTCGTAACGTTACTCGCCTTGCGTGCTCTGGTGAAAATTTCACACTGTTTGGTTGCAGATGGTTTTGACATATCCTGAGCTGCTCTGTTTGCTCAAAAGTTTTCAGTGCATTTGTGGGTTTTTTATAAAGTTTGTGTTTGGTTGTGTGGAGCTTTAGGCTACGCCGCCATCCTGAGCAAGGTCTCGCGAGACTCCCCCCAACATATCCATGGTTTGCAGAAATGTACAATGGCAATGTTTTTCTGGTGATGGAAGTTGGAAGTTCAGACAGACTTGTCAAATACTGACACATCAGTGGCCCTCAATGTCCGACACTGGTGCTCGAGGCACCCTTTAGCAGAGGAGAAAGAAGCGGGTTTCAACACTCTGAGCACCTGCTGTAGTTGAAAGAACAAGAAAGACCACATTGCAGAGGTTCCATGGTGTAATGGTTAGCACTCTGGACTCTGAATCCAGCGATCCTAGTTCAAATCTCGGTGGAACCTGCATTATGACCAGAGCACAGGTTAGATACCTTCCAAATATCACTCTGAAATAAAACTCCTGACAGCCAGTTTTTATCTTCAGGAACAATTAGTTTGGCCTAGTGGGTAGAGCAGGTGTCCACTATATGAAGGCAATGTCTTTCCTGTAGCAGCTGCAGGCTTAATTCCAGCCCGTAACCCCCTGCAATTCTGCCAAGGACCACCACAGGAGGTCTTTTCTACCTGTGGCCATCAAACTGTATAACTTCTCCACCTTCTGTAGGGAGGAGAACTGAAACAAAAATGAATTATTTTACTGTGAAGTACTCTCAACTTACAAGGATTATGTTGATATCCTCAAAAGGTTCCCATGGCCACAAACTGCTTCACAACTGGAACAAATCCTGGCCGCATGCGGACTGTTTCTGCAGACAGATCCTGAGAGAAAGAAAGCTTGATGTCGTCATGCATGATCTCTAGCTGCCTTGTTTCACAATACACAAATTCATTCTCCTGGAACTTCAGAAAGCGGACAAGAACTGCTCGGTTCTGGTTTGGTTTGGCCGGTGCTAGCGTGCGATGAACTTGCTCTAGAGTGAAAGTCCTGAGACAGACTCATGAAATACTGACATGTCATCAGTGGCCCTCAATGTCAGACACTGGTGCTCGAGGCACCTCTCAGTGGTGGAGAAAGAATCAGGTTTCAACACTCTGAGCACTTGCTGTAGTTTAAAGAACAAGAAAGACCACATTGCAGAGGTTCCATGGTGTAATGGTTAGCACTCTGGACTCTGAATCCAGTGATCCGAGTTCAAATCTCGGTGGGACCTGCATTATGACCTGAGTACAGGTCAAACAAAGAGATCCTCCAAATATCACTCTGGAATTACACTCCTGACAGACAGGTTTTATCTTCAGGAATGATTAGTTTGGCTCAGAGTGAGCAGAGACCTGAACTCTGCTAGCACATCAGCTACATTAGCCGTGGTGCTAGCTTCATTAGCCACCGTTGTTGGCAGAGAAGTTGTCTTCGTAACGTTACTTGCCTTGCATGCTCTGGTGAAAATTTCACACTGTTTGGTTGCAGACGGTTTTGACATATCCTGAGCTGCTCTGTTTGCTCAAAAGTTTTCGGTATTTTTGTGGGGTTTTTATAAAGTTTGCGTTCGGTTGTGTGGAGCTTTTAGGCTACGCCTCCATCCTGAGCAAGGTCTCGCGAGACCCCCCCCAACACAACCCTCAATGTCAGACACTGGTGCTGGAGGCACCCTTTAGCAGAGGAGAAAGATAAAGAATCAGGTTTCAACACACCGAGCACTTGGTGTAGTTTAAAGAACAAGAAAGACTACATTGCAGAGGTTCCATGGTGTAATGGTTAGCACTCTGGACTCTGAATCCAGTGATCCGAGTTCAAATCTCGGTGGAACCTGCATTATGACCAGAGTCCAGGTTAAACACAAAGAGATCTTCCACCTTCAGAATATCACTTTGGAATTACACTCCTGACAGCCAGGTTTTATCCTCAAGAAAGATTAGTTTGGCTTAGTGGGTAGAGCAGGCGTCCCGTAAATGAAGTGCAACTTAATTAGTCCCTGATTTGGACCAAAGCAAGCGGACTCTAGGTCTGAAAGCACCCTGAGGTGTAGAGCCACTGACCAAGCATCGGTATTTGACAGGTTGGGAGTGAAAATGTGTGAGACGAGGATAGGACAGGAAGCAGTCTGAAAGAGTCCATATCAGCTGTGAGAGTTACACGGCTGTAAATTAGCCTCAGTCACAACAGCAGGGCAGCAAACATCAGGGGGACGGCTGTTGGCTCTTGTCCAGAGGCACTCTGAAAGAAACTGACTGACTCTGTGTGTTCTTCTCATAGACGTGTACCCCAATGTATTTCCACATAGATTTACCGTGACTTTTTTAAATCAGCCAATTGTTTTGTTTGTCTTTTCTGGGCTTCAATCTTCTCTACTGCCACTTTGCATATCTCAGTGTCTCCCTCTCTGTCTGTCTGTCTTTCCTCTTCTATACCGTCCTCTCTCTCTGTCCTTGTCTCAGTGGAGTGCATTCCAATAATTCCTCACTGTCAGTCTCTCTCGCTCTCACTCATTCAGACCCATTCGTTAGATGCTGTTGACAGATCCTCGCCGAGACATGAAGGCTTTGAATGGCTTTAAAGTCTGTTAAACTGATCATTGGTCAATCATTCGAAAGGTCCCACATCTAAGTTGTGTTATTACCGTGACTTATGGAGTGCTTAGTTATTGCCCAATATAAATAAATCAGCCTCTGCACCTGAATCTACCCGTTTCCTCTTTTGATGTGATTCAGCCGCATTCCTCTGCCTGGGATCGGGAAACCTGAGAGCCAGGGTAAGCGGCCATACTCGCGGCTCGAGGGGCCAACTAATGACTTCCCATTAGTCCATTTGGTCTACATGATCCTCTATTATCTCAGAGACACGCGCTGGAGAGAGTCTATCCCCACGACTAATCGAGGGTCAATCGTCTCCCCTCTTAACTCTGATGCATGTGACGGCAGTCAAAAGTGCACCTCTGCACACACACACACGTGCACCCATGGTCCTTTTGTACAACACAAATACAGTACATTCATGTTTTTTGTCTAGAAAAGCTGATCGTGGGGGAGAGGACCCAGCTATGCGATTACTGCGTCAAATTAACCACTGAAGCTTTTCAGCCAACGATGGAAAAAACGCACGAAATCAAATGGCGTCATTGTTCAGATAGGAGATTAGTTCAGGGTGCTGTGACCTTCTCCGGATCTTCTGAAAAGCTCTTAAATATTTGAGCGAGTGCTGTCATTTCTCACTCAATTGTTAAGCATAGAGGGCCCTCTGTCCTCCGTTCATGGTGAAATTGGTTGTCAGCTTGAGACAGTGAGCGTGTGTGTGTGTGAGCCAATATTTGAGGGGGTGTGATCTGCTCCACACAACAGTGCTTTAACGTGTGTGAATGCTCTTCATGTGCTATTTCATTGAGTCTGTGTGCATGTGTGTGTGTGCACATGTTAGTGTATTTGCATGTGCAAGAAGTTAACTTTCCTGAGATACATGCATACGTGTAGCTGTAAGCACACACCCTCACACACACACTTGCACGGGTGCATATACAGTATTTTTATGTTTCTTATTAAGCCGTCGTCTTTGTAGAGAATGATGGATGGCGTTCTCTCTGTGGGATTGTGGTGAGATGTTACAGTCGCAGGTGTGAGTGTGTGTCTGTGAGAGAAACTCCGCTACAGTGTGAAACGAATGCAGCTCCCAGTGGGAAAATCCCTACCTCTAGTCAAGAACCTGCTTCCCCCCTCCTCATCCTCCTCTTCCTTCTCCTCCTCCTCCTTTTCCCTCTCTCCTTAGAACTCAAACACACCACACACTCATGTTTTGGGAGCCACAACCTCAGCATGGAATAAAATATGTTTTGACGTGTATAGGGTTGTAAAACTGGCAACAGTAATGGCATAGGTGAGAGGAAGATCATTATCAGAAAGCCTTAATTTTAGTTGTCCTTTCCAAAAAGTTAAGCTCAGCTGCTGGTATAAAAATGACATGATTATGTAACAGTATTATGACGAAGCATCAGGGGAAAAAATGAAAAACTTTTAAAAAAATTCTACATTATGAAAATTAAGTCTAAAAGTCAAGAGTAAAGTCAAACTTACAGTATTAGTGCCAGGCATTAGAAAGAATAGAATTACTCGTGGCTGTCTGCCTCTGTGAACCAATCAAGCTGCAGTTACAGCTTATATCCATGTCTGTGAGAACATGGATGCTTCACACACTTCTTCCCCCCAGCAGCACAGATCTATACAGTCAGCTCAGTCTAAGGTGGACACCCAAGATTAGTGTCACCAATTCAGTGTCTGACCAAATGTCTCTCCCTTTGTTTTCTGAGTTATGACACTGGATAATCACCAGAAAAATGTTTTCCAGGAACATTAGGATGTCACAGCAAATTTGACCTTTGACCTTTTGGATATAAAATGTCTCCACTTCATCACTATTAGACATTTGTGTTACATTATGCTGTAATTAGCATATACATTTCTGAATTACGGCCAAAATATGTTTTGTGAGGTCACAATGACCTTTGACCTTTAACCACCAAATTCTAATCAGAGAGAGAGTCTAAATAGACGTTTGTGCCAAACTTGAAGAATTCTCTCAAAGCCTTGAGATATCGCATTCCAACATGTTCTCAATCCAATCTCGTCACATATTGGCGTTAAGTCATGGACTTTCGATGTCCACATACGACGTGCAACATACCCTGGGTGTGTTGACGGTTGATATGTCAAGTTCTCCCTGTTACATGCATTGGCTTCTTTAAAAATACACTTCCGTTTTCACAGGAAATAAATGCACCACGTTGGTACTGTACAACACCGGGAATTGACGTTTTCTTTCCTTCAACAACAAACGCACGTGGTTGGGTTTAGAAAAAAAAGGACAGGGTTTGGCTTTAGAATCTTACGGGACGTGAACACTGCTCTCTGGGGTGAAAGTCAGTGTTTGTTGGACCCATCCACCATCCAGCCCAAGCAATGGATTTCAACGACTTCAGAGTGTGACCGGGCTCCACATTCACGAGAAAAACACAAGATCACAGCAACCTTTGACCTTTGACCACCAAAATCTAATCAGTTCGTTGTTGAATCCAGGTGGACGTTTGTGCCCAATGTGAAGGAACTCCCTCAAGTACTGCCTCTCTACAAAATGCCTTGTGTAGATAAATTGGTAAAATTATACTTCAGAATCAGCTCTAATAACAAGAACATTATTTCTCTTTTAGCATATTTGGTAATAAACTCTTGGGACTTTCAGATTGTCTGTTCAGAAGGTGAAACCACACAAACTTTGGCCACATGAATGCAAACTGAGATGGCTGTAATGGACAGATGCAAGAGTATCAACTATGTGTAATACCAACACACATACCAAAACAACAGAACAGGTCAATTTCCATTGACAAAATACATTACCATCCCTAATGGCCGCAGTTCTAAACACATCCTTAACTTTCTGCTATCATACATTAATGCTTGAGGATGTTGTGATTAGTACAGTACTCATAGGACAGGTCGTTGTGGTTTGGTCGTCAGGCCTCTGCTCCTCAGAGTTGATCTCATCTAATTAGAGACACCTGCTGACTGATTCATCACACCTGGTAGTAATCTGTCTGTGTCTCTGTGTTCTGTGAGGCAGTCTTGTCAGTAGCACTGGTGATCGTCAAGGACTGAAACGTTTGCTGCTGTTTTCATTCACTTTTTAATTATTTTTTTACACTTTGAGCACCCTTCTTTTTGTGCACAGATGTTCTACATAAATTGATGTTTTTTTTTTTTTTTTTTTGCATTGATCTCAGCCTGTGAACCTTTTTGTGGCTGTCCAGCCCAGTTGCATTGGTGTGCAGGTATCTCCTCTGCCCCCCTTTCTTGGTCGTCCGTTGTACTGATGCAACCAAGATAAACTTGTAAGTAGTCCTAAGACTTTACAATTTCACTATAAAACTTTGTTGTTACATTTAGGCAACAAAATTAGGTGGTTAGATTATTTAAAAACACAATGTTCTGGCTTTAAATAAGTACTTTTGTTCCATGTAAAGTAATGTCATGTATGTCATGTGACAGGCGTCACTAGCGTAGTATGCTACACATACTGGAATACTTGACTGTGTTGTTTTTAAAAGAAGTAAATGCTGACTTTGAGCCACAAACACCAGTCTCCTAAGTGAAAGTCCTGTGCTTGTTATAGACCCAATCACGGTATTTATTTACAATAACTGACAGGTAGAAAAATCTTGTGTCACATACATAAAATCAAACTGTGCTTAGCAAATGCTGCTTCAATAAGTTCATTTTTAGCCATCTAAAAAGGCCCACCAAAAAACAGTATCACTCACTTTAAGTGTACGCTATATGTAGAATATTTTTGTTGCTTCACCTCGCTGTCGGACAGCCTCTTTGGACTGCCATTATATCAAAGCCACCAGACTCTGCTGTCAAAAACAGAAATTTAACTTGTTTACTGCAGCATCCATTGATTAGCATGTATGGTAAAGCAGACCAAATATTCAAATATATCCCACACTTACACTGATACTGATTTTTTTTTTTGGTGGCTAAAATAGGTTTTGCTGCAGCCCCACCCACAGCAGTACATTTCTAAGCTTCCATGCCAGTAGACTTGGTTTATCAAAGATGATAGCAAAGCAACACAGCGCATAAAATATACACAGTAGAGACGTAAAAAAAGTTACATATCTCCGTTATTATAATCAACTGCCAGCTGTCCAGCCAGAAGTGACTGTTGTTGTTAGTGCGAGGTAATGGTGATTTGCTCTATAGGGACTTCTTTCAACTTTATACAACATTACGCAGATTTGGTCGATTTTTATAGTACGTCACCTCTCTTCCTCCCCTGCTACTGTAATAATTGGTATGGCCACTAGAGGGCACTGACTTACAATAAACAGGTATGGGTCGTAATAAGCTTCTTGCACAGTTGACCTGTGCGGCTTTTTTTTTCTTTATTTAAAGGAGAGTGGCCTGGATATACAGAGAGGAAATGTTGTATCACAAGACACAATTTGATGGACTTTTTTTTGACATTCTAAATTCATTCTTGAAATGCCTTGAAGTTAGGGCTGCCCCCGACTAAGAATTTTCCTAGTCGACCAACAGCCATCATTTAGGGCCATTAGTCTGCATGTTTACGATATTAATTTAATTATTAAATGATATATTTTGGTGGTTTGAGTTGAAGGTGTGAGAAAGAATAGTCTCAGTAACATTGTTAACACTGTGCTACATTACAGAGAAATACAAATCATACTAATGAACCTTCATTAATATAGGCCTATATTTTATCTACAAGTGCACGTCACACACTGAGCGAGCCGCCTGTTAATGACGCTGTGGGCTAATGGGCATGTAGCTACTTCCATGTGTCAGATGATACGTCATGTTTGTAGTGGACCAATGAAGATGAGTTTACATATCACCTTGGCCTTCTCAAAACGATCCCACAGCGGACCTTAATGACCCCGGTCTGGTCAGAAAGGTTATGATTTTTTTTTTTGACAACTCGCAGTTCCTAATAGTTTTAATTTTTTTTTCCTGCAACTAAGCGACCAATGAAATCTTGCCAACTAATGACCTCTCTAGTCGACTAACATTTAGTCGACGATCAGGGGGCAGCTCTACTTGAAGTTTATTCCTATGCCTGGCAATAATACTGAAAGTTAAACTTTATTCTCAACATTTTAACTTTATTCACGCAAAGAAAAAAAATCCTCCTCTGATTTTTTCTCCTGATGCCTGGCACTAATAATCTTCCGTTCATTGTAGTATTCATGATGGAAATCAAGCCCACATTTTACTCATCACGGTCATGTCTACAGACTTCCTGTAGTAAAAAACGTCCATTAAAAAAAGTAAATGTTTTAAAAAGTGGGAGGTATCGGGTAGGAACGACAAAAGCTATTTTTATAACTATACATACAAAAAAAGCTGTACAATGTGATCGTTTTATTTAACATCACCATCATTTCCTCAGTGCTGCATTGCACCAGTATCCTCAGTCAGTGTTACCCACACTGCCAGTGGCCTTGGCCAAACGTGCGAATATGAAACGGAGTGTAAATATAGCTCCATAGCTCATGCTGTTTCCTCCATTGACTCTTGTTAGAAAAACAATGGCATCCTATTATTCACCGGGCCATGATTGAACTGAGAGAAAAGACTTGACTAACTGCAGGGACATTGTTCAGCGCTGCAGTAAAGTGGTGTTTGAGAGAACTGTGACAGTCTGTCTGAAATGCCTTCAGTCAGAAACAATGTGCGAATTTATTGAGCAGTTCTTTAATGCACTTCACCTTTCAAATGTTTTTTTCCATGATAAAAACTTTCTTGCTCTTTACCCCCTGTCATGCATCATTATTAATCCACGAGGTTGGCAGGCTGATATACTATTTCTGGCCCGCGTCGGCTGAGTTTGAACATGTGGAGTCACCGTCAGGCATTGTTCAAAAATGTTCCCTAAACATGGGTGACCGTCAAAGGTCAGCACTCTGAGAATAACTCCTGTGATATTTAGAAACACCTTTTGTTTCCTGATAGTCCAGCTATAGCTGCGATGCTGAGGTAACCAGAGGAGTCAGTTGGCATGGCAACTATCCCGGTGACCTCTCCAGCAATAGTAGCTGTGTAAAGGTCTGTTATGCAATAGGCTCAATCTAGGGTCATGGGTTATTCATAAGTGTTCTCTTTGCTTTAAGCATCTCTTGTATCTCTTGCATAAATTTCATGAATTAAAACAATGGATGTAAGCTGATTATACATCTTTAATTTTTAGGTGGAAACAGGGCAAGATGATTCTCACTGTTTATATAGGTTATTACTGTTATCATCATTTAGAGACAGTTATTTGAAGCTGTCAGCGGTTGATTGCAGGGTTGTTGTTAAAGAGGCATTTTACTGCTGAAAAGACTTTTCCGAGTAGGGTGGATGGGTCCCATAAACACTGACTTTCACCCAGGAAACACTGACTTCCACCTGGGAGAGCAGTGTTACCGTCCCATAAGATTATAAAGCCAAACCCTGTTCCTAGACCTAACCACGCCTCCTTTTTTCAGAGGCTGAAAACAAATGAATTGAGGCAGCATTTGCGCAGCCCTATTTCATTTGATGTGCGTGATGAGTTTGTCCCCTTGGCTTGTCCATTCTGACACATGAAACAATAATGGCGGTAGACTGCTAATAATCTCGAATTACTGTTAAATGATAAGCTAAAATATGTTTCTGAAAACATCAATAGGCAACACCGTAACAGAAACCGTAACAGCACTACCTAGTTTTACTCTTTGATCTCAGTTTTACAGTACAGGAAACAGTACAGGGACCTACTTCCTGTTTACAAATTCTCATATTACAGCAAAACAGTGCGCTAAAAGTTTCCGGACACATTTTATTTGGGATAAAGGTAATGTACTGACAAAATCTTGGTTCATATTTAATCAGCACTGCCTAGTTTCACAGGTTGATTGGAGTTGGTCTGCGTTTGAGAGAGAAAGACAGGGGCGGGTCTCCCTCTCGATCCTCTTTTATTGGCCTACTCTTTGTGTCCGTGGTGGAGGGCATACAAATATGCGCAGGCACAATCTGCTCGAGCAATGGCCCCAGAGCCGGCCAAAATATGCTGTCATCTGGTGGATTCGATTACAAAAAATGTGCAGAGAGATCTGGACGCTGGTAAGATGGAGGGGAGTTCACCACAGTTCACTTACACATTACTACCCACATTGTTGTGATACAAAGCTGGTGGAAATCAGCAAAGTATTCCTTCAATTATTTGGCTATCAGAGCTAGATTTTATCCATACGGGGAACCTGTTATAAACTTTAAAATAAAAGTAGAACATGGGGACACAAATAAACAGCAGTGGAGGAAGTATTAAAGTCCTTTACTTGAGCAATAATAGTAACATAGTAGCAATACCACAATGGGAAAGTACTTCATTACAAGTTGCTACACTAGCACATAAAAGTATTCTGAAAGTGTGCAGAGTCAAAGTAGTTGTTTTGTGGAAAAATGGCTGAATTATACTGTCATATATTAAGTTATTGGAACAATAACCAGCCCAATCGCTCGAGGAACATGATGGCATTAAACATTTCTGCATGTGACAGCTACGTTACATTTTTCAGTATCATACCAATCATATCAACATTTTTACAGTGATGTAGTTTATGAGCTGATTCATCATTGGGTAGGAGGGATGGAGGGGATGGCGGCAAGCTGCAGACCACTGCAGACCTCTAGTTGAGACTAGCAAGACCAGTTGTTTTTTAGCAAGTCACTAATGATTCTTTCTGCAGATTTCCATCAAACGTGGGTGTTTTTTAGGGACCTGTCACTGTTTTCTTGGAGCTTTTTAGGCAGGAAATGAGGGTGTCTTTAGGGGCCTGTTGGTATGTTTCCTGTGGCTTTTTGGACCCAAAACGTTGGTGTTTTTTGGTGACCCGTCACTGTGTTTCCAGCAGGGATAGTGGCATAAAAAGTGATTGTTTATTACAAATACATTCACTGCATTTCTAGTTTATTTTATTTATTTAACCTTTAATTAAGACCTGGCCGAGGTAGCAGCCAATCAAAACACATTTAAAATGCAACAAATACAACATATAATACAAAAATCCACAGTAGAACAACAACTATTAAACATAGTGACCTTTCAAGAGAAACAAGCACATGTCTCTGTCACCACATTCTTTATGATGCCCTTAAACTCATCGATGAACATAAATGTTTCTAATTTGAGATGTTCTTGAAGATTGTTTCATGTTCAAGGTGCGGAGTAGGAAAATGAAGTTTTCCCCAGATCTGTTAAACCTGTGGTAAATTAAAAAGCAACAACGTGAAGGAGCTGACACACAGATGGGAGCAGAGGTAGGCTGGAAGTTTGACCAATATTGCTTTATAGATTAAAATATACCAGAGCTGTTGTCTGTGACTGATGAGTGTGATGAGAGTGATGTCCAACCCACCATATCAGGAGAGTTATAAGGAGAGGAAGATATAATTTATTGATCCCCGAGGGAAAATAAATTCAATCTTTTTGACTATGTTGTCATATACACACATGCCTGAAATACACACACGCACAAAGAGAACCTATACATGCATTAAATGGAGTGATGCCAGGAGGCAAACTGGCACCTCTCCAGCAACCAGTCCACGCTCCATACTTGGTCCGTGTGGGGACTTAAACCAGAAACCGTCCGGTTCCCAAGCCAAGTCCCTGTGGACTGAGCTACTGCTGCCCCACCACTTAGCCACTAACACTGGGTATTTAAACCAAATATCTTGGATTTTTGTGCCTAAACCTGACCAGACATTAACCACAGTGTTGTTGAAACTGTGACATAATAATGTACGAATTTAATGTTTCTGTAGTTTGCAGAAATGTACAACACCAACACTTGTTATGGTGATTTGGATGTAGTAATACAGATGAATGAATGTAAAAGTAGCATTTAACTGTTGCAGTTTGACAATTTGGAGCATGCTGTTGGTAGGCTAATCTACAACAATGCATCACATTTTATACCCTAATTATATAAAATCTTAATCTGTAAAACAACTAGAACTAAAGTTGTTGAAGAAATGCAGTGGAATTTAAGAAGCATGGAAACACTCAAGTACCTCAAAACTGTACTTAAATACAGTACTTTATATAAGCACTCAAATACTTGGATGGACTCTCTTCATTAACACTGACACTAGTGTGATATTTTCACACCCTAAAAGTTAATAAAACTAACATTTTAAAGCAGATCATGTGGCACAAACAGACTTGAGATCAACACACAAACCCACAGCACTTGTTGGCCCAGCCTCAGGAATATCTGCATAAATGATTCACCACAGAGGAAATATTGCTCAGAGAGGCTGCTGCTGTGAGGCGGTCGTTCGTGGACTAATGTCGCTTCTTTGTGCGCAGATTATCGCCCATTCTTCAGGCAGGGGGCGGGAGAGAGACTCTTGGAAATCTGCTCTACCCCTCACCACCACCACCACCGCCACCACCATCTCCACCGCTGCGTAATCAGGCAGGTCCAGGGCTGAGGCGCACCGAGCCTCACAGAGCTTTGCGTATTGATAAGACTACTTGGAAGGAGAGGACCGCAAACTACTGTGCAGAGCTGCGACGTTATTTCAGACGTTCAGCCTGAGAGCTGGACTGTGGGATCGCATCACGGTTAAAGAGACGCTGCGAGAAGAGAAATCATTTGGATTAATTTGTTGTATTTTAAAGACATTTGGGACATTTTTTTTTGGAATAACTGAAACTTTGCTCACTTTCTGTGCGTCCTGGATAGTTTGGTCGTGTGAACTTTGAAACTTGGAGATGTTTTTAAGTCTTTTGTTGATTAAATTTACTGCGCTTTTAGTCGAAAACGCACACTTGCGCGCAAGGTGAGCCAGAGAAGACTGACGCGCCTGAACTATAACGTGGACGTTTATCTCTTATTTTTGTCACGAGGGGGACTTAAAAGTTGCGTGCCTCTTTCTTCTTCTTCGGATATCTCTGCTGGAGAGACAACAGTGTGGACACACCGTCTACGCGCGCGCAGTTCCGCAGGGCGAGCCGCTGTCCCCCCGCGCGCAGTGCTGAGGAGAGACGGACTCTCGCGCTTCCATAAATGCCCGGTCCGTCGAAGAGGCTCGAGGCTGGGCAGCAAGATGAGCTCGTGGGTACAGCTGCTGCTCGCGTTGCTGGCGGCGTGTCTGCGCTTTGGCGTAACCGAGGTGAGTCTGCATCACAGTCCATCACAGTTTGACGGAGTTTTGGAGACGCTTCACCTCTGCTGGAACAACTATAACTAACCTTATTATTATTATTATGATACACTATAATATAAATATCAGAGCTAACCTGAAGCTACAAGGGAGTTTAATTAGTAAGTGTGCACGAGCACATGCTGGATAAATAAACCATAAAGCTATTATAGCAATTAAGTCAGTAAAATACCGTATATATCCTAATATACATGTTTTTACGTTATCATTTATCACTTTAGCATATAATTCTATTGTTTTTATTCTATTTTGGATCTTAATTATGAGTCACAATATTAAAACCATCTGTGTTTTTCCTAATAAACACAATAGAAGCCACACAGACCAGCATGTTCATCAAATTCAGCTTATTTTTACAACTTTAATCCAGTGCACCTGCTTCAGTCTAGTCCCACAATAAAACCCACTCTTTCCCTTATTTTTTTTTCTCTGAGAGGGGTGGGATCCTCGCAGAAAATAACAGTTATTCCTCCCATTAACTGGCGTCATGAATGGATGCCCAGGGGCACACACATGCAGAGGTCAGTCCTCTGTGATGAGCCAGGAAACAGAGGCTGCCATGATACAGCTGGATGCTCCACGTGGTGCATTCATGGATGCTGCTCCAGATGTTGAGCGAGGCCATAAATCAGTCAGTGAGCAGCATCATACTGTAACATGGTGCTGTGAAGGCCACATGGCAGGTACAGGAGACAACAAGGAGAGACCACAGCAGAAGTGACACATTTATAAAATATATCTGAGAGGGGAGACGACACAGAGTGTGAGCTGTGTGGTGTGAAGTGTTTGTCATGCGTCGACACAATGTAAATCACTTGTCTTGCCAAATGTTGGGCCTCTAAAACACTTACATTTATAATATCTAATGGGGGACAAAGGCACAACCACATGACATTTTCAGCTATAGCTTAAGGCTTATTTTTTAAAGGGACAGTTCACCCCAAAATTAAAAATACATATTGTCCCTTTTACCTGTAGTGCTATTCAACAATCTAGAATTTTTTCTAGAATGAGTTGCAGAGTGTTGCGGATATCAGCCGTAAAGATGTCTGCCCTTCTCTTGCATGCTGCGTCCACGTGCTCCTCAAATGGTCCCATTTCCGGAGTTGGGAAGTCATTCTCCGAAACTGATATATTCATTAACTTTATGTCATATTGTGGAAGCAATATGGACACTACAAAGAAGATGTGTTGTATTTTATTACTCAGAACCTTTAAACCAGTGGTTCCCAACTGGTGGGTCACGGTCTAAAAGTGGGTTGCGGGTCCATTCTGACTGGACCACACGTGGCTTGCAAACGTGTCAAGTTTGTAAGAAACACACTTTATTTAGAAGAAAAGTGAATTTCCAACACAGAACATTTATTTTGAAGTGCCATTTCCTGCTGTAGAGTGAGTAAATAACGGACAGCTACCTAACAGAGACAGCAAACTAGCTCGACGACATGGCCAAACTCAAGTATGATGCTGAATGTATTAAACTGTGTGGACCTTAAACAAATGACCAGGGAGAAATCTGAACCCTGTGGCTAGACAGGTTGGGAACCACTGCTTCAAAAAACACAATAATAAGAGTTTGAAGCTTTATATTACAAAGGGATATTGTCCCAGACTTGTCGCTGCACCAGCACATCCCCTAAAACTACTAAACTACTGTTTTACCTCATCATTACTAATAAATAACCTCTCTACCTGATCAAGCTCACTCCACGTGAACAGCAACAGTTACAACCTAATACCATATTAAAAATTATGTTTCACAAGAAATTGACACACAATGCGTGATACAATAAAAAGTTTATTACCATCAGCCGAACATTTACTTTTGTCCGCCATGTTTCTGCAACTTTTCAACTCGTATACCATGTTTTCGCCAACTTTCTGAGCTGTTGATCCGATTTGAGGGGGCGTTCATGTGAACTTTTCCAGTCAGAAACAATTTTTTTTAAATTATTCTGACACTACATAAGTGCAGGGAGAGATGCTTGTTGTGCTCAAAGCGCCAAAAATACATTTGAAGGGGGCGCCCACCATCTCACCTAGTAGAGTGGACGCCCCATGTACATAAGTTTTGTCCTTGCTGGAGCAGCTGCGGATTCGATTCCAACCCATGGCCCTTTGCGGTACATGAGCCCTCTTTCACTCTGGATCTGTCCTGTCTAATAAAGGTAAAACGCAGAAAAATAAATAAATAAAAATGCATTTGAAAAACTCAACAGCAATGTCTCTCTCCAGAGATCATGACCCGTTTACTCAAGATAATCCACAGACCTTGTTGTGAGCATTTTCATGTTGGAACTATCTTCTTTCTACTGAACTACATCCACCAACTGTATGACAGCGCCAAAGGAAGCGTGCATCTACTGCTAGCTCACCTAGCACCACTGAGCTAGCTTACGTTACAGCTCAGCCAAACAGGATGTCATTTTGTGCTGTCATGAGCCTCTCGTCCATGGGTAGATGCACACTTCCTTCTGTTAAGTGATACAGCCGGTGGGTGTAGTTTGCTAGAAAGAAAATAGTTCCTACATGAAACTGCTCACAACAAGGTCTGTGGATTATCTTGAGTAACTGGGTCATGATTTCTGTAAAGAGACATTGCTGTTGAGTTTTTCAAATGTATTTTTTGTCACTTTGAGCACCAAAAGCTGAGTGCCATCTAGTTCCATTATACTGGAGGGAAGGCAGACATCTCTACGGCTGATATCTCCAACACGCAGAAACTCGCACTAAAACAATCTAGACTGATAAAGAGCACTACAGGTAAGAAAAAATCCATAATTTTGATTTTGGGGTGAACTGTCCTTTAAGTTTGTGACAGGGTTACCACATAGACACAGATGGTGCACTAATTACTGCTGCTCCTATTTCCAGTGAACCACTTCTGCACTGCTGCTCAATCTTAACACAAACACTTCCTTCGAAACTCTTAAAAATGATCAGGCAGTGGTGAAATATGGATGCAGGATAGACGGGCAAAGTCTGACCCTCTGCTGGAGGCAAACAGGAAGACAAAACTTAACTAAGGGTCTTGTCCAGGTCAAGTGGAGGCTCCGTGATAAATGATATTGTTATGTTCATTTTAGCAAAACCTTTGGTTGGTTTGCTCAAGTGAAGTCTATAGAAGTAGGTTCAGATGTACACCGACTCAGATTTGATCTGTATTTCTGCCTCTGATAAGATTTCATCTGGGTTACTGAACCAGGAAATTCAGCCACACAATGAGTGTCAGTCACTTGTAAAACTAAATGGGGTCAGAACCCACGCAGTTAACACGTCAGTCATAGGAAGTGGATATTTGAACAAGTCAAAAAGAGTCACAACCTTCCTTTTTTCACCTGGACAGATGGTATTGGGTATTGCACCAAGGACTGAGTAACTTTAGCACACATTAGAAACTACTTCTTTTTTAATACATGTAAAAATGAGAGAGTTTCTGCAGGATGTGAAGTGGCATCTTAAGTGGCTTCATTCCTCCTTTCATTCACTAAACCCATATACTTTAGCGTATACATGTAATCTACCATCACCATCACTGCTTCACATAAGATTTAGGGTGTGTGATGGATGACTGTAAATTCCTGTCATCAACCCGTCTTCTCAGTTTATGGCCTCTGTAGGCACCACATGTAAAAGAAAATTTGACAGGCCGAGTGTTTTAGAGGGAGAAAGTCACAAAGGCTTTGAGGTATCCAACCAGGAATTCCCCGTGTCTGATTTTAAAGTTATAGTATGGCAGCTGTGAAATGATGGAGTCTGTAGGTTCAATCGCGTCCTGTGTAAAACCAACATTATGATAAGAGAATGGCTTTAAGACAGAGCCAGTCTTGAGAGTGAGAGATAATTTAAAAGCATGCTAATGTATGAAGTGCATATACATTCAGCTGTGGACCACCAAAGAGGAATACAGACATTAAGATAACACACACTCCTCTATCCTTTGCATGAAGCGCCTTTTTAGTTTAGAGCTAAATTATGACAAAGGAATTAATTAAAGTCACATCCATTCACACATTCTAGTGTTGCGCACGTGTAGGCGCAGCTTCAGTGACTACATGTGAAACCTCACACGTGTGCTTTGGCTGCTGGTGCTGCTGCGCCGGCAGCAGGCTCGACCCTCTAATTATGTACGATTAGATGTTCCCTCTCCGCCCCTGCCCACTGCAGCCGCTGCCTGTACCTGGCATTCCTCAGTATGTCCAAAAGACCTTCAGGGGGTGGGAGTTTGCTTCAGGTGTTCAGTGCTGGATCCTGTCAAAAATGTGTTATTTTGGATGGTGTAAATGGCAGAGAGTGTACAGGACAATCTGAACTGTCATAATATTATGAAAGAGACACTATTGTGTGACAATGGAGGGAGCAGTTTGGTTATACAATACACTTTAAGAAATGGCACTGCTGACAGTGTTGCTATAGATTAATAGTAAGCCAACATCATGATACTGGAATTTCTATCTTCGATACAATACCTTGAGAAATATTAGTTTTTGATAACATAAAGAAAACGATCATTGAGGGCATACAGTTTATTTTAATTAAAAGATAAAGCTAAATATGACAACTTTTCTTTTTTTGGTCAGTAGCAGAGAACAGCAGAATGATTGTGAGAAAACGCAGCTGGTATCAGTGGATCAGTACTGTGGAAAACAGGCATTAAAACAGTTTCAAATATTCAGAATCTATGCATTGATAAATCGATATTTTTGACTACACTACAACATGATGCCTGTCTAACAGCTGCGTCTGTCATTATGAATCGGGTGCTGTTTTACTCACTGATGTCCTTCTTCTATTCTCTTGTATACCGAGGTCCAGGCCATAAAGAAATTCCCCTATAAGCACAACCCAGTTGCCAGAAAAAATGTTGGCATTGTACGTTTATGGAAACCAATACATTACTTTTGGATGTTATTGTGGAGCAGATATGTTGAAAGCTTTTGTTCAGATAATGCTGTGGATTAAGCCTAAGTAAAAATACCACTTGGTTTTGGTTGGGAAAAGATCATATTTGGGCTTAAACTATTCAGTTTGGGGGTACAGTCCGGGCAGGAAATGCAGGGATGTCTCTCTTAAAAACACAATTGCTTTTTACGGCATCATCCCTACTGGAAAAACAGCAACGGACAACCACCAGTCACTAAAAAGCATGCATGTTTAGTGGCTAAAAGCTGCAAGAAACACTGAAGAATCCCTAAAAACCACAGATGTTTGTGGGCTAAAAAGCTGCTGGAAATACAACCAAGGACCGCTGATTTACACCCATGACTGGGGGCTAAAAACGGCTGGAAAAGGGGCCCCAGGTCGCTAAAAAGCACATAGGTTTAGAGGCTTAAAACCACAGGAAATAGAATGAAGGATCCCTAAATAACACAAATATTTGTGGGCTAACAAACTGCTGGAAAAATAGCCAAGGATTGCGACTGGGGACTAAATGCTGCTTGAAAAACAGCCACTGTTCACACAAAAACGTTCACGTTGTGGGGGTAAAAAGCCTCAGGAAACACAGAAATATCTCTGTACAAACCATAACTGCCTTTTGTGGCATGATCCCTGCTGGAAAAACAGCAGTGGGTCGCTAAAAAACAGTGAGGGGACTATAAAGCTGCTGCAAACACTGAAAGTTTGCTAAAAAAAAAAATCATGTTTGTGGGCCAAAAAGCAGTTAAAAAAAGAACTACCGGTCGCTTAAAAGCACACACGTTTAGAAGCTAAAAGCTGCAGGAAATGCAGTGAAGGGTCCCTAAAAAACACAAATGTTTGTGTGCTAAAAAGCTGCTGGAAAAACAGCCATGGATCACTCATTAACACCTACGACTGGGGACATCTGCTAAAAACCACCCACGTTTGGAGGCTAAAAAGCAGCAGGAAGTGAAGGGTCCCTAAAATACCGAGACATTGTTGGGCTGAAATGCTGCTGGAAAAACAGCGACAGGTCACCAAAACATCCACATTTTGGGGCTGTAAAGCCAGGGGAAACACAGTGACAGGTCTCTAAAATACACCCATGTTTGAGTGCCCAAACACCCAAATTTGGGGGCTAAAAGTCGCTGAAAACTATTTCCTGTCAGAAAACAACAGTTTTTATTGTTTGTTAGTCTGGAACAGTGGTCCTCAGCTCGGCAGGCATCTCACCATGGTGTCACACTATCCGCCATCGTCTGCGCGCCACTTAAGAACCGTTGATATGACTTGTGTGAAACATACAAATGTAACGTTTTATTATGTTGATTTATAAAACGTATCATAATCTTTATACCCTAGTTACACATTGAACCCCATCAATGTGTGTTTGCACATTCCGTCTGTGGACTCTGCGTCTGTTTACATCTGTTTTGTTTATCAGAACTGAGGTGTTTATTTAGTATTTCCTGCTTAGACACAAATCGTCATGGCAGCAGGCACCACTGTGAACAAAGGCACACATCCTATAATTAGCACAATTAGCCGAGCAGGCGGGTTTGCTCCGTTTGGCGAGGGGAAGGAATCATCGTGATGACTCCTTAGGGGCATCAACCGCTCCGCAACAGAGATGTAAGTGTAATACAGCAGGCATTTCCCCGCTGTATAATCGGACTCTGAAAAGCCGACCAACAATGGAGGAGAGTCAGTGGTGTATAGTACAGGCAGGATGACAATACATGTCCATGCATGGATGACTACTTCCTTTCATTATATTCTCCAGGACCTGAATGGCAGCGCAGGATTTACACTATAAAATGAATCAGTATTTTGTGAAGCTAAGATGTGCAGCCTTTCACATTTTGTACATTAGCTGATTAATTACAATATTAGCCGGACAGCGTTTGCCTCTTTAGGATCATCGTCACTGGCCCCATCTCTGGGACGTCAAAGCAAATGAAGCACATCCACAGCATTTAAACCAACGTGAGGAAGTGTCTCGACCCATGTCTGATCCTTGTCCACTTTAACCCGTCTTTTATTCATCTATTATCCCTCTCTTTTTTCAGATGCACCTCCCTTCTCTCCTCCTCTCCTCCTCCCCATATCACTCCTTCCCCCACTTCCTGACTCCTTCCTGACTCCTTTGACCCCTAAATGTTAGCAGATGAGAAGACACAACGCCAATAGTCATTCACCCTGCTCTTAGTGACCATTGTGTGTCTGCTACGGTTAATACTTCCCCCGCAACCCCTTCAGCTCTCGTACCCATTAATGACTCAGGGGGTTAAACCCACACTCAGTCCATACAATCACAGTGCAGGGCTGTTGCTTGGCTTCTGGTGTGGTGGTATGGAAATATTTTTAATCAAATGCATGTTGTTTAAGGAAAACAAAACCAGAGATGAATTTTCCTACTAACAAGTATTTCCTGTGGAGCCACAGCCTGATACTGTTTATAGCCTCCATGCTATTGTCTTCCAGAACTATTAAAAAAACATAAAAGGGTCATACAGTTGCATTATGAAACATATTCATATGTTGCTGTAAACAGAGTGAGTCAGTGACGACATTTACTTGCACAAAATATTCCAGTTTTTGCCCTTATTCTGAAAAAGACAATCTTCCTGCTAAGGTGTTTACATGGCTGACAAAAATAAATTTTCCACAAAAATTCCCGTTTACGTGCACCCGAGCAAACTCCCTAACATGTCGTCAATCGCGTCAAAATATGGGAAAGTGGAATGGCTGGAGCTGCTTGTGCCATTTTGCGTTGCCTTAAAATAGGAATTTTTCAAAGATAATCCATGTGAACAAAGCCTCCCTCTTCATTCCTTCAAATACGTTCTTGAAAAGGTTATTGTGGCAATATTTGGAGAAGACAGCAGAGGAGATATCTGCACACCAATACAGCTGGGCTGGACAGCCACAAAAAGGGTCACAGGCTGAGATCAATGCAAGAAATTGTCAATTTATTTAGAACATCTGGGCACAAAAATTAGTGTTTTTTTCTTTAATTTAATTACATTTTTTTTAAAATCTTTTTTTAATTAGTATTTTTTTTTATTTTAATTTATTTTATTTTACTTTATTTATTTATTTTTAGTGTGTATATTTGTATATGTTCTGCTATCATACATTGGCATTTGAGGATGTTGTGATTAGTACAGTACTCATAGGACAGGTCATTGTGGTTTGGTCGTCAGGCCTCTGCTCCTCAGGGTTGATCTCATCTAATTAGTGACACCAGCTGACTGATTCTTCACACCTGGTAGTAATCTGTCTGTGTCTCTGTGTGCTCTGTGAGGCACTCATATCAGTAGCACTGATGATCGTCAAGGACTGAAACATTTGCTGCCGTTTTTAGTCACTTTTTTTCCCACTTTGAGTACCCTTCTTTTTTGTGCATGAATGTCCTAAATAAATTGACATTTTTTCTGCATTGATCTCAGCCTGTGAACCTTTTTGTGGCTGTCCAGCCCAGTTGCATTGGTGTGCGGTGCATCTCCTCTGCCGTCCTCTTTTGGTGGCCCAAGATAAACTTTTTTGTTGCCCTACGTAGGTGCACTTTCACAGCAGCCCTAACCCTGTTGAAATATTTGCACATATCCCAAAGCATGTTGATATCCAAGACTTTCATAATGTTTTAAAGTAGGTGTGTTTCTGACCAGAAATGTGGGTACTGACGAGTTGGTTTCTGGTTTGTGTACAACATATCCATGACAGTGCATAAACAGACAAGTGGACATATGTTGCAAACTGTGGTAAAAATCCCAGTTGAGCCACATTTATATATGTATACATGTCATATTATTGGCATATTCCACATGTCTCATCTGGAAAATGCCTCATTTGGAAAGAGGCCTAATTCGGAATATCCAGACAGAACATGGTATTTATTATGTTTGGAATAACCAGCCTGGTCTCACTCTGAAGTCATCAAAATCTGGCGCTTGGGCAGTGACACACTAATGATAAAAACTGTCCTTTGACGTCAGCATCATATGCGGCTGGTAGCCGTTATAGTTTAACGGAGCTTAGCAGCATCATGGGGGAAACGTGGCAGGACAAGGATGAGAGTTAAGGCGGTGAACGTCCAAGTAGGATGAATGGGAGGGGTTCAACAAACACTGACTTTCAACCAGGAGAGCAGAGTTTGTGTCCCCTAAGATTATAAAGCCAAACCTTGGTCTTTTTTCCTAAACCCAACCATGTGCGTTAGTTGTTGGGGGGAAAAAGATGTCAATTTATGTTGTTGTACCAATGTAGTGCATTTATTTTGAAAGAGACTGTATGCAAACATTAAATTTCCTGTGAAAACGAAAGTGTATTTTGAAAGAAGACAATAGATGTAACAGGCAGAACTTGACGCAGTGTCCCAGAACGTCAACAACCAACACACCCAGGGTACCTTTCACATCGTATCTTGACTCGGAAAGTCCATGACCAAACATCGATATGTGACGAGGTCGGAGTGAGAATGTGTTGGAATAACAGTGAAATATTAATATGCATGTAAATGAACCCAGTGTAGACATTTAATGGCCCAATCAGTCATGTCGGACCATCAGGATTTGGAGCTGCACACTGAAGAAATTAGCACTTTGGGTTCAGTGTGTTTACAGCCGTCACTGATGTAAACAAACCTTGTTGGTCTTTGTATTCAAGGAACTGTCAGTTTGAGAGTGATATCAGGTAGGGATGAGTGAGTACAGTATCTGTACCTGCTGAACCAACTAAATTACCTGTATCTGTACTCGAAATGGACTGAAAGCAGGTGGGGTTCAAATTGAAAGTGGGTGGGATCTAACCAGAGGTTGTTGTTTTAAGCTTTAAATTAATATGGGTTGATCAGAAGTTGCAATATTTATAATTTATTAGAAATCTATAATCACACAATGATCTTAGAATTAAGCTTCAGGTCCTTTTTGATCAAAAGAGTAAGAGACTGAACACAGCTACCCAAATGAGGAGTACAGATATCAACACATTTTACTGTGTAGTACTCTTATTGGTACAAAGTTCATATTTTGATGGAAGGGATAAGGTTTTGTTTACATTTTGATCACCTATTGTGCCTCAGTCACACACACACACACACACACACACACACACACACACTGAAACACTTGAAGTGGTTGTTGCAGACGTGCTGCAGTGATTCCGTTTCCTCAGAGGAACTGTTTGTAAAACTCCGTAATGCCACATGCAGGATGAACACAGGGTGGGAAAGTCTCAAAAGGCTATTCTTATAGTCACACTGAAAAAAGTCTAAATGGTTACGTGCCTTTCGCCTTTTTGAACATAAGCAATGTTCTGAGACGGTCCTGACTAGTTATGTGTTTTATTTCTTGGTCTCTTGTACTGAAATATAAATACTTGTGTGTTTCAGGGGGAGCCTCTGCCTGCAGCCCTGGTGGAGCTGGTTAGAAACAGCCCCATCTCCACCATAGAGGACCTTCAGCTGCTGCTGCTCACTGACTCCGTAGGTAAAGACCAGCGCGTTCTGATATTACTGTTATAACACACACTGAAACCTGTGGAAGACTATTAGGGCCAGGAGTAAGGACGAAAAATGACACAAGAAAGATTTTTAAATTTTGTTTTACAGGAATAAAGTCAAAATATTGAGACAAAGTCGACTCCTCTTGTCCATCAAATTGTGTCTGTATTGTACACAGGTGAAACCACTGATACCCTTAAATCTGTCCATTACCAGCAGTCTTAGTTGGCATGAACTCTGCCACCTCTTCCAAGTTTGTGTAGTTTGTCTTTTTGAACAGACACAATTTTTGGCACAATCTTTACAAAGTCCTTAATACTTATTAACAAACTGTGTTTATTAGTAGTGGGGGAAAAAATCAATACAGCATAGTGTTGCGATATTGCAATAGATAGACGACATGCAGCAAAGGGCCATGGGCTGGAACCGAGCCCGCGACTGCTGCGGCAAGGGCACTGCCAACTGCACATGGGGCACCTGCTCCACCCAGCGAGCCACCAACCATTTTAATCTTTAACATTAAATGGAGCAAACTAAATCTTTATTAGTGCACTCAATATGCTGATTTATGGTGAGATGTTTTCTCATAAATGCTCACATGAGATTATATTTAATACCAGAAATTTGTAATTGATAGTTTATTAAATAAACTGTGTGAGGGGCAATGCCGTGATGACCTGAAAGCTAACACGACACCAATAAGTGGCTGCTTTTCTAACCTAACTGTGACTTGTAAACGTCACAGTAATAAAACTGACTCTGACAAACAAATGTAGAAACAGTAAGCAGAGAGAACACGATCTTAAAACACACACGCAGGTGTAAGAAAACACACAAAGTCAGAATTACTTCACAATTAATTACGCTTGGTCGAAGTCTTTATTTCTCTCTCTGCATGTGCACGCTCATGAGCACACTCACATGTGACATTACCTACCCCCACGCCCTCTCCTGTCCACAGATCTTGAGCTCATGTTTTATCCCTCTACATGCAGAGGGCGCTGAGAGCCTCAGGATAAAATATACTATACATGCCAAAAACAGAGTCAAGTCAAATGCTGTGTTTGTTTACTGTTTTGTCTCAGATGACGAGGACGGGACTTCTGCAGCCAATGGAGGTCACAGACTACCAAGGAGCCTCGGTGAGCTGAGTCCCCCTCTTTTCTTTTTACCCCCTCACAGTGTCGTTAGAGAGACTGGTTTCTTGTTGCATAAAAGACAGAGACATCACAACAATTGTTCTCATGTGGCGTCTTTACATTAGAAAAGCCTTGTCATGGTATGGCTGACAGTGTGTGAGGATAAATATCTGTGTATTCATACCTATTAATGGGTTAATAGAAGGCTGTAGTGCTGACATGGTATGGCAAGCTCTTTTAAAATGGGTCAGCAGGTATGTAAACCATTCAGTAAACCATTTTGGATATGTGGGTGTTATGTTAGTGAAATGCCACAAAGTCATTGGTTGACTTTTGAATTAGTTTGTTCATTTGTAGCCTGCGTACATCATTAAAGATATCTACATGACATTTTGATGAGCCAAAATTCCTTTTTGGATATCTAAAATTAAATTCTGACTTGTTGTGTAAGGAACTGTAAATATCCCAAATATAATTGTCCTATTATATATAATTATCACTACAATTTATTTCAAAAATGTTAAATTACTTGTCACACTTCCAAGCAGACATCTCAGTAATTTGATTTTTACTATTTAAAACTTAATTTTAGGTATCTAGAATTTAGTTTATGTCCATATGTAAGAACGATTGTATATCCACAATTAACACAGCCACTAGTAAGAACTGAATTGTTGATATCATTAATTAGAATCACAGCTCATGAGAACAACATTTTGGATATGATTTGGAACTGCAACACGTCAAAATTGGACTGTGGATATTTTTAGCTGAGTTTGAATAAAAGTCAGCGATAAAAGTTGACCAGTTATAATTAAGTTACAGATTTCTACTAAATTAAGTATTGATATCAAGATTTTTCAACATTTTTACTAGACAAAAATTAATTGTAGAGCCTTTAATTACAGTCGCTACAAGTCAAAATGACATTATGGATATGTTGGCTTTAAACTCCATATCATCAAAAAGCAATCGCTGATGTCGACAGCTGCCATCACTCTTACTGATTAAATGTTAAAAGGGTTTGCCACTGACATGGAGGATTCCTGATTTTCCTCATGAATGTAAAAGTACTTTGTCCTCATTAGTGGAGGACTGTGGTTGTTTTCAATCTGTCTTCCGGGGAGCTGATTGATGTGACAAGTATGGCTTTAGTGACACAGTAAAATTCTTCCCATTAACCTTTTTCTCTGCCATTATGATAAAGCAGATGTCTGAATTACCAGACAGCAATCTACAACAGTCGGGGTGACTTTGTTGGATTCCCTCTAGCATGAGGAGGTACTAATGGCTCTAAATTAATCATCATTCACACAATACCTTATAGTAGCTTAGATGTGCCCTTATATGTTTCAACAGATTTCTTTAATTCAGCAGTGAATCTTTGTGAAGCAAAGTGGAATTAAATCCCCCATGTTTTTGTGTAAAACACCCATCCAATACAATAAGCCACAAAGTCTGAGTGCAAGAAGTTGTAGCACATTGGCTCATTTAAAATGCATGAGTTCCACATTATAATGGGCCTGCTTGTTTCTGCTCTGCAACACCTTCAAACAGGCTTTAGTGAATGTTACACTGGTGAGCTGCATAAGTCACAGCAGCTATTGTATAAAATGGTAAATTGGGCTTCAATGGTGAGAGCCTCTTATCGCGCTTAATACACATGCAAACAAGCACGATGAGTCACTGTGGATGAATGAGTGAGCTTAATGGAATTGAAAGGAATTAAGCCTCTCATATTTGTGCTCTTCTTTTAGCAACTTGGGAGGGTTTCTGTGGGAAATCATGAGGAGTCCCATGTGCATTTTGATTTTTCTTGTCCTTTACTTTTTGGTTCAACAAACACAAAGGGAAGGGGTTTTTCCAAAGTCAGTGGTTAGCTGTATTAATGGTCAAATAGAGTAAATAATAAAAATAATAATTTTTAGAACGCTTAATACAAAATCCTAACACAAGTAAAACCAGTCATACTCACACGGATAGATGGAGGACTGAATCTGGCACAGGTCTAAACAAACACAAAGATTCACAAAACAACCACAAAGAGACACAAAATAAACACAAAGAGGTGCAAATGAACCCCAAAGACACAAAACCAAAAAAACAACTGGAAAGAGACACATAACAACCAAAAAGAAACACAAAGACACTACAAAGAGATGACCACTGACCAAAACATTTGCCACAACAAATATAACAAGATGCTTATCAACATAAAGGAACAAAACAACCATAAAGAAATTTAAAAAATGACTACAAAGAGATACAAAATGACCAAAAGACCTGCAAAAACAACTATGAGGAGATGAGAATTAACATGACGACAGAAAATGACAACAAATAGCCACAAAGAGACACAAAACAACTACAAAGAGATGCAAAATGACCAAAAGACCTGCCACAACAACCATGAGGAGGCGCAGATCGACATGAAGACACAAAATGGCCATAAAGAGACACAGAGCAACCACAAAGACACACAAAACAACCACACAAAGACACTACAAACAGATGCACACTGACCAAAAGACCCGCCAAAACAACTATGGAGAGATGCAAATTGACATAAAGATACAAAACAACCACAAAGAAATTTAAAAACCACACTGAACACAGATGCAAAATGACCAAAAGACCTGCAAAAATAACTATGAGGAGATGTAAATTAACATGTCGATGTAAAACAACCACAAAGACACAAAACAGCCACAAAGACAAAACAACTACAAATAGATGCAAAGTGACCAAAAGACCGGCCACAACAATTATGAGAAGACACAAATTGACATGAAGACACATAACAACCACAAAGAGACACAAAACAACTATGAAGAGGACACTTAACAACCAGAGAGACACAAAACAACCCCAAAGAAACACAAAGACACTACAAAGAGATGCACACTGACCAAAAGACCCGCCAAAACGACTATAGAAAGATGCAAATCGAGCTAAAGATACAAAACCACAAAGAAATAAAAACAAACAGACTGAACAGAGATGCAAAATGATCAAAAGACCTGCAGAAACAACTATGTGGAGATGTAAATTAACATGACGACATAAAACAACCACAAAGACACAAAACAGCCACAAAGAGACACAAAACAACTACAAAGCGATGCAAAATGACCAAAAGACCCACCACAACAACTGTGAAGAGACACAAATTGATGTGAAGACACAAACAGCCATAAAGAGACACAAAACAAACACAAAAGAACCATAAAGAGATACAAAATGCCTTCATCAGATGCAAAATGACTTGTGTCTGTGCTCAGGAGCCTTTGTTTTATAATCCTACCATGCTCACACTCAGTCATGTCTCATCCCTCAGATGCCCAGCCAGCTCAGCAGGCTCTGTGTAAAGTTCGTACAGAGGTGGTCGAGGTCACCAGGGCGATGTTGGACCGCAGCAACGCTAACTTCCTGTTGTGGCCACCCTGCGTAGAGGTGCAGCGCTGCTCTGGCTGCTGCAACACCAAGAGCCTGCAGTGTGTCCCTCACGTCACACACACCAGATACTTGCAGGTAAACGACCACACACACAGAAACTTACAGCACACAGATGTCTAAAAAACACATCAACAACATCCTGGAGAGGTTGTTTGTATTACGCTCAGAATAATCCATTGTTATCAACCTCACCAGGTCATGAAGATCGAGTATGTCAACAAAAGACCCACTTATGCCAAAGCAGTGGTGTCGGTGGTTGATCATGTGGAGTGCCGATGTCAGCCCGCTCCACGTCCTCCTGTGCCCAAGAAAAAATCATCTCGCAGACAGCATAACCACCAGCATCGAAACCAGACACTCAGCCAAGGACATGGACAGGTACGGTGTGAATGTTGTTTTGCATGCAATCTGCTGTCAGGTGAATGCTTTAACCACATTCATTTCTGCTTCATTTCCTCTGTTGTATTACTCCAACAATAAAAGACCAACAGAATTTTGGTAAGAAGTAACTGAACAAGATTACATAAGTCACAAACAGTGATGCGAGTGCTGTGCCGAACCGTCACCTATGGTCTTGAGCTGTGGGTAATGACCAAAAGAACAAGGTCGTGGATATGAGCAGCTAAAATGAGTTTCCTCAGAGGCGTGGCTGGGCTCAGCCTTAGAGATAGTGTGGGGAGCTCAGACATCCAGAGGGAGCTCGAAAGGGGTCAGTTGAGGTGGTTCAGGCATCTGATCAGGATGCTCCTGTGTGCCTCCCGACAGAGGTGTTCTGGGCATGTCCAACTGGTGGGAGGCCCTGGGGCAGACCCAGAACACACTGGAGGCGACAATAAGTTTTTACTCCATTTATGATCTTGATGACATCAGTAGAATGTCAGTTAATGTCTTAATGCTAATGTGCTTTCACGACACAGCACAAGTGAATTTCTCTTACAAGCTAAAAATGTTCAACTCAAATGGATATGCAAATAGGCCGCGAGCATCGTGTATTCCCATCTGTTTACATATCTGCATTGACTTTCTTTGTAGTCGCACAGCGCAAAACTCTTGCTTCGCATTCAGTGTGAAAACACCATTACTCTAATTTTCTGTGAATGTCATAAAAATGCCTAAAACAAAGCATGTATATTATCTTTCTACTCATTAAATTCTCTCTTTGTGACACATTAAATACATGAAAATGTAAGCTGATATTTAGCTGAATTGCATTTTGTTGAATTTTATTGTAAAAGGTCAAGATGCACACAAAGGATGAACTCCATCAGTGGGATGAGCTGAAGCAGAACCAGAGGGCCCACCTGGAGGACCTCCTGGAGCAGCACTGGAGCCCCAGAGGAGACACCTTCACTCAGCCTGGAGAAGGGTACAGCCTGGCTGGGGAGGACACATCGCGTTCTGGAGAGGCTGTTCTGTTTGCTCCACACTGGGCACATAATGCCACCAGGCTCCTCGGGACTAAAGACCAAACTGAGAATGCAGGAGAATGTGGAGAGGAGGAAAGATCGGATCTCAGATGGCAACAAGACTATTTCCTCCGTGGATAATGTTGGCGATGAGGTAAAGAACAAGTTGGTGGAAGGTGGGGATGGGTTGCTAAACAACAGTACTGAAGGGAAAGTTAATGATGCAAACAGGAACAGGGACGAAGGCACACAAACACACAGTCCACCATGGCAAGAAGACAAAACCAAACTTTCAAAGAGCCACACGAGTGGTTCCTCTCACCCTGCCACTCAGAGTCCTCAAGTCGAGTTCAGTCCAACTGAGGCGCCCAGTGAGAGAGTTGTGAGCAGGTTCCGACCAACCAAAGAGCCGAATCCAGAGCCTCGAGAACAGGCAAGACGGAGAGGCAATGAGACTCCAGAGAGGGTGAGGATATTACAGAGTGAGGAGGAAAAACTGGAGCAGGAGAGAAAAGAGCTTCTGCTTCTCCACAAGAGGCTGGACCAAGAGAAGGAGATACTGAGGCAGCAGCAGATGAAACGTGAAGAGGAGGAAAGGCAAAGAGGAAAGGAAACGGATAGTCAGCATCACCTGCATGGTAAACACCATCATCATCTGCAAACAACCACACAGAAACCAGGTAAGAGACATGTTTGAAAACTATGGTCAAATAAAAACACAAATAAGAGCCTGTTCTCATTTACAGGCTGTCAAACAGTGATGCTTTGTCATGCCCCCCCACGATATGATATTATCACGATACTTAAGTCACAATACTATATTTTAGAGATTTTAATGGTTTTGCGATATGCTGAGTATTGTGATAACACATATTGTGATTTATTACCTTTTCTCAACTGACAAATGCCCCCAAAGAAAAACTTTTTTTTTCATTTTTACCAAAAAAGCAACTGATGTTATAATTCAAGTAGGATACCAAAAGTTCAATTTGTAGTAGTAGTTGTAGTAAGTTTATAATAAAATAATTGATACTGTATCAATACAATATTGCCACATAAAATATCGTGATACCATGCTGTATTGATTTTTTTCCCCCACCCCTAATGGATGGGTCAAATGCAGACTTTCAACCAAGATGCTGCTGTTCATGTTCAATTTTCTATTCAATTTTATCTATAAAGCCCAATATCACAAATCACAGTTTGCCTCAGAGGGCTTTACAGCATACAACATCCCTCTGTCCTTGGACCCTCACAGCAGATAAGGAAAAACTCCCCCCAAAAAAACCTTTAACGGGAATGTGTGTGTTATGCGTCAAAGCAAGAGTCAGTGTTGTTTCAGCGTAAAGTCAGTGCTGTTGTAGCGTAACGCTAGCTAACTTACATCCATCCGTCAGGCACTCAAGTCACTCAGGCGAGGTATTCATGTCATGTTACATACTAATTTTAACTCAAAACATGCTTTTTCTAAACCTAACCAAATAGTTTGGTTGCCTAAACCTTACTTTGACCTGTTTGACAACTTAAACCATGTGTTACAATGAGATTCAAAAGGGAGACAGCTGTTAGCGGATATATACCTTAGAGGCAGTGTCTCACACAGAGCCCAAAGGGTGACTTTGGCATGGGTATCACACAAAGGAATGAGAAAGCGTCACTATTTGACGACCTGGGATGAGAATGCATTGAAAAAGAATACGTTAAGTAACCCTTAAGAATAACGTAATTGGCTTAAGGGAAACAAATCACCTGTTGTTTTCTCTGTTGCTCAGTTAATAATTGTATATTTTAAACTGAAGGATTTTCGCTGTAACACAAAGCCACAAGAAAAAAATTCACAGATTGTTAGTAATTTTTTAGTAATATGTACATCCTATTCTGACAGTGACAACATCTACAACTACCACACGGCAGCCATCAGCTCCAGCAGGCCCCAGACCTCCAGCCCGTCCAAAGAAAAGGAGGAGGAAGAATCGCAAACAAATCAGCAAGGCAGCTATGAGAGCAATGCTAATGTAATGCTAAAATAAAGCCAGGTGAGTTCACCGAATATTTACGTAATAAAGAACAAATAAGCCAATCCATTTTAAGTAACTGCATGTAATATTTTAATTTACTGATTATTTATGCATTTTATATTTCATTAACCAGCATGTAAGAGGTTTAAAGTATGCTTTATGTGTTTTCCCCTCAGGGACACAAAGTGAACTTGGTGTATTTCGTGGGTCCAGAGGTGAAACAGAGTGACTCCCTTCATATAAGTATTTATTCACTTGTCAGTAACCTGGTTGTCCTGTGAGATCTCCTCCGTAACACTACTAATGACTGTCTGGTGAACCTGTAACTACACCCTGTGTGGAATAAGAGGAGGGTAAGAAGAAAATGGAATATAAATAAAAGGTGGACCTTGTCAAGAGAACACTTTCCTCTACAACGACAGTTGCTGGTATGAAGTAACAAGTGACACCCAAAGACTGACGAACTGTGTGCGAGCACAGCACCTGTGGTGGACTGAAACTGCATCGCTGTAGAACTGTGGAAAAAAGTGCAATTTCAAAACTCTTCTTGAAACCTTGTTCTGATATCAACAGAGAGAAACTGCACTTATATGTTGACAGAAGCGAGTCTATGTGGGGTTTAAATGGCAAAGTTTGTTGCTGAGAGACTTTTTGGATTACCGCAGTCAGACTGGACTGCAAAGCGCATCTGGCGGAAAAATGGACATACAAATGGACATAACTCTTTGTGTCACTGAAGAATCTGTTGTGTTGTGATTGGATAATCTTAGAGACAATCATCAATAGACTGCAACAACAAGTAATGTTGACTAAACTGAGCAGTATTTCCATGTTGGATAGAACTACATACTGAAGGTCTCAGTGTTGGGAAGATAAAGCTGTGTAGATTTACCATACCAAGGCCTGATATCATTTATTAGCTTCATAAAACAGTGATGGTCTCTCTTTAACCATATTTAATATTTAACTCATTGCAAACACTGGAATTACACAGATGTGATTAGAGGACAAAAACATCAAATGTTGCATTTCAAAATCTCATCACAGGCGTGAAGAAAAAGGTGCTATCTGAAGACGAGGTGATAGCGTTACACCTGTGAGCTTACGTTGTGCTATATTTCTTATTTATTTATCTCTGCCATTACTGTGGATTAACTCTTTATTCAACTACTGCAAACAAGATGTGGTCAAGATATGTAACGATGCTTCATGATGGCTGGGTGGTTCGAACAGAAAGATCAGAACATTCTGTGTCCTCCCAGCATCATGCTGTGTTTAACCTCTGTGTCAAACGTGTGTTTGTTTTGTATGCCTAAGTGTGTGGTGTAGTGTGTGTGTGTGGGCTTGTGCCCGCACCTACACTTCTGTCATGCATCTCAATACTCATGTAGAAGCATTTATCTGTTTCTCTCTTTGATAAGACGCGTCACCTTTCCACTGAAACAATCACATTCCTTTTAAACTCTGGGAGGAGGGGAAAGAAATGCCTACCTACAACACATTTTTCTTCAAGTGCCCCAACTGTATTTGTTTTATTAATCTACAGCACATTGTGTTTGACATTTACAGGAAACTAAAAGCCTCAAACAAGTAAATCAATAGTCACTTAAAGGGCCAGCAAAAAGCCAGACATTGCAAATGTAGATAATGTTTTTGTGTCCCTTGTATTTCCATTAGTAACAACATTTAGAAATACTGGTGATGCTGTTTGTGTCCAATAATCCATGATCAGCCAAACATCTTAAGTTATTGAAAAACATGACTTGTACATTCCTCATTCCAACTTACAACTGTTACTGATTTTGTCTGTTTTATTGTAAAATATGATAAGAAACAGAATGTTTGTGATAACTTTGCCACCTAATGCTATTTTCATATGGGTATAAGAAGCTAATGTGTTTAAATCTACTTTGTTTTGTGTTTTTATTCATTTTCACCAGTTTTACCTCTATATCCATGAATTAGCTTCCAAAAGGCCAAAGTTTTGGTATGAAACGTACGACATTCAGATAAACTCTCATCGGGCTGACAGTGAATGTCAACACGTGATGAGCAATAGTTAAATGAAGCAAAGCTGATTTTAACGAGACAGTCATGCTAAGTGCACCATAAGGTTGTGCTTATGCACAGCAGTGCTTCGAGTTAAATGTTGACATTGGCATGCAGACATACTGATGCTACGCAAGTATGATTTTGATTATGTTTAGCCTCTTAGTTTAGCATGTAGCATGCTAACAAGTGCTAATTAGTACCAAATACAAAGTACAGATGAGTTGGATTGCCATTAGTGTTGCAGGTTATTTAGTCATAAACTAAAAATTTGGACAAATTCAAATGTTGACCTGATCATTGCACTAGATGGACTGTGGGGATCACCACAACCTAATTGCTAGAAAAATTGTTGGCATTTTACATTCCTGCAAACCACAGATACATCACATTTACACGTTATTATGCAGCGGATACCTTAAACCTTACGTCTCAACTACACTGTGGTTAACACGTTTAGATTTAGGCACAAAACCAACTTGGTTATAGTTAGGAAAAGATTATGTTTTGGCTTAAAATACCCAGTTTGGGGGCACAATCCTGGCTGGAAAAGCAGTGATGTCTCAGTAAAAAACAACCGCTTTTCGTGCCTAAATACAAGCTAGAAACACGGTGATGGGTTACTACAAAAAAACCCCATGTTTGGTGCCTAAAAAGCCATGGAAACAGCAATGAATAAATCATAACCGGTTTTGTAGTTTGTTGTGGTCTGCAGCCTAGCAGGCGTCTTTCCTAGGTGACATGCCATCCACGATCCCCTCCAACTCCAGATAACAAAGTCAGCTCATACACATCACATCAGAAAGGTTGATATGATACATATGGAAGATGCAAATGTAATGTATTTGTGGTTTGAAGAAACATACAATGCCAGCATCTTCATCTGTTGACTGGGCTGATCACCAAAGTGATTACAATTCACTGTGGGAGTCTTATAAATGTGTGCAGGACCCGAGGAAGAATGGGGATCCTTGAATAGACAATAAACAATATCAAATCTATCAAATACTTTTAATGACATTTAAATAAAATCCAAAACTGTCAACCTCATGGTGGTACTGGAGGTAAAGTCAGGGGATCATCAAAGTCATTAGGATTCATCCTCTAAACATCATGGATGTCTGTACCAAATTTCATGACAATTTATTCAACAGTTGAGATATTTCAGTCTGAACCAAAGCAGAAAACAGACTTAAAAAGAAGAAAAAAAACCACCCCTCCAAACTCTTGAAGGAAGGATAAAGCCCGACTTTTTTATGACACCATGAACTCTCTGACTTTCTTACCCCCTTGTGAACCTAGGTGGATTTATTTACTAAGCCTGTTTGGCATATTGCGTCTACACAGAGCATCTGCCGCTCCCCAGAGACATCATATTGACTCCTTAAATTCACACTGCCTGGTATTGAGACTTAGTCCCACTGATGCGCAATGAAGGTTTGTTTCATCTGAGAAAAGAGGGAGAGTAAAGAAAGAGTGGGGGCTGATGGTGCTGTAGGTGAACTCTGGCACGCACACTCTTTGTGGTTTGTTTTTCACATTTACCCACTTGACTCTTGGCTGCAAAAACTCCCCATCTCAGCAGCCATCTGCACAGTTGTGTCTGCTAATTATCGAGTCAAGAAGTCATCTGCTCCACTGTCTAAATGAAATCATACTAGGAATGGCTTTGAAGCAGAATAAATGTCAGATTTAAATAATGTTTAGAGTAAACGGGGGCTTACTTACATGTATGCAGTTGTAATTATGGTCCTCACACATTTAGGACTTAAGGAGCCATGTTCTTTGTCTCGACCTGATGTAATTTCCATAAATCACCAGGTCTGACGTCTGCACCAAATGACAATTTTGCAGAAAGCTGCTAGCATCAGCGTCTCACCCTTAATCCCCCTGTGCATGACTCCTAAAATTCAGTGTGTATTCTGGTATTCATGTATTACTTCCCGTTGCCTTACTGTCAATCTCACACAGACGTACTACTTCTAAACAGCACACCATCTCCAAATTCAGCATCGAGGTGGGATGCCTGTTTTTCCGCGGGTGTCCGAGCAGGTCCCCACCCCCGCTGACTTCAAACAAGAGCGGGAAAGAGAAGTGCGTGGTGGCTTGTTGACTGTGACAAACACACACAGGGGTCAACTACCATGACAGTGTGGGAGGGTCTCTGAGGGACCAGAGACTGTGACTAAAGACGTGAGATGGTTCATAGCTCACTGGCTGACCTTAAAGAAAGATATGGCTTGTTGGGTCTCAACAACACGGTTACCTGACCAGCAAACAATATAAAGACCCACTGAGACCAGAACCTGACGAACAATTTAACAAAGACCAAACTGATTTAGAACCATGACCCAACCATAATCACTAGTTAAAGCCTGTTACATAATATCAATTGTGCTAGGATTCACTGGTGGAGTACACTGGTGACTTTACTGACGTCATGGGGACACAAGTCACTCAGTCACATTGTGGGGACTCATTTACTTTTGGGAACAAACAGTGTGTCCTTCAAAGGTTTGAACTTTTGTTAAGGTTAGGATAAGGGTTTGGGAAATGCGCGTAGTGGTTATGAACAAGGTCAGGGTACATCTCTAGAGAATTAATGAATGCATTGTCCTCCTAAGTGATGGAAACAAGTTTATGTGTGTGAAATCAGGCACTGAAACATGTGGTGGGCCTCTGGGAATGTGCATCCATGCAGAACAGCAGCAGCTTCAACATTACTTAATAAAAAGCCTGTTTAAGTTCTATTCTTTTCTCTTATCTCATTTATCGTAGGGTGGGGGACACCCACCATTTTTGGTAATGTCAAAATGCATATTTTTAGACATCAATGAGAAAGCACCGCTGTTAAAACACTGCCTCTGTTTCTGATCTTCATGAGCAAAAGAACTGCTTAGCTATAGGAAATAGTGAAAAGGTCATTAAAAATATTTCCTTCAAAGTCAGGATGAAATGAAAAAAGCCTTATTGGCCCTTTAAGAGCACGTACCTGCACATGAGGACCTATTTAACAATTTGTGTGGCCCCAAAAAATTACAAAAGAAAATTTTGCCCTTATTCTTTTATCAAAATCTGATCATGTTTCTTCCTGTAGAACAAAACATGATGTGTGCTTACGCAAACTACCAACCATGACAAAGGTCCAGGAGGACCGAAACGTTAGCGTTACTAATAAACTGTGAAGCTATAAGCTAGAGCAGTGTGTGGGATTTTCTGTTCAAAGACTCGAATGATTTCCAATGCACCTGCATCTGAGACAGTTGGACGTGCAAATATCTTTCTTCAAACCAATAATACCGTGACATCCACCCAGCGATTGATCTGAAACTTTTAGCTGTACAGAGCTAGTTAGCAAGCTAGCAAGAGCATGCTACCTCAGTGTGTCTTTGCTCCCCAAAATACTGTGGTTATAGGTTGTGAGCTGGAATTTATGGGGGTGGTGCAGACGTTTCCACTTACATCTCTGTCAGTACTGCTAAATTTGAGCTAAATTAAGGCTCTTAATTCTGCTCTAAACTCTAAACCTGCCCACTATAGCGTTTCACTGGTAAATACATCACAGTACAGAGGATAAAGACGCTCTAGCTTCTGTTTCACTGGGACTTTAAAATGTTATATTGTGAATGGTGGTAGTTCCTACTGAGCTGATGTTACAGAGCATGTGAGTTTATATGATCACCCATCTGTGGTATCAAAAGGATGCTTTGGTTTCAGACTTTTAAAATCTGCCCTGACAAACTGCCTTCGAAGACACAACTGTCTGTGTTTGGGTATGACCTGAATTCCCTGATGTACAGTAGCGAGGAAACAGGAGGCCTTTGAACAGGAGGTTACACAAGCATCCGTGTGGCGCCACGCACTCCCTACACCTTCCAGCGCTTTTATTTTCCTGTTTTTATGTACGACAAAGGACAGGGACATGCTGTACACAGATGACCACATGACTACCCTGTCATCAGGCACATACACACTAACTCTAACACTAACCTTTGTCCTTTATTTTCTCTCTGCACTGATGCAGATCAATATGAATCTGTCACTCGTTCATATACACACTCACTCTCTCAGAGCACCCTGTCCCTTCCAGTGAACAATAGCCGACAGACGGAGACTGTGAGGAATGTGACTGTTTTTTGGTGCATCTGAAAAATCCAGGAATGCTGGGAAAACCCACCTTCCTCTCTCCTTCAACTACCATCGTCAAGGCCAAATAAATGAGCGGGTTAGCGTCTTCGCGGGCATCATGACTCAGTCGTTGTGTGTCAGACTGCTCCTTTACCTCAACAGACAGGAAGTTGTACCTTGCGATGGGCTGAAAACACAGGAAGTTGATATCAGCATGCCTGGAATTCCAGCATTGTGTTCTGTCTACTGAGACAAGAAAGACTTATGCATTGCTTATATGTTAACAATATAAATCTGTTAGCAATACTGTTGTGCAACCTCATACACGTATGTACACCATATGTATTATACACTTGCAGTTGCTTCCAGAAATCGACAGACCTGAATACTCTGCACAGCCCTGTCGGGCTAGACAGATGTGCAGATAAACAGAGCAATAAATTAGATAGTAATGAGAATATGTGTCTGCGTGCGTGTGGGTAAGACACAGAGAGAGAGACTGTAGTTATACAGTTTTGCAGACGCAGTGATATCCACCTTCTGATCTGGAACCCAGATGCCAAATATCTGTACATGGGCCCACATGTCAAACCTGAAAATGTTGCACCTGTTAAAACCTCATACACATCCTGTAACCCAAATTCCTGACCAAGGCATACACTTGAGTTATAGAAGTTTCAACACATTGAAATAAAAAGTTTTTTTTTATCTTCACTTGAATAATTTTTTGAAAAAAAAAAGGATGCTGCAGATGAGCAGAACTGGGAGGTATAAGCTGGAAAACACAATGGAGACATATCATGAAACCTTACAGTATACAGTGTAGGCAGAGAAGCTGAGCTAAGCTTGCTAATGCTAACAGCCTTATCTGATCTGAGCAGCTGCATTTTCAGCTTTTGACTCCAGTGGAATTCATGTGATTTTAAATCTATCATCATCATATCTAAATTTATTAATATGTGGATTCATTGGTGTTTAGTAATAGTAGTAAGATGAAGGCTGTCACAACTCAAGTTTCCTAGGTTATGTTTTTCATTTCACACATTCATGTTTCCTGTTTCACTTTGAAACTCACATCTCCTCTCGTTTTCCCTCCCTTGTGATGACTTCACCTGTGTCTGATTGTCGGCCCCGCCCTGATTAGCCTCACCTGTGTCTCCTTATCATTCCCCTCACCAGAGTATTTAGTGTGTGTCTTGTTTTCTCTCAGTGCCAGTTCCTCTCCTTGTGTATCTAGCGTTCCAGCCTTTTGTTTCCCTGTGCCCTTTTCTTGTTTTTTGGATTTAGCCTGTTGATTGACTCTGCCTCTGTCTCATCCCTTTTGGATTTGCTTCCACTGATTGTCCTTTTATGTACCAAACCTACCTTTTGACCAGTAAAGACTGTTACTTTACTAGAGCTGTCTCCAGAGTTGTGCATGTGAGGTCACTCTCACCTGGTTCACCAGTTGTTACAGAAGGCTACTTCCGCTGATGTAAATGAATTGGACACAGTATAACGCACCTGGAACATTGAGTTCCAGGTGCGTTATACTGGGTATAGCTAACCTCTTGTGTTTACCCAGTTTAATGCAAGACACTTTAACAGCACATCAAATGACATCCTACAAAATGATCATATAGTTGAATCATCTCTGACACAGTTTGATTAAAAAGTGAACACAGTGACCTTCGTAAAGGTAGGATTTATTGTAGGACACTTGTATAGGCTGCATTAGCTTTAGCCAGGTGTACCTAATAAACTGGCAACCAAGCATAGTTTGACAGGCAGTCCGAAAACTTTGTTTGTGTCATAAAACATACACAAGTTTAAAACCATATCACAGTACAAAAGTGCAGCAAATATTGCAAACCATCGCAAACTTTTCATCTCTTTTGTGATCGGTTACTGACATCAACATGCGTAACAAACCTAAAGAAGATGGCACATCTCATGTATCAAAGGTAGCATTTCATTTCAGATATCTCTGTAGTCATTTCACTTTCCCACAGTGACAGTGCCACTCAAAAGATAGCATCAGCTCATCTACGTGGAGAGAACATACTGTATATAAACCCTCCAGGTACATTCAGTGACACACAGGCTACAACACTGACAACAAGGTCCTAACTCACACACCTTTGTGCAAACATGCATACACACCCACAGCGAACATGGTATCAGCAAACTTACACGCTTTTTCCCATGTTTACAGTTTACATAAATCTGCTCCTTACATCAGCTGTGAGCGACAGGATATTTAAGTAATAAAAAGGCGTTCACATCAGCAGGATCTTCAGAGTTTGTGGTTGGACATGTACATTCTGTACATGCTCAGGAAAATATATAAGGTGCAGGAGTAAATGATTCCTGAGCATCTCTTTATCCATAAACTGAAACATTATGAACTTTACAAAGGCAGTCTTTTAAACAAAGCTGTTGTATTGCATTGCATTAGATTGCAGGCTGCTCCTGTTATATCATCCTGACCTGGAATGTGTGAGGAAGTTTCCAAAAAAAAGCTCAAAGAGAAAGAGTCTTTTAGTCCATCCCTTAGATTTACTTGTGTTGCACTCTCAGGCTCAGCTCACTGCTGCCCTCCATTGGACATCCAGCCTGATTTTAGGTCTGATAAGACATGAAACCAAGTGATATGGTTTCTTTTTAATGTGTACAAACCTATTAATAACACGTGAGGCTGCATGTTTTTCACATGGAAGCATACTCAGCTTACAGTAAGTGGAAAGCTTATAATAAATAAGAAATTACTGATTGATTAATTGTTATCTCTGCTGAGAAAGCTTCACAGTTTGTCCTTGGAATGCTCTTAGCTTGCACGCTGCACATCACTTTGCTGCTCTCATGAAAGCCGTGGGGAGGTGGCAGTACCCCGAGGCCTGTATGCTGCCCTCTTGAGGCCAGGGAGAGAAAGGTCCTGAGGTATTCGCTGGAGGTTGGTGGCTGCTGGTGGGCTCGCCGAGGCCTGGCTGGACGTCCATCTTATGTGGACACTGTGGGTCCTGCTCAGCGCTGTCGTGCCTGTGTGTGTTGGTGTTGGCGTCGCTGTGGGATACAAGATCCTGTGTGGACCTGGAGACACTGCGGCGGGGCAGACAAACATAACCCGTCACCATAAAGAGTGAAAGTCCCCAGGGAGGGAGATGCGGAGTCTTCTGATATTGTTTCTTGTTCTGTCTCGTCCTCTTCACACTTGACGTCCACTGACTTGCGGCTTGAGTCTGATGACTGTCAGAGAGAAACAACGCTGTTTAGTGTGGAACTTAATGGCTGCAAACTAATGGATAATATTTGATAATCACACAGTTTTTTATCTGTTCTAATTGTACCTTGAAGTTTTTAATACTCTACTTTAATACTCTAACTATTCCTTTAAGACTTGTGTTCATTCCGCAGGCCTTTGCATTAAAGGCAATCAAATATCTGAGGCAGTTTCAGAAATACATATTGAACAGTATGTCAGCTGACATAAAACACAAAAGCATAAACATTCAGACTGAGTTAAATTTTGAGTTGAACATCTTTTGTGTTCTTGTTCTACACAGAGTTCTTGAGAAATTCACCTGCATACCTGGCAAACTCCACTGACTGTGAGTAACTGACCTGACAGAAGATGTACGGCCCACTGAAGCTCATGGAGGACGTGTCAGAGATGTTGACCTTGTCAGCAGGAGAGGGCGGGTCATCGCACTGCCAGCAGCCCTCGTCCTGCTCCAGAAGCTGTTTTTCAGTGTCCTTGGTCGGCCACAGCGAAGCGTCTGAGGAGCTGCAGCGAGAGAAGTAGAGAATCATCAGTACTTTGTCCTTTCATACCTTTCCTGAATTATTGCATCCAAACATCCTTCATCTTTTCCTTCATGATAAAGAAATATGTTAATATCAGTGTTGAATGTAAAACTTATTACCACGTGGATATGCTGTCCAAATGCTGCACTTTGCAGATGGACGTGCTCTCACTCTGCATGAGGGTCTTGCTGGTGGCAGACTGGAGAATACATCATGATTTACACATTACAAAATGCAGTCAGACGAATCCATAAATATGCAGAGTTATTTCTTGGCACAGCAGAAATGGGAATAATTCAGCCAAACTATAAAACCAGTCTCACCTTGAGCTCAGACAGGATTTTGCTTTTGCCAGGAGAGGGAACTGAGTCCACCCACAGAACTACCCTCCTGTTTGTTCAAAAGATAGCATGTAAAAGCTTCTATTAGAAACAAAACAACACTTGTCATTTATTTGTTTATTTATTTTTGTATGGGTAAGATTTTAAATGGTTTAGTGTGCTACTTTCATGTTTTACAAAGCAAAACATTTCCATAACGTAAAGATATGTAAGGGCAAGGTTATGATATTTATGCTTAAATTTCATTTGTAGATTTGAGGCTTCAAAGCTTTGCAGCGTCTACTGTTACCATGGTAATTAACATCCAAATCAGTATTCAAATGCTTTAGCTTTTTTAAATCATATATATCTTACCCCAGATATTCCCCCAAAAAATAAAAATCTGTGTATCTTCGTCCTATGTAGCAAAGATGGAGGAGCTTGTTGCACATCTGGGCACTGGTGCTCATTGTCTCATAATCCGCCTATGGCTATCCAGGATCAGCCCGAAATATCGGCCCTTGCCCCCAGAGGCTTATCGTCATCAGACTTATGGTTCCAGAGATTTTTACTTGATTCAACAGGACTTAAACTTCTGAGGCACTCTCTAGTTAGGAGGAAAAGGAAGAAGCACAAATACAGTAGAACATACTGAAGTACCTCTGACAGGCTGGAATGGTGCAGTAGAGTGTGAGGAAGACAGCAGCCACTAACACACTGATGGTGACATACATCAGGGTTGTTAGGGACCAGGCGGCTGTCAGGGGAACAGAAAAACAAATTATGATGTTACTGAGAATGATGGTGATCATTCATGATATATGTTATGATGACAGTAGCTGTGCCCTCCCTGTGTTCTCAGTGCTCCCTTGTCTTTCGCTCCCTCTGTTTGTTGTGTGTGTGTCTGGTGTGGATGTGGTCTCACTACCTCATTCTCAGCGTGTTGCTCTGCTCATCAGCCCCAACTACAACCAAACCCTTTTCTTACCACATCAACACTCTGTCTGTGTCCTGCGTTTGGGTCCCTTCTGTGCTCATATCAGACTTTTTTGTCCCATGTTATTATCTCTAAATAATCTGGGTACTTCCTTCAGAAAAAATAAAATGCAATAAATAACAAAAAGTATTTCCCGCAACTCTGTTTCTGAACGTGTGTTTGAGATCATGCACATGTGGAACACATTAGCACTGCATGTATCTGTGCATGCTGTGACTGTAAAGTACCTTCAAGTGAGGTCCACTGCACAGGGTCGGTCCATTCAGAGGGGATTCCTTTGTAGTGAGCAGGAGAGACCAGTGACCTGACCTTCACGTGGTAGCTCTCTGATGGAGCCAGAGAAGCTCCCAGGATGTTCAGGGACATAGACCCCTCTGAAATGTTTCGCAAGATTGAAGATTCCTTAAAAAGGAAAGCATATAGAATTAATGAAAGGGTTACTGTGGGCAGTGTAAAGTGATTGTAATACAGGTGTACAGCTGGACAGAAAAAAAACCTACTAATATAAACATTTCTTACCTGATCTTGTGTCCTGTAATAGCAGACCTGATAGTACAGTCTGAGTTTGAGAGCTGTGCTGGGATCAGTCCATTCCACGATCCAGTTGCTGCCACTCTGCCTCACTCTTACTTTCTCTGGTGGGTTGGGACGAACTGTGCAACAAGACAATTTGTAGCATACATTAATGAGGCAAAAGGTTTTTCTTGGTTTGTTTGTTTGTTTCCAGAAGGTTTTCATATTTTTTTATGGCTTCATCAACATAATTTCCCCACTAACGTCTCATTTTTTTTTCCAAGAAATGGATATGGATATTGAGATTTGCAACATTTGCTGATGATGCAAATGTATTTTATTCAGGTGATGGATGACATGGAAGAGATATTGAAACAGCAGAAAGGGAATTGATCAATTTGAAAAACTGTTTTGCTGTTAATAGGTTATCACTAAATGGAGATAAAACAAAATTTATGGTGCTCTGTGATATTAGGGCTAACTGTGAAATAAAACAGATTTTAAATGGTGCTGAAACTGAAAATGTATGAAACAAAATTTTGGGGTATGATTACAGATTACAGAAACCTTCTAAATGTATTGCTATTCTTTTTAAAATTAGGGAGTTGTTGAATAAGAGATGTTTGTATATGTCCTACTGCGCTAAAATTTGGGGCATATAAACGAATATAGACCCTATAATCAAACATCAGAAAAGAGCTCTTAGAGTAATACATAAAGCTGGTTATTGTGAATCTACTCATCAGCTGTTTATAGCAACCTACGACTTAAAATTTCCAGACATGTATTTAAAAAAAATGGTAATACTTTTTTGAGTTGTAAACAAAAGCCTTCCTGTTTGTAATAAAAATTATTGTAAATCAAGAAAGGAAATCAGAATTTAAGATGGTTGTTTATGAAACATGTAAAGTGAGAACCAATGTGAAATACAGACATGTTTCAGTTCTGGGAGTCAAACTTTAGAGTGGACTCAGTGCTGACTTGAAACTGTGTTGCACTCTGTTGAGTTTTAAAAAAGCCTTAAAATGTAAAATTACTTTGCATTATAATGTAAAATAATTAGAATGTATAACAGTTGAGGATTATAATTTAGAGTTTAATGTATTTAAATGTTAATGATTTGATTTCCTTTCTTTGGTATACTTGATATTCTGGGTTATCCTTTGGTTAATTTAAGAGAGACAAAAATAAACCTTAGGCTTCAACCTATTCTTTTTTCGGTTATTGACTGTGAGAAAATGTGTATGAAATAATCTTTGTTTCTTCAGATGTATGTAACCGAAATAATCATTGTCTTTGTATGCAACAACAGCCCCGCTTAAATATTGCATGAATTAGATGATTAGTTGTAATTTTTATTCCAATTAAAATCATGTTTATGTATAGGACATTTAAATAATTAAAATAGTTCAACGTTTAGCAGCAGCTCATGTGTATGAATGCCTAATCTTGAGGTGCCAGACTATTGAGTTTGAGTGTGCTGTAGACTAGCACAAGTGTAATTGGGCTGAGTCAAAATTTTGTTTAAAGTCATAAATATGGCTCTTTTGGATCTATATTCTTACAGTCTGCAGAGGCTCTAATTAGGCTGTAATTAGTTTTAAAATTGGCGTAAATGTTTTATTTAGTTATTGTTGATAAAATGGAATGGAGTCTTTATCTTTTTATTTGCCTGTTAGTGAGTATTTGAACGAGTGTGTTGTGTGTAAGTTGTTTAATGACAGAGTCATTATCTTACTGGCTGGTAATAAGCAGACAGGGGCGCAGTAGTGTCATCCAGACACTAGGTGGGGACACTTAATCACGTCACAGTTGCTCAGCTCAGCGCTGTGTGTCTGCACAGTTCTCTGCAGTTTTATCGCCCCATTGTGTGTTTTTAATTTGGCAGGACGCGTTATCTCTGCTCCCTACTCTGCTCACAGAGACCCACACCCCCACCCCTTACACACACACACACACACACACTCAATCTCTTCTACAATGTTGTGCCCTCTGTCTCGTCTCCACTCACTGTGTTGGTCGACCTTAAAACTCTTGGCATTGCGTTTTGGTCGGAGCTCGACGAGCAGATGTGCAGGGTCTGCGACAGTCAGCGAGCAGCTGTACCTCAGCACTGCCCTGCTGAGGTCAGGGCTGACTGTTTGGTTCACACAGCATCTCTCAGACCTGAAGGCAGGGATTAAAAGGAGAGCAGAGGAATGAATGGATGATAACTGAATGCATTTTTTTCAGCCTCAACCAGGTGGTATTGTCGACTTACGGTGCATCCTGGCTGCGTCGGCATTCCAGCTGGTAGGTAATGAAGTGAGCCACCTCTCTGCTCACCTCCCAGCTACACACCACCTCCTTCTCTCCATCCAGCACACAGTGCAAACTGGGAAACTGCTCAGCGTCTGGAGCCACGGAGAGAAAGAGAGTTAATAACAACAGCTGCAAAGCTCCAGACTTTTCCCATGAAAATGGACAGAGGGAAAAGATTAGAAATGTGAGGACAGAAGATAAGGAGCAGTGTCTGTATCAGAAGAAAAGACCCTTCTGGACTAAAATGATCCAGTATCTGAGCCAAATGGTTTTACTCAGAAATGTCAGAGTTTAAGAAAGTTTGTATAGAAAATTATCCATAATGGTTGCCTATATAATTGCGTTTTAGGCCTGAATGCTGTCTTTGACTCACCTTCTTCAGTGTGCCAGGACACCACAGGACTCCAGTCGCTCCACTGACCCACGCTGACACGGGCCCTCACCCTGGCTGTATACCTGCGACCCTGAAGCAACACTCCCTTCTCTAGTTTCACACTGGTGTTTGTGACCTCCTCAGACTGCAGCGAGGACAAAAAGAAATGTGTGAGAGCTATTAAATTCAAGATCACAGCAATATTTGGAACAGTACATTTTTTTGTGTCTGCGTCAGCGTGTGGGGACTTAAAGCATTAGATAGACTTATTAGCATTAGCAGCTAGCTATAGGTCAGGAGTGTCTTTATTTGTTATTTGTATCATAACGTTTAGCAAATGCTAACATGCTAGAAACTGAGATGGGAGGCATGATACATTTTAGACCTGCTAAATATTCTAGTAATATCATTGTCATCATTTTGTTATCATAACTAAATATGAAGCACAAAGTTTTGACATTTCTAGACTTACAAAATATTTTCAGAATCTAAAAAAAATTCAAAACCCACTTCATAATTTCAACTACATTTATTTGTCTCATGGTCAAAAGCTGGTGGTGTGTGTATCATAGACTGTAGAGAGAAGTGGACGCAGCCTCGAGGTCTGAAAAGTGAACATTTTTCTAATGGCCAGCAGGGGGCGACTCCAATGGTTGCAAAACGAAGTTTGCTTGTTTACAAGTCTGTAGGAGCATAAATGCAGTTTTTACATTCGTAACTTTAAAGATGAGTGTATTACTAATGTTGTATTGTACCTTTAATTGCCACTCTTTTTCACCAGTAGGGGGAGTTGTTGGATTTGAGAGCGTTAATTGCAGTGGAGAGTGAAGACACACAGTTTCTTGACCTCTAATCTTTTTCATCTGTTACCTTTCTTTCTAGATAATTTGGGGTTTGGAAATGGATGATTGCTTCTGTGCTTTTTTTGAGTTTTGAAGTAAACTGTTGTGACTTTTAGAGCGTCAAGCTACAGCTTCACTGATTGGAAGCCTACAAAGTCAATGAGAAAATGATTTGATTAATTACCTCAGTAAACATTTTCCTAATGTGTTTATGATCTCAGTCGCTACTTCAATACAGCATGATGTCCAATTTGTAAATGATGGTCCCATACAGAGTGAAATAGATGATAAAATGGGGTGTGATTTATGGCGTGGCTACCTCGTCACTGCCACAACAACTTGTCAATAAGGATAGAGGCGCAGCGACGTGGCACTATGGACATTTAAATAGTTGTTAACGTGGTTTTGGTAGCTGTCTGTCTCTTTGTCTTTAAACCAGGCTCATCCAGTCTGCATGATGAAGATACTGAACCCCAATTTGCTTCTGATGGCTGTTCCATCGGTGTGTGAGAGCGTGTGAATGCTTACTAAGTAGCAGGTGGCACCTTAAATGGTAGCTTCGGCCACCGGTGTGTGAATGTGTGTGTAAACATAGACAGGCGAAAACCTTCAGACCCTCGCAGATGAGTCAAGCATAAATCAATCAGAGTTCTCATCACCCCTCGCTTCTCCACAGCTCCACCCTGTCATCCAAATATGGTCACTTCTGGCCTCAAAAAAACAAGATGACATCGACCAAAATGCCAAACTCGAGGCGTCAAAATGAAAGTCCACAAACCAATGGGTGACCTTGCAGTGACTACATCCACTTCCTTTTTACCATCTATGTTACGTGCAGTGTGACTGATGCTGACCGTCCAGTTGTCCTGTCCATCTGTCCTGTAGCTGAGCTGATATGTGATGTTTCTGTTCAGGGTGGAAGAGGGGGAGTAAGGGCTTGACCAACTGAGCCATCGACCTCCATCACCTCCACCATGTGTGGACAGATTCACTGGTGGGCGTGCTCTCACTGTACAACACAAAAACACTTCTGAATATTTCTATCATTATCATCACAGTAAAAGTCACAGTCATGATTGACAGATAAACTCACAGTGCTGAGAAAGATCCAGAGGCTTGTGCGGGACAGACGAGCAGATGCTCAGCGTTTCGTTCTTGAGGAAGAAGACGGTGTGTTCGATGCCAATGGCAAATGCACGTGTTTTATATTTACACTGGACAGTCCTGTGCCCACTTGCGTCGTGTTCTTTAGCTCCATAAGGCACACACTGCACCCTGCAAGGACACGGACACAGAGCTGTGGGACAGAACACTTAGGTGCCACAATGATAATCCTACATTATGTCCTGAGTCTCTACAATCAGCCAGCCTCCAAACATCATCATCAGTCGCAAAAGAAAATGTTGGCATTGTACAGTACTGCATACCACAGATACATTACTTTGTACATTTTATACGTATCACATCAACATTTCTAAAGTAATGATCTCAGATTCCATGTGTATCAGCTGCGTTTCTCATCAGGAGGAAAAAAAGGATAGTGGGAAACACAGGTGAGACACAAGCAGCAGGGGTTTGGGCATATCCAGCTGTGGTTGTGGCGACAAAATCAGGTATTTAAAGCCAAAACTTGATGTTTTACTTAATATAATCAAGTGATTTTTAAAACTGAAATGTAAAGAAATGTTATACACTACATATAAAACAAACAAATGTGACATATCTCTGGTTTGCAGAAACATACAGTTACATTCATTCTGGCGTTTGGGTTGTTGTTCCCCTGTTGTTGTCCTTACTTGTTTTCTCCCGTCTTGAACCAGAGCTGCGGTTTTGTGTTTCCATGTTCCCTCCACTTGCAGTCAACAAAGGACTCGTAGTCGTTGTGGCACTGTAAGGATTTCAGCAACGGGGACGCTGACAGAGAGAGGAAGAAGTGTTGTTAGTCATCGGTCAACTCCTGTGCTAAATTGCTTTTATTTGCTATTGATTTGTGCTGAATACCTCATCCCTGTGGTTCCCAACCTTTTTCCCAACCCCTTCTCTATCACTGAGCAAACTGGTGACCCCTGAATAAGTGTCCAGATATTACAGATATTTCACATTACATGAAATGCATTAAAAAAAACAGTACAGAACTGATGAGCTGTACAATAAGCCCAAATAGTGAACGCAATAACAGCAGGAAGTTTGTGTAAAATGAGAGATTATTTCCTGTGAGTATTGCATCAGAGTTTTCCTGCTATTTGTAGTAACCTTTTTTAACTTAGCTTTTTTTTTCTCTAATACAAAATCAGTGTTTTCCTCTTCCTGACACATGCCCATTATTCTATAAGGTCTTTAGTTGTTTTCACATCGTACTTTTCTGGTGCAGGATGAGGCTGTTCAGCAGAGTGTGAAGGCTCTGTGAATGTAGCTTGTGTTCAGGTTCTCACTGTGCCCTTGTGCTGTGAGATTTGAATGATAATCTAAACTTAAAAAATAGGAAAAAAAAAAAATTGTTCATTACAGAAATGGATGAAATGCTGATATAAGCCTACTGTATTGAGAAAAAAGACAGCTTAGAATCAAGAAGGCCCTGCTCTTCTCCCCTGGGAAGCCTTGAAGACCCCCGGTTGGGAACTGGTACCTTAACCAGTGGTGGAAAATGATTTGAGATTCTTAAGTGCAAAATGCAACATTTAATTACAAGTAAAAGTCATGCATTCAAAATCTGACTAAATTCTAAGTATGTTAACATATATTGTTGGATTATTAAGACATTAATGTATATTTGGTCCAGTTGGCTACCTGAGTTTTGGGTTACTTATTCTTTTAAAACTTACAAAGATATTTCTGTCTTAAAAACCTTTGTGCAATTAGAGTACTTAAACCTAAGAGCACTGGTGTCTAGGAACATGAATGAATGCACAGGGCATGTTGTTGCTGAAGATTCTCGGTCAGCGATGTTATAGTAATCCTAAGTGCTACGTCGTAGGCAACTGGACTTGCTTGAGTTTCTCGAAGACGTTCACCTCTCATCCAAGAGGCTTCTGCAGAAACTCAGGAAAGTCCAGTTGTCTACGACATAGCACATGGAGATAGGGCATGTTGCTGCACTAGAATGATTTAAAAAAGTCAACTTGAGAGAATTTTTAAAACACAAACTGCAATGAAAACATGTTAAAATATTGGTAGCAAACTTTTTTCTCACTTTTTGTAAAAATAGAAAACATAAAGGACTTTATTATGTCTGGAATTCCCATTTTAGAGGCTTGATAATATGTGCTGTATGGGAAATTATTATTATTATTATTAGCAAAATATTCAATTAACTAGTAACTATCTGTTGGGTTAATGTAGTGGAGTCAAAAAGTACAAATTTTCCTTTGCATTGTGATGGAGTGTAAAGTGTAAAATTGCATATAAAGTAGCAGAAAATACTCAAGTAAAGTACAGGTACTGTCAAACAGGACTCAAGTAAATGTACTTAGTTACCTTCAATAAGTGATTGTAATCCATTGTATTTATATGATGTGTCACAAAAATCAGTATAAAAAGCATCCCAAAACATACAGATTTAGCTCAGCAATAATACAGTTTATAATCTGGAATATTCAAACAGACAGATGCTCAAAGATTTAACTCCAAAACACTCGTGTGAATACTGTGAGGACTCACCACTCTGTGGGCTGCTGCTCTCGTAGATACTACAACAGTCTGGACCACAGAGGAGAACCAGAGGAGGAAACGCTGACCAAAGCACAACCCAGAAGAGAGGCATCATTCCTGGACACAGACGGGGCCAGGTGCCCCTCTCCCTCTGAGCTGGTCTCTGAGTGTTAACATCATTCAGAGAATCACACATGAGGTGAAAAGTTAGGCATAAACACACAAAGTAGGGGAGGGGGAAGGGAGAATATGTTCATTTACTAGAAATAGTGAAGAAATGAGTCATGACCACAGGACCAGCACTCACTTCCTCTTTGAGCGCCTGCTTGTTGTGGGATGTCACCTCACATCCGCCTGCCTCTTATCTCTCTGTCTCACATGTCACAGGCCCTGAGAGAGATACACACACACACACACACACACACACACACACACACACACACACACACACACACACACACACACACACACACACACACACACACACGCTGTCACTGGGGACCAAACACATCAATAAATAAATACCAAATGCTGGTGACACACACGAGTGGCTTTACTACTGTTCTTTAATATACACAGCCTGACGCAAATCACTCTCTGGAGTAAACTTCTTCATAAAACTTCCAAGAAAAGGCCTTTTTTTTTTTAAATTTTAGGGACAGAAGTGAATCTGAAACTAACAGAAATGAGCTACAAAAGGCAGTTCATGGAATGCTGATACAACACGACACAGTGCAGTGAAATTAATCTCACTTTTGCGCCTGTTTCATGCACATTTTAGAACTGAATGTTTTCTATGAGATGCATATAATCCCTTTTTAAAATCCAGTTTTTCACTTCTGTGATGAAAATTCTGTTTCAGTTTAGTCGGGTTGTGTCTAGATGGTAACCCCAGATCCATGCAAACTCTGGTGTGATTTAATTTTCCATGTTTCAGGTGATAATTTGAACCTGAACCATGATGTTTTCCAACTCCTAACAAAGTGCTGTTTGTGTTGAAACCACCTGAGCCAAAGTGTAGTGACGCATAAAAGCAAGCAAAATAAAACATTTCTGAAGTTGCGCTTGACAGATTTGCAAATCTAGGGCTACCTTTAAAGCACAACCTGTAAAAAGAGAGTCCATTTAATTGTTATTTTTTATTTGTTTATTGTTATGATTTCATTGTTTATGAATTTGTTTTGTTATATTTACTTTTTCTCGTAAATGTAAGTATTTGCATCAACACTTATTCAACACAAATTAACAATAAATCCATCATTTATCAGCTTCTAAAAACCATAATGAATAATATATTACTACTACTACTAACAATAATAATAATAATTATTATTATTTTATCTCTAATTAATAATTAACAATTCATGTGTTATTTTTTAAATTGATAAATAATAATTAATGATTTGTTTTTAAATTAATTAACAATATATAATAATTTATTTTTCTTTATAAAGCACTTTTTGAAACAGATGTTAAGAGGTGCTTTTCAAGACAATATAATATAAACAATATAATAAAGCAGAGTGGCAACATGTTAAAAACAGATATAAATACATGAATACAGTAAAACAATTAATATACCGCGCTAATATTTGCTTAAATCATTAATATAAACAGGCCTATATTTGGGACAGGCCTTTAATTCCTTTCACACAAAATTGTTACTTAACAAAGATCAAGAAATACAATTGAATTGTTTATTTAAACCAGTATGAATATTACTTGTATAAAAATTAGGCTTCAGATAATATGTCAGTTGTGAGTCATTCAGTCGCTCTAGCTCTGACAGACAGCGCATCAGAGAGAGAAAGAGTGACGGCACTCGAGGATTACAGCCCCCGGCATACTGACACAACACCACTTTACCCTGTTAAAACAATGCTCACAACTTGGATTAATTTTTATGAAAAACCCTTTTGATTCTTTTGATCTGAGGACCCTTCCACACTGAAGGAATATTAATAACTGGACACATAATCTGAGGTAGCTAACAACCTGCTTTTATACACCCAAAGAACTTTTATTTAAAAAGTGAACCGCTTGGTGACTAGACCAGGGGTCTCACTTAGAAACATTGCGTACACACAAAAAAAGGCCTGAAAGAGGCTCGCGCCACTTCCCATGCAAAAGCTGTGATCTATAGAACAGAATTGATGGGAGAAACTTTGACACATGCTTATGAACATTTTGGAGACGGGAAATTTTGTTCATATGCATACAAATACAATGTAATATTTATTTATTTATTTATCTTTGGCTTTTTGCCTATATTGTACAGGTACGAGTGACAGTAAAGAGGATGTCATGCCGCAAAGGGCCAAACAAATAACTATATTTATGCTATTCTGATTGGTAATTTATGGTGACTACAGACAGAATATTCAAGGCAGTGGTTTTCACACCCATATCTGACACCTGTATTTATATCTGTGCACAATCGCTTTTACAACTTGTTTTTTTGGATTTTTTTTTTTCTTTGATGTGTCACACATTTATAATTCCCACGCGTGAACAGCAACAAATAGGTCCCCTGTGAAGTTTTTAAATTAAATTAAATTTGATTAAATTAAATTAAATTATTGTTTCACTAGAGTTTCTGCCTCTTAATTAGAAAATTGGTGCACACAACAAACTGATACAGTCAATTGAAAATTGATTTATTAAATTATTTTCAAATTTGATTTATTTATGTATAGGCCCGATTGAATATTGTAATAATAATGTGTGGTTATCACAAAATCCAACTGTACACCAGTGTGCCGTGGCACCGTTTGAGAGCCACTGCTCTAAGGAATCTTAAATACGTATTTGTAGGCTAGGTAACAGCTTTTATGCATCCATTTCTTGATTCTATATCTTACAACAGTTTGTAAATGTATTTAATATGTTTTGCTGTATATCCCAGGAACACTAATAATGAAAAGTAATATTGAAAATTATATTGTAGCACAACTTGTGCAAAATCTAGTGTGTGTGTGTAGGGCCCTTCTTTTAGCCTTTTGAAGCTAGAACATCTTCAAATAAAGTAGGAAATACGCAGTTACAGAAAGGAGAAATAACGTCAACAGACAAGCCGCAGAGAAATAAAGGAGAGCTGTGAAACACAGTAGAATAATGACAAACCATAGGGGGGATTTTAAGGGTCGCTCATGCATAACAGACTTCTCTTCTTCCTCTCTAGCTCCTGTTTACAGTAGCAGGTCTGGGGGGACAGCCCCTTCAGGTGAATGTGGGAATCCAGCACTAACTTTGAAACCAAACAATGTGGTGATGTCGGTCACACAGCAGAGCACGACAACAGGACTGACAGTGACGCTGATATGAAAAACTATCAGACAAGCAAAGTGAGATTAACCTAAATACAAGCAGATGAGTGGAAAACCTGCACGTGTAGGAAAATGACAGTAAAGCGTCTGAGAAGAGGCACAGAAAATGATAAGTTGTACACTGATTTTGGTGTTTGTTGATATGATCAGCTTTAATACGTAACACAGCTATTATTGCTACAGTCCTTCCAGTTTACACTGTTACAACACTCTCGTCTGATGAAAATTCACTGTAATTTAAGTCACGTCTGAGTCACAGGATGTCAAAATGCAGCATGTCGTGTCGTCACTCAACACATTTAATCATCAAATCTAACAAATTCTAGCTGCCTTTGACTTCCTCCTTTCAGATGAGCTATCATGTAAGTGGAATTAGAGCTGAACAACACATAAACTCTTCTTGTACGGTGATATTTAAACATTCAGACAAATTCAAGCTTCAAAAAGACTCATTGATTCATGTGAGAATCAACATGACACAACTTTCACTGCAAGACTTTCTGTCTTGTCCAGTAAATCTGCCTCCTACCTTACATGATGAAGACATCTTTTGTCCGTCTGTCTGTCTGTCTGTCAGTGTGGCTTCCTTCTTGTCAGCCGACTCCTCATGAAGACTGTCGAGAACTCTGTGGGAGTTTCCTCTGTGATGAGCTCAGTTTCCTCTTTCTGTCCACTCTGACACTTAATGTCATGTTGACCTTAAGCCAGCTCATTTGATTCGATGCTGTTATTGGCTGCAAAGGTTGATTTGAGTTATTCTGGAGCTGCTGTAGAAAGTCAGAATGCACTGACATATATTGGAGCTGACAAAATGCAGAGACACATGTATGTAATCACCATATTTTGGCACATAAGGGTGCAAAAACAGAAATTATAAAGACTTAATAGAAAGTTAAAGACATCTGATGTTCTGCTGAATCGGGGCCCCTCTTTCAACAGGCCAGTAACAGACATCCATCTCACACTTCCTGTTTAAAAGCCATATATCAAACCAGTTTGGCTCTCTGGTGTCACAAGAAGGATACATATTTTGGTGTCATTATACTGCTGCTCAAGATTTGCCTCAATACAAGTATCAGTGGTTGATAAACCTCACGCTTTGAGATAACAGTTTCCTTCGCCACATGTGGCTGAAACCTCCGTCTGTTAGATTTCCTGATTATTGTGATATCTGACATTTTGAAACAATAAAAATAACCACATTTATATGATTCCAGCTACTTTCCCCTTAAACTCATTTACTTTAACTGCTACTTTAGATACTTTCCATTTTCCTACAAGTGACTTTGAACGCCCCAAAGAGCTGGTCTGACCTCGCAGCTGTCAGTCAAATGTGGGTGTGATGAAGCTGTCTTCAGTGGGTGATCAATCGATGCGTTGGCGTGTGGTTCACCCACTTATTTTGAAGGGGAACTGTTTCACAGTGCTACATGAGTAATATGTATAATTTTGACTCCAAAGTTTGCTACTAATTAGAGCGTGAGTGATTACAATAGACTGACAAGAGAGTATAATGTGAATAAAGCAGATTTTCTCTGGTGAAAAATAACTAATTACATCTAGAATTATACTTTATATAGTACAGTTTTGAGGCAGTTGTACTTTACTTGAATGTTTTAAATGTAGGCCTCAGAAATACTATCATTTTTGCTTCTTTTGCATTTGTCTACATTTGTCTGATTTTATGAGGCTTCTGAAGTGTATTATATTATTACAGAATGATAAACAACAGAAACAGGATATAAAGTTTTGAAAATTAGCTCCAACTAAATTAAATATGCTCTTACATGTGAAAGCCTTCAAAATAATATCATGCACTATAAAATGTAACACTGGAAAGCACTAATCTGTACAATAATAATCTTTATTTAAAAAGTTACAAAGTGCTTTACATGTCAGTAATTAAAACAGACAAGAGAACTGATAAAAACACTTAAGTATGTAGAAACTGAGGAAAAAGACAGTTTAAATGAACTTAAAACTGAAGTAAAATCAGGGAAGGCTCTCCGATAAAAGTTTGTTTTAAGAAGGGACTTAGAGGTCACTGACTCGGGCAGCCTCAGGGTCCTGACAGCAAACACTGTCCCCTTTAGTTTTCAGATGGACCTCTGAAACAGACAAAAGACCTCTGCTGCCCGAGGACCTCAAAGTACGTCCGGGTGTGTACGGTACTAAGATGTCAGAGATACAGACACTAGGATGTTTTGTGAGTAACTTTCATCTTTACAAGGACCCAGTCTTAACTTTAAGGGGAAATTCTAAGAAAAAGGCACAGTTCTAAGAATCTTCCTCTCTGTTCAATCAAAGCACAAACGTAGGAAGGGACTTTTCCCAGTATGACTTTATAAATGAACAAATACCAGTGACTGAGCCTCGGACAGGTCAAAGATGGCCGACCAGCCCTGGAATAAAACAAAAGAGATACTTTTGATACTTTTATTTGTTGCTAGTGCTTCTATATTTTTACTTAACTGACATTCTGACTGCAGGACCTTTATGCTGTGTTCACATCGGGAGCGACACAGCGACAGTGTGACCAGCTACATTATCGCTGAGTTGTTGTTGTGTCTGCTACACTTCGCCATCCCGATGGATCCCCTGCGTGCACCTCAGTGCACAGAAAGCCTTAGCTGCATAGCCTTAGCTAACTGAGCTAAATAACACAGTACCACAGCTAGAAACGAAACTCTAGAAGCACTAGAGTGCTGAGAAAAGCTGAGGCCAACTAAAACTCACTACTGACTGAAACCATCTTATCTTATCTTATCTTATCTTATCTTATCTTATCTTATCTTATCTTAGTCCTACCTATTTATCAGATTTGCTTTCATCAACCCTCTAGAACCCTCAGGTCTTCTGGTAGTGGCCTTTTAATCAATCTCAAAGTCAGAACTAAAACCCACGGTGAGGCATCATTTCATAGCTACGGCCCACGTCTGTGCAACAGCCTGTCTGAAGACCTGAGGGCTGCAGAGAGTGTTGATGATTTTATAAGCAAACTCAAGACCCACCTTTGCAGCCTGGCTTTTACTTGAACTTTATGTCTTTTTTAATTTTGTATTAATTGTTATTGTGAATTTATCTGTTTATTTATTTTTATATTCTTCTATTTTGTTACTTATTTATTTATTTTTACTTATTTTATTTCTTAGTTATTGATTAAAAATTGTTTTCTCTTTCGAGTTTTTAAAATGCCTCTGGTGTTTCCTCACTGACTGCATTTCCTCAGTTCCTGTTTTTTCCCCCCGTTTCTTTTTTCTGTGAGGCTGTTATAATTTTACAGTCTTTGCTTTGTGTGTGTGTGTGTGTGTGTGTGTGTGTGTGTGTGTGTGTGTGTGTGTGTCTCGAGGGTGTGTCTTACCTCAAGCTTCGTTTGCAGCATGTCAGCAATGACGAAAGTCACGTATCAGTTTGTAGCTTTATGTCACCACTTTCCAGTGAAAATGACCTCCACCCTGTTGCTGTGTTGCTAATATTGTGAACACAGCATATGTTGTAATAGCGCAGGCTACATTCACACTGTACTGTTGATGCTTTAACTTAAAGCTACAGTTGGTAACTTTTATAGGAATTAATCTGTGCCATATTTAATGACACAAAGTAACTTTAATCTCACTATATTCTGAAATACATGAGACAGACAGTCTGTGAAAAAACCAAGTCCCTGCATCTCTTCGTACTGCCTCTAATGGCAGTGGCTGGAATAGACCTTGGCACACAGACAACAACAAAACAGAAAGTTTATGATCCGACCACCATGTTAGATATAGTCGACCTAAGTACAAGGCACTGCCCACCGGATGAGCTAACTCTCTCAGTTAACAGCTAGACTGTACACTGAAATATGTTTCTGAGAACATTTGAGGTGAGAAATTGGCGACACAGTAACAGACTCTTGATTCAGATTTGATCAGCGCTGTCTAGTTTGACTGTTTAATTACAGTTAGAAGAAGAAGAAGACATACTTTATTAGTCCCAGTATGTGGAGCAATTGACGTGACTGACAGCAGTATCAGAGATTCCTTGGCTCTGATTGGTTGGTTGCTTTCACGTGCGGTGTAAGACTGTTTTACGTGACTCATTTAGCACTGTGTGAATAAAGTGACAGTTTAGGCAAATGGCACAAAGTTAGTTTTTGTAAAAGTTACCAACTGTAGCTTTAAGTAAAGAATCTGAATTCATCCACCACTGTATACACATAAAACATGTTCAAACAGATTGAGATTCATTGTTATTTTGAAAATGTATTTATTCCATTTCATGGTAAGATTTGAACATTTTTTCTGGCTATTTGTCCCATAGAAGACAAAAAAACTCTTGTATTTATTGTATAGCTGGAGTTAAATGTTGAGTTGTTGTTGAGAGTGAGAGTTACATTTCAATTCTTATTTCTAAGACGACATCTTTTTATCTAAATGTTGGTAAAATATTGTTAAGTTTTACTTTTTTTAAAAAGAGTAAGAGCCGTCTGCTGTTTCTCTGCTTTACTGTTATGACACTGAGTCATTCTGGGTGGATGCTTTCTAGTCCACTAAACTCATATTGAGTCAGAACACCAACTTTAATGTAGGTTACACACCACACTCATCCTGAATACACACATAAATCACACACAGCACATCTTTAGACCGACAGAATGAATAAAATAAAAAGTTTTCTGTCTTTTCGCCTGTTTCAGTGAGTGCAGTGTTGATTCAAGTAAATTTAAAAAAATAAATATAACTCACAAAATACACATTTAAACATAAGTGTCCATGTAATATGATAACTAACTGACATTTCACATATGAAAATGAGCTTTTGCTCAGTTTGCATCAGCACTAGCAGCCCCTTTCACTTTCCCGTCAATATTAATTCCTCAAAACAACTTAGAAACTGAACTCTGACTCACACATGCCTTTCAGATCTCCTCTCTGCAAAGACAACACACTCTTTGAGGCTCAGTGTCCCGTGTCTCGTCCCCACATATCCCTGCCACATGGAGTTTACATGCATTGCATTTATGCTACAGTTACACTTGTCGTTTTCAACGTCGCTTTAAAGTCTTGATGCCGTCTGACAGATGCAGCGGTTCACTTGTCTCGGATCATGAGCCACATTGCAGTCTTGATGCCTTTGCATCACGAGGAAGAAAAAAACTGCAGAATCAATGTGACACAGATGTAAAACGTAAAGGACATTTTAAGGCCATGTGGGAAAAGCAAGAAACATGCATGGATAGCATTAGATGTTCATGAAAAAAGCAGTTTAAAGATTAAACAAACAGCTCAGTGGTGTTGTTTGCTGATGAATTTACTATTGCTTCAGTTCATGTCAAGTCAGCTTCATTATTCACACCATTTGTTATTCAGAGCTGACCCTTTCCTTCCCTGTCTCTCAGACTTCCTGCTAACGAACAACTCTAACACTTCAGCCTGAGAAAACTTGATGATGACTGAAGATACAGCCAGTTCCTCATTTCAGCTGCTGCCACTTTGCTGCACGCTTAAAATACTTCACACATTGATTTTAAATCTAACAGTCGTTACTGTAGAGCATTAACTGTACGAGGTGAGGTTGCATCTGCAAACACAAAACATTTATTGAATCAAAATAGATAAAAAACATATTCTTAGATGTGCACAAAGGGCTCAAAACAATGAAATACCTCTGTGTGTTGCCTACACATGCACAGGGTGTCGTTATTTTTCATTACAATACAAACAGATATTCAACCACGAGCAACTGTTGCTACAGAGCTGTCAGTAATTAGCACTTTACAGTAGGTTTGGCATCTTGGGAAGACTAGAATAGCTTCTATCTCTAGAGACTTTTAAAAAAAACCTTTCCTCTAGTTCTCAGAAAGAATGAGGAACTCACCAACCAAGTTGCTGATCTTTACATATCAGCTACTTGAGGTTTGTTTGTGTCAAGTCAGGTCATGTGGTTGAAACAGGGCATGGCTGAATGGTGGGACATGAGCTCAGGGTGTTGTTTTTTTAAGAAGTATATGAGGTTGTGGTTTTTACAAAGAAATACTAAATAAATAATTTGCATGTACACTTTCGGTATGGAACTAAAAGTAACCCTTCAAACATGGTATTTAGACCCAAGGGTCCACTTAGTGTGCACAGCACAAACAGTACCCTTAAAGGTGGGTGGCATCATTCATTGCTCTGTCACGCACCCGCTGTATTTCCTGGCTCTTCAGTAATAATAATAACGATTACTTAGACTTATAAAGCGCCTTTCAAGAGACCCAAGGATGCTTTACAACAACAAAAATAACTAGCAGCCAAAAGCCAGGATGAACAGGTGTCTTTTCAGTGCAGATTTGAGAATGTCCAGTGTTGGCGCCTGGCGAATCTCCATGGGGAGAGAGGTCCAGAGGGTTGGGGCTGCCACACTGAAGGCTCTATCCCTGAATGTTCGCCTACTGGTGTGAGGGACGTTGAGGAAACCCAAGTCAGCGGACTGCAGGTTCCGTGAGGGGGTCTAATCAGTGTGGAGGTCTGATAGGTACCGTGGGGCAAGGTGATGGAGTACGTAGGTGATGCGGAACTTGACTGGAAGCCAGTGGCTTTTGTGTACTTTTTGGTGTTTTTTGTCTCTTTGTAGCCATCTTCTGTCTCCCTGTGGTTGTTTTGCCCATTTTGTAGTTATTCTTGTGTCTCTTTTGTCATGGCACACCGTCCTATTGATGATCCTGCATGGCGCAAGGTCTCCTTATTGGCTGTCCTGTGTGGCTGTCAGGTTTGGTGGGCTGGGCTCACCTACACATAGAGCCTGTGTTAGTTTGAAAGGAGGCGTGCCAAAGTAAATGAAGGAGACAATTAGGACCAGGTGGGGAACTGCAGTTGAAGGAAAGATGTTTCTGAGTGCAGTGATGGTGGAGTGTCCTCCTTATCCTGATGGAGTTTTGTCTCAAGTTATTGTCTGCATGTTTAATGTTTAAAAAAAAAAAGTATTGAAGCACCGACACTAAGCAGTGTTGGACAGTGACCTGACCAAGTGACAGCTGCTGGATCAGTTCCTGGACAGCAAGGCAACAGGTAGGCCCACATCCCTTTCCTTTAGCTTGGCAGCTGAATGCTCACTAGTAGTGTACAGGCAGCCAAGTCCTGGAAACCCTAGATGAGGGCGCAGGGTTGTGTTTGCTGTGACACTTCACAGTTCTCTTTGTGGTCATTTTGAGCCTCTTCCTGGTCAGTGCATGTTCATTTGAGTGACACTTTGGGCCCCTGGGCCTGTGCCTGGTAGGGCTGTAAAGTAATCCACCCATGATGCACGCTGCATAACTTCATATCATCCCTGCCGTTCACTCCTTGTGCATTCTTGAGATTGTGCCATAATCATACAATAATACAACAGTAAAATCACTAAGCATTATAATAAGGTCACTCTGAATATACCAGGCAGCTCAGCAGTGTTATTTCAGCCTCAATCTTGCCACCTAGTGATCACAAACTACAACTGCTGCTCAGTAACACATCCCTGCTGTAGATGGATGGATGATAACAAAGAGTGGAACACAGCAACCTGCTTGTAGTAGTTCATTTCTGTCTTTGTCAAAAGATTTTGTCTGAAGTGAGCTAAGCCTTTCATTCCTACAGACCGGACTGAATCGGATAAATTCACAGGATAGCATAAAAACACATCTAGCAGTGTTGAGTGCCAGAGGTTTGGGTTATCTAATTATGCAACTACCTCTGGGGGTTCCAATCTGTTTCTGTTTGAATGACTTTATCTCTCGGTAAATAACATCAGTTCCAGAGACCATCATCTCCAAATGAAATGTCAACAGCCACAGTGTGTTTTCACAATGCATCAGACACGCATACACACACACACACACACACACACACACACACACACACACACACACACACACACACACACACACACACACCAAAAGCTGGACACATAACATACATTTCAAGGGTGTAAGAGAAGACATGCGTATACATTAATTTATATTCAGACTCCAGACATACAATAAAATATATTGTTAATGGTCTTTGAGGTAAAATACCAGATCTCTGGTGTACATTTGCAGCAGCCCCACAGAGTGTAATCATATTAATCCATACTAGAAAAGAAAGGACACTATTAAAGGGACAGTTCACTCAAAATTTAAAACACATATTTGACCTCTTACCTGCAGTGCTATTTATCAGTCTAGATTGTTTTGTTGTGAGTAGCAGAGTCTTGGAGATATCAGCTGTAGAGATGTCTGCCTTCTCTCCAATACAATGGAACTAGATGGCACTCAGCTTGTGGTGCTCAAATCAGCAACATTAATGTGTCTTTCCAGAAATCATGACCTGGATACTCAAGATAATCCACAGACCTTGTTGTGAGTAGTTTCATGTAGGAACTATTTTCTTTCTACTGAACTACACTCACCAACTGTATCACTGTGCAGAAGGAAGCGTGCATCTACCACTCAGGCCCCCAGGAAGTGCGCTGGGTTTTGACACATATTTTCGTAGTGGCCAAACTGTGGAATTACAACATCGGAGTCAGTTATGTGATGCCATTGGACCCAAAAAGACTTTTTCCCATTGACTTACATTGTAAAAGAGATTGGTCCCATAACATCTGGGAAATCTAGAAGACCCACTAGATTAAATCATTTTATCGCATTCATATTAGCAGAGTGCCAAACTGCATGTAGCTGGCTCAGCAACCAGAAGTCTAAAGCGTGCCCTGTCTAAGGGCTCAGTGATGCAAAAGCATTGCAGATTATCCGGGTAAATTCACACGTGGCAGTTGAGGGTTTTTGACCTCATGCTCCAATGCTTCAACGCTGTATACGGGTCTCTTTATACATCCATGCTACTGCTACTTCACCTAGCATCACTGAGCTAGCTAGCATTACAGCCTAAGAGAGCAAGACTCCATTAATGTTTACATCTTGTGCTGTCACAAGCAAGACTCTCTTGTCCATGAGTAGATGCACGTGCCTTCTGCGTGGTGATAAAGTTGGCAGGTGTAGTTCGGTAGAAAGAAAATAGTTCCTACATAAAACAGCTTGCAATGAGGTCTGTGGATTATCTGGAGTGACCAGGTCATGATTCCTGGAAAGAGACATTAGATGTATTTGGACCAGAGAAATGTTTTCATTGCGCTAACAACTCCCCTTTTGTTCATAGTTTTTTAAAATGCTGTTTGAGGGGCTTTTTTAGCTCCTTTTTGGGGTACTCCAGCAAAAGAGTAGGTTTGGTTCAGACAAAAGTGTATGTTGATGTGTCTAACACAGCCCATGCAGCACGAGCAACCACCCTTTTTAAAAACCTGTTAGCCAACAGACAACACAAAAAGCCAAAAAAGGAAGAAAACACTGTTAAACAGACTGCCAATGAAGTTCAGGCTTTACTGAGCACATGTGGGACGATGAAAATATAACACAGTTTTGACACGTCAAAGCAAATGTGACACTGTTAGACCAGATTTAGAGTCGGTCACACCAGTGTTCCTGTCGCTGGTATGAATGCAAACAGAAAAAAAAAGACCATGAAGATATAGCTTTTGAGGGAGCAGTTTCAGTCCCCAAACAGTTTGATCCAAAATGGCAGCTGCTGTTGTGTTTTTCAAATGTATTTTTGGGGGCTTTGAGCACCACAAGCCGAGTGCCATCTAACTCGCACCAAAACAATCTAGACTGATAAACAACACTACAGGCAGGGTTCAGTGTTAATGAATTTTTCACTTGTCCAGTGGGTTGGGTCAGAGCGGTCCTCGCCTGAAGTCAGTTGTTTTATTTATCAGCAATTATCAAACAACAACAAAGACTGTAATTGTCATAAGAAACAATGACGCTTTATCTGCCTTGCTCTCACACTTGCAGCAAACTATACAAAACATAATTGGAGTTTGGCCCACATCTTCTGTTGCCAGCCAACTGAGCTTGTTTTCAGGATAGTTGAAATACTTATTTGCGCTTCGGCCCATAACCTCTGACTTCTACACACCACAATTTCTCGCAAGTGCCTGATTGGTGGTTTGCATATTCAATTCTCAGTGGAGATGGCGAGGAAGTGAGATGGCTTACTTCTTAACTACTTCTCATCATCAGCCCTGGAAAAAACACTCTGACTAATTCATATTCACCACTTGCTCAGATGGGGAAATGAGCTGCTAGATTTACTAGCCCATCATGGTATTTAAAGCAGTCCTTATTGTTGTGCCCCGACAGGTAAAAGGAAATATATGTACTCTTGAGTCTGAGGTCATCTGTCACTTTAATAGTGTGGTTTAGCTGAGTGAGCCAAAAGAAAACTTCTATTTCCTCTTCACCACTAACAGCTTCACAGCTCTGCATCCTGTTCAGCCTTGTTGGCAAATACACAGAAAGAGGAAGACATAAGATTATTGTTTGTTTAGGTTATTTTTTTTTGGTCTATGAAGGTTGTTTTTATTTTTTAACATGTGACAGCTTTGTACTAAAGGTACATCCAGCATTCTCTGCTGAGTTCGTGCACTGCCTTTAAATTTCAGTGAATCATTTTCGGGGGATGCGGTGCACCTCTGCTGCTGTCCCACTTTGTGATTCCTACTGATAACAAAGTTGTGTCGTTATAAATCCTGCCTTGCAGCTTGAACAGTGTATGTGTGCATGAATTTATGGTCTCAATTACAGATCTGTGGTTGATTTAACAGACATGTTTGTCCTTTTGGCAATTTAGCACACCTATGTACAAGCAATTTGCATGCAAAGGATTTGATAGATTAACGGTCAGGGCTGAGAGCGTAATCTGCTAAATGCTTTTTTAGGGTGGAATTCCACCTTCCACTCAGAGAGGAATCTCATTTATGAAGACACACAACTCTCACAGCACAAACAAGCAGCTGAATAGAAAGCAGACAGTCTGATTTCCACAGACAAGACAAGCCATATTAAAGGATTGTATCTTGCAACTGAAATCATTTTTGGGGGGATTTTTTTGACAGATTAAATGAAAAAATTAATTGATCAGTAAAAACAATATGATTTAAATTACTCAGTGCTAATGGGATTTATACAGAGCATGATTGGAATGATCGGACCCATCTGTTGGTGTTGAGTTATAGTGCTCCTTTCACCATTGCACAGCCATCATCCTGCTGGTGTAAAATTAAATACTCTTTGAGGCTAATGAGAATGTAATGTAAATTAATGAGATCAATAGTGAGTGTTTCAGAGGGAGAGTGGGGGACAGAGCAGGAGAAAGACGAGAGAGAGTCAATTATTGGACTCCTTATTAAGAAAGGCATACTTGTCCAATAAGAATACATTATAGTAATTATAAAGTAGTTGTAGTTTAATCTGAGCAGAGTGCTCTGGGCTGATAAACAGCTGGAGGAGACGCGTCTTGCTCTCTTTCTCCTGTCTCATTAATTTTGTTCCGTCTCTCTCTATCACAGGGCACACACACTAACACACACATACACACACAATGTTATTACCGTCACAGCACAGTTGCCTTCTATTACTGCCTGTTTCCCAAAATCACTTGAGAACAATGAAAGCAAGAAAAATCGCATTGAAATTTATGCCAGTGTCAGCGCTGGTGCATGCAGCCATTGAAATGACATACGCATTCAAAAGAATTCCCTTAACAATTCAAAGCATGTTATAGCCTGAGAGCAATGATGGTACAATCACTCCTCTTACTTCTCTCATTTCTTAAAAGAGCTGTATACAACATACAGAGTGTAGTCGATCAGTTAGGGATGTCAGTTTTGGTTAATTTAGCTTAGCCCGAGAGCCTGACACCTATTAACCGGTAACAAATGTTTAATTAATTTTTCATTTTCATTTTTGTAAATTTTTAAGAAAACTACACTTACAACCACCCTGTGGTTGTAAGTCTCTGTGCACCATATAAGTTTCACAGTTTCAAGGTGGGCACCCAGGATTAGTGTCACCAATTCAGTCTCTGACCAAATGTCTCCCCTTCTGTTCCCAAAATATGACACTGAGTAAGGGCCTAAGAAAGTGTTTAATGATGTCACATTGACGCTGACATGGATATAAAATGTCATCACTTCATTATTTTATCCTGTAAGATATTTGTGTGAGATTCTGTCATAGTTAGAGCATGAATTCATATAGCCAAAAACATATTTTGTCAGGTCACACTGACCTTGACCTTTAACTTTTGAACACATAATTGTAATCAGTTTATTCTGTAGTCCAAGTGCACGTTTGTGTCAAATTTAAAGAAATTCCCTGGCGGGGGTCTCGATATCGCAGTAACAAGAATGAGACAGACAACGTCATAGTGACCGTGATCTTTGACCTATGACCACCAAAAACATATCAGTTCATTGTTCAGTTCAAGTGGACCTTTGTGCCAAATTTGAAGAAATTCTCTTACTGCGTTCTTGAGATATTGCGTTCACAAGGATGGGACAGATGAACAACCCGAAAACAAAATGTCTCTGGCCACAGCTATTGTCGGCATGGAGGCATAAAAACACTGGTAATGTAGCTCCGGTCGTGGGATGGTGTTGCATGGTTGCCAACTTCCAGTCTCCCCCAGTACAACCCCAGCAAGTGACCCAGTCAACATTTGCATGTGGGGCCCATTTGGGTAGTAAAAAGGCTGAAAATGGGTCACATATGGGATTGTTCATGCGTTACATATTGGCCCCATGCCAATTACCTACATGGGTAGATTTACCCAGGTGGGCCCCAGATACGGTGCCCATTTGCAGCCCATTCCCACCTGGTATCCAAGCAGCCATAACCATGTGTGAGCCACTTGGGTTTAATGTAGGCAGTTGGCATGGGACCAATATGGAACCCATGGACAACCCCATTTAGGGGCCTGTTTTTCAACCCTTTTATTGCCCACATGGGCCCCACATACAAATTCTGGCTGTGAAGCTTTTTCTTTTTGAGCTGCAAACCCTCTTCAGCATTGTTAACTGTTAGCACCACTGGCTGTGCTGACACTGCTAACTGTGCTAACACAGTTAACAGCAATGCTGAACGGGGTTTGTGGCTGAACAATGAGCTGCTTACTCACCTGGGCTATATGGGGGCAGATGACAAGGTGGGTACAATATTTCAACAGCAACGCTGTCAGGTCAGGATGGCGGTACTAGAGGTAATCACATATGAGAGGCACCGCTAGATAACTCCCACCAGGCCCAGTTGTTTTGAAGTGCAGTAAACTAAAGAGTAGCAAAATTAACCTACAAACCAACATGTGTAATAACTGGTCAAAAATTTTCTCAGCAGGTAACCATTAAAATCCTTAGTATGCATGATTCAGAGTCTGATTCAGGTTGTCTGCACATAGTTCTCAACAAGGAGGTGGCTGAGAGCTGGTGCTAACAGTGTGAACAGTGCTAACAACTGAAACAGTGCTGACATTGTTAACGACGGGGAACCAGAGGGTGGCCGCACTGCTTCAGTGAAAATGCTGTCCTGTTATCTACATTAACTGCCATATGAGCGCAGTGCAGAGAGGCAGCAATTAGCTAGCCAATGAGATTCACACCCAGGGACTCACGTGCAGAAACATGCACTCGTAGCCAGATCATCTACCACAACACGCAACAGAGAATAGACAGAGGGAGTGTGACTTCATTATCTGCTCAGAATGTCCAATATATAGCAAATAGCTGTTTGCTGCAATATTAATGCTCTAAATGTTGAATACAGAATACAGATTTAAAATGGCGCTGATAAAAGTCAAGACTCAAACAATGATTTATATCTGAATAAACACTAAGAGTGTGCACTCACTTCCTCTTTTACTGCCAGTGGTGCTTGTGCAGGACTGACAGCCACAGTCTGATCTGCAGCTCTGGAGTCGACAGAAATGTAGCAACCTGTAAGGCGAAATCCCTCAAAGCTGGAGCTGCGCCTGTATCTCTCGCTGTCCATCTATTTTACAAACAAAAAATACAAAATTGGACTTTGCTCGCAGCACAAATCCATGCACAGACATTCTGGAGGGTGATTTGCCTGAGAACCATGGTGCAGCACATTAGTGTGTGGGAAAACAACACATTACAGGCAAGCCTTGGGCCATTTTAGTTTGTTTTTTTTAAGCTTGATTTTAGCTGGCTTTTATGGAAATGGACTGCTTCTGTCAGTGATGTGTTTAAACAGCTGAGTAAAGCTATTTTTGAAAGAGAGACAAGAAGTCCCAGGATTAAACTCTTTGTTGGCCAGCGTCCACCCTGCTGAAGTGTCCTTGAGCAAATGAGTCCTCACCTTGAGAAAATGAATCTTCGCCTCGTCAGCTCCAGAGCGCCGTAGCTGACCTGGACCTCTGACATGGAATACAAATAGAGATTTCAAATGCATCACATCTGTATTATCACAGGTCCTTTAATGCCCCTCAGGTCCTACTGTGATGAATGAGACTTGACCCGTAAATCAGTACCTTTTTCCAAAACCATGTCTGGAAGGTGGTTTTATTTTTCCAATGCTGCATTTTTTCAGTGCATTCGAGGATACATACGCCTGCAAAGGTAAAACAGTCACAGACATGGCCACATAAATATGCAAAAAGAAAACACACAAGCTTATAATTGCACACAATTCAACACCTCACAGGATTTCTTTCACCACTCTGTAATCATGGATGGATTACCAAATGGGCCTACCCGGCTTAGGCAGACAGAGCCTCTGTTTGAAGTGACTGTTAACACTGCTTGTTGAGAAGTCAATGAAGTGTGACAGACGTAGAATGACTAAAAACAGAAGCAAAACAACCACAGAAAGACATGGGAAAAGAAGCACATGACAACAAAGATGCAAAACGACCACAAACAAATGACTTTAAAAACAAAACAGGTGCAAAGACCCACGCCATGATTTCAAAGGTACAGAAAATGATGACAACTAGAGAAAAAAAAAACACTCAAAAGGATGCACATGACTACAAAAAATGCAAAATGACCACAACACACAAATTGACTACAAAGAGACAAAACAACTACAAAATAATGCACAATGATTATAAAAACAAAATGATTCCATCCATCCATCCATTTTCAACCGCTTATCCGAAGCCAGGTCGCGGGGCAGCAGGCTGAGCAATGTATTCCAGACGCCTCTCTCCCCAGTAACACTTTCCACCTCCTGCTGGGGAACCCCAAAGCGTTCCCAGGCCTGACAAGATATGTAATCCCTCCAGTGTGTTCTGGGTCTGCCCCGGGGCCTCCTACCAGTGGGATGTCCCTGGAACACCTCTAACAAAAGGCGTCCAGGAGGATCCTGATCAGATGCCCGAACCACCTCAACTGACCCCTTTCTATGCAAAGGACCAGCGGCTCTGCTCTGAGCTCCCTCCAGATGTCCAAGGTCCTCACCCTATCTCCAAGGCTGAGCCCAGACACCCCGAGATACTTGAACTCCTTCACTTGGGGCGGGAACTCACTCTCAACCTGAACGGGGCAATCCACCTTTTTCCGGTAGAAAACCACAGCCTCAGACACGGAGGTACTGACTCTCATCCCGACTGCTTCACACTCGGCTGCAAACCACCTTAGTGCATTCTGGGGGCCACAGTGTGATGAAGCCAACAGAACCACATCATCTGCAAAAAGCAGAAATGCAACTCTGAGGTCACCAGACCGGACCCCTTCCTCCCCCCTGGCTGAGCCTTGAGATCCTGTCAATGAATATCAATGACTACAAAGAGACAGAAAATGATGACGAAGGGAGAAAAAAGTCATGCCAAGGGGATGCAAATGACACATAAAATAAAATAAGATAATGCAAAATGACCATAAAGAAAAATAAAGTGAATACAAATAGACAAATAATGACTGCAATGCAAAACTACTATAAAGAAAAGAACTACAAACACAAAATACCAGAAAAATGAAAAATGACTTTGAAGAGATGGAAAACAACCATAGAGAGACAAAAAACCCCAATCAAAAATAGATGAAAAACGGCAACAAAAAAAGCTGCAAAATGACCAAAAAGACACAAAAAACAGGCACAAATATAAAAGACTACAAACGCAAAATACCAAACACATGCAAAATGTCCACAAAGAGATGAAAAATGACTACTATGAGGCAAAACACAAGCAAGAAAACAAGACTACAAACACAAAATACCAAACAAATTCAAAAGAAATGCTAAATGACCATACAGACAAAAAAACGATCACAAACAGACTCAAAATGACTGAAAAAGCGGCAAAATTACACAGACACAAAACGACTACAAAGGGACAAAAAGGAGCATGAAAACAAAAGACTACAAATGCAAATACAATGCAATATAATTACAAAGAGACAAAAAATAACCACAAACCCATACCAGAGAGATGCAAAATAACTACAATGAGATGCAAAACAACCATAAAGAGACAAGAAACAATCACATACAGATGCAAAATGAGCACAAAAAGGTGTAGAATGACTACAAAGGACACAAAATGACTGTAAAGGGACAAAAAAAGAAGCATAAAAACAGAAGACTACGAACGCAAAATACCAAACAGATGCAAAGCCATCATAAAGAGACAAAAAACAATCCCATAGAGATGGAAAATGACTCAAAAAAAGGTGCAAAATGATGACAAACGTGTAGCATTTGCATCAATTTCAGCCTGGGTTTTTTGCTCCTATGTAGGAGGGATGGGGGGCCTTTTACTTGTCTGTGCCCAGGGGCCTGTTGTTTCATGACTCTAATGTGTTTCTAGGTTACATACTGTACGTTACCATGCACATCACCCTCCCTAAACACTCTGAAAGGCACATGACAGATCAGTGGATTTTCACAATATCACCATCCTCCATTCAGCCTCCTTTTTTCTTTCCCTTCCTCCTCTCTTCTTCAACATTCTTTCATCCCTGAGTGCATTTAGCCAGAGGCCAATCTGCTCCTCTTCCTCCACTCTCCACATGTCCTGTCTAATGCCCTCTGTCATTATCACTGCATCCTTTTCTTAGCATGCCATGTCCCCCGATTCCATTTTTGTCTCCAGCCCTCACAAAACTCAGCCAGCTCCTCTTCCTTCACCTTCTCTTGCCTCTCCCGCTCTGGTTTTTCCTCTCACCCGCCCCTTTGTCGCTGGCTCCTGTAAGTTATTGCTCCAAAGTTAATTGCAGTATCTGTACTGCAACACACCAACACAGGATTGGATTACAGTGTGATTGAATGGATCGAAGGGCATTTTCTTCACTCTCAAACTGATTGTCTCCAGAAGGAGACGGGCGGCATGTGACGGCCTGACATGAGTTGTACTTGTGATTTTGGCGGCTGTGAAAGGTTACAGTAGTAATGGAGTAAAGAGAGAGTTGTGAGGTGTGATGGTTTCACTTATTGCCAATAAATTGAAGCCCTTTGGGTTACAACTGCTCTCTGCCTTTTTTCCTATATAAACCCCTTCTCTGTCCCCTCTAAGCACCTTTTCCTCCCTTTCTCCTGTCTCTGCATCCTCACCCTTCCTTCCTCCCTCCTCGCTCCAACTTTCCTCACCCTCCGTTCCCTGCAATCCCTCCTCCTCCTCTCAAACATCACACAATCCCCTCCTATCCCAATCCAGCGCACCCTCACTCTCTCCCTCCCTCTTCCTTTATCTCTCCCTCCCTCTCCCTTTCTCCCCTTCATCTCACCTCCAGCCAGCCGGAGCACCCTCCTCCTCCTCCTCCTCTTGGATCGCACAGCCCGCCTGCTCTAGTCCACTTTCTCTCTCTCTCTTTATACCTCTCACTCTCTCTGCTGTCTCTTGTCTTTTATCTCTCTTTCTCTCCCTCTTTCTGTCTCTTTCTCTCTTTCTGTCCTCCACTTCTCTCCAGCCGCCAGAAGCTCGCAGGCTCGCCGCTCTTCCTCCAACTACTGAGGATTCAGAAGCACTCGGGACGAAGACCCTGTCACTGGAGGTAAGTGTCTACAGCATGTGTGTGTGTGTGTCAGTGTGTGTTGGTGGTCATTAACCTTACATGCATCAGCTGCTGCTTTAGGAGGCAGATGGGATGACTGCTGAAAAGAAGAGAATAAGGGTAGTGGAGAAAGCCAGCTGTTCTGCAGTATATGGGAGACTGACATGACAGGAGAGTGGGAAAGATGTAAAAGAGGCAATGATGATGATGATGATGATGACGGTGATGGTGTGTCAGAGGAAAAGTGGAAGAAAAGCATGGAAAAAGAAAGGCTATTTTGATGCAGCAGTCACAATCGACTGCTGCATCAAAAAAGACAGAGTCAGACAGAGTTCAAGAAGATGCAAAGAAAACCAAAAATGGAAATAAGGGCGTGAGAAAAAACAAACCAAAGACATAAAAAATGGATTAGAGAGCAGCCGACACAGAGGGAGAGAAATAATTCAGAAATGGGATGCTGATGTTTCCCCGGTGTAGCAGTTGCATGCCTACAAATGCAGCGGTGCCTGCCTCCTCCTCTCCCGTAAAAAATCCCATTCACAAACAGGACCTGAAAACAGGCGATGGTGATTGGTTCCCCGAGCGCTGTGTGTCTGTGTGTGCTTCATTGTGTGTGTATGTGTGTGAAAGAAAGAGAATGAGGAGGGGTGAAAACCCATTACATTCCTGTGAGGGTGATGCTGAGGCTTCGGAGCAGATGCTTGAATGAAACTGCAGGGTATGCGCTTGTACATTAATATTACCTACACGGTCTGTACTGTACAGGAACGTGCAGATGGTGAGAGATGTATAGTGACACTGCATTTTAATTTGTGCTTCTATTTATTTTTTTTTCTCACTGGCACAACAGAATGTCACAATGACAGATGTGTGGACAGACTGTGGCGCGAGTGGTGTTTTTGCGCCAGACTCAAACTTCTTTTTTTCTTCTTTTAAGTCTTTCTGCCTCATTGCGTCATTCTCAGTGCTGTTCCAGATTGTCATCCCTCTCCCTGCCACCGTCACTGGCACAATCCCTCTGCCACCGTCAACCCTCTTAGATTAACAGCTGTCCAAACAGCGATGCTCTCCTGCTTCGCCAAGGCAGGCCAATTAGAAAGTGACATTTGTTTGGGGAGGGGAGGGGATGGAGAGCTGTTGGTGCGTTAGACTTGAAGGGCAGGGAGGTGATGAAGGAGGGAGAAAGACTGAGGTAAGAAAGGGTGGAGGAGAGATGGGGTAAATTCAGATACCTTCTCAGGTCACAATGTAGAGACAGAAAGACAGATGAGAAAATTAAGGCTGATATCTGATGAGAAGTTTAGGAGTATAGATGAAAGTAGATGTTATAAAGAAAAAACTTTGACCTGCTGTGGCGCTGGAGGAAAAGTCATTACAATTTATCCTCTAGGTATCTTGTATATTTGTAGCAAAGTTCACAGCAGTCCGTCCAATACTTGTCGAGATATTTTTCTTTGAACTGTAAATGCCAACCTTATTGTGGTGCTGGAGGAGATGCCAGGTCATAGCCAAAATCAGAAGGAATCTGGAGATTAAGAATGGTTGTACTAAATGTCAAGGCAATTCATCTAATAGTTGATTAGATATTTTAGTCTGGACCAAAACAATGGACTGAGTGACATTTCCATCCCTAGAGTCATGCTGTTGGCACAGCTTAAACTTAAAACTGGATAGATTTGATAAAATAATAAATAAAAAATGGAGTGTAATATTGTCCTGGAGGTATGAAGTCATACTAATTTTTAAAAAGTGTGTTTTTAACTAACATTTAAAAGAAAATACAGACAGTGGTGCAGATTGTGCCATGACAAAAACTACATGGTCATCGTTGTTTCAAATCTGAAGTTAGAAACTGACTTGACTGAATGGGCACAAGAGGTCAGAGATATAGCTTTGAGCCTTATAAGTGAGTAATATTATTTTAATGGTTTTGAGAACCAGCTCTGTCTCCTAAAAATGATGTTTCCATACATTGAATTTGAACCCGCAAATATGTTTTATGGGAAAATTAATGCAGAGTCAATTACGTTTTCTATTAACATAATGAGGAAATAATTGTTAGTAGTTTAACATTAATAGTTGCTAATTAATGTTGATACTGAATGTATTCGCAAAACAGTCTCTGACAACATGTTTCAGTTGTTTTTTTCACCAAATTAGGCAATCTCACAATAGAGCGTGCACTTTGTACACCCACCATCATCCCCAGTTCATGATTTCCTCATCTGATCCGGCATTTTAGCCGATCGGGATCAGCTATATTTAGCTATATATAGAGCTGAATCAGATCTGATTGTTCATTTTTACATCAGCTGTCGAACAGCTCACAAAGCTTTCATGCGCAGCAATACAACGAGTGCCATAACATCAACTCTCCAACTCTCCGTCTCTCCCCCACGTGCCATAAACAACAGCAAAATGCAGTATGAGACTGTGTATGTATATTGTTTCCCAAAGTTATAAGTGCCCATTTCATTTCAGCTCCAAGTGGAGTCTCTTGTGTTTTGCTGTCATCTATAACACATGGTATTCTAGGAAAATATAAATATATAAGTATTGGATTGGGACTCAGTATCAGCAGATACTCAAAATTAAATGACTGGGATTGCGATGGGGAAAAAAAAAATTTGATCAGGACATTCCAATTCCCAACCACCTCCTCGTAAAGCCGATGCAGTACAAGAATGTCCTGAAAGAAACATCTCTGAACAAAGACCTTACAGTGATTACATTGCCATAAAAAGGTAATTAAGAATACTGTTTAGTAACACACAAATGTGATGGGAAGCTAATGATATGTTGCTAAAATTGGGTAAATGTGATAGCAACTTAATTTAGGACCAATTGGAGATGTTTTATTGCCTTTTCACTGAATGCAAGTTATAATAATTCAAGACTGGAATAGGTTTGATTCAGACTGGGCGAGGAAACTGTTCTCTCAATCTTGTCCTCATTAAAATGGAGAAAGTGACCCATCATCCAACATCTTCAGGTCAAAAACAAGCAGCATTGTCAGGAAGATAAAATTGTACATCGTCTGCATATACACAAAATAATGTATTGACCATGAGAAAGCATGTAAACAGAAAAAAGAATAGAGCCCAGAATCTATCCTTGAGGTATACCGCAAGTATGTATCATAGACAAGGAAATGGAAAAAAAGTTTGACCTATTTAAGAGCTAATTTGAGAAAGAGAGAGTGACACATGAAAGAGTGGAAGAGAGGCAAGTATTTTAATCCACCCCGATACAGAGGAGACCATAAAACTAAGTAGACATTATTATTTAAAAATCCTATTCTTTCCCTTTTCTATACCAGCTATACTTACACCAGTCACATGCCCCTCTGGACCTTTCCTCCTGCCCATCTTTCTCCACTCTTATACTCACACATCATACGTCCCCATAAACTTTATCACCACTTCTCCATTAGATATAAAAGTCAGGCATGATGCATGGTAGCATATCCTCTCCTGATTTCATGGGAAATCAGTAATTTAACGAGGGTGGAGCTCTGTGGAGTGTGAAATACCCAGGTGTGATATAATGCTCCTCTGGGAGGAGACCTCACAGTGTGGGTTTGGGACGTTTGTGTGAGAGAGAGAGCAGTTTTCTATGCCTGTGTATTATTGGAAGAGGAAGAGGAAGAGAAGAGGAGGGACAGACGGGTGTTTCAGTGTGTGAGAAGGAGAAAGAAAGGAGAGAAAGAGAGACAGAGAAAAGTGTGTGTGTGTGTAGCTGTGCAGTACAGATGCTGTTGTGCTTAGGGAAGTGTGGAGAACCACTGTAGGAGAAATTGCAGACCGGTGTCGGTGGGATTGGGACAGGTGGACTGGGAAAGGTATTTAAGCACCGTAACAGTCAGACTGGGACTTCACACAGCGTGTGTGTGTGTATACGTGTGTGTGCATTAACAATATGTGGTCTAGTTGGTCCTATTACGTGCTCTGATTAACTGCGGGAGCTCTAAGTGCTGCTAAATGCTGGTTTGAGGTGACTCCTGTGGCCTGTCAGTTGAGATGAAAAAAAAAAAGTGTATCTATGTCTATGTGTTTGCACTTCTCGCTCTGCCACAGTACAAAGATCCAGACACAGTCCTTCACACTGACACTATATCCACTATTGTATATCCATGTTTTGCTTGGTTGAAGGGCAGTCAGCACATCTGCTGAACTTAACAGACATCCTCATGTGAAAATTGTCACAACAAAGTTCACCACTGGAAACAGCTGACGGAGGCACAAGAAAATCTAAATTAAACTCAAACAGTCATTTTTCTGATACTGTAGACTACTCCTGTAACGTGTCCTCTCCTGACGTGACACATGGAGAGTTGGTAAACTGTTCTTTTATCTACACTGAAGCATAATGGCCCATGCTTTAGTCTATTATGAGCTAAATGATCCAAAGAAAGCTTGCTTCAATGGTTGTTCTAAAATGTGTGACTAAGTCCTTACACTTAATGATTATCATTAACAGGGTGTGCATATATCTGCCCTTATGGTACCGCAAATTAAAAATCAATCTAACAATGTGAAATCATTTAAGATATAATTAGGTGTAATGTAGGGTCATTTTAATATTGAAGTGGTTTAAATTCTGACTCATTCAAACGGCACTAATGGAAAACAAGTCTAAGAATCTGCAGCCATGCTAACAGCTCTGTGAAGTCATGTGGGGCTTTGAGATAAATGCTAACCCCTGCTAACATGCTCATAATAACACAGAGTACTACCATGTTGATATTTAGCAGGTGGTATGTTTACAATGGTCATCATCCAACATTAGCATGTTAGCTACAGTAACGTTTGCTCATTAGCACTAAACACAACACACAGGTAAGGCTGATATAATTTACTCTGCAGGTATTAACCTTTTAAAAATGGGCAACCTTTGTTTGCATAATCTTGTATATATATTGATCTAAAATAAAAACCAAAACAGCTAGAACAAAGCCTTCTGTTTTCAGTGTCATGAAATTGTGCAGTCATAATGACATCATTGTGCTACGCTACGTTTGGTGCAAAGCCACGCAAAAATGTGAGGTGGCGCCAGAGGAATGAATCAAATCTATCACAATACCTAAAAAAATAATTTATGGAGTGTTTCGAAATATTTTGTTTATGTTTCTACTTTTAAAAATCGTATGGACCTTTATGTATGTGTTTTAGGTTTGTAAAATTTGATGAAAAAATGTACCTGATTTTTCTAATTTTTTTTTTTTTTAATGGCACAATTTCAATACTTTCATCAGTTATTGTGGTTTATTGACTTAAATAACTTTTTTAGCTTAGGTTGTGCAGATTCTAGGGATATGAGGCATTGAAGATACTCCAAGAAATAAGAAAAAATACCAATATAGGCACTCGGCAACTATTTCTATTGCAGAGTTCAAAGGGTTAATGGAAAAAGCATTTGTCTATGAATAATTGTTTGGACATTTAAAAACAAAAACTCAATTGCCAGAATAGATTTTGGCATTGTGCGTTTCTTCAAATCAGAGATATGTGAAATATGTACGTTATTATGTAGATGATACTTTGATGTCATGTAGGTGGTGGCGAACGTGTGGTTAAATTTAGGCACAATAAAACCACCTGGATATGATTGATCTTGAACACTGGTCTGTAGCTTGGCAGGTGTCTTTTATAGGTGACACTCCATCCTCTGTCCCCTCCACCTCATTCTACGTCACTTCAGAAATGTTGATATGATACGTATAATCATACAAATACAACAAATTTGTCGTTCGCAGAAACACACAATACCGACATTTTCTCCTGCTGACTGAACTGGTAACAAACATCACGGCAAACCATCCAATAGTTGTTGAGATATTTCAGCTGGTACCACGGTGGTGGACCGACCAAGAGACAGACTGCGAGAGACATTGCCGTCCCTGGAGCCACATAGCTAGCATGGCTAAAATGCACAAAGCAACAGAAACACACACAAACAGCCTCATGAATTGTCAAACCGCCCATAGAAATTGATTCATTATCCGTCACAACCTTGGCTTCATTGTCCACACCACACACAATGAAAAAAACATTATGAGCAGTTGGGGTGATGATTGTGTGTTAGCACACATGTGTGTGTGTGTGTGTGGTACAGCATGTTTGTGTGTATTCCTGCTTATGGTCAGGGAGCCTATCCTTTGTCCCACATTGCCAATTGCCCTCTGGTTGTCTATTTTCTCTCCTCTGCAGTTCATTGTTGTGTGGAGACATAACGGTGAATGTGAGTAAGATGGAAGCCTGCCAGTGGGTGGACTGGATAGGGAAATGTCATTTTACTGGGAAGGATAGAGGGGCGGTTGTTTGTGTGGGCTTGTTATCGTAGGTGAGAGTACCAGTTAATTGCGAGTAGTCAGATGGAAGCAGGGCGCTTATGTGGGCAAACATCCATGAAAAAAATGCGCCCTGGGAAACAGCTTTCTCTGTGATCTAAGTCTTTCACCTTGACCTTTATTTTTCCTTTCTCCCGCCTGCCTACTTTCCTGCTCCCTATTTTTCCTCATTTCACTGTCGTTTAAATCAGCTGTCATCTTTTTCTACGCGGCCCCCCGCCACCTGTGAGCTGATATGCAACTGTGAGATAAGTTGTGACTGCTGAGCATATGGCCACTACGGTTTCTCCGCCACTTAAGGGGTTGTCTGGATAATTAAAACACCGTTCAGCTGCGGCGCAGAGGTCGCTCAGAGATGATTTGCATTTGGGCTGATTTTGTCATGAAAAACACAATTAACCCCGTGTTCAGGGCCCCTGTTAAAAGGCATTAATTAAAGAACAGATTTTGATAAAAGAGAATAAAGAAGATGATGTTTTTGCTGAGGCTTTGAGAAAAGAAGGGAAATCAGAAACACTCAGTGTCAAGCATGCATGCAGTACACTTTATGCTGCATTTGCTTATCAGGCTGCATGCAAAGTCATCTTAGGTTGATAACACACACACACAGTCTCTCTCACACACACAAACACACACACACGATATACCATAGCAGCACGGGTCACTGGACCTTGTCCTGCAGATGCAAACTGATACAAATAGGCTTATACAGGCGCACACACACAGACAAAGTGTGCACTGATGCAGAGCAGGTCACAGATAACATGAATTTCTCCCACCAACCAGCCAATCACACCGACACAACACACACACACACGTAAAAAATGATATCATAATGGGCCCAGACAGAGGGCTGTGATAGGCAGACAGTCTCGTCACTGGTGAGTCTTCATCGCCAAGGTCAAGGACAGATGTTATACGAGGCGACTGGCATCTGGAGAGCGCTTGACGGTCTCGCTGATACACAGGACGAACAGTGAAAAACGTGCCCGACGCTCCAGGTTCGGGGCTTATTAGCGTGTGTGTGTACGTCTGCTGACACTGGTGTAATGCTGTGCACAAGTCATTGTTTGTGTGGGTGGTGGCAGCGGCGCTGGAACTGAGCCACCTGCTAATAAGGAATTATGAGCGTGAAGTGAACAGCATCTATTGAAACATCAGATGCTGGGGTTTAGCTAATATTTGGATAAGTGATGGGATTGGAGCGGGGCACTGTGTCCTGCCAGACGGTGCTCAGCTGGACTTTGTGAGGTCATGTGAAGGTGTTGTACACAATCCCAATGAATGGAAAGGTCTCAGGTGTTGTGCTGCCCAGTGGTGGCTAAACTGCAGCACCAGCGTTACTCTTAATGCCTTTGGTTTGAGGATGTTCTGTGCTGCAGCTCATTTGTGCTCTTGCACTTCAATTTTGTCAGATGTTCCTCAAGCAAATCACTTCTTTTCCTTGAGGGAGGACTCAGGTCCAGAAGGTTGATGGAGCTATTTCAGGGTTAGGTGATATTTCTGAGGACAGCGGTGACAGAAGCGTGAGTATTTTTAAAGAGGTCAAAAAGTTGATACTAACTTTAGACCGTCACAGAGGTCATCCCAGTGCAACTGGAGTCAAGCCACTTCCAATTAGAAAACCCATGACCTCTTAAATGAGCTCATTAACCAACCTGTGGTCAGTTGGGAGAAAGAGTGAATAAAAATGGATCGAGACATTTCTTATTTTAGAGCTCGATCTTTTTTTTGGAAAAGAAAAATTAAATAGGATGATGATGTGACCTATTTTATCAAAGCCACTTAAAGCCTTCGTCTTTAGGGAGCAAAGTCGTGATATATATAGAGAGAGTTACGCAGTTTTTTTGAAGCAGTATATCAATCCTAAAGTTTAACATTTACTTGGTTAACGTATATCATTTTGTTTCTACTGTGGAGCTACAGACGCACTACATACACTACAACATTTTTTTAAAACATAAACCAGGGTGGCATAGTGCTGCAGTGGTTAGCATTGTCGCCTCACAGCAAGAGGGTTGTAGTTTGAACCTTCTCCTTGTGTCAGCATGGGCTTTCTCTGGGTACTCTGGCTTCCTCCCACAGTCCAAACACACACATGCTAGGTTAGGTAGGTTAATTAACAAACATATGCATATCCATTCACACAAAGCGCTTTTTTTCCCAATTTTTTTGTGATGTTTTAAATGAGTGAAGCTTTTTGCTTGCTGCTTTTGCATTGTTGAACACCTCTCGTTTTTTCACTTGCATTTTTACAGGAGCGCCCTTGACACCTTGCGTCAAAAAACTCTCCCATTGTCCCTTCTGATGAATTGGGAGGGGGCCCTTTTGAAGTGGTGACGTACAGCTCATGGTTTGTGTTAAGCTATCGTCACTTTCAATGTCACCCTAGAAGCTGCAAGACATTTCTAAACAAACTGTAGGGAGGTCCGAAGACGTCGTTCTGTATAATAATTAGCCATGTGCTTGTGTTTGGGAGAGTGTGCAATTTTTTTTTTTTAACGAAATGGCCCTACAGAGCAGTGGACATTTGTGTTTGGGATAACGGGCTCACATGCAAATGGGCTTCTGGTCCACATGGTCTATCAGCAGCTGTGGCTGGTAGTTCTGTGGAGATACAGGTGTTGGTGCGACCAGGAGAGGAGTCAGGAGTGGCAGGGCTGTGATGTGGAGGAGAAGTAATCTCTCTGTTGGCCCCTGATGACAATGCTGTCACAGCCAATGACTGTATAGAAAGATGGACGACATGTCTCCACTTCCTCACTGTCCAAAACTTAGGCTTAAGTATCTGGCATATGGCTGCTGCCATCTTGCCCCGGTGACATCATTTATAATCAGAGTCTGCATTATCGAGTTCCCGCTAATACACCCATCCAACCTATTGCCAGCAGTGCCACTGATCGCGAGCACATTGACTGGCCCACACAGCTTTCAATCATGACATAAAGTCCCCTTTTTATAGCGCTAAATAACTAATTAAACTAATAAGATAAATGAACATTTGAATATACATCAGTGTGATAAGAACTACCTAAAATGACAGAAATCATCTTCGGGGAAAATTTACTTGGCATGTACTTTGAGTTTTTAGACTGGTCCATGGAGGGGGTGGGGTTTATGACCTATACTGCAGCCAGTCACCTGGGGGCAAACGAGACGTTTTGGCTTTTGGTGAGCTGTCATGTTATCCATCTTTATATACAGTCTGTGGTTACGGCATGTAGGCAAGCTGTCCCCGTCACAAAGCATCTGGCAGGAGCGACCTCTAGCTCACCTGGTTTGATTCCAACCTGTGGCCCTTTGCTGCGTGTCATCCTCCGCTCTCTCCCACCTTTCCTGTCTCTCTGGCTGTCCTGTTAATAAAGGCAAAAATGTAAATGAATAAATATAAAATAATAAAAAGAAAGCTCTGATGGCTCTATTAGCTTGTGACTGACGCAGAATGCAGCTGCAGCAGTACAACTGCAACAGCTCTCTGTAGTTTTAACACACAGCTCTGACACTGTATGGGGAGTGGCCGCTGATCTGACATGTATCGGATTTAGGACCACACATGAAAGTGGCCCAAATCTGATTGGAGAAAATTTGATTTGTGTTTACTCTACTCTGAAAAAATCTGGTCCATGTCACATGAGCCTGAGTCTGACTCTTGCCAAGAAGTCAATGAACTTTTTTTCCAAAAATGTCGAAATATTCTTAATGGTCACCAATCCTTAAATTCACAATACACATTGTATATGAATGTTTTAAAAATGTCCATGAAAATCTCTGTACAAATAGCTGTATATTTTTCCCAGTTGTTAATCTTTGGTTTTGTTCTTAAAAGTTCATAAAAAAAACAAAATAAAATAAAAAAAACTTTCCGTAAATGGAGCACCACTTTAAATTCTTTACCTGTTCCCCGTTCCTGTTCCACATCTCATGTTTTCAAAGTAGGATTATTCAAAGTGAGTGAAAACTTCTTAGCTCCCAGCGCAACACAAGAGAACAAGTGGGAAAAGGAAGAAGTGCCGTACAGGCCTGGTGCCCTGTATGCAAAGCAGAGTTATCTTGAAACAGCTCAAGTTAATGTAGAGCAACGAACTGTCAGTGGTCAGATGGAACTGCCTTATCAACCCATGAAGTGAATGACAGCTCATCTCAATAGCAGAGATTAGGCGAGATGAGCCGTGGCTGTGGCCTTGCAAAGCAGCAATCATTGTGAACAATATCCATCAATCTTCCTTGAGTGTCATATCCCCCGGACGCATCCTGCCCCCTCAGGAACAAAGGCCAGGGGAAGTTTTCCTTCCATTTATCGCTTCCTTCTCTTCCTGTATTCCCCTTTCATCTGACCTTTATTTTCCAATTCCCTGACTCTACATTTAATTTAATCCGCAATCCTTATCCCATCACCCCTACCCTCTCGTCCCTGGCTCCATCTCTGTATTATTGCCTACTATACTCGGCTTTATGCTGAAACATTCCCAGCAGAGCGTGGGCCAGAAAATTCTGACACTATAGCCCGATTCATTGAGCCTGGTCTGGGCTTTGGCCCAAAGCTTTCAGCACACAGCTGACCTGAAGCTGACCCTAATCCAAAGCAAATGTTGTAACATCAAAACTTCCCGCCTGTCTCTCTTGTAAACATAACTGCTGAGGGGTGGATGGATTTGAAGGTGTGACCAGGTAAGATGTGATCATACAAGGAACATGTTAAGAATTAAGTAGAAATATTTATGCAGAATCTGGAATCAAGGAATTTACTTTGGTGTATTGGTACATAACATAACCACCTGCCGTACTGTATGACTCTTCTTCATAAAAAGAGAAGGACAAGACGAAAATAACTCTTATAACACTGATTAATCGATGCAGCAGAACCAGAGATATCATCTGCTTTATTCCACATATTCCTCTTTCTTCTGACCCTGGCGCATACATTACCCACAATGCAATAGGTGGCTGTGGCCCAGGAGATAGAGCAGGTTCTCGACTAATCAGAAGATCTACGGTTTGATCCCGACTCTTTGGCCAAGATATTTGGCCCAAAATTGCTTCAAATAAGCCCTGTTTCTAACACTTTCGGTATGGTACCTTTGACGCCAAAAGTAACCCTTCAGACATGGCACCTCAAACTTGGGTTCGTGTAGCGTTTCCACTGCAAACAGTACTAGTGTGCTAGGTACCCCAACAGGTGCCCCATTTCAATGGAAAAAAAGTGTGCCAAACTGAACTGAGCTGTACTGTACTGCTTGGACAAAACGGGGCTTTAGGTGGGTGAATATATGTAGTGTAAAGGCGCTTTGAGTGGTTGGAGGACTAGAAAGGCTCTGTTCAAGTGCAACGGCCAACAGTTCAGTTGGAAATTTGCTTGTGTTATGCTGATAGCAGCTAATATAGCCTTGAGCCACTACCGAGGAGCGGAGGAGCAGGCTGAGATTTGGTGAGGTCACTTCTTTCTCACTCCACACCCCCAAGTCTCATTCATTCTAAAACTTGTTGTCCTCTGACCCAACTAATTCTGATTTAAGTGACATCACTTGAGGTTAATAGGGGTTATTGGACTTCATGCAGCTCCCTCTGGGGCTGCAAAAGTCTTGAGGCTATGCACCTTTTTTTCCCATATGCCGTTGTACCTTCCAAGACCTGCACAGAGACACATGAGGCTTTCACATCAGAGACTTGGGCTCAGGTCTGAATAAGCTTGACTCTAAAGTTCATTAGTGTTGATGACTGATTAGTGTGGACACTGTGTACTGTACCCAGGCAGAGTGCACCAATCTGTGCCTGAGTCACTGGAAAGGTGGTCTTGAGTATGTTTCATGTTTCATGTGTGGACAACAACTGTACCAAAACATGGATGCAGACTGCTATTTAACACGAGTATAAGCAGTTTTTAAGTGGCTATGAAACAGTCTGACTATAATACTGATGCCTCTATATGAGGCAGCAGTGCAGCTAACCTTGGACAGATCCAGATCCTGTTTCACTTCCTTAGAAGAGCTCCGCACCTGACAGCAGTGGCTCCATCGCTGCTCCGTCAGTCCCTTTTGATGACAGAGTTGATGACGCAAATGTATGAGGGTACAGAATAAGATTACTATTGTGGGGAGTGGAGATTTGGGGCAGTTGTACTTGGGCAAGGTAATAATCAGTCACACTTAATATGAAAACAACCTTAAGTTGTAAAATTCGTGGAATTCCCCTTTAAACTCAGTCTGCTCCACTAGTAGTAGGTTGACATTGTTTTTTAAAGCTACAGCTGTAAAATTATATTCAAGGAAACCGCCCCCCCATTTTCGACTATTATACTATTCATGATCACGAACATCTTTTCAGTAATGACAGTTTAATGTTTTCTCTCTGAAACGACCTCCCTACATAGCAGTTGTCATTGCTAGTGGCGGAGTCTGCCGTTACCAGTCTGACTTTAACTTGATGTCTTTGGATACCTGACCAAAATTTAAATTAAGTGTTGCTCACAGAATGCATTTATGGTAACAAATCTGTCGAAAGGTCTGCGGAGTTAAAGAGTATAAACACTTTGTCTCATTCTCACGGATCAATATGCCACACTAAGTCTCCACAACTCCGTGAGATGCAGCAAAGAAAATGATTGAACTTGAATAGTATTTCTCTGTAGGTTGTAGGCAATAAAACACATCTCAAGGGTTTAAATACCGTGATGTTCTCATTCAGAATTCATATCAGTGATCTGATCCAGCAGGATAAACAGAAGCCAGCAGCAGGAGCGACACTCAATTACAATGTTTATCCCATACTGCACTCCTTCATGAGACCTATTCACTTCAGTGTCATATTCAATCTGGTGACTCCGGGCTGAGGCCTGCGTTATCATCAGTAAGAGGCGTTAGGTTGGAGACAGATGACACTTTTATATTGCACTTCTGTGGAGCAAAGGTTTTAGTGACGGGGCTTTGAGGGTGTGGAAGTGGAAACACATTACCTTACATGTACAGCAGCTGAATGCTCATGGAGATGAGACATTTTTACCATATACAGTGTTAAACCTAGCATATTCTGCGCCATAGGCAACACCCTCATAATACTGGATTGTATTTATACCAGACTCCAGCTGGCTTCTCCAAAATGGGGGGGCAGGCTGACTGACATCTACTGTTTTTAATACACTGACTACAGATAAGTACCCCATATAACCCCACTATCCCTTTAAGGTGAACTGCATTGCCGTGACTAGAATGTTAACCCTACTACAGACGACCATTAGCATTAGATCTTTGGACGATTTTTTCTTTATGTTCAATTTTTCTGAATTAAAAAAAATGTCGGGGTTGGTGCCCTAGGGTGTCCACCTATTTTGCTACTGACAGTAAACCATCATAGGAATGTGTAGGACTCTGTCTCATGTCTTCTCCTGAAGATATACCTTGGTTTCACTGTCTGTCTTTCATGGCTTCATGAATGACTGCACATTTCTTCCCTTTATGTGAATGTGCATGTTCCATCCTCAGCCCCTTGCCCTCCACCCATTTTCCATCCTGCTCTCTTTCTCTCGCTTTGTAAGAAGGCCGGCCTCGCCAAACAGGCCCCAGGCGAGTCCTAAGCACTAGAGTGTGGACCGAGTGTCAGAATGAACACGAGACGCTGAGAGGGAGAGTGTGTGTTGATGTGTAAGCCCCTCTCGGAGCGAGTGTCTTTGTGTTTGAGCAGTGGAGAGGATGCTACTACTGCTGTAACTGTTAGGGTTTTCTGCTGCAAGGTCAATGGAGCTCTACCCCCCGCTCCATCTCTTCCTCTCTCACCACTGCAGGAGTTGCTGTCAGTGACAAGAGGGTGTCAGCTGCTGCTGCTGACCAGGCATCACTGCCGGGGTTAGGGATACAGGGCAACACACACATACTGGCATAAATTGGCATCCCCGTGCGCACTCAAGCGTGCAGGCTAGCGTTGCTCACTCGCGGAGATGCAGATTCGAGTGCTTGTACACACAGCATGCCACCAGCGCTGAGAGAAGTGTATCGATGAGCGCTTGAGTTGATGTGTGGATCGCCATCCCACACACTCTCCTACTTTGCTAAACGCATCATTATCCAACTGTGAGGATACACAGTCTATATTTAGACAATCCTAAACAACCACCAAGCGCAGTGCAGTCAAGTCATGTGTCAATATACAAACCATTTGTGTAATGATGCTCAAAATTAGATGGATGAATGATACTCACGATAAATACCTAATTTAAAGTAGCACCAGAATCATAATTATGATATAAAGTGAATGGCTGGTGTGGTATCTCACATGTATTTTGCCGTGCTGACTCAAGGTCAAACTTCCCTTCTGAAGAAGAAACAAATCTTCTAACAATGTAGGCGAACGCCTCCAGACATCCCACTTTATGTCCAATGAATTTAACCAACTTCAAACTGTGACTTTAACAACCCCTCCTCTCCTCGCTGCCTCTTTTCTCTCCCCCCTCTCCCCGCTTTCCTCTCACATCACAGACGTGGTCCAGAATACAAATTGTGTTTTCCTTTCTTTATTTGGGTAGCCTATAATGCTGTAGGCCAGAAGAGAATGGGGAGACGGGAGTGAATGCGTCCCACCAAAAGAAAAGGGAGGCGACAATAGGGTGCTAAAGCTGCTCGACAGACAAAAAGACGAGATGACAAAGAGAGGTAGAAATAGAGACACGGCCGAGAGGGAAAGAGAATATGTAGAGATGAAAAGAAGATACAGGACTGGGGGAAAAAGATACAAAGACAAAAGGTGGAATGATGACAAACAAAGGTGTACTTGCGATGTGTTTGATAAAGGACAGGCTGTTGAACAGTCTTCAAAGATGTGGTTTCATTGTTCGTTCCAAGTGAGGAAGATACAAAGTCTCCTCAATAGTGGCCCAAAGCTGCATATGTGGTGGATGACGCAACACCTCATTCCTAGATAAACATGGATTTGTCTCTTTTTGGTCTTTTGTGTCACGATGCCCTGATCTCCTCTTGAGATCATGTCTTTCTTTTGTTTGATTCTATTATTCATTCATGGTTAGTGTTTCCTGTTTTATTTGCTCCTCACTAATTCACTTCCTGCCTTTGTATGTTTACCCTCCTGGCTGGCAAGTTCCACAGTCACCTCACCTTGTGCTCACCTGTTTTACCCCCCACTTAGTCTCTGCCTATTTATACCTGTCTAGTTCCTCTGTTCTTGGTCAGACTGTCCATGTTTGTTCCCTGTGTTCCTCCTGATGAGTTTAATGTGTGTATTTCGTTTGTACTGCGAGTTAGTTTTGCGGGCATTGTCGTTTTTGTTGCCTACCTTTGTTGGATGTCTTCTACCGCCTACATTAAATCCACCTGCCTGCCTGCTATCACTGACTAAGCCTTAAAAATTTTGGGCTTCAGATAAAGTCTTGGCTTTCAGAATATAAAACTCATCACCAAATTGAGACGATAAATACAATCTTGAAGCTTGTAAAGGCATGAATTATGACAAGGGAGCAGTGAACACTTGTCAACCGCACTCTAGTCCTACTCAGCGCCACTCTCCCATCCTCTATGTCTCCTTGAAATAATGAATGAAAGGCTTAATGTTATATTAACAAGGCAGGGTCCAGGACAGTGGGTTTTCGTCAGGGCTGCTCATTAATGGTCGACCAAATGTTAGTCAGCCAGAAAGTCATTTGTCGTCAAGATTTTATTGGTCAAAATAAATCAAAACCTGTATGACTGGATCATGTGGGAATTTAGCAGTCAGACAGGAGTCACGTTAATCTCCAGGGCTGGTACCTGCGGTTATTCCACAGGCTAGTTAATAACATGTCGGGCAGGAAATCCAAAGTGTGGGATCATTTTGAGAAGGTGAAGGACCAACCCAAGGTGATATGTAAACTCATCTTCATTGGTCGACTACAAACATGACGTATCATGTGAAACATGGAAGTAGCTACATGCCCATTAGCCCACAGCGTCATTAACAGGCGGCTCGCTCAGTGTGTGACGTGCACTTGTAGATAAAATATAGGCCTATATTAATGAAGGTTCATTAGTACGGTTTGTATTTCTCTGTAATGTAGCACAGTGTTAACAATGTTATTGATACTATTCTTTCTCACACCCTTCAACTCAAACCACCAAAATATATCATTTAATAATTAAATTAATATCGTAAACATGCGGGCAACTAGTCGACTAATGGCCCTAAATGAGGACTATTGGTCGACATGGGAAATTTCTTAGTCGAGTGCAGCCCTAGTTTTTATCTGATTTTACAGAAACAAAAGAGCTTCTTCTAAGTGGCCCACAATTCAATCATTCTGTTCAATTTACTAAAACCAAAAGCAGCAAAGATTTAGATTTACTGGCACGATAAACAAGAGAGATAAAAAAATCTGTGACTCCCTACCTCTGAAGCAATTATAAAGTCGAACATGTGTCCATTCCCCAGTTATTTATATTCCTTTAGTCTGTCAGCGTCCACAGATCAAAAGAGTCAAAAGAGTTTTTATTAAAATTGATTTAAGTTGTGGATATTGTCACGTGAAGCCCATTGCTAACTATCTGCTAACTTTGTTCATCAAAGGAAGCCTGCAGTTCCACCCACATAAACAATATTTTCTTGTCTTTATGCACCATATTGTTGGGTAGAATTGTTTTTGTTGCTTGCTGGCCACAAAATAAAGTTTCCCCAAGCTTTTCTTTGCATTTGCCCCTGGAGTACAGCATGCGCTCCCACTTCAGAAGGACAGTGGGCTCTGTCATGTATCATAACCACCACTGTAATACAAACTTTAAAGGTCCTTTTTTCTAAATCTGGTGTGTTTTGACAATCATTCTGTAATTTAACATGTTTGGCTTGATATGTGGAGGACAAAAATGATAGTGATATTATTGGAAAGCGAAGAATCTTTTCTTTCCAACAGTGTGTAAAACTCAAAATGTGTCATAAGCTCACTGTGAATCAAAATGACATGTTGTTGCAGAATGGGATGTTGACTCTCAGTGGGATCGACGGTATCAGTGACCCTTTCACATTACAGGGAGTCCTTTGATTCCATGTCCAGATCAGTAATATCGATCAACAGAGCTTTGACTTTTCTCTGTAAGATAATACCAGTAACACTGAGTCTGCTTTCACAGGGGACATCAGATGTGGCTTTAAAATAAAGGGCAACAAAAAGTGACCTGTGACAAATCCAAACTTAAGAATGAGATCAAACAATCTCAATCAATTTTGATTTTCAGGGTCAGAGTTCACCCTGGATAGCAGTACTAAACAAATTCATGGTACGTGATAAGGCTGTATCATGTCTTAATTACAAACTGTTTACAGTTTAATATCTGGAATTTCATCCAAATGACTTTAATAAAATATTCTGCCTTACAGCACACACCAGCTATGGCTTTACGGCAGCTAGATTCTCGTAATATCACAAGATGGAGCAAGAATTGTGAGATCACAAGAGAATCCATCTCATCAGTCTTCAAGTAATACATATGTGTCTAACCCACCAGTGGTAAAAAACACCAATAGCAGCTCCAAAGGAAGTCCGCGTAGATGCTGAAATAGTATCAGTTGTTAAATCAGAACTGAAAAGTATTCTTCATTGAGAGGACAGCGAAGAAAGGAAGGTATATCTTGGTGGGAAAGATGTTATTCCTCTTCTCCTGGCAGTGACGGTGACAGACAGATGGTTCATCCAATCATTTGCCAAGCATTCTTTGAAAGTGCCTGCGGCTACATGCATACGCTTGACAAGGCCCACTTTTTTTTTCCAAGATTCAAATTTGTATTGAAGTAGCAACCCAGTTGTTTAGTATTGCACATCCATAAAGTTGGGGAAGAGACTGATTATAAGGAAAAATGATCAAAATTGAAGCAGCAAATGCTGAGGTATGATAGGTTTTAGTTTCATGGTACTCCAAAGCCACTAAATCAACATTGAATCAGACCAAAGATTTGCGACGAAATGAGTTGAAACAGGCAACTAGTTGCAATGCTCTGTTCTGCAACGTTCTAAAAACCTGCCAGTTCACGCTAATGCAACTAGATGAGACGGTGTATCATCTCTATGCAACAACTCTCTGTCCTTCTGTTCTGATTTGCAGCTTTTCAGGTTTATTTTGTGGCTGAATATAATTTGTAGCTTCTTAAAATATGAATGAGGATAGTGATAGTGAGATACTGGCTACAGCTGCGTTTGTAGTAGTGATGGAACGGCGAAAAACAAACAAAACGAACATCAGATGGACTGTATTCATCATAAATACGCCACAATAATATAAGTGAGCAGCGCCAATTAATCAGTCAGTGGGAATGTGTGTGAGGGGGCATAAGCACATGCAGCGAGCAGTAGCAGCGACCCACCGTCTGGCATTGGCACATATGAGGACGGACACGGAGGCTCGGCGAGGACGGAGCACCTGCTGCCGCAAGCAAACATGCCATCTTCAGTCACTTTGACTCGACCAGTGGACTTCACTACAAACAGGCAACGTGCCTTTCATTCTAAAGCCAGCCACCGGCAATTTGACCAGCTGAGGTGCAGTTGACACCATCAGCCAGCTTGAGTCGAGCTCAGACGGCCAGTTCACACCGCTGCAACTTTTCTCTACAACGTTCTAAAACAGTTTAGACTCATTGCGAATCTTCGGTCTGAACTGGACTTAAATGCCCCCTTCTCTCAAAGCCTTCTTTCAAAATAACCCTGTTTCAAACTTTGGAAAGCTCTCCAGAGCCACAGAATGACACAAACGATTTGACTGACTAAGCAGTAGCCTGCTGCAGGTGATGAGTAAACTGAACTTCATGTGTGTAATCGACGGTGAACCTTTTCACTTGCAAATGTGTCTTTCAGTGACCTAGAGCAAACACAGAACTCAAACTGAACTTGAAGGGAAGGTCTCTGTGTGTGTAAACTCCATCCCTGCGTAGTCCCTCAGGCCACTGATGCATCACGGTGGCATAGTGAGTAGAAAGACTATTTTTCTGCATGAACAAGCATCCGTCTGAAGTGCCTTTGAGCAGGACACCAAAAGCGGCTTTTCCATCCTGACAAGGACAAGACCAGTGATAGGCCCACCGTGGCACCGATGAAGTAAGCGGTTACTCTTAACCAGGCAAGGTTGTCCTGTGCCCCTCACAGACAGCAGGCAGTGAGTCAGACTTCAGAGTCCATCAACCCATATTAAAATCAACACAAATCGGGCCTGTCTGCCACTCACCCCATAGGATCCCAAGCTTTGTCCGCTGGACGGAAGGGCAAACACTGTCGATGCTTCACTCGAGCTGGCACGCTGCGTGGGGCGGCTGGCAGAGAGCAAGACAGAGCGACAACATTAGAGGAAACAAAGCAAAGGCAGGGGGAGAGGAAGAGGGGGGAGAGGGGGATCGGCACCAAAAGGCCGGGGGGTGTTTTGTTGGTGTGATTATGGACACTTATGTTTCATATTTTGTGTGTGTGTAGACCACTGTTCCGCAAGAGGTGTGTGTAAGAAATGTGACTCCCATGACCCCATTTATTCAGGACTCACACCATTTTTGTGTTGCGTTGCCCCAAGTACAAACCCAGCTACCACACACACAGACACACACACACACACATGCACGCACGATCAATGTCTGTCTCGTTTGATTTAGTGTTTTCCCTAAACAAAGCCCAGCCAAACTGGACTCCATCACTTTAAAGCAGCCGAGGAGAAAACCAGGCCCTTACATCACACTTCTGTGAGGCAGCCAGGCATGACGAAGACTGCAGTATTTTCAGATGGGGAGACACAAACTCTCTCTCTCTCTCTCTCTCACACACACACACACGCACACACACTATGGCCCCGGCGCTCTTTTAAGACACTACAGTAAACTAGTCAGCCCCTCTATAACGGCGCACCGTCAGTGACAAATAACAGTACTTAAAGATTCTTATGGCGTAGAGTGCAACTCGCAGAACGTTCTCTCAGTGCAGTCGAAGGTGAAGGTTAAAGCTACACTTTCTTTCACCTAGCTTCACTTTCTTTTTTTTTGTTTTCCCATTTCATGAATCCATCAGTGTCAAAGAAAATCACATGCCTGCAGAGTTACATCTTATAGGATGAGAGAATGATGTGTATGGTATAGCTACTCCTGTGTGTGTGTGACATTGATTTCAAAAGACCTGCCTTCTGTTGAAATGAACTTTGTAGTAAGCTTGATTTCCAGCAAGCAGTCTGGTTCAGTTCAGTTTGAATCAGCACACATTAGAGTGGTTATTTGTGCGTCCCCATTGTGAAAAGGTGTAGATGATACCAACAGAACAGTTCCTTCCCTTCCCAATTTTTGGTCACCCATTTGTTGCAGTCCCTGACACACTGACAGTGTACTAAGAGGTGGAGCTAGAAACACTGCAGTCCGCTGATTGGTCAATAGCGAGCAGTTGCTCTTGCTCAGGGGTGAGCTGTGGCTGGTTTTGTAGGTTATGTAATCACTGCTGTACATATCCCAACTACAACTATAAAATGAAAGGATGATTTGCTGCCTTTTCATCTTTACTAGTTAACATTTAGCAGCTATAGACCGAGAGATAATAATTCAATTCACTGGGCAACCTACCAACAACTTGCATGTTATTCAAAGCACGAGCTGACAAAGTGAATCCATCAACACATCTTAAATTTCCATTTGTCAACTTTGACCATTCCATTTGTTTTTATCATCTCTCTTGGATGACATATGCTTTAGTGATGATTGGATCTTCAACCATATATGAAAACTGCATACATTCTAATCCTCAACTGGACAGTGCTCCGGCAGCACTACGCCCCTGCTCTTGCTTGACAAGGACTCAGTGCACAAAGCCCACTACTTTTAAATATCCCATGGAGAGAGACTCTCATTCCAGCCTGTTCTATTTTGTTCTGAAAATGTTGAAGTGCAGCCCCGTTCTGTGGAGGATAAACAAGGTGCAGACTTCGCTCTGCATTACAGATGAAGAGGAAATACAGCGAGAGCTAGTAGTACTGTCTGCAGTGGAAATGCTGAATAGATCTCGGATCTAGATACATGTCGGTATGGGTTACCTACAGTACTAAAGGCACTATATCAAAAGTTTTAGGTGGGAATGCAGCTTGACAGTTAGGGTGTGACGGTACATAGTCATGTTCACGGTCACGGTTTGGTTTATATTCTGGTTTAGGAATCACGGAACAGCACAATTTTGGTACAGAGGGGAAAACAACAAATACGTTACATGTTTTTTCATTTAATTTGAACAGACAGTAGTGCAAGTGTCAAAAACAGACAGCCCTGCTGGTGACAGAGGTAACATTATGTCCACTGGTATCTTTGGTACACTCACTCGCATCTCTTATGACATGAAATAAAAAACACCAAAATATAAAGAATAACAAGAAATAAAAAACAATTCATTAGAAGGAGCATTAAAATAATTCCTCCTTTGCTAAACTTGTTTCAACATTCAAAAAACCCAAATGTTAATCATCCCAGTGATCGGCACATCTGGGCGATGCTGTCAAATGTGCATAAGCATGTTGGATGCTTTCATTCACAGCCACTACAGCAGAGGAGCAACAGCAATTCGTCTTAATCATCTTTTACACAACTCTCTCTTCATTGCTGTTGTAGCTGACCCAGAACCATCAGGCATGTCTTTCCACACTTGCCATAGTGTGACTGAGTCACATGGCAATACGCTTGTTGTGCCTCACCAACACACAGCTAGGTTTCCCGGCAGAACTTGCACTTGTGAACTTTCGTCCCACATTACATGCATCGAGCTACATACCATGTGTCCTGCGTGCAGTAGACTCTGACCCCCATACAGTGACAGTCTGGCATGAATACAACAACAAGTATCGTCCTATATGACAGTGTGTTGACTCCGCTGGTCAGTACCTTGTGCAGCTGTTATGTCATTCGTGTGTGTGTGTGTGTGCACAATATGTGTGTCTTTTTGTGTGCACTTGTGCAGTACCTGCTCTCTTAGAGTGAATCCATGCATGTGTGTGTGGGTGCACTTTGAAGGTGTGTGTGTGTGTATGTGTGTGTTTGTGTGTCCTGGCAGCACCCTGGCCTTCAGGCTCTGTGTCTTGCAATGCTGAAGAATAAAACAAGAGAACAAGACAGTAAAAAGGATGAGGCGGCGCAGTAAAGAGAAGGAGGAAGGGAGATCACTCTGACTGACGTGCAGCCGGCAGGACGGTGACAGCGATCACGGAGAACACTTAAAAACAGACATTTCACAGTCAAAGTCAAGGGCACGAGTATCATTTGAATTCTGTCGATGAAGCAAAGTACATGCCATCACATCCTGCTCATCTCCAATTTAATATTCAAAACAGGGAAAACACAAGGTTGATGACTGTGCGCACTCTGGCAAAGTGGTGAGTGGCTTCCCTTCCTCAGTCCAACAACATGCAGGTTAGATAAATTAGGGGCTTTAAATTGCTGGCAGGTGTGAGTGTTTTTATCTGTCATACTGTATTTGTCAGCCTCGTGATAGACTAACAACCTGTCCAGCATAATTTGCCTCTCACCACAATGCATGCTGGGATGGCTCCAGCCCCGCCCTGCGACCCTGAAAGGGACTGTGTAAAAACAGTTTTATGATCTACCTGCGGGATTTGCAGAGACTCGCCGTCAACGGCACATCAGTCAGAGCTTTTTTCTAAAGCTCAAACAAGCAAATAAAAGAAAATAAAACGGGTTTAAAATGTTTTGCAGGCCAGTTGAGACTGACTGAGCCCATTGTTAAAACACACATGCAGGGGATGAGCAGTAATGTCATTTCAGTGTCATTTCCTTTGAAATGATGCGTGTAAATGTATCAGACCTTTTGTCAGTTTCTCTGTCATACTCCCTTATAGTACATGCACGTTTGACAGGTAGTGCTGCCCGCCCCACAAAACTTCTCTGAAGAACTGACCAACAATCTTTTTTTCTTTAAGGGGCAGGTAGCAGACGTCCCAGCGACCTCTGCAGCTTTTTTTGCTGCATTTATGTGGTTGGAATCATCTCAAAAATTAGTTCCCCATCATATTTCACAGCTCACCTGATCCGTTTCCTCAATACATTGTCACTCCGACATCGTCACATATCGACATTTGGTCATTGACCTTGCACATCAAGATACAACGTGCAAGGTACTCTGAGTGTGTTGGTTGTTGACATTCTGGGACGCCGTTCTGCCTGTTACATGCATTGTCTTCTTTCAAAATGCACTTCTGTTTTCACAGGAAGTTTATTGTTTACATACAGTCTCCTTCAAAATAAACGCACCACGTCAGCACAATGTTTTTATTTCTTTCAACAACACACACACATGGTAAGGTTTAGGAAAAAAGAACAGGGTCTGGCTTTAGAATCTTATGGGACATGAACACTGCTCTTCCAGGTGAAAGTCCATCCACCACCCCTCCCTCCTGCCTCCTTGCGTTTCCCCCTGACGCCACTGTACATCATGCTGACATTAAAGGATGACTTTTTTCGTTAGTGTCTGACACTGCAAGTGACTGCACAAGCACTGCATTTCGACGACTTTGGAGTCAGACCAGATTGGTTTCCGTGCTTTACTTTACTTTATCAATGTGTCGCAAAACTCTGAGAAATGCATTTTTCTTTGTAGCATTGGTGACGATGATGTCAACAACAATTTTATTCAAATAGCACCTTTAAAAAGTACTGTTACAAAATGCTTCACACGCAAGAACAAATACAAATTCACAGTCAGCAAAAACAGTCACAATAAAACTGCAAAAAAATTATAAAAGTGCACCAAAAAAACAAAAACAGAAACAGCTAAAATATTGAAGAAAAGCCAGAAGGTAAAGTCTGAGTCTTAAGGGACGATTTAAAACAGGGCAGCAAAATTTCTAGTCTAAGTTCCTCAGGTAAGTTATTCCGAGGGTTTGAGCTCTAACAGCAAATGCCTTAACTGAGGAATAACTAACAAGGTCTTCTCAGAGGACCTCAGCTTACAGGATGGTAAGCAATGATTTAGAAGTTCATCCAGGTTGCTTGGTGCCTTCCATGCAGGGTATTAAAAGTCAAGACTAAAACTTGAAAATCAATTCTAAAATGGACAGACAGCCAGTGAAGGAGAGCTAAAGTAGGTGAGACGTGATCATGGTTACTAAAGTCGTGTAATCAGGTTTTGTTTAATTCATGAAAACACAACATTACCACGACCCAGATGAGAAATGTTGTTGACGACAACAACTTAACTAAACTCAAAGCTCTTGAACACGCCAAAGTCTGAAGAATGACCATCCAAGGAGCACATGAATGCACCATTTGCCTTGGCTGTCAGAGGTCTCGACTCGTGTCCAATTGAATAGATTCTGGTTAACTCACAGTAACAGGCAGTGTGAGCAGTACTTACAATAATGGCGAGAGGGAAAAGTCGGGGATTCATGAGCAACTGGGCATTTCATCCAAGAAGATTTGATCATTCATTTTCGCCCATCACTAGGGATGAGATTAAGACTGAACTACAGATCAGAGAGTGCAGCTGTTTCAGGCATAGGTGTAAGTGGCACACAGTGGACATGTCCTCCTCAATATTTAGAACATGTGCATTTGTGCAACATGAAGGTAGCAGAGGACATTTATCTTGATAAAATCAAAGACATTTACACCATAAATTGTTGCAGAAGATGCACATATTGGTGCATAAAAATTCACCAGATGCAGGAAATTAAGTGTTCGAAGCTTTACATTTTCAGAAGACAGAAGACCCTCAAAACCTCAGTTTCATTGGTGCCCCACCCAGTGTTGAAACAAAACCTACACCCTTGTTTCCAAGGTTGTTTCTCAACCTTGTCTCAGCTTGACACACAGTACATCTTAAACTCTTTTCTGCCTGGTGGAGCAACAAAGGAGGCCATCTTAACGTTTCTTTTCATTCAAACATTCCTTCATTTCACTAGTGTTCCTGCCCTCAGAGAAAATGCCAGTGCAGGTACATGCTTCGACTGAAAGAGAGCCACCTTGCTCAGCTGGTTAAGCTCCATTTTATCAGGAATACCAATTAATTCCATGCAGTGACACCTTATACACTCGACAATGACTGTTAGGAGTAAAACTATTACGACGCAGAGATGGGGACTGAATAATGAGACATTTAATGTATTACATCACCATTGTTTTGCTGCATTTCCAAACCTTTTATCTACTTTGCTTAAATGAATTTATAACAATGGAGATATTTCCATTTTGTGATAAATAGAGAAACCACATAAATCTGTCCCTCAAGTCAGGCTCATACAAATATCAATACAAAAAGTAATTAATTCAGAAATTTTCCTCGGCTGTTGCAAATGTGTCACTGATTTTATAGCGTGAAAGATTACTTCCATTCAAAAAACTCCCATTGAGATACAATGATTCTTCTGTCTCCACCAACAAGTTATAATAGCCATTTTTACACCTCATTGCGCCTGGAGGCAAAATTATGATAGTGCAGTCTTGAAAACTATTGATGCTGCTGTCTATTTAATCGGCTAGATGAATTAGTCCATTTGGAATGAGAAGAAGAGAGAGGAGAGGAGAGGAGGAGGGAGTAATGGCTTACAGAGGACCCAGTGGATGAGGAGATGGCATTGAATACTCATTTGTCTCATGGAGACTCAGACCTCAAATGACTGCATCGCACATTTGTGTGTGTGTGTGTGTGTGTGTTTCTAATGTGAAATACTGACTGACTATGAAAGGTCCAGTGTGTAAGATTTAGGGGGATTTAGTTGATTCTAGTGGCGAGGACTGCAGATTGAAACCATCTGAAACTTCTCCCTGTTAGAATTCCTGCAGTGTTCACTGATCAGGAGGTTTTTACCCTGAGCCAAATGATCTGCAGGGGTCTCTTCCTCTCCACATCAAACAGACCAGATGATTGAAACCATTTAAAAAAATGAATAAATAAAGTGGTTTCATGTTACAAATCAGTGATTCTCCCACCTTGCTTGGCACATTGCAGATCACCCTTTTGCCGAGCACCTGTAAATGTGTGTTCACCTTTCCCTTGATAACTTAATGTGAGCTCACTGTACTTCTAGACGGAAGGTGAAGCTTTTGAGTTACTGGTTCATCTATGTCCCAACTGTCACCTATGGTCATGAGTTTTCGGTAGTGACCTGAGAGAATGAAATTGTGAATAAAGGTGGCTTCCTCTGTGGGGTGGCTGGGCTCAGCCTTAGAGATCCGGAGGGAGCTCGGAGTAGAGCCGCTGCTCCTGCATGTCAAAAGGGGTCAGTTGAGGTGGTCCAGGCATCTGATCAGGATCCTCCTGGGCGACTCTGGTTAGAGGTGTTCTGGGCATGTCCCTACTGGTAGGAGGCCCCAGGGCAGACCCAGAACACTGGAGGGATTACATATCTCATCTGGCCTGGGAACGCTTCGGGGTCCCACAGGAGGAGCTGGAAAGGGTTGCTGGGGAAAGGGATGTCTGGGGTGCTTTGCTTGGCCTACTGCCCCCATGACCATCAATCCAAAGTCATCAGACACCACTATTTGGTCAATGAGTTCCATGTCAGACACAGATGAAAATCAGACATCCTTTTGTGGCAGTATGATACGCCACTGGGCAATGTCAGTTTGAAACATGTAGTTCAAGGGCCTGGAAAGTTCCTATGGGGCGGGCAGAAGGGGTGGTGAAGGGGTCAAATTACACCGGACTTTCACCCACAAGGCCGGTGTTCACTTCTCATATGAATGTAGAGCTAAACCATGATACTTCTTGCTGAACCCAACCATGTACCTTTGTTGCACAATGAAATAAACCTAAATACACTGTGTTTTACTGACATAAGTTTATTTTGAAAAAGACTACCTGAGCAGAAACTGTACATTTCCTGTGAAAAGGGAAGTGTATTTTGAAAAGACACAAAGCATGCAATAGGTGTAACCTGACACGCCATCCCAGAATGTCAACAACAGACGCACCAAGATACCTAGCACGTAATATGAAGACATGAAGGCCCACTGACCAAGTGAAGATGTATAAAGAGTTGAGAGTTAGAATGTGTTGGTGTCTTCCTCTCCAAAAAAAACACAGGAAGGTGATATAAACTGGTAAGAAGAGTGAACAAAGCAGTTTCATGTTACACATCAGTGTTTCTCCTACAATCTTTGGCATGTCAGAGATGTACCTGGTAATATGTCTTTTTTTCTCTGATATCTTAAGATCCAGACGTTCAGAGGGGTTTTACCAGGAGCCAAATTATCCACGAGGTCTCTTCCTTTTTAACACAAATGGAGATTTAAACTGAGAAAAACACAGAATTAAGCAGCTTCATGAAAACAGTCTGATTTTTTCCGACTTTGTCGTCTTGGAGGGGCGTTAAATATGTTGGCCAATGCGAAAACCCAACGTGGTAAACTCCATAGATGAGGACCTGCCTCCCTTTGTAGATAAAAGCAATTCATTCTAAGGTAACAAAAAGACAATGTTTTTTTATGTTTCTGTAATTATACACTAAAGAAAACATACTTATTATATCATATTCCATTTCTGCCAATTTATCACCCTAAATCCTACACACTCGGCCTTTAAAATTGTTGTATATTACATAAGCCCATTTATTAGTCACAATGTGAAAGACTTATCTGAATCAGGCATTATTATAGCAAAGGCTGACTGGCAAAACATGACAGATAGTTTTCCTGGAAAGAGAGAAAAGAAAAAGGGAGAAATGCTGGGCACAGAAGGGTTGGTGCAATGATGGGGCCATTGGCTGCTCACTGCATGTGTGTGTGTGCGTGTGTGTGTGTGTGTGTGTGTGAGCCACATCCTGGTCCTCCTGTGGTCATCATTCAATGCGCCACACCTGGAGCATAAGAGCCCCTCTGCTGTGGCCAAATGAACCTGCCAGAGGAGTGGAGGGACACAGGAATGGAGGACGAGAGATAAACAGGAGGGGGGAGGATCAAGGATTTAAGGGTGGGAGAATGGGGGATGTAAACTGCGCCAGGAGAGGAGGAGGAGGAGGATGCGGCCACATAGATGTGTGTTGCTAAGAGAAAATAAAAGCGTGAAATTAATAAAAGGGGAGTTGGAGATGGGAAGACGAGAGAGAGGGAGAGTCGGGGAAGGACAGCCAAATGAGAGGGAGGAGAAGGATGGAGAGGCAGTGAGATAGATGAGGGTGTTAATTTGGGGTGCAGGGACACATTGTCTCTGCAGCTTCAAGAGGATGGCGAGGGGCCACGCAGACAAATGAGGGGAAATGAAATTGAAAAAAAAGAAGAAAATAGAGAAACAAAGCAAAAGCGGAGAATGGAGGCGAGGATGAGGCCAAACTGTAATTGAAATAAGACAAAAAGCAGACAATAGAAAGAACAGGTAGGAAAACATCATTGTGTTGCTATTCAGTGGTTAATTCTGCTGTCCAGTCTGGCTCCAGTCCCAATGTATGACATCAGAGCACTACTCTGGAGGTACTCTAACATCATTCTGGCATTAAAAGGATAAAAGTTAGAACCTCCCTCCCTTCCAAACTCACTCACCCTAAAAAGCATCTTTCAAATTGTGTAGCTGGCAGAGACAGGCTGACGCAGTGTGTAATGAATCTGTGATACGGAAGCCATGAAAAGTCTTTGCAGAAAGTTTTTCTGCAGATTGATTCTCTAACTTTGGTGGGAAATGGAAACGAATGACGTGTGAGATACGAGGTTAAAGCAATAGTCGTTTGAAAGGACATCATTTTCTTACACTTATCCAAAATCTCTTACTTTTTTTGTTTGTTTGAAGAATGTTTCTCTAGACTCTCTTAAAGGAGCTGTATATGACATTCAGAGCATAGCAATTATTTAGCGTTTGATTCAGGTTGTCTGCACACGCGTAGGTAGCTGAGCTGGTGGCTAGCAGCTAATGGTGCTAACAGCCATGGGCGGATTATAATATAATTTTCACCTGGGCACAAATATGCAAAAGGCCCCACCACCTCTCCTACATAGGATTGAGACAAACAGACTTTGTGTGGTTTTGTGTCTCTTCGCATTTCCTTTACATCTCTTTGTGGTCTTTTGTGTTTCCTTTTCTTGGTCAGTGCATATTAATTTGAGGCTGCTTTCACATCTGCCCTGTTTGGTTCGGTCCAAGCGAACTCAAGTTTGTTTGCCCCCTAAGTGCGGTTTGTTTGGGCAGGTGTGAACACACCAATCGCACTTGGGTGCGCACCAAAACAATTGGACCGAGGCCTTGTTGAAGAGTAGCCGTGCAGTTTGTTAGTGGTGAGAATGTGCTCCGACCTGGATCTGAACCAACTGCAGTCACATGACACATTGTTTGGGTTAAACATGAGCATGTTACAGTCCTGGAGGATTATTAATGTGCGCCTCCTCCTGTACTGCCTTAATATGCACATTCAGCACATCCAATGCATCAAAACATTGTTTTCTAGTTGGAGCCGCGCCTCGTTTTCAAACTGTATGCTTTGACTCAAATGAACAATGACAGCAATATAGTCCACGATGAGCAGCGCTAAAATCAACCTGCGTAGTTGTCCCTCCATTGTGACATTAGAAAGTGTCACATTTATCTTGCAAGTGTACTCTTCTTCAACGTTTTGTTTACTTCCTGGATTTTTCCCACATGGAAATTCTGACCAATCAAGAGCAGCTTTCTCACACAAGGCATTTGATCTGGTCCGCAAGAGAACTCTAGGTCTGAAAGCACCCTTAGTCACATTCTGCAGCTAAAGGTCGGAGGGTCCCCCGATACTTTGGGCACGTTCGGTTATCCATCAATGCTATTAGCATGAACAGCGCTAAAGGCAACACCGCTGACAAAGCTCACGGTGTTTACCAGGAGGGAAACCGGAGGGTGGTTGCTATGCCTCTGCAACAATGCTATAGATCAGGACGTCCTTATCAGCGGTAACTGCCATATGAGTGCAGTGTAGAGCGGTGGTATACAAACACATGGGCTCACAAGCACTCACATGCATGCGCCACCAGGCCATCTACCACAGCAACAAACCCCAGAGGAGCTTGGATTACAACACACACAAATGCCATTACTCCACTATATCTTTTCACAGCAAATAGTGGTTTGCTGCTGTATTAATGCTCTGAATACCTTATATAGCTCCTTTGACTGAACAAGTAAAACATTCATTTCAACCTGACAGATGTCACCTCTGCATGAGGAGATGTTCACTCTTGAGATCTGATTATTAGCATAACAATCAAGTCTCGCTGCCGGACACCAGATGAAAACATAAAATATTTAGCTGTGTCAGTGCATTGGAGCAGCTCCTCACTGTGACAGAAATGAAGAAGGAGTGGTTTGACATGAAGTTATGATGAACCAGAGAATATTTTACTGTAGGTGATGTCACTGTCAGCTTCTATAAAGGAGGATGATCCTGGAACCTGCATAAAGATCCTGAGCCAGCCATCAGAGTGACAGAATTTCCTAACTGCCACTTAACTGTATTAAATCCTGTGCCGAAATGTGCCAATGAAATCATAAAATCTCAAATAAAATGTTGAACCTCTCAGTAAGTTGGCTTGAAGTCTTGGTGACAGAACTGAACAGAGTTAAGTGAATAGAATACTAAGTGATTTTGGTATCTGAATCACAGGTTCTGCATGTGGCGCTCAGACCACTCTTTACTTGTTATGATGTAATGGAGTAATGGTGTCCTTAGCAGAGAATCTATTCATGCTACCTCTCTGTGTGTTGTAGTCTGAGCTCTTTGTGGTTTGTTTCAGTAAACTGGTCGGACCATGTGTGCATTGGCTAGCTTATCACCACTCCTTTCTCTGCACTCATACAATGGTTTCTGTTGATATTATGACACCCTTGTTGCAGAAGTGCAGCACCCACCCTCCGGTCCCCCCCGGTTAATTCCATTAGCTCTGTCAGCACTGTTGCCATTGTGTAGCACTGTTTATGGACTTAGCACTGTTAGCTATAGCTGCCAGCTAAGTCTCCTCCATGTTGAGAACCATGTGCAACAACTCATACACTCTAAATTTCCTGTGGAGCCCCCTTAAACTCCAAACTCATACAGATGAAGACATTATAATTCTAACGTGTTTTTCTCTTGACTTGTACAACATGTCTTGACCATTTGTGATTGTTGCGCTCACTTGAATTTGCCAGTTAAGAGCCAATTAATTTGAACGTGTGGTTAATGCTCCTATGTCTCTACAATAAAAACGGTAAATAGAAGGTTGGTTTTAAAAGTTAGCAGTGTTTAAAAATAAAAATAAGAACTCTTATTGCGAAGGAGAACAATCGCCATACTTTTATTCACTGTAACTCAGTAACAAACTGGCTACTTAGTAACTTTCCTTACTGGGGAAATGCACTGGTTTCATCTTGGTCTTAAAATTGACATTTTCCATATTTGAACGATATCTGTTTGATATGAGGCATTTGGTAGCTACTTGAGATGCAAAGAGACACCTGCCCATTGAGGCACAGCATCTGATCTCGACTCGTCTCACCTGAATAGAGAATGGCGTGATGATGAAATGAGAGAAATAAGAAAGCCATCAGAGACCTTGATGAAACTGACAGATGGCAGCGCCCAGCTGAGAGGGAGAGAGAGACAGATGTTTCTCCCAGAAGGCCAGAAAGAAAGGAAGAGAGAACACATTCCTGTGGCCTGACACCAGCTGTTACCTTGACAAGAAAAGGAGAAGAAGACATGGGATGATGTCGAGGTACAGCAGAGAGAATGAGGAGGAAAAAAGAAAAAGCCTTACAGAGAAGACAAGTGAGTTTGGAAAATTTCTGCTATGAAAACATCACCTCTGGATGGTTGTGTTAGAGGAAAGAGAAGGGCTCACATCACACGGGCCTTAGCAAGACTTAGGGTCTTATCTTAGCTAGTTTCAGATCAACGCAGTAGTCATCTTCACGCCCAGCTCTTTCATTATGTAAGTGCCAGATGTACCTGTACTGTGCCCATCTGTGCGCCCATGGGCGTGTAGGTCTTCAAATGAGGTGTGGTCCAGCTCATTGTTGGCGTACTGCTATTTTGAGGCAGAAAGTGATTGCACCACTTACCAAGAAAAATCTGGTCTAGATTCAGAATGGTGCAGTGTTTTCCTGCTATCTAAAGGACGCATTATTTAAACAGTAAGACATTCATACATGTGGGGTTTCACAACTCGCGTACACTCTGCTTGATACACATACAGGGACGCATGGATGCAGTTGCATGAGGTAACACATTATCAATGTGGAAAATATAAAGTACGTTCTGTAAAATGTGAACATAGCAGAGATCAGAGCAGAGCCGCTGTCCGACTCCCCATTAAGAAAGACTCTGTGCATCTTTACACACAAAAAAAAACCAGAAACTCAGTGTGCAGAAAACCGCTTGCTACTTCACTTTGCCAAATCTTCCCTGTAAATAGCATCGCACCAGGTGCAGGTACACCTGGTTTGTAAAGGGAATCGAAGATGACTTTTTGATTGGTTGAATTTATGTTATGCCAAAAACACAGCTATGAATATGTAAGGGACCAAATACAACCCATTTGCCCCCTGCGCCTTTCTTTGCGTCCAGATTATGCACTGTTTAACAAGCAAAAATGGATTTGGACGCGCCCTAAAGGCACTTTAGACCACGCGCTATAGATTGTTTAAACAGAACCCAAAGAGGGCTCTGTGGCGCTGTAGTTAGGCAAAGCAGGGCTTTGACCTCAATGCTAACATCAGCATGCTAACATGCTCAGTGAAGCAGGAATAATGTTTGAGTTTAGCATGTTAGCATGCTAACATTTGCTAATTAGCACTTAAAGCAAACAGTTGACACTGCTGGAACTGTTAGCAAGTATTTAGCCATAAACGAAGGTCTTTTGATCTGCTGATGGTGCGAGATGAAAGTTAAAAGACAACCAACATGATTACAATTTGTCTGGACAGATACATGAATGTCTGTCGCAGCTTTCACGGCAAACTAACCAATAGTTTTTGAAATATATTTTGAGTCTGGACCAAAGTGGTAGACCACTGACTGACTAAGGCTGCCATCCCATGAGTCATGCTGTTAGCACATGTAAGAAGAATACGTGCAAAAACAGAATGTAAAAGGACCATAACAGTTTGGCCTCTTATCTGTCCCATCACAGCAGCTGAATCACACAGTCAGCAGTGAATGAGGGGACATCAGTCCTGTAATATTCTTTCCTTTATTCCACCTTTCCACTCTCTGCTTCCTCTCTTCCACATCCCCCTCTGCGACATCACACGCCTCACCTAATTACTCCCCCTGTCAGTCTCCTTGTCTCCCGCTCCCACCTCCCCGCTCTCCTCCTCACCTGCCTCAATCTGTCACCTCTGATTCTCATCAGCTGCATTTATTGGCAGGCCCAGCTCAACAACTACTACAACTGAAATCCTCTGTGTGCGGGTGTGTGTGTCTGTCCCTGCGGGTGTGTGTGATATGATTTGAGAGTGGGGGAAAAATTTGCGTGACCTGATGTGTGTGTCCTAGCTGTTCGCATCTTCTATTAAAGTTGCCAAGCACATAGGAAAGACGCTTGGCAGAATGATAAACTACAGGCGAGCTAGTGGATGAGGAAACGGGAGGAAATCACAAACACCTCCTGCTACTTCCTGTCATTCACCCCCTTTGTTTCCTGATCTCTCTCTTTCACTTATCATCCTATCAGATCCACGTTCTCTTCATCTCTTCACGCTCTGTGAGATGAGAGAAGAGTTAAGAATCTTTGGAGTGCTGTGCAGTATGTAGGAAGTACTGTACGCCCTGCAGCTGTATGTGTGTGCTTCCCCTACACACACAAACACACGCTGACATGCTGACACGCGGTAGTGGTAGGTGCTTTAAGTTTTGATGCAGGCCGCTGAGCGCTGACTCCCGTGGGTGCAGCAGCTACCCTTCAGGTGGCAACAACAAAGGTCAAAGTATTGATCATTATTCATTCTCACGAGCTCTGTGAGTTTGAGACTTTTTTTTTCTCACACACACATTTCCTCTACAGAGCTTGTCGGTCAGGGGAAGGACTGGAGTGTGATGTTACGGAACGCTGCTGACTGGATAACGCTCACTCCTACATTATCGTTGTACTGTAGGCGATACAGTAATGGATTCCAATACTGATTACTGTTCAGCCTACACATGAAAGCTGCACTAACAAATCCCACTCACATATGTGAAGTCATATGGTCATGTATACATGCCTACACAAACATGTAAACACTTATGTGGACCCCCCACTCTGCTCAGAACATATATGATGCACATTATGTAATGTGTCCCCGGGCAGGTTAATGCACATGTGTGAGTTCAGAACAGTCAGAGTCACGTGTGTGTTTACATGGACACTAATGTTCCACTAATAATCAGAATTAAAATGCCTCAATCAACATTTTTAATTGGACGACAGCCTGATCGGAAGAAATTTTTAATCAGGTTGAGAGGGGTGGTGTAAACCTCTGATAATCTGTTCTATAAAAAAATATTAGCACCGTATAACCCAGTGAATGTGTAATCTGTTCTCTCTGGTTGGAATGAAAAGATTCTCTCCTCACATTTGCCCCAGTGTGGTAACATTTGGTAACGCAGCTGGTGCATTCACCAGCTGCGTACAACATCTGTTTGTTAGTGCACCTTCTGCTGATTTTGACAGAGAATTGTTAATTAATCGTTAATGTTAGTACTCAGTGGTGTGTACAGGGTCTGGCTATTGGGCTATAGCCACGGGTCTTTTTTCTTTAGCCACTGATCTTTTTTTTTTTTACTGCCAATATACAACACAGTCTCACTCCAACCTCGTCACATATCGACGTTTGGTCATGGACCTTCCACTTCCTGATATGACATCAAAGGTACTCTGGGTGTGTTGGATGATGACGTCCTGGGACACCGTGTCAAGTTCCTTCTGTTACATGCATTGTCTTCTTTCAAGATACACTTCCGTTGTCACAGGAAGTTTACCGTTTACATGCAGTCTCTGTCAAAATAAAAGCACTACATCAGCACAACAACATGAATTGACGTGGTTTAGGCAACAAAAGCACGTAGTTAGGTTTAGGAAAAAAGAACAGGGTTTGGCTTTAGAATCTTAAGGGATACTAACACTGCTCTCCTGGGTGTAGTTAGTTTGTCTTGCACCCGTTTACCACCCCTCCCGTCTGCCCTACTTGGACTTTCGCTGCCTTAGCTTTCGTTCTTGTCCTGCCATGTTTCCTCCTGATACTGCCCAGCACCATTAAACTATAACAGCGTTTGGCCTCATATCATGTGTAACTGGACAGTGTCTCACGCCGCAAGTCACTGCCCAAGCACCGAATTCCTATGACTTTGGAGGTTGGTCCATGAGCTACCACCAGCTTTCCACTGGGCACAGTAGGGCTGAAATATACTGCCACCAAATGGCCCATGTCAAAACAGCCACCCCTATAATTTTCTATGTATAACCTCCACACCAGCAGTGGTCGAATATATAAGAGGGGACAAATAATAGAATTTGTTGTAGACAGCTTTTCGCAAAATTTATAAAGTTTCCCCTAACTCAACAACTCACAAAACGTCACAATTTTTTAAGAGAGTTTGTTTCGCTCCATGTGATAAAGGAGTGTATTGCAGTTATCGTACTCTTTAGATTGTGCCCCAAACACATTGAATCAACTAGCCCGGAAAGACCATCACAATGTAAGTAGCCAATCAGGGACTGTGCTTTAGTTTATGATGTGAAATACAGACCACAGTTTGAAGAACAGTAATGGCAGCTCCCGAAGCGACAAGCGCCAACTGTAACATTAGTAGAGTAAACACAGCAGTAAGTAAAGTTATTGCAGAAATAGAGTCAATAACAACAATCAAACAAGAACAAGAGTATGTACTCACAGAGTTTATTGGAGGAAAAGATATTTTCACCGTGTTTCTAACTGGTTTAGGCAAAAGCTTGATTTATCAACTGGCTGCGTTGGTGATGAATAAGATGTTCTCAGGTGTTTTGTTATGCTGACTGGCTGTAGGGGTTTGTCTGTCAAGGGAAGTACTCCCGCCCACTGAAAGTGTTTGGGCCAGCAGCTGCTCCAGACTGATACAGAGAACAAAACAGAATGTTGAGCTCATGTCATCAGGATGGTCCTACCAGGCTATGAATCACTTGCAAAGTAACACTGATTTATCCCATGGTTCTCCTCCAAGTCACGTTGCGTAACATTATGGTGTGACTCCAAAACAAATTACAACAGTAAACGACTCATTCATTTTACTGTAGGTGAAAACACATTTCGAAAGGCAGCTCTAGCTCTTGTTTATAAATGCTTAATGAAAGCAGTTTTGAAGTGTTCTGCTTCTACTCAATACTGACGCTAATTGCTAACAACGAATAACATTTTGAACATCACAGTTCACAATTAATTTGGGGCATAATAGTTTTTGAGGTGCACATTTTAACTTTTCATTTATTAGGATATGTGCTTAGTCAAGGCATCAAAACAGAGCTTGTTTGACAAAAGATTTTGTTGGGGAAGGGTCCACCTGGCTCCACCCTACAGAGATTAAGGCTTAGCCCCCAGTGTCCTCAAACCCTAAAATCGCTCCTGCTAGTATGTTCTTATATGAGTGCTCTGATTAACACATTTATTCTTTGCCTTAAAACAGTAGCCTTATCTAACATTGTGGGAGTCACTGGGCATAACAATTGTCTATCGCGACCATTAGCAGAAGCCTGCATATGAGAGATTTAGGTTACATGTAGCATCTACCCATAGTCTGCATGTACTTTGTAGCTACGAAAAATAACCTGGATTACGCTTACGGTATTTCAATCAGGAGACACACGTTTTTATAGTTAAAATAAAGTTTGCACATGAGAATGAAAAACGTGAAAGGTCTTTGGTGATTCAACCCCATCAAGATGGTATGATATAAGGAGGATGATGAATCCATAGTTGAATAGGGAACCAACCCGGGGTCTAGACGCTGGTGGTGGTAGAGGTGGTGAAGATGAGATGAGAGGAAGATGTGGACAAGGTGGAGAAGTGCTGATGATCTGGATGTGTAGAGGAATGAGCCTTTGTCGAGCTCGTCCTGGACTCTGGATACAAAGGCTGGAGGTGAACGGGGTGGAGGAGGGTGCGTTAATTGTACCTAAAATGACAGCTGACAGCAGCAGAGGAGAGAGCAGATTTAAAATTTTACAGTAGCATCCTGATTGGCTGATAGAGATCGTGGTAAAGTTTGATTGGATAACTAGAAGAGTGAACACCTATAGTCAGCTGATTAGAGGAAGCAGTGGGGATGGGATGGAGAGAATTGTGAATGGATGAGCACAGAGAAAGTCTTCCTGATTGAACTTGCGCTGAGCTTCATTTGCTTCTAAGTTGTATTTCCAGGTTGAACTACTTCTTCTGTACTTTCATTATTGAGTGAATCAAATTTCCTTAATAAGAATGGAAAAGAAAATGCTTCTTCTGTCATGTTTCCGGCAGGTTAGACTCTTCACAGGGTCGGACCACTTTGTGCAAGTCAAAAAACGAATCTTTTTTATCAGACAGAAGAAATATTGTCTGTTTGCGGTTGTATTATTTGCTTGTATAGGCTTTATGTGTGCCACTGTAGTGTAACAATTAGCAGATCAGAGAGGTTAATGAGAAGGCATATTTACTGAGTCATGAACTTATTGTGACAAGTACCAGTGCGTGTGTGTGTAGATGAATGAACAGGCTGAAGGGTAAGCCAGTGGCAGATAAAGTCACATTTGGAGGAGGCTTTTTGATCCGAAGCAAGCTCTGCATGAAAGCATGAGAAAATAAACTGAACATGAAATTGAATCCTGAGGTTGTTGATGCTTTTTTTTTTACCACAGAGGAGCTCAGACTGTTTTTAAAAGAACTCTTCTCTTTTCTTCTTCTCCTCTCTTCCATAAAATTTAATTAGATAAGTGGTTTTATTTGAATCAAAACATACCTCAGTGTATTAATATTTTAAGTGCCCACTGGCCGCTGTGCTCCATAGGGATTTTAAAACTTTCCATTAGCTGTATAACATCAATAACATCAACGCCAACCACTCTCTGTGGCGACATGCACTCTAAAGCCTTTGTTATAATTTAGCCCTGAGTGAATGTTTGACATTTGCCAACTAATATTTTACTATCCAAGATGTACAGGTGAGTTTGTCTGTGGCTTTTGTTACTGAAGACCTTCATTCTGCAGAGCGAACAGTGATAGCGAGCCATTCTTCGAAAGATTTATTACGCCTGTTTCCCCAGAAGTCATGAATGATGCAGTTTGTTCAAAGGCTCGGCGACACCTCACCCAAACTGCTCAATTATAACCGCACTCTGCTGCTATCTGCTCCATAAAATGCACCGCAGCTAGTTGTGGGGGAATTCATTTTAATCCAGGAATTAAAATGAAACCAATTTCTCTTTTTGCACGGCGTAAAATGAAACACGGCGTGACGTTTTCTCGTTACAATATGATAAGAGGACTTTGCATTTCGGGGCTGCACTGGGGGAGAAAAAAATCCATCATTTGCATGACTTCATTAAACCATCTTTACTGTTACTGCTGCTGCGTATAATGATGGCACCAATGGCTCAAAGTGCAGGTTGAGTGAGTGCTCTTTCATATAATCAGATCATACTGCTGCTGTAGGTGTGCACTTAATAAGTCTAACAAGTCAAGCCGCTGTGGGACATTAGCAGGGACTAGATCGATGCACATGAGATGCCAGTGCATTAACCTGACTTAATTATAGTGTCTTTCTCTCTAGTGACAAACCCCATCTTTGCCTCCCTGTAACACACTGATACACGCATACACTCAACTGCCAGTTTATTAGGTACACCCCAGCTTGCATTTCTGTGTGGGGCCCATGTGGGTTAAAAATGAGTTGAAGAATGGACCCTATATGGGATTGTCCACGGAGTCAACAATGGCCCCATGCCCGATTTCCCACATGGTTTACTTTACCCATGTGGGCTCCAGATAAGATTCCCATGTTGGCTCCATACTCACTTGGTACCTAGGTAGCTCTAGCATTACCCATGTGTGGCCCATTTGGGTAAAACCCATCTATATAGGCAATTGGCATGGAACCATTATTGAATTTGTGGACAAACCCGTATAGAGCCTGTTTTTCAGCCCATTTACTTCCCACATGGGCCCCACAGGCTAACATTGTCTGGGACCTAGCTAACGTTCATGCAGTATAATACGACTGTCCAGCAATAAAAACCTACCTTTGCATGATAATGCTCAATTTTAGAGAGGAGTTGGTTCAACTTTACGGCTATTTTGGAGGCTAGAGTGTTCAGTGCAGTTGAATAGCAATGCTACCCACTTCTACTAATGACAGCAGGCTAAATAACCCGAGAGGGGGACTGCCCATTGTTCTGATGGACCAAAATTCTTAAGCCCTGTTAGCCTGTAAAATGTGCCATTAGACCGAAAGACCATTTCTCTGACTGCCTGTATTCTAAAAACAAATGCCCATTACTCCAAAATCCTGTTTCGCCCACTCTGAATGCACACGCCAAGCAGTTAGACAACCCAGTCACCGGAAAAGAAAATTGCATTGTACATTTCTGTAAAACACGGAGATGTTACATTTGACAACAATGCTGTAGTGAATGTTTGGTCAAGTTTAGACACAAAAAACACTTGGTTATGGTGAGGAAAAGATCATGTTCTGGTTTAAAAAATCCAAGACGTGGCACAAAAGTCATGGAAAGGCATAGACGGGTTGGTGAAAAACACCTGGATTTGGCAGCTATAACACCCCTGGGAAACTTAAACTAACTGCAAGGAGGTGCATATTCTCAGAGAAACAGGGCCTCAGAGTAATGGGCATTTATTTTGCAGATTAAAGGCTAGGGTTAAGCAGAGTGCTTGGATGAAGCAAGTATCCAGATAATGTCCTTTTTACAAATATGAGTATCATCAGGATAAAATGTTTCAAAATCCGTATTCCTGATGAAGGAAAATCCTCCTTTGGGTTGCCATGTTCAGTCCTTTACTCTTGTGACCAAAATAATCCAAAGCTCAACCTTGAGATTGTTCAGTAAATAGTTTTATAATAAATATAGCAACTTCTGATCAAACCATATCAATATCAGGTGTAAAATAATAACTTCTGGTTCTGCCCCACCCATTTCCAATTGAAGCCACACCCACATCCAATTCACACCCTACCTATTTTGCATACTCATACAGACACAGATAATTTAGTGGGTTGCACAGATACAAATACAGATACAGTTATAGATACAGATATGGTTTACTCGCTCATCCCTTTTATGGGGTTTCGGCAAAATGGGTTTTCAGTCCAAGAGACTGGAGGGTGGCCTGCATGTTTCTGCAGCAAGGCCTTGCGCCATCAGGAAGCTGTTACCAGCAGTAATTGTGAATGAGTGGCGTTGCTACTTCCCACTGTCCATGAGCTACCACCAGTTCTCCAAAAGGCCAAAATATATTGTCACCAAATGGCCACAAAGTTTCCCCTAACTCAACAACAACTCAACAACTCACAAAAATATTTTAGGGAGTTTTGTACTATGTCCCTCACTGCTGCTAGCTAGCTCCCAGCCGACCTGGGTGGCGTGCAGTGCCAAGCAGCCAAGGCTAACGTGAGCTAACCAGTGATGATTGAGGGTGCTAAGTTTCTGCATGTGAACACAGCTAGTCACCTACATAAAACACATAAAAGGCAAAACATACAGATCACAAATCATTTTGAAACGCAGCATTAAAGCTCACTGAGCCAATGGAGCGCCAGACTAAAATGAAAGGCCTCTTGTATTTCACCTCATTGTGCATTTTTTTTTCTTTAAAATGAATAGGTTAGGCACCAGTTGATGGGTGATGGTGACATCTCTACATAGATTCAGCCATACATTCACAAATGTGCACTCATATGGGCATGAATAAATGAGCTCAGAATAAACGGAAGACACACTTGCATTCACACACACACACACACACACACACACACACACACACACACACACACACACACACACACACACACAGACCCTTAATTAATGTACACTAATGACTTTAATTTGTCGTTGAATTGATTGATGGATATAATGATAGAGGTCCTTCCTTTCTAACTTTCAAACTGGCAAAGTGTTGTCCGGAAGAATCCTTCACCCGCATGAGTCCTTGACTGAAATTAGACTTCAACTGCAATGCGGCTGGCTTTCACACCGCACTGTTAGCCAGTTAGCATAATGTGTGTTAATGGACCATCCACTTAGGAATGACTCTTAAACCTATACAGCCCATAAAGAGCAAATAAAGTCAGACATCTGCAGGATGAGAGCGAGCAGAGCAGGTGCTGTTTTTTCCACAAACGCCGGTCTTGTTATCGCCCTAATGTTTTTATAATGTGCAGCATTTAGTCGTGTGGTGACACCAAGTCGCCCTTGGATTAACAAAAGGAAGACATGAACGTCAGGCCGTCTGTGACAGACAGTCGTTGTTGGTTATTATCATAATGTGCAGATGTGGCCATGTGCCGCTGCTGTAATTCAAGCTTGAGAGGATTTAAGGGTGGAATAATCTTCAGAGATTTTCTCTTTTTTATTGCCTGACACTAGTGATTTGTTGGAATTCGATATACTTTCCAGCCAACACCCCACACATACCAATACATTTCCCTGTACGCACACCGAACCTCAAGGTCAAATGCTTCTTTGTTCATTTTTAGAATATGCATGTGTGTAGCATGTGTGTAGCTCCACTGGATGTGTGCACATTTGCATACTTACATGTATTTGCTGTGTAGGTGTTTGCAACTGAGAGTAGGAGGGGGTTACATGTAACGTGTATGCAGGAGTGTGTGAGTGTGTGTATTCTTCCTCTCATCTTTGTTTTCTTTAAATGTTGTAAAGCTCCTGTTGTTCATAGATATTAAGAAATGAAACTTTTCAATTAAGCTTCACTGACTGTCATTCAGGCTAATGCACATGTGACTTCAGATCAATATATCCACCTGTAATGTTGTTATAGGATGTAAGAACCATAACTCAGACATTAAAGGCACAATTTGCGACTTCCCTTCAGCACTGTTTCTACTCACGTGTCATATTACTTTTATTTCCATCCACATGGAGCTCAAATTTTAATCAACTTTTAAGAAAATCTACAAAAGAAAATGCAAATCTATGTACTTTTCCATCCACAACTGTGATGCAAATATTAGGAGTTGGTTCATTGAGATAAGCACTAGGTGGCGCTAATTCTCCAGTCAGGTGCCGCTGAAGAAGAGGAGGGTGCAGCGAGATGATATAAGATGGGTCCTACAGAGGTTAGGCAAGACCCCTTGCTAGCATTCAGCGATCATACATTGGAATGGGCTAGCGAGTGCCTAGGTGTGCATCACTGGAGAGGCTCCGCCTTCAATTCATGCAAATCATGTGCAAGGAATTGTGGGTACTTCATGTTGCTGAGGATACACACATGCATCCTTGAAAATTCTCTGAAGAAAGGACTTGGTCCCCAGTAGGATCCTTTTTTTTGTGGTTATTAAAGGTTTTATTGTTATTTCTTTCTTAGAAAGAATAGGAAATAAACAAGAAAGAACAAAACAAAACAGTACAAAGCAAACAGTAATCAATAAAAGGGATGTAACATACATTGACTCTCATACATCCATTGTGTATTTAAACTGGGGATTACTGGTTAAAAAAAGTATAAGAACAGTGTCTCAGTGGTCTTCTAGCCCCTTATCAAAGTGTTTTAACAGGCAGGCTGCCCGTTCCATGTGTAGTAAGAAGAAGTAAGTTTAAGTTTAGTAAGAATTCGAGGGTCCTTGACATTGGAATAGTCCTTTGGCAGGATTCAATGACGAAGCCTTCTTAAAATTCAGCTGTTGCAGGATCCTTCCTTGAATTTAAGAAGCACGTTCATGAGCTAAAGCACAAGTCAGCATTTCAGTTATACTGGAAACAGACATTTAGTTTGGTGGCATCAGAGGATGTGGGCAAAAGTCCAAATTAATTGCCCAGTTTGTGGCAAATTTGAGAGCAAGGCCGATAAAATGGGGCCGTTTTTCAGAAGCATGTCAAGTTTCCGAAAAGGTCACAACTTGTCGACTGACCTTTGTCTTTGCTGTTATTTGATAACGGCTAATAAAAAAAATATTCATATACAGGCAAATAAAAAGTGACTTTGGGCAAGCTGAAAAAAAAAACACAATCTTGAACCTTGACACATAGTTTATGCACTGAATGTTTCCATTCCACTTAGTACTGTTTACCTTTTATTAATACACCAAATATTCTACCCTCTCGAATCCTAAAAACTTTTTTGTGATATTTCAAGTTTTTTTTTTTAATCAAAACTTTGGTATTTTCCACTCAGGGACACTTGCGCACAAAGACAGGTGGACATAAATGCATCTGACTTCACAGGATTGTGTTTGCACAATGGATAGGCCCAATATTTGGCATTTATGATCTCAATTATGGCATAAAAATCTGAATATAAAATGAGCCATGTAGTTGTGTTACAGTATGGTTTTGTTTTGTTGTCTGAAAAATATAAAGTTGATACTGAAAATATTACTTCACCTTTCAAAAAATATAAAATGTTGAACTGATTAAAAGATTTTGAATTACTTATCAGAAATATTTTTTTAATTATTTAATCATGAAATCTTTTTGGTTCAAATTAATACAATATTTTATTTTTCCTTGTAAACTTCCTTTTCTTCTAAAAGCTGTTTATCTTATTCTATCTTTCAGGAGCATTTTCCATTTTCTCCCATTCCAGGCAAAAATACATTTGAATGACATCACCTAAATTAAACTGCTAAACACAAAATTAGTGAGCTGCGATGTTACTGGAGATAAGGTTGGTAGTTATCTCATGTGCCATGTTTTGTTTTACTTCCGGCCTTTGTCTTTTTCCCGCCTGTTTCCTGTCACACCTGCGTGTCATTAGGTAATTAGTCCTGTGAGTATTTAGCCTGCGTGCTTTCCCTGTGTCAGTTGTCAGGTTGTCTGCATCTGCTGCTGGTGTCCCTCATGATCCTTAAATTATTCTGCCTTATTCCTAGTTTAGTTGTCTTGCATTTTTCCTGGCACTTTGATTTTGTTTTCAGACAGTTTCTTCAGTTTTTGTTGCCTGCTTGGTTTTGTTCTCTGCACCAGCTTTGACATTAGAGCCCACAATCATCCTGTCTGACTGGTGTATCTGCATTTGGGTCCTCCTCTTTGAGCTGTGAAATGTGACGGTGCACCTCCTCTAGGGACGCCAGTGACCCTCAGTAAACCCTCACAAACCCTCAGCTGCAAGATGGGCTCAAACCCTTCAGAGTCCATCTTGTCTCACAAACACTTCCTCTTAGTATTTCTTCAACGTCTGTTTTCCCAATGATTTAAAAAGAAAAAAAAAAGCCTGTAGAAACTTTTCTTAACTTGGTTAAAAACTTTTGTCCGTCTTTCTTCTCTCTGTCTGTGTCTCTGAATACTCATCGACTCTCATAACACGGTGTTGGAACTCATATTGCTTCTGAAGTCAGTCTCAACTATTCCCAGACACCTGTTGCCGGGGTTCACACTATTCTGCCAGCCAAGGCCGGCACCAGATACTGTGTGAATAACCCCCCTCACAGACACACACTTGAAAGGACATGATTTAGATAGCATATTAAATTGGAGAGGACTATTTGGATGATTTCCATCACCATGATCTGACTGCTCCTTCTATTCACCCCAGAGTCTAACATGTATAAATGTCACCACATCCCCAGATCCTGACAGCATAGTAAGGAAGATGGCAAAATCTATAAAAATTTGACAAGTTGTAGAAGAATGCTCTTTAATGAGAAGCTATGCATGTCGTAGTGACACTAATATTCTTTATTGTGTGTATTTTCAAACTCAGCACACAAGTCTCAAGTCTCAGCCTGATAATGCCTACCATACACTAAGAGACTTTGACTTTGAAATAACCTCAAGTCTGATACCGTCTCACATCCAGCAGGGTCACCATTTGCAAGACTACAACTAGATTTCTTTTGAGATTATTTCCCGTTCTGCTCCCAGTGGAAAATATTACGCCAAACTCCCTTTTAAGAATTACTACATATTATCAATTCCCTCTGTGTCTGCAAAGACACATAACTCTAGAATTACAAGATAAAGGCGTCATATGTCAACAGTATTCTTCAATTTGGTATCAATAAAATTCATACAGATAAATTGTATTTGCTTACAAACCTCACATTTTGGATCTTGTTGCTTCAACTCGCCACCAGCCTCTGTTGGTTAGCTGTGCTATTTTAGTGGGAGGAGACTGTTGGAAAAAGAGGCGAACCTTCAAAAATGAGGATTTCTCACTAAAATTAGAGCTGGTTTGTGGATCAGATACACACCGAATTCAATACCAACTCTTGTTCACTCCAAAACTCCACCAGTTTCTTCTTTTTATCCACAGTACAAGACTTGTTCAAGTTCTTGCAACTCCGTCGTGCCCTCTCCATGTTCACTGTCTACCCACTTTGCTGCTTCCTGTTTGGCGCTGGAAAGAGCACAGCTATTGGTTGTTGGCATAAATGCACTACGTTGGTACAACAATGCGAATCAACGTTTTTTTCCTTCAACAACAAGCACACATGGTTGGGTTTCGGCAATAAAAGCACGTGGTTAGATTTAGGAAAAAAGGTTTGGCTTTAGAATCTTACCGGACGGGAACACCGCCCTCTCGGGTGAAAGTCGATGTTTGTTGGACCCACCTACCACCCAGTTAAAGGATACCGTTTTTCATTGGTTTCTGACGCCGCAAAGTACTGCACAAGTGCCGGATTTCAACGACTTCGGAGTGAGATCGGGTGTCCTACATAGGGAGCAGACCCTCGTCTATAGTCATTGCCATATGCACTTTTGGGTCTATGCAGAAGGCCAGAATGGACAAACCAAACACTGACTATAGATTTTTGTGTTTTTGCATCCATCCATCGTAATTAGCGGCCCCCATTTGTTTTTGAGAAGGAGACACCTCTGCAAAAAATTTGGCTCCTGGTAAAAACCTCCTGAACAATGAACACTGAAGGAATCTGAACCAGGAGAAGTTTCAGCTGCAATTCTGAATCTGCAATTCTACCCACTAGATGGTACTAAATCACCCTAAATCTTACACAAGAGACCATTAAGACAGTTCGGACTGAGTTTTATAACCAACTACTTCAACTGTATGAGATCACGAGAGCGCGCCACAACTCTATCAAAACTCTCATGGTTTTATTCTGGCATTAGAAATTCGTCTGCCATAGTGAAATTGCTTTAAGTCGTTTGGTGTCAGGCCAGCAGCGAGACATCTCATTGTCATAATCACAATGACAGTGCAGATGAAATGATGATAGCGCTAAAGATGAAATTATTAAAGGTGCTGTTAAAGATGACAACCGACACTTTATGGCTTGGATAGTTCCAGCACTGGCCTGAGAGATCTCATCTTCCAGCACTATCCAGAGCAATGCACAGACTCATGGAAAGATGCCTGAGAATCTTAAGTCATCACCCTCATATATCTTCCTCCTTTTAAATCACATTCAACAAATCCTCTTTTCCTCTATGCAGCCTTTTGCCTCCATTTTTCGTCATCCTATCTTCTTTCTGCCAGGGTGTCGTTCCTCTGTGTGTATATGGACAGGTCAATCCGTCTTTCTGTCCTCTAAGTCTCTTGGTATCTCTGTACTTCTGCTATCTGCAGGCCCTGCAGCAGGTCTTTTGCATCTTAAAGACCTGATTATATAGTGTTAGAGGTGCTGAATGCTTTAACGTTTATGCAGAAAGAGCAATGATTAAGCAGGTGGATCCTGCTGCACGAGCATCAGGCAAACATACAGACATTGGACACACTTACACAGAAACAGACAGCAGAGGAGATTGGATTGGATTTCCTATTAAGAGGTGAATCATTCCTCTTCTCTCCTGTCTCATTCTCATTTTTGCTGTCAAGTATTATGTCCCCCTCACCCCCCTCAATCTATCTATCTATCTATCTATCTATCTATCTATCTATCTATCTAGTCCCACCCCTCTGCTCAGCATGTGACATATTTTCCATTCTTCTTTTATTCTCTGTCTCTTTATTTTTTCATTCATCTCTGCCTTTCATGTTTCCCTCGCCATTCTTAGTCCACTCTTTTTTTCACTCTGCATCTTTTCAGTGTGAGAGAGGGACAGATGGAAAAATAACTGCTGAGACAGAGTAATGTAATAGCGCTTGTGGAGGACAGGGATGATGCCATATAACAGCTCCTTTTCTCTCTGTGTCTCTCTCCCTCTCTCTCAGACACCTGTGAGTGTGTGTCATGATACATTTAGAAAAAGAGTGCCTTTGTGTATTGACATTTCATGTATTTACATATTATTTTGGACTACCTTCAGTTGTTTTTATGGATTTTATGGTCCTTGCAATGGCTGACACAACACATATTGTTGATTTGTTGATGGTATAGTGTAAAATGTTTTATTTCCTCCCAGTTTTGGCATAGTGAAACATCCCCACATGGCCCATGATATTATTTACGTAGAAACATCACATTAAAATCTTAGAGCATGCTTTAAATCGAATGTTTTTTTCTTCAGAATTACTCTCCTATTGTCCCGGTGAGATCTACTTGCACTGAAGTTTGTCCCTATCAGCATTTGTTCCATGCAATCTCATTCTTTGTTATGTCTTTCTCCCTCTATCATGTCCGTGTCTATCATGTCTGTCACTTTGCACAAACTTCAGCACTTTACGCTGCTCCGAACTAAATAAATCAAGCAGACTGGCTTTCTCTGAATGAAAAACCTTGTCAAAGAAAGATGCTGATGGTGTAACTTTGCTCTAAATGCATAATATGATCAGATGCTAAGAGAAAGCCATCCTGCTGCGTGAAGACAGCCTGCACATTGCTGAGGACAAGTAAAGTCAAAGACCTGCAACCTCAGTTACCATCATATGCTGTTACGGCATTTAGCAGATGTTCCTATCCAGTGACTGGATAAGAACATCTGCTGATTAATAAAGGAATAACAAATGCCTCAGTATTTTTTCTATAGTAGCCAAGCGCAAGGTGCGAAGCAAATGTAGAGTTGAATTAGTGCAGCGGTATGTGGAGTATGAGCTAATATAAGTGTTGTAAACTGCAGTCAAGCAGCTAACAATGTGTATGTATGACTGACAGAACCTTTTTCTAAATAATGAGGAAAGTGTTGAGCTATGAGAAGGTTGACCTTGTGGTTAGAGATAAGTGAAGGATAGAGGACTAAAGGAAATGAGAATAACAAACTAAGGATCAAGGTTATAGTAGGTGTCATCCAATATTAATCATCCACTGATGCTACAATCCATTCCATATGATAATAGACCTTCTTTCTTATGATGCGGTAAGATGGTTGTCAAGGATAATCCTAGAGTTTTGCTTAGGGCAGGTCTTCCAAAGGAAGAAGGAGGTCATAAAGGACAGATAGATATTTCAGTCAGGTATACTCAGATACATGTTTTAGCCTTGAAAAGAAGAAGTAGAGTAGAGTGTCATCTGCAAAGCAGGGCAGTGGATTGTCCTATATAGAAGAATGTCACCCACATAGATGACATTAAAGACATGGCAACAACATGGTAGGATTTAATTTCTGAGGCGTGTGTTTCTGAATCACATACTTTTTCTTTATACTTTTAACAGGCACTGCAGCTGCCCTCAAAAAGTACATACTGTACTGCACACAATCGGGACATTCTACCTTTTCATTACATTGCACCCTGAACTGTGGCCCTCTTTCATTTATGTTACCTTGGAGACAAAACAAAATGCTGTTTGCCAAGCTAGCCAGAGATGGAGGTCAACCAGGAGAGCTCTGCTTTTGTTAGTTTGCAGTGTATGTAGATTTAACTATTACGTTATTAGTAGATATTATTATATTTACAAATGAGTGATTTTAAATCATAAACCGACTTGCACTTGTAGAGCCCCTTTCTAGTCTTCCGACCACTCAAAGTGCTGTTACACTTCCTAATACATTCACACACACATTCATACACTGGTGGCTGAGGCCACCGTACAAGTTGCCACCTGCTACCCAGTTAAACATTCACAAGCACTCATACACCAATGGACAATCATCTGGAGCAATTTGGGCTTCAGTATCTTGCCCAAGGATACTTAAAATGCAGACTGGAGGACTTGATCTTCCGATTAGTGGATGACCTGCTCTACACTCCTGAGCCAACGCTGCTCCAACTATTTGTTATTTTGGATAGCATGCCAATGTTCCGAAAGCGAAAGTGATGGTCATGCCGGCTCAGTTTGTACACAGCTATTGATTCGTTTCTTTTACTATCTCCGCTGCTGAGTGAAAGGTGGGATGACTGTGTCCCCTTACAGTGTACCTACCTTCAATACAAAGAGGCAAGGCAGAATAATGGCGCAACATGCCTTAAACAGACAGTGTAAAAAAAGGGGCCTGGATCATAAAGGAACCATGACAATGTCTGCAAGAATATCAGAGAGGAAGTGATGATTGACAGTGTCAAAAACAACAGATATATTGAGCAAGACAAAAAGTCTGAGTGGTCTAGAGAAGGTGAATGGGAGAGAAGACAAACAAGGTTGAACAGAGAGGATGGATACACTGCGGCCAAATGTAACAATTTGTGATATCTAGGTATTTTGTCACATTTCTGGCACATCCATGCATGGTTCTTGAGAGAACAAAATCAAAATGTGCAGAGACCAGATGGCCAGAAACACACATCCTGTGTCTCTCTCTGTCTCTTGATACTACCCTCAAAGAGGTTCCCAATGTGTCTGCATTATGTTGGCTTACCTGGACTCAGATTCAAAGGCATCTCTGTCTGTCCTGTCTCTTGCCTCTTCTTATTTGCATCACTCGTTCTCTCTTCTTTTCCTCCCTGGAATTTGTTTTATCTTCTTAGTTGATCCCAAGAATAACTTCCCTTTGTCCTTAGTTACAGGATGTAATGTAAATGTAATCCCATGTGTTACTCAAAACCTGTGCAGGAAAAAGTTAGACCCGAAGTTCGTATAGTGTGTAAAATGAGGACAATGTGGAATTAGTAGTGTTATAAATAGTCTAAAATAACAAGAATCACATGTGTTGAAGTCTAAATTTGCAACAAATTTTAACGTGGATCGCCCCCTTTGGACTGGGAGAGAGTTACTGTCCCAAGTAAAGTTCAAGTAGCTCTTGTTCATGAGTGAAGGTAAAGTGAAGCATGAGGTGGATGGGCGGCGTCTGCAGGGATGCGGTCATTGCACCAGACCATCATGGTGAAGAGGAAGCTAGAAGGCAAGCTCTCAATTTACTGGTCCGTCTTTGTCCTAATCCTGACCTACAGACATGAGCTCTTGGTAGTGACCAAAAGAATGAGATTGTGGCTACAAGCAGCTTAAATCAGTTTCCTCTGTAATGGCTGGGCTCAGCCTTAGAGACAAGGTAAGGAGCTCAGACATCTTGAGGGAGCTTGGAGTAGATCTACTGCAACTTTACATCCAAACGGTCAGTTGATGTAGTTCGGGTGTCTGATCGGGATGCCTCTGAGGCTCCTCCTGTTAGAGGTTTTCTGAACATACTAACTGGTAGGAGACCCTGGGGTAGACCCAGAACACACTGGAAGAATTATATAAATCATCTGATCTGGAAACACCTCAGGAACTTTCAGGAAGAGCTGGAAAGCGTTGCTAGGGAGAGGGATTTCTGAAGTTCCTTGCCCTCTCAACCTAGCCCCAGACAAGTGGATGAAAATGAATGAATTAATGGAATTTTAACACATTAAATTTTGGATTAGGCTCCATGTTTGTTCTTAGAAACAAACACTCGATTATCATTTGACTAACGGCATTGAAGTGGAATACCCTCTGGAGAATTTCAGAATGAGCAGTGCCTGTTTGCGTGATAAACGATAGATCTGGTAATGGTTTGCATGACTGCTAAGAAAGCCCCAGAGGCAAATAATGCGCACTGTGAATGAACCAGTGAGGAATGTTGTAATTTTCGTCATTAATAAGCCAGTCAGTAAGCACACACATCATTTGAAACAAGCTCAAACAAACCATTATGAGCAAGAGTCCCAGAAGTATTTACACAAGCCAGAAGTCTTTTTGATGATGGTGAAGTGAAAATAATCAAAAAACTGAAGCAGTGGGAGAACTGGGACTGGAATTCTGATGCTTTTTGTTATGAAGGAGTTTGATTATTAAGTATGCCATATTGTCATTGATAAGAGCATAGAAGAAAAAAAAAGTAGGAGAGGTTTCCATCTTTATCTGCGGTTTTTCTTGTCAGACAATATTCAGGCCTTGCTTGAGATGTAACCTTACTCATGATGTGAAAATTCTTTTTCTTATTTTCAGTCATTTTGCTTTCTCCTCCGTACCCTCCACCGCTGTCCATGCCCCATCTAACATCGACACTCCCTGGTGAGAAACATTGTCAACCTCTAGTCCCTCTACCACTTCACTGGCCACATCCCTTCCTTTTTACTTTTCCCTTTTGCTCTGTCTGCATTCCTCTTAATCTCCCCTTTGCCATTCCTCTTTTAATTTCTCCTCTTTCATCGTACACCTCTAACTCCCCTCCTGGCTCTGGTTGTCACTACTCCATCACCTCCTTCTCTCTATTCCCTTCTTCCTCCCATCCCCCTGCTGAGCCCCCCGTCAGCCCAAAGAGAACTGCAAGAAGCACCCTGGGACATCATGGTGTCAAGGCAACCCCCTCTGCGGCCCTTATAAATTTAGACGACTGTGCGAGCAAATGCATAGTAAGAAGGAGAGAACACTTGTCACAAGGTTGCATCAAATTTAGATAAGAGATGAAAGAGAAAGGGCATGGAATAGTTAAAAAGATTTAGGACTTTGAAGGGAAGGTTTGTGAATTGGACTGGGAGTGAGGTCCCTGTGCAGTTATGCCAAGGGGAATACAGAGCAGAGGACAGAAAGAGACAAAGAGAACAGGAGAGAATGAAACGTACGTTTCATAGAGCTACGCAGATCAACCAGTCCTCATACCTTAATGACAAATGTGTAGCAAAATGACCCATATGATTGTTCCCTAAATAACTTGTATGAATTTGAGATACTGTGGTTGAGACCAATGAGTGCATATAAAGATGGATGATGTGTCTCTATTTCCTCCCACTGTACAAAAGTGAAGCCAAAATATCCTGAATACAGCCACTACCTTCATACGCTGGTGACGTCATTTGGAGCCAGAGTCTAAGCCCTGGATGTATTAAGAGATTTTAATTCAGAAGTTGTGTCGAGCTCCCGTTCATTCCTATGAAAGTTGCTCAGTGGAGCATGAAGCCAAAAAAGCTCCTTTTCTGCAATATGAAATGACCCGAATGATCGGTGCTGCCTCCGCATCATTGGGTTCATAGAGCTGGCACATTAGAGGCTAACAGCCGCTGAGCATGGCCAAGCACAACCAAGTGTTTTTTTTTAGATTGCCCTATATCCCATCTAGTAACATGGAGGGGGCCAGGTTTATGACCTATACTGCAGTCAGCCATTAGTGGGTGATCTTGATGTTTTGGGGAGCCTTACTGTCGTCCATTTTTTATTATACAGTCAGTGGTTGAGACTCCTGAGAAAAGCCAATCATTACTCAAACACTGAGATGGCTTTGTCAGTAAACATCATCGTAAGTCATCTTAAGTATTTGCTCCAGTGACCCATCCTGTCATTTTTCTAGTGAGGACAGTCCCCTGGCATGCAAGAGCTTTTATAAAACATTTCACGATTAAGTTACAAAGACAATAAATCTCTGCCACCTTCAAGACGATTCTGGCTAAAAAAAACATCCAATATCAATAAAACATCTATCATAAAATTGATAGCTGTCTCATAAATACAGTACCTTGTCAGTAACCGAGGTACCAGCTGTTGTTAAAAGTTGCTCCACAGCGGAGAACACCCGTTCATTTTTAATGGCTCATACACATTCACGCCATTCTCCGCAGTCCAAGGCTGCAGACATTCACAACACGAACAGAGACTCAGGAACACATCAATCCATCCATCCCAAGAAAACTTGTTTATGGCTTGCGTGTACAGACAGTAGCCCTTAAGTCCTGTATCTGTTTCTCAAAACCAAACGCTTCCTGAAGGTCAGTGTGAGAGGCACCTCAGTGAAACCACTGGTGGAAACAGCTGATGCTTGCTGTGATCTATAATCACTTTGCAACTATAAGTGAGCCTCAGGGAAGATTCCTGGGCAGGGAGCGCTGCACTGTCCCAGAGGGATATATAGCCTGACTGTGCCAGAGTGTTTTATTGTTGAGGTTGACGATAAAGAGCCATGAGGCCCCTTGCATATTCTTTCTTTGCAGAGTGTAGTCTGCATAGCGGACCATATAGGCTTCCTGGGTCTCTGCACATCTTAGTCTAGCTATTGATTTCACATTATACCCACATCCAAAGTCTACAAACTTTTTGTTTAATTCAACTCCTGAGGTAAAATGGGCAAAAAGAGAGGCAAACTTTGAGAGTATCGAAGGTTAACATTTCTAATGAGCTTACTATTCACAGTAGTGACCCATTGATGTATAAGGAGAACTGGATACAACATTGCTCCGTTGCTCAATGGCGCATGAATCCAAAAAAGTTTGACTTCCTTGTATAAATTGTCCAGATCTTCCACTCTGCTTCCGTAGCTTAGGGCCCACAGATCAGGCGCACTAGAGACTTTGTTGGCCGAGCCACTAACTTCTGCTCGGCCGGGCATAACTTGAATGGTATCAAATGATTTAATACTGCAGCTCTTCTAGACTTTTGGGATGTTATCGGACCAAATGGACCAAACCTGAATCAACCCATACCAGGGGTTGTAATGTTTAAAAATGTTTAAAAAAATGTATCCACTAATTTACAAATGTCTTTTCTACAATTTATGTCCATGGGAAAAGGTCTTTTTGGCTCAATGGCATCACGTCATTTACCTGCAATTTGTAATTCCAAAGTCTGGCAATAACTTTCAAACTGACTTTAAAGCCTGGTGCTGTTCCTGGGGTGGTAAGCCAGTTGAGGCCAGAGAGCACACCCTAATTAACTAGGTAACATTAATTTGTGTAGTTACAGTTTAAAAAAAGACCAATTCACAACCTGCCAATCTGTAAAGGCTTGAGTCTATGCTCATTTTCCTTAAGAGTTTAAGTTAACGTTTGCAGCCCTGCCCTACTCCTTATGCTATGTTCACACCACGAGACACACAGCAACAAGCTACAAATCATTTTCAGTGGAAGCTGGTGACACGAAGCTTCAAACTGACACCCAACACTCGTCTCTGCGGATGTATGTGGTGGACTATAAATCAAAGTTGAGCTGGCCTTAACTTTTTTCAGCACTCTGCTGGAGTGTCAACCAATCATATGATTTTGTTTCTAACTATGGTACTGGGCTTTTTAGCTTAGTTAGCTGATGCAATGTTAAAATGTGGCTTAGACATTGATTAAAAGCATGAGTATTTTTTGAATGATTATAAACTTGAACAAGAGCTTGAGTGACATTTCAACAGTGAGTTGGCATGTTGCGTTGTCGTTAATATATGGCATTTTTTTTCCTATCATACTAATAATATTAAGAGAAATTACAATAGAACTTCTTTGTTTTCATGTATTTCAAATGGGTCATCAACGAATGAGGATGCTAATTTGCCGCTTTAGGGAAATGTAGCTTTAGCCTCAGTCTTTTATCATGACATCATGTATGCAGCCATCAAGTTCAGACCTCTTTTACAAGATTATCATGTCAGCTGTGAACATTTAAAAGTTAGACAGATTTCTTATCCAAACCATAGAGCTAACGTTAACTTAATTAGCAAGCTAGCTACACCTGATAAAATCTACCAGCAGCAATCGTCATTTTAGTCACAAATTTTTTTGTTTGAAATTTAGGACGCATTAAATTAAAAAATTATTAGAATGGCAAATATACCCATTATCATCCATCCCTCCATTTTCCTCCGTTTATCCGGGGCCGGGTTGCAGGGGCAGCAGGCCAAGCAAAGCACCCCAGATGTCCCTCTCCCCAGCAACGCTTTCCAGCTCCTCCTTGGGGACCCCAAAGCATTCACAGGTCAGATGCCCTGGGGCCTCCTTCCAGTGGGACGTGCCCAAAACACCTCTCACGGGAGGCACCCAGGAGGCATCCTGATCAGGTGCCCGAACCACCTCAACTGACCCCTTTTGATGCAAAGGAGCAGCGGCTCTACTCCACGAGTGTTGTTCTTGACTGCAATAATAAGTGAAAAGTTTATTTTAGATCGGGTAAAAAGAGAGAAGAACAAGTGAAGATAGAGGAGGTCTGGGTTTTAGAATTTGTCACTGATGATGCTGAATGCCTTAAAGGAAAGAAATAGCAGATGGGAATTAAAAGTGAAAATTAAAAGTTTAAGAGCAGAGAGAGACAGAGAGAGGCAGAAAAAAAAGTGACAGGGAGAGATCGGATCAGAGAGGGGACCAGAGGACAGAGCGAGTGTCCCCCGGGTGGGAGGTGTGAGAAAATGAGGTGGAGAAACCAAATGGCTGGGAGGAGGACGGAGCGAGTGTTAGAGAAGGGGAGGGGTGAGAAAGGGTGAGCATAAGAAAAGAAGTCTGGCTGGTGAGAGAGGTGGAGATTGATGATTATTAATAGTCATGTTTGATTAGCATGAGTGCAGTCAGGAAAGCGATACGGGCCGGCCTTAGCAGTCTATATCACTGACCCCAAGCTGAACTGGGTGCCCATTTTTCATCCCAAAATAGTTGAGGAGGACATGTATAAAACAGAAAGAGCAGAGCCTCAGATCTTTTACCGGACGTCCCTCCTGCACCTATCTGGCCCTTCTCCCATCTCAACACCCGTCAGCCTGTAATCAGGTAAGATAGATTTATATGAGATATTATATAGAGGTGTAAAGTTTTGACAGGAAAGAGAGAAAGATGAAAGATATGGCAGCAGATCACAAGTTTTAAGATGAGAGATCTTAAGAAATCCAGATTATTACAAGGCACATATATGAACATAATGAATGGATGGCTGATATTGACATCACAGTACAGTTCTGATAGTATTTTGCAATCAAATGCACTGATGGATGAGACTAATAAGAGAAGTGATGGATAGAGAAACATGTGAAGAAATGCAATTTACCTTCTTTTACAAACTGCTTTATAGAATGAGATTAGATATAGATACAGAGGCAGTATATCAACAAGGTAATTGCTTTCTGATAGCAGTGGTTTGCTGCCAAAATAAGAGGCCATTTTGTTGCAGTGCGCACTTGAGATATCTTTCAAGGTCAAATTTTTAATTACACCTAATGAGATTGAATCCAGTCTCCACCCCTTGCTCCAGGGTAACGCAACTTTGTCAAAATGCTGATGCAGTGAAAGCCATCAAGCTCATCCTCAGAATAAATTTCTCTTGATTCTATGGCTGATCACAGATTTCTATAAAGAAAAAAAATACATGTACTCATTCTGCAGAAGCATTAAATACTATAAATATTCATAAACTGAACAACGCTTAAGTGGATGCAGTCTCAGTTAATTAATGAGGAGGACGCATAATATTTTGTTTGTGTGTCACAATGAAATATGTGTGCTTTTTAACAGTCATAACGCTGTTGCTTTCAACGGTAGATTAAATGGAATTTACATCTTTAATTTGCTTGGTAATATTTTATGCAAATGTGAATTAAGTCTGCACGCTCAAGATTGCCTTTATCGCATATGTGTTTTGCAAAGTCATCTCATTAGAGTTGGTGACTTTATTAGATTATGAGTCTTAGTGGTGCCTCCAGTTTGTCAAGTGGGAGTGTGAAACCATGCCATATACACTCAGACATCTATCTATCTATCTATCTATCTATCTATCTATCTATCTATCCATGAAATTTGTACAGACACTCTTGTTCCCCACTTTGGCAGTGTTGCCAACATTTTTCCAACAGAACAGCTACTGTAGCCCCGAATGTCACTCAAAGTTGCCAGATGATGTCATACACTCAAAAAATCAGCTCTGACACCTATGGGAATGAATTACAATATAATATATGTATCGCTTTTTATATAACGGCGTGAACAAGTTGCTAAACTTGTTGCCAGATGCTTTTCAGAGATAAGGTCACTAAGACAGTCTGAACTGGTTGCTAAATCTCGTTAGAAAGTTGCCAAGTTGGCAACACGGAACTTCGGTGATCCTGACGTTTGCTGCAGCGCCATCACCAGGTCAAAATTTTAATTTGTGTTTGTTTATGACCAAATAATGACACTCCCATCAGCCTCAGCTGCACTTTGTCTTTATAAAACAAAATGTTAGCATGTTAACATGCTAACATTAAAGAAGGAAGATGATATACCTGCTTAACTTACCTGCCAGTGTTATTTTTCAGTTGCCAGACACCTCCAGCAATTTTGATCATATTCACTTATCTTTCAAGACCCACAGAATAATTTGTTAATGAATATGTAAACAGAATATACATCAAACTAAAGAAGAGACCTTCTGTTTCTAAACACAAGAAAAAACATTTTATTCTATCTTATTCCATTTCATTTTTATCAACACTTGAATTTGTGCATTTTCATTAAAAAAAATCAGACAAAAAGCTCAGAAAAATGTATTTTTATCAGAGCACGCCATTTTCAAAAACCAACATGGAGATCCCGTTTTGTCCCACCAAACTTGTTTGCTTCTTCGTCCAAATCGGATTCACAATGTTGATCAAAACAGGAAGTGTCAGAGTCTGAGTCCATTAACATCTCCACGGCTTGCACAACCATAAACTGTTCTGTCAGCACTGTAGTTTACAAGCTGCCACATCTTCTTCTGGTTTCCAGCGGATCTTCCTCTCCATTTGTTTTTGGACACAGCAGTGCTGTTCCATTTCACAAGACGTGTAACAGTGCCCCCTATCTTACAACAGTGATGGAAAATCTCGTCAATGGCGGGAAAAGAGTTACCATCAGAATTTAAGCATTGTTATTTTGTACATGTTAGCAAGCTGATATTAGCATGTAGCTTCAAGTACTGCCGTGCCTAAGTTCACAAAGCTGCTAGCGTGGCTGTAGACTTATAACTACGCTCCTAGATCACTCAGCTTATTCGACAACACATGAAACGTCAGTGCCTGATAATAAATGTGCTGCTGTTATCTAGCTAGCAAGGTAAACTTGGCATTTAAGTTATTGTTTGTGGTAGGGCTATAGTGAAAAAATAAACACCTATATTTGTACGAATGTCAGCGAGCTATGGCATTAGTTGGCGACATTTTACAAGTTTGAGATGCATTTGTGGTCCTAACTCTTGTGCTATGTAGGCAACATGATGACCATTGAGTCTTAGAAGTGTCCACTGTTCCACACTCAACTTTTTGACTGTTATGAGAGCACCATCTGGGTGCTCATAACACTTTGCATTTCGCCATACGTGTTAAGGTTAAAGCCCTTATGCAGTCAAAATAATAAGAGGAAGTACAGAAGTATCCGATTTGAGACACAGCACGAGTTTTGTTTTCACTCATGCCAACATATATAAACAGTTACAGAGTCTATTACAATGACGTGACAAGAATGATCATGTGAAAGAGATGCCAGGAAAAGGAACTTGAAACATGTATAAATAATTTATTTATAATTCACAAACTGACACCGTCAGTCAAGGCGGTTAAATACTGTGTAGCTATGAACAAACAGACACTCTCTCACACACACACACACACACACACTGACAGGACTATTGTTGCTGCCAAGCTGTAACTGTGTGGTTAATCTATCCTTTCCTGTACCTGCCAGAGGATTAGCCAGTGGACAGTGGTGATAACAGCCAGACGATCCCCAGGCTTCTGTACTACTTTTATCAAATCCAGTCTTTCCACGCTATGTGTGTGAGTGTGTGTGGTGTGTGTGCATTCATTGGCGCACATGTGCGTTTGCTTTTGAATGAGTGTCAGCCGGGTTTGTGAGTGCAGAACAGACAAAGATGCAGGTGAAGTTTATCAGGTTGGCTGTAATAGTACAGTAGATGGAGACGTGTTTAGGAGAGGGGATGACTGGAGGGCAGCAGAGCGGCATGGCAAGCAGGCAAGAAGGAATCCTCGGGCACAGGGAACAAACAAGCATTAATACTGATAACAACGGCAAGAGTAATTTTACTCTCAAAGATAGAAGAGCTCGCCCTGAGCGTGGCTTCAACTGAGACTGGAACAACGATCTGGTGATGTGTGGGAGGAAAGCCGAAAGCCTATCTATGTTCTCCAACTCAATATCCTCTTATTATGCCACATTAAGGAAACATTTCAAGGGGTTTTTATGTTCTCAGCAATGTTTTGTCCCTAGGTCAGATATTTAACCTACGTTTCCCTGGGTCAGTATATTAAAATCGCCCACCTACAGCTGATGTTATATTCCCTGAAATCTACACCCTCGGCTTTAAACATTGATATCTCCACAGTGGCTGAACAGATTTTTACCCCTCAAACTGCATTTGAAACAACCATATGCCTTTGTTCTTTTGTATTTGAACTACAAATCTCTCGCAATGTTATTTTATAGTTTATATCAAGAGATGCACATGCTCAAAACAGAAGAAATGCAACGGAACAACTTAGAGAGTATGTAGCTGCAGCCTTTGTCAAACAAGATGGAGCATTGTGTCTTTTAGCGCTTTAAACATACCGTATATTTTCTATTGATAGATAAAAAGTGATAAAAAGTGTGTCTTCAGGATTATATTAGTGGAATATAAAGCTGGGGAACATAGGATCATTGGAACATAAGGATAACCCCAGAAAGGGAGAGTTGTTGAGCTGTGGGTTGATGAACTGATTGTAGCCAGGTGTGTTGGTAGGCTGGGTCCAGGTGAGCAACAAGACAGGATTTAGACACAGCACACATACATATACACACACACAGACAAACCATGGACATAGAAGACAAGGGGAGTGCGGAACACAGGGAAACACAACGGAGACACAGAGGCACAGCTGTGGCTGTGACAATGAACACCATTGTACATTCCCTCTTTATCAGCAGCTCCATAAAATCAATAGACAATGTAATACACACTGAAAAGGTAGCTCTGGCAACATTCAGCCATCGAGCTTATTTGAAGATCAACTGTGCAGCTCAGTCACAATTCAGATAAAAAAAGCCTTTATGGAGGAAGAAAATCACCGAGGACCCTTTGCTTCAGGAAAATGGCCTGTTAGTCATTCATGTTGTTCAGATTTACTGTGCAGCTACAGAAGCTGGGAGAAACAGGATGTTGACATTTGTAGTGAATTTACTGAAGGGACAGTGTGTAAGATTTAGTGGCGTCTCACAATGAGGACTGTAGATTGCAACCAGCTGAAACTCCTAATTAGGATTCACTCAGTGTTCGTTGTTCAGGAGGTTTTTACCACGAGCTGAATTATCCGCAGAGGCCTCCTCCTCTCCTGAGCAGATGGACCAGGTGATTAAAACCACTAAAAACACAGAATAAAGCAGCCTCATGTCACAAATCAGAGTTTCTCTGATGCTGTTTGGCTTGTCAGAGATGGGCCGTTAGCCCAGCACCTGTTAATGTGTGCTCGCCTTTTTTCTTTGATAACTTAACATCCAAACGTTCAGGAGGTTTTCACCAGGAGCCGAATTATCCGCAGAGGCCTCCTCCTTTCCAAAACAACCAGACCCAGTGAATTAAACCAGTAAAATGACTGAATAAAGCAGTTTTACACTAAAAATCGGTATTTTTTTCAATGATGTTCGGCTCGTTGGCTCAGTAGCCAGCATAAAAACATGAATGGCCCCATATGGAGCCAGTGTTTGTTTTGTCCATTCTGGGCAACTGTAGAAACATGGCAGACTCCGTGCAGGAGGACCCGCCCCCTATGTAGATGTAAACAGCTCATTCTAAGGTAACGAAAACACAACAATTCTTATTTTAAAACAGATATTATATTCAATTTATGTCAACATATCCCCCTAAATCTTACACACTGGACCTTTAATACAAGGTCATACTATTATAAATTTAAATCTTGCCATTTGAAGTTGGGTTGTAAGGGGTAATTATCCATAGTCAGTGTTTCATCAGCCCAGTTTGGGGCCACCCAAAAAAAATCAATATCAGTTTAGGTGTACACGCTAAATCAAGGGCTTCTCACAGCTTTTTCCTTCCATCAGACAGCCCATTCTGACGGGGAAGTCGTTAACGGCTTCAATTCCCCATGTATGCTCTCATCAAGGCCACCAGACTCCATTGCCAAAAACAACAATACTCACTGCTGGTCTACCGCTGCCTTGATCAGTTAGTGAATGTGGCGTCCAAAGGGATTAGTTCGGATTCAAAGTCCCATAATAACATAAACAAAATAACTGATCAAGGCGATGGTAGACCAGCAGATAAATCAATGTTTTTCTCAATGGAATCTGACTTTGAAGAGAGCGATAAAACGGCTTCATTCCCCCTATGAAAGCTGTCTGACATTAAAGTAAAGCAGTCAAAATGTTCTAAATATAGTGTACACTTAAACTGCTAGTGATTTTTTTTTAAGGTGGCTAAAATATCTTTTGTTGCTGGCCCCTTCACAGCAGGACATTGCTTAGCTTCCATGTTGGACTCCAGCCTGCTTCTCCAAACTAGGAGACATGCCACCTGACATCTACTGTATGTAACACACTGTCTGTGGATAAGTACCTCATATGACCCTGCTTAAAAGATCTGGAACATGCCCTTTAACTCTACCAGGGATGGATGGCTACTGCCAATGGAGACTACCAATATTATAATAACCCGAATCCTATTATGTCTCCAAATATCTATTTATCAAGGTTTTTTTATGTTAGTACCCACAGGCTCAAAGAGAGGAGCAGCAGTTTTTATTCAGCCATTCATTACAAAAGAAATTCCAATATTGGTTGACCTCAGTTTAAACTTAAAACAGCATAAAGCTCCAGGGGTGTATGAGTCACATAAAACAATGATTCAACAACACAATGCTCATTGTTAAATGCCTCATTGCAGCACACTGACACAGCCGCATAAAGGGGGGAAAAACACACAGCACCTTCAAAGCTTATTCCTGTAGAGGACAAGAGTTCACTTCCAGTTCACACTCTCCGTGCAATGATACTGAAGAGGCATATTTCTCTGCAGTATGACTCCCTTTCTCCTTTTTCCACTTGTCTCTGCGTTTTGCAGACTCCCCCACAAACACACACAGACAACTGTCAAGTGAACATAAGGGGCTCGGGTTTCTTGAAATGCAAGTACATTCTTCTATGAGCCCTCCACCTCTTCGCCCCAGCCTGCTGGGCACCCTCGGCAACACACGTAAACACGCACATATTCACACGTTCATGCAGCTGTTACAGTAAACTGGGGAGTTGGCAGCACGGCAGTGTGGTTAGGTTTCCCACACCATTGGGATGATGGGACTTCCCACAAAGGAAACCCCAGTCAGTGTCACATACTGTATTATCCAAAGGCCGAGCTCACGAAGGAGAGATGCCAACAGTATCCTGCATACATTGAGTGCATTTACATGGACATGAATAACCTGTTTATGGGGCTACTCCAGGTCACGATCATATTTGGGACATGGTGTTTACATTAGCACAGAGAAATCGCTTTAGTCCTATTCCCTGTCTGCATGATAAATACTCTCCATCCAGTTTCATCTGCTCAGCCAGGGCCAGATCGCAGGGGCAGCAGGCTCCAGACATCCCTCTCCCCAGCTCCTCCTGGGGGATCCCGAGGCTTACCCCGGCCAGATGAGATATATAATCCCTCCAGCATGTTCTCGGCCTCCTACCAGTTGGACGTCCCCTGAAAACCCCTGACGGGAAGCGCTCAGGAGGCATCCTGATCAGATGCCCAACCACCTCAACTTGCCCCTCCTGATGTGAAGGAGCAGCAGCTCTACCCTGAGCTTCAGCTTCCCATGCCTGAGCTCCTCACTCTGCTTCTATTCGTCTAGAGCCCAGCCACCTTACAGAGGAAGCTCATTTCAGCTGCCTGTATCTGCGATCTCATTCTTGTTTTCACTCATGATAAACACTAGTACCCTGGTTATTGATGACTGCATTCTGTTTGTGCAGGTGCTGTGATATTTATAAAGCAAACCAGCCTACACTGTACATTTACTATGACTTGATAACCTAACTGTTCTCTGCTCTGAGTGCCAACAGCACTGATCGTCATCTCCCTCCCTCTCTTCTCTCTGTCTCAACCACACACACACACTCCATACTGAGCTAATGTTCCTAACAGGGGCTATATTACTCTTATAACACCATCCTCCACGCTGCAGTCAGCTCGTCACTTTCACTGACACTATGTAGGAAAGGGAAGCAGCTGATGAAGATACACAGCTTCTTTCATTACCGTCATTACCATCTCGCCCGTCCCTCCAGGATTTTGTGATATTGCGATCGCAACAATAATTGCAAATTCATTTGACCCCCGTGCATTCTGCATGACCTTGCAATTTTGTCCAATCACTGCTACTATACAGCAAATTTAACTGTTTGAAACAAATGAAATCTGAATTTATTGTACAGTGTTGTGCAGAATATTGATTCGCTCAGAACCCCTTTGCCCTCCACGCAATTTTTCAAGGAAAAGCTGCCATGAAATCAGACATTACATGCTGCAACAATCCCAAAACAGCCTGCAAAATCCTTGTTGAGTGTTGTTTGTATTCTGTTACATCACTTGGCTGAAGCCACACCTGCGCAGATAGTCAGCAGAGCTCAAAACCAGGATAAGGTGTATGCATGCAACAGTGTACCGGATTCTCTTGGAGTACTCCAAATAGCATATCAAGATTTCTCATGAAGTGGACAAGGACTCATCCCAGTTCCTGAAAACGGGATATGGTCAGCAAATCAACAGGATTCCAAAAACTCAATCATTAGTGGGTTATTTATGTCCATGTAAACACATTAATTCTTAGTTTTTTCTCCGTTTTTCCAATCCTTGTATGAAGCACATACATGACCCCTAAAATGACAGTTTCATGATCAGAGGTCTTTTTTCCAAATTAAAATGCGGAATCACAAATTTGCAACCTCTGGAATAATCCAGGGTTTTGCAATTTAGTCCTTTTTCCGTCTTCTAACATTGTTGGCTGCTGCTTTATAATTGTGGATGTTCCCGGATTTGAGGTCTGCTGCCTCAAACATATCCACACAGTCAACCCACACTGTCCTACAGTTTCACAGAAACATGTTGTAGTTCAGACAGCAGAGGTTCAGTAAACTCAGGGTGATTAATTGGAGTAATTTAGGCTATGATGTCTGGAGGTTGGCATGTATGCTGATCAACTGGTAGAGGGTAAACCTACCTCTTTCTCTGGCCGTTGACAGTATGCCCCGCTATCAGCCGAAAAGCTATTTGAATATATAGGAGAGTATAGGCCACTTCCTCCTCAGTAACTCACCCATCTCCCTAGTAGTGCACCCACCTCATCGAC